>CM055121.1:60664098-61864098 GCA_029206835.1 Rana muscosa
AATGACTCGGCCACCGGGGGGCAGGACTGAGTCATACACTCGGCGTCTATGGACGCTGACTGTATCACACGGGAGCGCGCCTGCACAGTGGAGGTAAGTATGACATGTTTGTTATTTTTAAAAAGGCTTTGTGCGGAAACATGTAAGCTGTTTTTATCCACCTATATGTAGCAATAAAGATTATTCATTTTACTGGATTCTGGAGCTGCCAGTTACCTTTTCTTCTAAATCCCCCACCAAAACAGTCAGTGTTGATGGGGGAATGCCTACCGCAACACTATCGTGTTCTGTCGGTGGGGGAGGGGGGTTGCAGTGGCACGGGCAGCCTTCCCAGCCAACAGAATAGAATTGATTACTATAGCTGTCAGTGTTAATCAAATGTAAAAATCAGACAGGCTGGTTGTACCCAAGTGGATCAATGTATCGACTTGGGCACAATCAGCCTGCCCATACTGCTGAACAAGCAGAATTTTGATCCATGTATGGCCAGCTTTAAATCGCATCTATAATATCTTTCTTTTAGGTCATCACAATTTAATTTGAGCTGTACAGTGCTAGGCAAGCTGATCATTACAATCTGAGATCAAATGTCATCCACATAGTCTTGGACAGGTATTCAAAACCCATTTAAAACAAACAAAAGACCATCAGTGAATGCCCTAAAGTTGTTCTTTAACCGCTTGACGAGCAGCACACGACGATGTACATCGGCACAATGGCAGGGCTGCGCAAATGGGCATACAGGTACGTCCCCTTTAAATCGCGGCTTAGTGGGTGCGCGCGCCCGCCGCGTACTCCGTGACGATGCGTCCCGCGATCGGGACATGGAGCTGCAGAATGGGGAGATGCCTATGTAAACATAGGCCTATGTTCTGCCTAGTGACATGACAGGGATCTACTGCTCCCTGTCATCGTTAGAATCACTCCCTAGGACACACTTAACCCCTTGATCGCCCCCTAGTGTTTAAAGCGGTTGTAAACCCAGATAACATTTTTTTTTTTTTAATCACCTGCAAGACAAAGCCATAATGAGCTAGTATGACTAGCATACTAGCTCATTATGCATCACTTACCTTAGATCGGGACCCCCGAAGTCATCCTCGTCCCCCGCTCCAACCGCAGCCATCGCTCCTCAGATACCCGGCGCTGTGATTGGCCGGAGCGGCGAAGACGTCACTCCGCGCATGCACGCGGGAGCTGTCTATTCCGGCAGAGCCGGAATTGTGAATGGGATTAACCCTGTGAATGCACCGTTGTCTACGGCGCGCATGCGCCGTAGACATCGGTGCATGTATTTTTTTGCAAATATCTCCTAAACCGTGTAGGTTTAGGAGATATTTCTTGCACCTACAGGTAAGCCTTAATCTAGGCTTACCTGTAGGTGTTTGTTTACAAAGTAGGTTTACAACCATTTTAACCCCTTCCCTGCCAGTATAATTTACACAGTAATCAGTGCATTTTTATAGCACCGATCGCTGTATACATGACAATGGTCTCAAAATAGTGTCAAAATTGGCCGATGTGTCCGCCATAATGTTGCAGCCATGATAAAAATCGCAGATCGCTGCCATTACTAATAAAAATAAATTATAAAAAAATGCCATAAATCTATCCCCTATTTTGTAGACACTATAACTTTTGCGCAAACCAATCAATATATGCTTATTGCAATCTTTTTATCAAAAATATGTAGAAGAATACATATCGGCCTAAACTGAGAAATAATTTTTTTTTATGTACCGGTATATATTTATTGGGGATATTTATTATAGCAAAAAGTTAAAAATATTTTTATTGTACTTTATTGTTTATAGCGCAAAAAATAAAAACCGCAGAGGTAATTAAATACCACCAAAAGAAAGCTTTATTTGTGTGGAAAAAAAGGACGTCGATTTTGTTTGGGTGCAACGTGGCACGATCGCACAATTGTCAGTTACAGCGACGTTATCTCAAAAAGTGCTCTGGTCAGGAGGGGGGTAAATTCTTCCGGGGCTGAAGTGGTGAAATATATAAACTGTCAGGACTCTATCCATAGCAGATGCTCACGAAAAACTGGCATTTCTGCCAGCATCTTACATGGCCACTAGGAATGAGCCGAACACCCCCCGGTTCGGTTCGCACCAGAACCTTCGAACGGACCGAAAGTTTGCACGAACGTTAGAACCCTATTAAATACAATGGACGCGAATGTTTGAAATCTAAAGTCCTAATTATAATGACTAATATGCATGTTATTGTCCTAAAAAGGGTTTGGGGACCCGGGTTCTGCCCCAGGGGACATGTATCAATGCAAAACGAAGTTTTAAAAACGCCCGTTTTTCGGGAGCAGTCATTTTAATGATACATAAAGTGAAAATAAAAAAGTTAAATATTCCTTTAAATATCGTACCTGGGGGGTGTCTAAAGTATGCCTGTGGAGTGGCATGTGTTTCCCGTGTTTAGAACTGTCCCTGTACAAAATGACATTTGTAAAGGAAAAAAAGCCATTTAAAAGTGCTTGCGGCTTTAATGTAATGTCTGGTCCCGGTAATATGGATGAAAATCTTTGAGAAAAATGGCATGGCTACCCCGATCACCCCCTACCCCAGCCCATTACCAGCCCCTTTGGGTCTTGTATGGATATTAAGGGGAACCCCGCACCCAAAATAAAAAAAGGCCCTATATACTCTGAACAGCAGTATACAGGCGGTGCAAACAAGACAGGGACTGTAGGTTTGTTCTTAAGTAGAATCTGTTTGTAATTTTGAACAGGTACATTGTTTAAAGCCCCGTACACACGATCGGATAACCTATGGATTTTCGTCCGATGGATTTGTCCATCGGATATCCGATGAAACTGTTTTCCATCAGTCTTGCCTACACACCATCAGTCAAAAAACCGACCGTTCCAAACGCGGTGACGTAAAACACTCCGATGAGCTGAGAAAAATGAAGTTTAATGCTTCTGAGCATGCGTCGACTTGATTCTGAGCATGCGTGGGTTTTTGATCCGATGGACTTGCCCATAGACGATCGGAAATTCCCATCGGTTTTTTATCCATCGGAAAATTTTAAAACAAGTTCTATTTTTTACAACCGATGGAAAAAAGACCGATGGGTACCATACACGATCGGTTGGTCTGATGAAAACCATCCATCGGACGGTTTTCATCAGTCAAACCGATCGTGTGTACGGGGCTTAAGTGTAGCTCCAGCCAAAAAATATATTTTTAAGCTTTTTGGAAAACATAGGGAAGGGTTATCACCCCTGTAACATTTGTTTTGCTGTCTGTGCACCTGTTCAGAACATTTCACCTCACTTTCCGTCCCAGTGACAAATGTTTTTGAAAAGTGGGGTTTTTATTGAAACAAGGATTGGTGACAAAAGCATCAGTAGAGAGGAGACACCTTTTTCCCATATTAACTCTTAAGCCCCATACACACTATCAGTTTTCTTGCAGGTTTTTCTCTTCAGGTTTACCAAAACCACGTAGTGCAAGGGCCTGCCTGATTGCATACGAATTGAAACTCTTAAGGTTTGACCTCATATTAGATGGTTTTGGTAAACCTGAAGAGAAAAACCTGCAAGAAAACTGATAGTGTGTATGGGGCTTTACAGGAGAGAATTTTCCCTCCTTGGGGTAGATTTCCTCTCACTTCCTGTTGTCTCCTTCCGTTTGCAAGTAGGAGTCGTTTGTAAGTTGGATGTTTGAAAGTAGGGGCCTGCCGTATATACTCTGCTGAAATTTGCCCCTTAGATGTTGGTGTTGCTACAAAACTGTGAGCCCTCACAGTTACTCTTGGTGGGCGCTGGAACACCCTGCTGTGAACTATTATATCCTGAATTGTAATTACATGCCATTGTTGAACAGTGGTAAGAAAAATTGGGCCTTTGGTGGTGGTGCTGGTGCTACAACACTGTCAGCCCCCACAGTTACTCTTGGTGGGCGCAGGAATAGGCCCTGCTGTGAATTATTAGATCAAGAATTGTAATTACATGCACCTGTTGAACAGGGGCAGAAAAATTGGGCCTTAGGCGCTGGTGCCACAACACTGAAACCCCTCACAGATACTGTACTTGGAGCACAGCAATGAGCCCTGTTGCTAAGTATTGCATCAAAAATTTTAATTACACGCCCCTGTTAAACAGGGGCTGAAAAATTGGGCCTTAGGCACTGGTGCTGGTGCCACGACACTGCAACCTCTCCCAGATACTCTAGTTGGAGTGCAGGAATGAGCCCTGCTGCAAAGCATTGCATCAAAAATTGTAATTACATGCCCCTGTTGAACAGGGGCTGAAAAATTGGGCCTTAGCCACTTGTGGCGGCACCCAGAAACAAAAAAGTTCTTCCAAGCTATCATCAAAAATCGGAACATTGAGGAGGAGGAGGATAGTCAGTCAACATAACAGGACAGTCACTCAGCATCAGCATCAGTCTTGAAGGGATGTGACATTTGAAAATAAATTATTCTGTTATATCAGCTTCAGGTGCTTGGTAGCTGGTGGTGATCCAAGACTGGTTCATCTTTATGAAGGTCAGTCGATCAACCGAGTCGGTGGACAGGCGCACCCTGTTATCCGTGACAAAGCCTCCAGCAGCACTGAATGTGCGTTCCGAAAGAACGCTGGATGCAGGACAGGCCAGTAGCTCAATTGCATGCTGTGCAAGCTCTGGCCAGTGATCCATCCTCAAGACCCAGTAAGCCAGAGGATTTTCGGTGGGAAAGGTGTCCAAGTTTGACCTTGCCCCTAGGTCAGTGTTTCTCAACTCCATTCTTCAAGGCGCACCAACGGGTCATGTTTTCAGGATTTCCCTTAAATCCTGTAGCAATAAAGATTATTCATTTTACTGGATTCTGGAGCTGCCAGTTACCTTTTCTTCTAAATCCCCCACCAAAACAGTCAGTGTTGATGGGGGAATGCCTACCGCAACACTATCGTGTTCTGTCGGTGGGGGAGGGGGGGTTGCAGGGGCACGGGCAGCCTTCCCAGCCAACAGAATAGAATTGATTACTATAGCTGTCACTGTTAATCAAATGTAAAAATCAGACAGGCTGGTTGTACCCAAGTGGATCGATGTATCGACTTGGGCACAATCAGCCTGCCCATACTGCTGAACAAGCAGAATTTTGATCCATGTATGGCCAGCTTTAAATCGCATCTATAATATCTTTCTTTTAGGTCATCACAATTTAATTTGAGCTGTACAGTGCTAGGCAAGCTGATCATTACAATCTGAGATCAAATGTCATGTCAATGTCATCCACATAGTCTTGGACAGGTATTCAAAACCCATTTAAAACAAACAAAAGACCATCAGTGAATGCCCTAAAGTTGTTCTTTAACCGCTTGACGAGCAGCACACGACGATGTACATCGGCACAATGGCAGGGCTGCGCAAATGGGCGTACAGGTACGTCCCCTTTAAATCGCGGCTTAGTGGGTGCGCGCGCCCGCCGCGTACTCCGTGACGATGCCCGTGGGTCCCGCGGACTCGATGTCCGCCAGTGTCCCGCGATCGGAACATGGAGCTGCAGAATGGGGAGATGCCTATGTAAACATAGGCCTATGTTCTGCCTAGTGACATGACAGGGATCTACTGCTCCCTGTCATCGTTAGAATCACTCCCTAGGACACACTTAACCCCTTGATCGCCCCCTAGTGTTTAAAGCGGTTGTAAACCCAGATAACATTTTTTTTTTTTAAATCACCTGCAAGACAAAGCCATAATGAGCTAGTATGACTAGCATACTAGCTCATTATGCATCACTTACCTTAGATCGGGACCCCCGAAGCCATCCTCGTCCCCCGCTCCAACCGCAGCCATCGCTCCTCAGATACCCGGAAGGTTACTTCCGGGTATCGCCGCTCCAGCCAATCACAGCGCCGCTGCGGCGCTGTGATTGGCCGGAGCGGCGAAGACGTCACTCCGCGCTTCGCGCGGGAGCTGTCTATTCCGGCAGAGCCGGAATTGTGAATGGGATTAACCCTGTGAATGCACCGTTGTCTACGGCGCGCATGCGCCGTAGACATCGGTGCATGTATTTTTTTGCAAATATCTCCTAAACCGTGTAGGTTTAGGAGATATTTCTTGCACCTACAGGTAAGCCTTAATCTAGGCTTACCTGTAGGTGTTTGTTTACAAAGTAGGTTTACAACCATTTTAACCCCTTCCCTGCCAGTATCATTTACACAGTAATCAGTGCATTTTTATAGCACCGATAGCTGTATACATGACAATGGTCTCAAAATAGTGTCAAAATTGGCCGATGTGTCCACCATAATGTTGCAGCCATGATAAAAATCGCAGATCGCTGCCATTACTAATAAAAATAAATTATAAAAAAATGCCATAAATCTATCCCCTATTTTGTAGACACTATAACTTTTGCGCAAACCAATCAATATATGCTTATTGCAATCTTTTTATCAAAAATATGTAGAAGAATACATATCGGCCTAAACTGAGAAATATTTTTTTTTTATATACCGGTATATATTTATTGGGGATATTTATTATAGCAAAAAGTTACAAATATTTTTATTGTACTTTATTGTTTATAGCGCAAAAAATAAAAACCGCAGAGGTAATTAAATACCACCAAAAGAAAGCTTTATTTGTGTGGAAAAAAAGGACGTTGATTTTGTTTGGGTGCAACGTGGCACGATCGCACAATTGTCAGTTACAGCGACGTTATCTCAAAAAGTGCTCTGGTCAGGAGGGGGGTAAATTCTTCCGGGGCTGAAGTGGTGAAATATATAAACTGTCAGGAGTGGACTCTATCCATAGCAGATGCTCACGAAAAACTGGCATTTCTGCCAGCATCTTACATGGCCACTAGGGATGAGCCGAACACCCCCCGGTTCGGTTCGCACCAGAACCTTCGAACGGACCGAAAGTTTGCACGAACGTTAGAACCCTATTAAATACAATGGACGCGAAAGTTTGAAATCTAAAGTGCTAATTATAATGACTAATATGCATGTTATTGTCCTAAAAAGGGTTTGGGGACCCGGGTTCTGCCCCAGGGGACATGTATCAATGCAAAACGAAGTTTTAAAAACGGACGTTTTTCGGGAGCAGTCATTTTAATGATACATAAAGTGAAAATAAAAAAGTTAAATATTCCTTTAAATATCGTACCTGGGGGGTGTCTAAAGTATGCCTGTGGAGTGGCATGTGTTTCCCGTGTTTAGAACTGTCTCTGCACAAAATGACATTTGTAAAGGAAAAAAAGCCATTTAAAAGTGCTTGCGGCTTTAATGTAATGTCTGGTCCCGGTAATATGGATGAAAATCTTTGAGAAAAATGGCATGGCTACCCCGATCACCCCCCCCCCCTACCCCAGCCCATTACCAGCCCCTTTGGGTCTTGTATGGATATTAAGGGGAACCCCGCACCCAAAATAAAAAAAGGCCCTATATACTCTGAACAGCAGTATACAGGCGGTGCATACAAGACAGGGACTGTAGGTTTGTTCTTAAGTAGAATCTGTTTGTAATTTTGAACAGGTACATTGTTTAAGTGTAGCTCCAGCCAAAAAATATATTTTTAAGCTTTTTGGAAAACATAGGGAAGGGTTATCACCCCTGTAACATTTGTTTTGCTGTCTGTGCACCTGTTCAGAACATTTCACCTCACTTTCCGTCCCAGTGACAAATGTTTTGGAAAAGTGGGGTTTTTATTGAAACAAGGATTGGTGACAAAAGCATCAGTAGAGAGGAGACACCTTTTTCCCATATTAACTCTTACAGGAGAGGATTTTCCCTCCTAGGGGTAGATTTCCTCTCACTTCCTGTTGTCTCCTTCCGTTTGCAAGTAGGAGTCGTTTGTAAGTTGGATGTTTGAAAGTAGGGGCCTGCCGTATATACTCTGCTGAAATTTGCCCCTTAGATGTTGGTGTTGCTACAAAACTGTGAGCCCTCACAGTTACTCTTGGTGGGCGCTGGAACACCCTGCTGTGAACTATTATATCCTGAATTGTAATTACATGCCATTGTTGAACAGTGGTAAGAAAAATTGGGCCTTTGGTGGTGGTGCTGGTGCTACAACACTGTCAGTCCCCACAGTTACTCTTGGTGGGCGCAGGAATGGGCCCTGCTGTGAATTATTAGATCAAGAATTGTAATTACATGCCCCTGTTGAACAGGGGCAGAAAAATTGGGCCTTAGGCGCTGGTGCCACAACACTGAAACCCCTCACAGATACTGTACTTGGAGCACAGCAATGAGCCCTGTTGCTAAGTATTGCATCAAAAATTTTAATTACACGCCCCTGTTAAACAGGGGCTGAAAAATTGGGCCTTAGGCACTGTTTTCTGGTGCCACGACACTGCAACCTCTCCCAGATACTCTAGTTGGAGTGCAGGAATGAGCCCTGCTGCAAAGCATTGCATCAAAAATTGTAATTACATGCCCCTGTTAAACAGGGGCTGAAAAATTGGGCCTTAGCCACTTGTGGCGGCACCCAGAAACAAAAAAGTTCTTCCAAGCTATCATCAAGAATCGGAACATTGAGGAGGAGGAGGATAGTCAGTCAACATAACAGGACAGTCACTCAGCTTCAGCATCAGTCCTGAAGGGATGTGACTAGAGTTGAGCGGGTAGCTGGATATTCGGGTCCGGCGGGTTCGGCCGAACTTCGGAAAAAAGTTCGGATTCGGGACCGAACTTTAACCCGAACCCGGACCCGGACCCCATTGAAGTCAATGGGAACCCGGACTTCTGACGACTAAAAAGGCTCTAAAAAAGTAATGGAAAGGGCTAGAGGGCTGCAAATGGCAGCAAAATGTTGTTAAGAACATGGCAAGTGCTCTGCAAACAAATGTGGATAGGAAATAACTTAAAAGAACATAAAAAAAATTAAAAAAAAAAAAAATATGCTGGAGGCCCGATTTTCAGCAGAAGAGGTACAGGCAGTCATTAAGAACCTCAGAAACTCAACGGCACGATGCGACACATATGGTGGGAATGCCCCAGAATACGCCCTTTCTGGAATAAATTATTTAATTTAATGGATAAGCTAGTGGGAAAATAAAATACTTTGAAATAAAAATGTAGCGGGGTGCTAAATTTAAGGAAAGTGTTTGAGTGGTAAATAGGCTCAAATACCCTAATTCTGTAGGATTCATGGACCATTTTGTCCTCGGGGGACAGTATTGGTGTGCAGTTCCCTGCGGCCTACAGGTGGCGCCTTTTGTGTCCCCTCTTGGCAGTAGTACAGCGGGGCGGGGAACCTGCTGTGCATGCCGGGAGAGCATATAAAAAGGGGCAGACCTTTGGCCTGGGGGCTGATGTCCAGTGGGGTCCGCGCCCAGGTGCCTTCGGCCTGGGTGCATGTGTTCCTGTTCCATCTCGGGCACCTTTAGCCCGGGGTGAGGTACTATCCTGGAGTTCTTGCTGCCCTGGGTATGGAGGCCTAGGGGCGGGAGTAAAGCCTGGAGTCCAGAGCCGCCTCGTGTAGGGGACCCTGTTCCAGGGAAGGGAGGATCATTCTGATGGACCGATGCGGGAGTCACGGTGAAGGAATGGTCTGTTGACTCCCTGGAGAGATGTCTTCCCCTTGATATGGGCTAGGTTCGTAGAAGGAGAAGCTCAAGGTCACCTTGACTGTATCAGAGGCCTTATTCAACCGGCCCGTGGCAGGGGCCTTATACACCCTGGTCTGTGGCTGAGACCAAAGTTCTCCAGGCCCGTGGCAGGGGCCTTGTACACCCGGTCTGTGGCAGAGACCAACCTCAATGTCTGTGGCAGAGACCGTGCGCCAAAAACTGTTTGAGAAACCTAAGCAGTGAAGTGAATGTGCTACGTTTGTGCCTGGACCTCCTCCACACCTTAAGCTGTCCTGTTTCTTTGCTCTAACCTTTTCTATCTGAGTACAGTTTATTTTGCCATGAGAGAATAAGAGTTGGAGTTTCAGCTGGTGTGGACATTGACTTTACTGGCAATTAAAGGAATTGCCTCTACCTACAGTAGAGGTGAGAATCATCCTCTGGAGGAGTTTTGACTCCGGCTGTGGACACGGCCCGTCAAGTACACCGCTCAACCTTTTTATATAGGAGGATACGGGCTGGTAGTGCGGTGTGCCTTTCTCCCTCCTGCGAAGAGCCAACAACATAAAGGCAGGTAAGGGGGAAAGGATCTGTGCGCTACAAAAAAATAAAATAAAAATTTTAATCTTGGCCTAGCAGGACGAGGTCCATATGGAGTAGGAGGTTGAGGTGGCGGTGGATGTGGCTGTGTAGGTGGAAGCGGCGGTGGAGGAGGACGAGGTAGCCAACACTGGTTCAAAAATACAACAATGGCTGGGTAAGGCCGGTGATGTGTCGAATTCTGTCCCCTGTCGAATAGTGTCCGCCCTGTACTGCGCTTGCTGAGTATGTAGGACAAGGGGATTTCAAAAATCTCCCAAGACTAACGGCGCCTGCGTGTTGAGTTCAGGTGAAGGCCACACCATCCGTGGTTCAAGCCGAGCCAAGCAAGGCCGCGATCGAAGCGAGCCCGTGAGGGGCCCTGTTACTATGTGCTACCGTATGTCCTCTTGGATGGTGGGGCTTGAACCTGCACTCACAGCGCAGGCGCCGTTCATCTTCGGAGATTTTGTGAATCTCCTTGTCCTCTGTACTGCGCAAGCGCTGCGCCTGCGCAGTACGGGCCGGGCACAATCCGATGGCCGGACAGTTTTTGTCACAACACCGGTATACATGTCTATTCTGCACAAGGTACGGACAAGTCCTGTGGGATCCATGCCTGGTTCATTTTAATGAACGTGAGCTTGTCCACATTGGCTCTGGACAGGCGGCTGCGCTTGTCTGTGATAACGCCCCCTGCCGTGCTAAATACATGTTCAGATAATACACTGGCTGCAGGGCAGGCCAGCACCTCCAAGGCATAAACGGCAAGCTCAGGCCATGTGCCCAATTTGGAGACCCAGAAGTTAAAGGGGGCAGACCCGTCATCCAGTACGTGTAGGCCTGTGGACACATACTGCTCAACCATGTTGGTGAAATGCTGCCTCCTGCTAAGACGTTCCATCTCAGCTGGTGGTGCTGGTTGTTGTGGCGTGCTGACAAAGCTTTTCCACATTTCGGCCATGCTAACCCTGCCTTCTGAGGTGCTGCCGGTGCCCCGGCTGCGTTGGCGACCTCTTCCTCCTCCTCTGCCTTCGCCTTGTGCTTCCACCGTACGCCCGCTGTCAGGTGGGAATGCCACCAGCAGCGCGTCTACCAGCGTGCGCTTGTACTCGCGCATCTTACGATCCCGCTCCAGTGAGGGAATTAAGGACGGTACGTTGTCCTTGTAACGGGGATCCAGCAGGGTGGCCACCCAGTAATCAGCACCAGTTAAAATGTGGGCAACTCGGCTGTCGTTGCGGAAACACTGCAGCATGTAATCGCTCATGTGTGCCAGGCTGCCCAGAGGCAAAGAAAAGCTGTCCTCTGTGGGAGGTGTATCGTCTGTGTCCTCTGTATCCCCCCAGCCACGCACCAGTAATGGCCACGAGCTGGTCTGAGTGCCACCCTGCTGTGAACATGGCTCCTCCTCCTCCTCCTCCTCCTCCTCCATCTCCTCCTCCACCTCGTCATCCTCCAGAACTGTGCCCTTTCTGCCGGACAATTGTGTACCTGGCGTTTGTTGGTGCAGGAACCCACCCTTGTAGCCACTTGTGAAAGACTGCCCTGAAAGCCTTTGAAATGATCCCGCTTCCTCCTCCTCCTCCTCATCCTCCTGTGCCACATCCTCTTCCATCATCGCACGAAGCGTTTTTTCAAGGAGGCATAGAACTGGGATAGTAACGCTGAGAACGGCGTCATTGGCACTGGCCATGTTGGTGGAGTACTCGAAACAGCGCAACAAGGCACACAGGTCTCGCATGGAGGCCCAGTTATTGGTGGTGAAGTGGTGCTGTTCCGCAGAGCGACTCACGCGTGATTGCTGCAGCTGAAACTCCACTATTGCCTGCTGCTGCTCGCACAGTCTGGCCAGCATGTGCAAGGTGGAGTTCCACCTTGTGGGCACGTCACATATGAGGCAGTGAGCTGGAAGGCCGAAGTTACGCTGCAGCGCTGACAGGCGAGCAGCAGCAGGGTGAGAACGCCGAAAGTGCGCACACACAGCCCGCACTTTCTGCAGCAGCTCTGGCATATTGGGGTAATTTTTAAGGAACCTCTGGACCACCAAGTTCAGCACATGCGCCAGGCAAGGGATGTGCGTCAAACCGGCTAGACCCAGAGCTGCTACGAGATTTCGCCCATTATCGCACACCACCAGGCCGGGCTTGAGGCTCACTGACAGCAACCACTCATCGGTCTGTTGTTCCATGTCCCTCCACAACTCCTGCGCGGTGTGGGGATGTTCCCCCAAACAGGAAAGTTTTAAAACTGCCTGCTGTCGTTTACCCCTGGCTGTGCTGAAGTTGGTGGTGAAGGTGTTACGCTGAATAGATGAGGAGGCGGTAGAGGATGAGGAAGCGGAGAAGGATGAGTTAGCAACAGGAGGCAAACTGAAGCGCCCTGCAATCCTCGGTGGTGGAAGGACATGCGCCAAACCGCTATCTGCCTCAGGCCCAGCCGCCACTGCATTTACCCAGTGTGCTGTTAGGGAGATATAATGTCCCTGACCGTGCTTACTGGTCCACGCATCCGTAGTTAGGTGGACCTTGCCACAGATGGCGTTGCGCAGTGCACACCTGATTTTGTCCCCCACCTGGTTGTGCAGGGAAGGGATGGCTCGCCTGGAAAAGTAGTGGCGGCTGGGCACGACGTACTGCGGGACAGCCAATGCCATCAGGCTTTTAAAACTCTGCGTCTCCACCAGACGGAATGACAGCATTTCAAAGGCCAGGAATTTTGAAATGCTGGCATTCAGGGCCAGGGATCGCGGGTGACTAGGGGGGTACTTCCTCTTCCGCTCCAATGTTTGGGAGATAGAGAGCTGAACGCTTCCATGGGACATTGTGGAGATGGTTGGTGACCCAGGTGGTAGTGTTGCTGGCAGATCCTCTGTTTGCGGGGTGACAGGTGCCACTGTCACTACAGAGGTGGATGAAGAGGCCGAGACTGCAGCAGAAGAGGAAGCAGGAGGAGCCAGAGACCTTTCTTGGTTTTTGAGGTGTCTACTCCACTGCAGCTCGTGCTTTGCACTTAGATGCCTGGTCATGCAGCTTGTGCTCAGGTTGAGAACGTTTATGCCTCGCTTCAGGCTCTGATTGCACAGCGTGCAAACCACTCGTGTCTTGTCATCAACACACTGTGTGAAGAACTGCCACGCTAGGGAAGTCCTTGGACCTGGCTTTGGTGTGCTCGGTCCCTTGCTGCGTTGGGCAGTAGCAGATGTACTGTCTAGGGGACGAATGCTCCGTTTTTGCACCCTGCTCCCTCTTCTGCTGTGCTGGTGGCTCTGTGCGACCACCGCCTCTTCCTCCGAACTACACTGGTCACCTGCATAACGTTGATTCCATGTGGGGTCGAGGACCTCATCGTCCTCCACATCATCTTCCACCCAGTCTTCACCCCTGCCCTCCATGTCTGTCTGCACAATTGCGAAAGCAGCAGCAGTTGGCACCTGTGTTTCGTCATCATCCGAGACGTGCTGCGATGGTCCTCCCATGTACCCATCATGAAACATAAGTGGTTGGGCATCGGTGCACTCAATCTCTTCCACTTCTGGGGCAGGGCTAGGTGGATGGCCCTGGGAAACCCTGCTAACAGAGTCATCGAAAAGCAGAAGAGACTGCTGCATGATTTGGGGCTCAGACTGCTTGGCTGATTTGCATGGGGGTGAGGTGAAAGACTGATGGACATGGGCTTCAGGTGCCAACTCTGATCTTTCATCAGAAGAGTGGGTGGGAGACAATGTGAAGGAACCCGAGGCACTGTCAGCAACCCAATCTACTATCGCCTGTACTTGTCCTGGCCTAAACATTGGTACAGCCTCATTAAGCGCGACAAAATACCGCCGCAGGCTCGGTCGCCTACTCGCACCTGAGGAAGGTGTTTCACTTGTGCGTGTAGCTGGCACAGATCCACCACGTCCTCTCCCTGCAACAGGAGCTCCACCAGCAGCACCACGACCGGGGCCAACACGTCCCTTTGACCTTCCCCTCATATTTTCCAAATTTAGGATCTTGCCCTAAATGGCGTTTTTTGGAAGACCACAACACACCCACAGTATTTAACCGCTGAAACGCACAGCTACAGAACTGCAGAAAATGCTATTCCAAAAAAAAAGGTTGTTTTTTTTAGTATAGCACAGTACAAGGAAAATATATAGAAATTGTTTATTTCACACACCTCCAGATGTGTATTTCACACTGCAAAATATTTTCTGTGGCCCTAAATGGCGTTTTTTGCCAGACCACAACACACCCACAGCACGTAACCGCTGAATCGCACAGCTACAGAAAATGCTATTCAAAAAAAAAGGTTGTTTTTTTTAGTATAGCACTGTACAATATATAGAAATTGTATATTTTACACACCTCCAGATGTGTATTTCACACTGCAAAATATTTTCTGTGGCCCTAAATGGCGTTTTTTGGAAGAGCACAACACAACCACAGTATTTAACCACTGAATCGCACAGCTATAGAAGTGCAGAGAATGCTATTCAAAAAAAATGTTGTTTTTTTTAGTATAGCACTGTACAATATATAGAAATTGTTTATTTTACACACCTCCACATGTGTATTTCACACTGCAAAATATTTTCTGTGGCCCTAAATGGCGTTTTTTGGAAGAGCACAACACAACCACAGTATTTAACCACTGAATCGCACAGCTATAGAAGTGCAGAGAATGCTATTCAAAATAAAAGTTGTTTTTTTTAGTATAGCACTGTACAATATATAGAAATTGTTTATTTTACACACCTCCACATGTGTATTTCACACTGCAATTTATTTTCTGTGGCCCTAAATGGCGTTTTTTTGAAGAGCACAACAACCCCAACAGTATATAACCGCTGAATCGCACAGCTGCAGAGGCCAGAGAATGCTATTCAAAAATAATGTTGTTTTTTCACACACCTCCAGATGTGTATTTCACACTGCAAAATATTTTCTGTGGCCCTAAATGGCGTTTTTTGGAAGAGCACAACACACCCACAGTATATAACCGCTGAATCGCACAGCTGCAGAGAATGCTATTCAAAAAAAAGTTTTTTGTTTTTTTTTAGTATAGCATAGTACAAGAAAAATATATAGAAATTGGTTATTTCACACAACTAGAGATATACACTGCAAAATATTTTTTTTGCCCAAAAATAGGTCTTTTTTGCGCACAACAAAGTGCCTTTTTTTTTTTTTGCAACAGCACAATAAAGTGCCTTTTTTTGGGGGGGGGGGGGCCTAAAAATGGGTCTTTTTAGCAAAAGCACAATAAAGTGCCTTTTTTTTTTTTTTCTGCCCGAAATGGGTCTTTTAGCAAGAGCACAATACAGCCACTAAATGGAATAGGTGTATCACTCAACGTAATGCAGTGCTGGTGCACTGAGCTTGCAACACAAACAGATAAACCTATGCAGATCGCTGAGCTATTATATCTCTCAATCTGGACTCCTATCTAAATCTCTCTCCCTGAAAGCACAAACAGGATCCTGCCCCTACACTACACTACACTACACTGTCTCTCTATCTTTTCTATCAGTAGATTGCAGAATCAGGACTAACTCCTATCATATAATTCTCTCCCTCACAGCAACAGCAGCCAGGATCCTTTCCCTACACTGTCTAAAAGCAGAGTGACGATCTGTGCTGTGTGCCTCTTGCTTATATAGAAGCTGGTCACATGCTGGGTCACATGTTGCACTGACCAATCACAGCCATGCCATTAGTAGGCATGGCTATGATGGCTTCTAAGGGCACACCAGCTAATCAAATGGTGATTGGCTGGCCCCTCAAGCATTTCTAACTGCGCCATTAAATTCCCGAATCCGGACCCGAACCCGGACTTTAGCGCAAAATCCGGGTCCGGGTCCGGGGTCGGGAAAAAGCCAAAATTCGGTACGGACCCGAACTTTACAGTTCGGGTCCGCTCAACACTAGATGTGACATTTGAAAATAAATTATTCTGTTATATCAGCTTCAGGTGCTTGGTAGCTGGTGGTGATCCAAGACTGGTTCATCTTTATGAAGGTCAGTCGATCAACCGAGTCGGTGGACAGGCACACCCTGTTATCCGTGACAAAGCCTCCAGCAGCACGGAATGTGCGTTCCGAAAGAACGCTGGATGCAGGACAGGCCAGTAGCTCAATTGCATGCTGTGCAAGCTCTGGCCAGTGATCCATCCTCAAGACCCAGTAAGCCAGAGGATTTTCGGTGGGAAAGGTGTCCAAGTTTGACCTTGCCCCTAGGTCAGTGTTTCTCAACTCCATTCCTCAAGGCGCACCAACGGGTCATGTTTTCAGGATTTCCCTTAAATGAAACAGCTGTGGTAATTACTAAGGCAGTGAAATAGATCAAATCACCTGTGCAAAATAATGGAAAGCCTGAAAACATGACCTGTTGGGGCGACTTGAGGACTGGAGTTGAGAAACACTGCCCTAGGTATTCCTGCACCATGTATAGAAGATGCTGGTGATGGTTGCTGGAACCGATCATACCTTGGGGCTGCGGACTAAAAAATTGTCTGAATGCATCGGTCAGACGGCCACCTTCTCCACCGCTCCTTCTGCTACTGACCGAAGCCTCAGAAACTCGTTGTCCAGGACCAGGAGTTTGTAACCTCCCAGTCTCTGGGAACGCGTTGCACAGACCTTTCTGCAAGGCCTCCCGGAGTTGTCTCATCCTCTGCTCCCTCTGCGACGGCAAGATAAGGTCCGCAACCTTACCCTTGTACCGTGGATCAAGAAGAGTGGCCAGCCAGTAATGGTCCCTCTCCTTGAGCCGAAGAATACGAGGATCCTTCCGCAGACTTTGCAGGAACAGGGAGGCCATGCAGCGTAGGTTAGCTGAGGCATTTGATTCGGAGTCCTCTGGGTCACCAAGGACGACATGATTTGCAGCCACCTCCTCCCAGCCACGTACAAGTCCACGGGTTTGTTGGGACTGTAAATCATCCCTAAAAGACTGCTGCTGTTGATGCTGAGTGCCATGCTCCACCTCCATGCTGACACAATCCTCCTTCTCATCCTCTTCCTGTGTGATGGGTGGGACACAAGGAACACTGTCTGGGTAAAGGGGGCCTTGAGAGGCAAGGAAGTCCTCCTCTTCCTGCCTCTGTTCTGCCTCAAGTGCCCTGTCCATTATTCCATGCAGCGTATGCTCCAACAGGTGGACATGAGGTACAGTGTCACTGATGCATGCACTGTCACTGCTAACCATCCTCGTGGCCTCCTCAAATGGTGCCAGGACAGTGCATGCATCCCTGATCATGCCCCACTGGCGTGGTGAAAAAAAACCGAGCTCCCCTGACCCTGTCCTGGTGCCGTAGTCGCACAGGTACTCATTGATGGCCCTCTGCTGCGTGTGCAGCCGCTGCAGCATGGCCAACGTTGAGTTCCACCTGGTGGGCATGTCACATATAAGGCGGTTCTTGGGCAGGTTCAACTCCTTTTGCAGCTCGGCCAGCCGAGCACTGGCATTATATGATCTGCGGAAATGCACACAGACTTTCCTGGCCTGCCTCAGGACATCCTGTAAGCCCGGATACCTGCCCAAGAACCGCTGCACCACCAGGTTAAGGACGTGAGCCACACAGGGCACATGGGTCGGTTGTCCCTGTCGGAGGGCGGAGAGGAGGTTGGTGCCATTGTCGCAAACCACCATTCCTGGCTTAAGCTGGCGTGGCGTCAACCACCTCTCGGCCTGCCCCTGCAGAGCAGACAGAACCTCTGCCCCAGTGTGGCTCCTGTCCCCCAAACACACCAGCGCAAGCACGGCATGGCATCTTTTTGCCTGCGTACTTGCGTAGCCCCTTGAACGCCTATGGAGCACCGCTGGTTCAGAGGACAAAGCACAGGAAGAGGCCATGGAGGAAGAAGAAGAGGAGGGGGTGGAGGAGAGAGGTGTGTCACAATCAGTAGTAGCATTTTTGAGGCGTGGCGGCGGAACAACCTCCAACACTACTGCACCTTGTCCTGCATCCTTCCCAGCTGCCAAAAGAGTGACCCAATGGGCCGTGAAAGAAAGGTAACGTCCCTGTCCATGCCTGCTGGACCATGAGTCAGCAGTAATATGCACCTTACCGCTGACCGCCCTGTCCAGCGAGGCATGGACATTGCCTTCCACATGCCGGTAGAGAGCCGGAATCGCCTTCCGTGAGAAAAAGTGGCGTTTGGGAACCTGCCACTGAGGAACCGCACATTGCACAAACTCACGGAAGGGGGCAGAGTCTACCAACTGAAAAGGCAGCAGTTGAAGTGCTAGCAATTTAGCCAAGCTAGCATTCAACCGCTGGGCATGTGGATGGCTGGGAGTGAACTTCTTTCGACGGTCCAGCAGCTGGGGCAGGGAAATTTGCCTGCTATAATCGGACGTCGGTGTACTGCTAGCAGAGTGCCCGCAAGTACTTGGCTGTGACACACCTAATTCTACACCTTCATTCCTCTCAGTGCAGGTTTCAGAGAGAACTGAAGGTACAGTGGGGTTGGAGATCCCAGCTGATGAGGAGCAAGGAGAGGTCCGCTTTGTTCTTTGGTGTGGGTCTTTAACCACTTCCCGCCCAGTCAATAGCAGATTGACGTCCGGGAAGTGGTTCTGTTATCCACACTGGACGTCATATGACGTCCTGCGGGATAACAGCCGCCGCGCGCCCGGGGGGGGCGCGCATCGCGGCGATCGGTGGAGCGGTGGGTCAGTCTGACCCACCGCTACACTGATCTCGGTAAAAAACCTCCGTCGGAGGCTTTTTACCACGTGATCAGCCGTGTCCAATCACGGCTGATCACAATGTAAACAGGAAGAGCCGTTGATTGGCTCTTCCTCACTCGCGTCTGACAGATGCGAGTAGAGGAGAGCCGATCGGCGGCTCTCCTGACAGGGGGGGTTCACGCTGATCGTTTATCAGCGCAGCCCCCCCTCGGATACCCACACTAGACCACCAGGGAAGCCCCCCAGGATGCCCCAGGAAGCCCCAAGCATGTGGATGGCCATCCACATGTAATAAAATTAAAAAAATATGCCAATCAGTGCCCACAAATGGGCACTGACTGGCACTATGATGGCACCACCACAATGTGTGGTGGCTGGCATTGCTGGACATCAGTGTCCATCAGTGCCACCTACTAGTGTCCATCATCGCCACCTATCAGTGCCCATCTGTGCCCATAAGTGCCCACCTATCAGTGCCCGTCCGTGCCACCTATCAGTGCCGCCTATAAGTGCCCATCAGTGCCGCCTATAAGTGCCAATCAGTGCCGTCTATGAGTGCCAATCAGTGCCGCATACCAGTGCCGCCTATCAGTGCCCATCAGTGCCGCCTATCAGTGCCCATCATCAGTGCCCATCAGTGCCACCTCATCAGTGCCACCTCATCGGTGCCCATCAGTGTCGCCTTATCAGTGCCCGTCAGTGCCGCCTTATCAGTGCCCGTCATTGAAGTAGAAAAGGTACTTATTTCCAAAAAAATTAACAGAAACAAAGAAAAACGTAGTTTTTTTCAAAATTTTCGCTCTTTTTCTATTTGTTGTGCAAAAAATAAAAATCGCAGAGGCGATCAATTACCACCAAAAGAAAGCTCTATTTGTGGGAACAAAATGATAAAAAATGTGTTTGGGTACATAGCATGACCGCGCAATTGTCATTCAAATTGCGACAGCGCTGAAAGCTCAAAATTGGCTTGGGCAGGAAGCTGTATAAGTGCATGGTATTGAAGTGGTTAAGATACGCTTGCCAACGAGCTGCATGGCAGGTCAACATATGTCTGGTCAAGCATGTGGTGCCCAAACGGCTGATGTTTTGGCCACGCGAGATACGCTTCAGACATATGTTGCAAACAGAAGCGGTGCGATCTGATGCACTCGACTCAAAAAAGGCCCACACCAAAGAACTTTTGGAATAACGGGCAGAGGCAGCGCCCTGCACAGGTGGAGCTCTGCGGTGTGATTCAGTCGGTGTGCTGCCCTTATGCTGGCCCCCGGAGGGCATCCTGCCTCGTTGGAGATGTGCCTCCTCCTCATCCTCCTCCTCCTCCTCCTCTCTCCTATCAGGCACCCACGTGGAGTCAGTGACCTCATCATCCCCTCCCTCCTCATCACTGGAGCCAATCTGGCAGTATGCTGCAGCTGCTGGAACATGACTGCCAGATTGGTGTCCTTCTTGAGCATCCCCTCTCTCTGCTCTCATGCTACCGCCTTCCTCTAGCTGGGTATCATCTTCAGACCCTTTGAAACGCTGGGCATCCTCCTGGAGCATGTACCCAACACTGTGCTCAAACAGTTCGGGGGACTCCTCAAAAGGACACGGTGGGTCTAGGGAAGGAGTGACTGATGATGACATTGAGGACGCTTTGGCAGCTGCTTTGCCAGTACCCTGAGCCTGGGTGAGAGAGGATGAGGAGGATGAAGAGGGCTTGGTCATCCACTCTACCAAGTCTTCGGCATGATGCGGCTTAACACGTCCAGCTGCCGAAAATAATGACAAGCCTGTCCCATGGCCACATGCTGATGACGATGCACCGCGTCCACAACCAGCACGGTTGTCTCTAGACACAGAGCCTGCTTGCCCTCTTTTATTGGCTCGTGACTGTCTGCTTCTCCTTGTTGACCTGACAGGACTGGAGATTCGGGAAGAAAATCAGGTAAAAATGTTAAATGAAAGCCGTAACTAGCAAAGAAGGGGGATTGTCCAGTGGCCGAATGGTTGGCATTATTGTAGGCAAACTCTGCTAAGGGCAATAGGGACACCCAATTATCTTGTGCAAAGGACATGAAACATCTGATATACTGTTCAAGAGTCTGATTTGTCCTCTCAGTTTGCCCGTTGGTTTGGGGGTGATAAGCTGAGGACATGGCAAGTTCAATTTCCAAGATTTCGCACAGAGCTCTCCAAAAACGTGAAGTGAACTGGACCCCCCTGTCTGACACGATGTTAGAAGGGACTCCATGTAATCTGTCGATTTCCTTAATGAAAACACGGGCAGTCTCAGCAGCGGATGAGGTGCCCTTTAGTGGCAAGAAATGGGCCATTTTAGACAGGCGGTCTACGACCACAAAGATTGCTGTACACCCCTCAGAACATGGGAGCTCCACTATAAAATCCATAGCAATCATTTTCCATGGTCTGTCAGGCACAGGTAGGGGTTTCAGTAGTCCCCAGGCTCCGTTCCTTGATGTCTTGTTTTGGTTACAGACAGGGCATGCACTGACATATGATTTGCAGAACTCCTCCAGACCTGGCCACCAGAATGTGCGCCGTACCAGCTCAAGAGTCTTGCGGACTCCAAAATGTCCTGCCAGCGGATGGTCGTGGAGGAGCTTTAGTACCTCAACCCGAGTGCTTCCTGGAACAAAAATTTGGCTCCCTCTCCAAAATAATCCATCTCTGGAAGTCAGGGTGGTACCAGGGGGTTTGGAAGAGTCCGTGGATGCTTGTCTGATTTGAGAGAGCAGATCAGTCTGTAAAAGTAAGAAATTACCTGCTGGTAGAATGGTGTCGGGAACAGATAAATCCTTGGGGTTGTCATGCATGCGTGATGTGCGTCTGGTTTGATGTTTTTTGAACCTGGCCGGTAGGTGATGTGAAAGCAGAAGCGTGAGAAAAATAAAGCCCAACGGGCCTGCCGAGGCTTCAACCGTTTAGCGGATCTTAAATATTCTAAGTTCTTGTGATCGGTATAAATTAATACTGGGTGGGCAGCGTCCTCCAACAGGTACCTCCATTCCTCTAAGGCGGCTTTGATGGCAAGTAATTCCCGGTCACCAACATCATAATTTCTCTCTGCAGGGGAGAGTTTTTGAGAGAAGAACCCCACAGGGTGCATTAAGTCCTTGTTACCTTGGCGTTGGGAGATGACAGCCCCAACGGCAACTTCAGATGCATCCACTTCAAGAATGTAAGGCAGTGCAGGATCAGGATGGCTGAGAATTGGAGCTGATGTGAAAAGTCCTTTAAGTGTGTCAAAGGCCCTTTGGGCCTCAGGGTTCCAATGGAAACGTGAGTTCTGCTTGGTCAGCTGTGTGATGGGTGTGATTATTGCAGAAAATCCCTTGATGAATCTCCTATAGAAATTTGAAAAACCCACAAAGCGTTGCACTCCTTTCTTATCCAAAGGTACAGGCCAGTCCAGTATAGCGGACACTTTTTGAGGATCCATCCTGATCCCTGTGGGGGAGATTACCAACCCTAGGAATTAAATAGTCTGTTGCTCAAATTCGCATTTCTCGGCCTTGGCATATAATCCGTGTTGGCGGAGGCAGCCCAGTACCCTGCGGACATGTTCCCGATGTCTGTCAAGTGATCCGGAGAAGACTTAAATATCATCAAGGTAGACAATGACAAAGATATCAAGAAAGTCTCTGAACACATCATTGATAAAGTGCTGGAAGGTGGCAGGAGCGTTGCACAGGCCGAAGGGCATGACCAAATATTCCTAGTGGCCGAATCGGGTACGAAAAGCTGTCTTCCACTCATCCCCGGCCCGGATGCGGACCAGATTGTAGGCCCCCCTTAGGTCTAACTTGGTGAAGATGACAGCAGACCTTATTTTTTGGAAGAGTTCAGGTATCAGGGGAAGCGGGTAAAGGTTCTTGACCGTGATGTTGTTTAACTCATGGTAGTCCACACATGGGCGGAGGGTCTGATCCTTCTTGGTGACGAAAAATATTCCGGCGCCCGCTGGTGAGGTAGATGGGCGAATGAACCCTTTACCCAGATTTTCATTGATGTAGACCTTCAGAACCTCTTGTTCCTTTTCTGATAAGGGGAAGATGCGCCAAAAGGGAATCTCGGCCCCGGGAAGGAGCTCGATGGGGCAGTCATAGGGGCGGTTAGGCGGAAGGGAGTCAGCATTCCGTTTACTGAAGACATCAATAAATTCATGGTAAGGTCCTGGGATGGACTGAAGCAGGTTATGGTCAGAGTCTATACATAACAGAGTGGTGGATGGACTGAGGGATCCAGGTAGACAGTACTTCTGGCAGTAAGGGGACATGAATGACACTTCTCCAGACACCCAGTTGATTTGGGGGTTGTGAGCCTGGAGCCAGGGTATACCCAGGATCACGGGAAACAGGGGGGGAAGAGAACATCAAGAGTCAGCCACTCCTTATGTTGAGCGATAGAGGTGACAGGCAGAGGAAGGGTCTCCTGGGTTACCTGTCCTGATTTTATACGGGAGCCATCGGCCAAGTAAACAGAGTCCATGAGTCATTTCCTGAAGAGGGATGTTATGTTGATTGGCAAAGATGGAGTCAATGAAACAGCTACATGCACCAGAGTCAATGATAGCGTTGACTGGGACTGTCCTTCCCCGGAGCTGCAACGAGAGAGAGAGGGCAAGGTGGGTTGCATTGGCAGATAAAGCTGCGAGATTAGCAGGAATGAAAGAAGGGCACTTACACATCTTGACAGGACAGTTGCGCACGTAGTGACCTGCTTCACCGCAATAGAGGCATAGGTTCAGTTGGCGACGGCGTGCCCGTTCTTTGGGTAGCAGGGCTGGTCGCATTATCCCAAGTTGCATGGGTTCAGAGGTGTCCGGACTGGGATTGGCAGGATTTAAACAGGTGGGCGGCAGGTAACGGGAAGCAGGCATGGGAGCTCTTGTGGTCATCCATACTGGGCGGCTTTGCTGGGAGGAACGCTCTGCCCGGCGTTTACAAAGTCTGCGATCAATCTGGATGGCTGTGGTAATCAAGGCTTCAAGGGTCTCTGGTACCCCCACTCGGGCGAGTTCGTCCTTCAGACCCTCGGAAAGGCCCAAGCGGAATTGGTGACGCAGGGCTGCGTCGTTCCACTGAGTTTCTGCGCTCCAGCGTCTAAAGTCCGTAACATAGTCCTCGGCCGCTCGGCGACCTTGCTGGAGCGCAAGCAGAGCAGTCTCAGCGGTGGCAGTCCGTTGGGGATCATCATAAAGCTGGGCCATGGCTCCGAAGAAGGATAGCAGGGTCTGAGTCTGAACATTATTTTCTCCTAGTAGCCGATGGGCCCAGGTCTGGGGTTCACCCTGGAGTAACGAGATCACAAATCCCACCTTAGTGACTTCTAAGGAGAAAGTCCGGGGTTGTAGAGAAAAATAAAGCTGACAGGCATTACATAAGGCTTGGAATTTTGTCCGGTCTCCTGAAAACCTCTCTGGGACAGGAAATCTGGGTTCGGGTGGAAGCATCACCACTGAAGGAGCAGAGGCAGTTGATGAAGGCCTGGCAGAGGGTGCAGGGGCCGCATCACCGGAGACAGCGAGGTTCTGAACTTGTCCTTCCAGCCGGATGTAGCCTTCCTGTAGACTCTTCACTGCTTGTGTGAGGGCTGCCAGGTGTTTGCAAATCTCCTCCATGACAGGAACTTCTCCTGCAGGCTCTGTCATGGCTGTCTGATACTGTTATGTAGAGAACGTACCTGATCGTAGAGCCTGACTTTGTAGGAGGAGACCTCTCGTACAGCCCTGGCTCAGGAGTCACTGGAGTGGAGACAGTGAGCTCGAGAGCGCAGTGAGGTAGGAGTGCCTGCGGTAGGTGCAGTGATTGGAACCGTGGCAAGGTGGTGATCCTCCAGGGATGGCTGGAGCTGTAGGCAGCAGAGCAGGTGGTTGCAGGTCAGCGACCCGGGAGCTGACGGATACCGGAACAGCGGAAGCTGGAGCAAGGTGTAAGGTACCTGTGATAGGTAGTGTCCGAAGTGGAACTTGTGTGCTGAGGATTCAGGCGAAAACGTAGTCAGGCAGATTAGGTTGGCAACAGATCAGGCAAAACGGTACACGATCGAAATCCAGAGAGTGGTCAGGCAGGCAAAGGTCATACACAAGCTGGCAGTGAAGTACAAAATCAGCAGGCTAGAGAGTAGTCAGGAATTCAGGCAGAAGTTCAACACGAAAATCAAGATCAAAAAGCAGTCACAACACCCAGGGAGCTATTCCACACAAACGGGCGCTGAGAGATAGCATCACTTCCTTTTTATGGGCTGCTTTGATAGAAAATTGTCCACAGCTGGCAGCAGGTGGGGCTAGTGAGTCCAAGGCAATGCTTAATACTGAGAGGACATTTCCAAAAGTCTAGATCTGCTTCGTAGCACAACAGGTAAGGCTGCGGCTGTGGGACCAGGAAGATCCCGGTTCAAATACACCCAGGTACATGACAGGGCCCCCTCCCCAGTGGACCCCTCCGGGGGGCCTAGCGGGGCTTAGTGGGAAAGGAGGCATGGAAGTCTCGAATAAGAGAAGGGGCATGCAGATCTTTGGCTGGAACCCAGGAACGGTCTGTGACAGGATATCCCTTCCAATGAACCAGATACCGAAGGCCACGACCCTGTCTTCTAGAATCAAGAATCTTGGAGATTTCAAACTCATTTTGTCCATCAACAAGAACAGGAGGAGGTAGCTGTTGTGTTCTGGAGTAGCGATTGAAAATTGCTTTTTTTGAGGAGGGAAACGTGGAACACAGGATGAATCCGGAGAGAGGAGGGTAATTTCAACCGATAGGAGACTGGCCCGACTCGAGCAATAATTCTGTAAGGACCAATGAATCGAGGGCCAAATTTAGTAGAAGGTTGTTTCAGTCTCACATATTTGGTTGATAGCCAAACTCTGTCCCCCACCACATATGGAGGTATATGGCGTCTTCGTTTGTTGGAAAAAAGTGCATACTTGCCTGCTGACTTCCATAGTAATAAGCAAATCTTTTTCCAATGTAGCAGAATATTTTTCACCCGCTGATCTGCTGCTGGTACACCAGAAGAAGGCTGAAGTAGGGGAAAAGTCTGAGGGTGATAGCCTAGGGCTGCGTAGAATGGTGTGGTATGAAGAGCACTGTGCCAACGGGAATTAATAGCGAACTCAGCTAAAGGCAAATACTCAGACCAGTTGGAGCGTAAGGCATTGACATAATGTCGAAGATAGGTTTCTAGGGTCTGGTTCATGCGTTCGGTTTGACCATCTGTTTGAGGGTGATGTAAGGTAGAGAGTGAAAGCGTTACTCCCAGTTTCTTGCAGAACGCTCTCCAGAATCGGGAAACAAACTGGGATCCGCGGTCTGAGACGACATTGGTAGGTATGCCATGATATCTCACAATATGGGAAAGGAAGAGAGTAGACAGTGCTTCCGCTGTAGGTAATCCCGGGAGAGGCACAAAATGAGACATTTTGGAAAAGCGATCCACTATGACCCATATAGCAGTCATGCCCTCGGACTTGGGTAAGTCTGTAATGAAGTCCATAGTCAAATGGGTCCAAGGCTGACGAGGTGCCGAAAGTGGTTGTAACAGTCCAGTAGGCAATGTACGGGGTACTTTATTAGCAGCACAAGTTGGACAGGCAGTCACATAGTCAGTAACATCCCTTTTCATATGAGGCCACCAGACATGACGCTGCAAGGTCTTAAGAGTGATGGTGACACCAGGATGACCAGATAACACACCATCATGTGCCCAGAGGAGTACAGGTTTTCTGAGGCTAGGGGCTACGAACAGGTGACCTGGTGGTATCTTCAAGCCTTGGGGAACACGATTCTGGGTTTCTTGTAACTGTTGGGAAAGAGCCGTAGAGATCTGTGTGACAATTTTGTGAGGTGGGATTATATACTGCTCGGTAGGTTGGTCTACTTCAGAGGTAGCGAACTGTCTGGAAAGAGCATCGGCTTTCTTGTTTTTATGCCCAGGAACATAAGAAAGAACAAAATTAAAACGGGAGAAAAACAGAGCCCATCGAACCTGACGTGAGTTCAAACGTCTTGCAGTCTGAAGATACAGTAGGTTTTTATGGTCAGTGAGGATAGAAAAAGGTTTGGGAGCCCCTTCCAGAAGATGTCGCCATTCAGACAATGCCAATTTGATGGCCAGTAGTTCTCGATTCCCAACATCGTAATTCATCTCCGCTGGAGAAAACTTTCTAGAAAAAAATGCTACTGGATGGATTCTACCGGACTTAGGCTGTCTCTGGGAGAGTACGGCACCTGCTTCTACCTCAGAGGCATCAACCTCAACTATGTACTGGAGATCAGGATTTGGATGCTGAAGAATTGGAGCTTTGCTGAACATGTCTTTTAATTGCTGGAAAGCCAATTCTGCTTCTGAGGACCATACCTTGCAATTTGTACCTTTCTTAGTCATAGCAGTAAGGGGGCCACAATGGAGGCAAAACCTTTGATGAAGCGTCTGTAGTAATTTGCGAACCCTAGAAAGCTTTGGAGCCCTCTTAAAGTGGTCGGTTGGGGCCATTGCAAGACAGCGGAAAGTTTTTGAGGGTCCATTTGGAACCAACAGCACTTATAATGTATCCAAGGAAAGGAATACGGCTTTGATGGAAACTGCATTTCTCAATCTTCACGTAAAGATGGTTTTCTCTCAGTCGTTGCAATACCTGCTTTACATGCGAGATGTGCTCTAGATGAGTCTTGGAAAAGATTAAAATGTCGTCCAAGTAGATGATCACAAAACTGTTGCTGAAATCATGAAAAATTTGATTCATGAAACGTTGGAAGACAGCAGGGGCGTTACACAACCCAAATGGCATAACCAGATATTCAAAATGTCCATTACGAGTGTTGAATGCTGTCTTCCACTCGTCCCCGTCTTTAATTCGAATCAGATAATAAGCCCCTCGTAGGTCTAGCTTGGAGAAGATAACAGCCCCCTTAAGTACATCAAACAGTTCAAGAATGAGAGGCAAAGGGTAGGAGTCTTTTATGGTGATTTGATTTAACCCTCGATAGTCTATGCATGGTCGAAGACCCCCATCTTTTTTTTCAACAAAGAAAAAACCTGCCCCTACTGGAGAAGAAGAGGGTCGGATAAAACCTCTTTCCAAGTTGTCTTTTACGTATTCCTCCATGGATTTTTGTTCAGGCAAAGACAGGGGATAGGTCCTTCCTTTGGGAAGAGGTGCTCCAGGAATCAATTTAATTGCACAGTCAAAAGAACGATGTGGAGGTAAAACCTCTGCCTTTTTCTTGCAAAATACATCTGCAAACGCATGGTATTCATGAGGCAAGGTAGGTGGGATGGCCATGGAAGCCAACATACAAGCAGAAAGTCTTTTGGGTTGAGACAAACAGTTTGAATGACAGAACGACCCCCAAGAGGTTAGTTCTCCATTTTCCCAATCAAAAGAAGGATTATGTTGTTGTAACCATGGGTAACCAAGGATAACAGGCAGAAGTGGAGAATCAATAAGAGAAAAGACAACTTCCTATTTGTGGAGTACGCCTACCTGAAGGGTGATTGTCATAGTCTCAAATTTTACAATGCCATCTCCCAAGGGTTGTCCATTCACGGTGGTAATGTTCAGGGGTCTAGATTTCGGAACAAATGGGATATTATTTTTTTTAGCAAAAGTGTAGTCCAAGAATATGCCAGCAGCTCCAGAATCCACAAAAGCCTCACAGGAGACAAGTTTAGAGGGTAAATGGATAATTGCAGGAATGGTAATCTTGGTCTTGGAGGATATACCTGTAAGGTCTAAGCCAGCTCCTCCAACACTGGTTAGACCCTGCCTTTTACTGGACGGGAAGGGCAGACAGATAATAAATGTCCTTTAAGTCCACAGTATAGGCATAGGCCCAATGCACGCCTCCTTTGTTTCTCAGACTCAGTTAGGTGGAGACGGCTTACATCCATGGGTTCCACAGGTGCCTGGGGTTCAACTGAGATTTCAGGTTCTGGCTGAGGTGGTGCTTGGAAGTTAGGGGCCAAACGGTAAACTGGCGAGTTCTAAGTTTCTCTTGGCACCTTTCATGATACCAGACATCCAGACGAACACAGAGCTCTATGAATTTCTCTAGGTCTTCTGGGGAATCCTTATAGACTAATTCGTCTTTGATGCAATCCGCAAGACCTTTTCGGAAGGCTGCACGTAATGCCCTTGAGTTCCAAGTAGTCTCAGCGGCAAGGGTACGAAACTCAATAGCATATTGTGCCATAGACCTGGTGCCTTGTTGCATGTCCAAGAGTGAGTACTCAGCTGCAGAAGCTCTATCTGGCTTGTCAAATACAGTCTGGAGAGAAGCCAGAAATTTGTCAGCATCTTGCAGCACAGGATCATTGCGTTCCAGATAAGGAGAGACCCAGGCCAGGGCCTTCCCCTTTAACAAGGAAATTACAAAAGTCACTTTGGCAGACGAAGTGCTAAAGGTCCCAGGGTTGTTGCGGAAATGCAAACGGCAAACATTTAAAAAGCCTCTGCAGTCTTCAGTATCACCACCAAATTTGTCAGGCAAGGGAAGTTTGGGTGGTACAGAAAAGGCGGGTTGGATCGTAGCAGGAGTAGGATCCGGAGTCTGGACCGTTGCAGAGAAAGCAGGCAAACAAGAGTTAAGCATAGTACAAAGTTCATCTAACTTGGCGTCCAGGGAAGAAAGATGCTGTTCATGAGCTCCAATCAATTGTCCCTGACGTGAAATCGCCTTAACAATCTCAGCAGCAGGGCCGGTCCTAGATAGGGTGCATGGGGTGCAGTGCACCCAAGCGCCGCAGGGGGGGGCGCTGAAGTGCCAGAGTGCTCCCCTCCCACCTCCTCTCCTTGTGTGCTTTTCTCTGACATGCCCGGTGTTCTGGCGGACAGGGGTGGACTGAGCATTCAGGTCAGCTTACTTGCCACTGTGGGGACAGCAGTTATTGCTTCTAATTACATACACTGTCCAGCGATGTATGTACAGTAGTTAGAAGCTCCAATCCTGGTGTGTGTCTTCCCCTTCCCCCGTAGTGTCCTGCACTCGCTGTGTGATCTCTGCTGCTTCACATCCCCCGCCCACTCCCATCAGCAGTGCCGTGTGCTGGGAGAATCAGGAGGCAGAGCACACTGCAGGAAGGTGAGCTGAGCTGTTCTGGGGGAAGTCTGGGGAGATAAGCTGCAAAGTTTCTGCTAGGAGGGTTTGTTTTGCAGTGAAGGGTCCTACTCCTAGGTGACAAGGAGAACTGGAAAAGACAGGAGGGGGGATGGAGATTAGAGCTAGCAGCAACCCCCCAGAGCTGGCAGACATTTCCCAAACTGACATGCAGCCCTCTCTATATAAACAAACCCCAATTGCTCTGTCCAGCTAATGTGAACTTCATTTATGACCATCCTATTTAACCCTGTGTTATCCAAAATCAGTACAATCCAAAACTCACCACCTATCTAAACACTCTATAAATAAAATAATAGTCCATAGTCACTTTCCGCTGGCTGTATGCTTATATAAATGCAAACATTTCTGTACTGAGAATGTGCGCCCTTTACGCTTCCAGCAAGAATACCAACAAGAGCCAGAACAGTCCCCATGCATTCCCTACCTTCCCTTCACCCCTCCATATTCACCCCTCAGACACTAGCACTTAGACCACTTTCACACTGAGGCATTTTACAGGCGTTTTTGCACTAAAAATAGAGCCTGAAAAGCGCCTGTAAACTGCCTCTTCTGCAGCCCCAGTGTGAAAGCCGGAGTGTTTTCACACTGGGGCAGTGCATTTGCAGGACAGGAAAAAAGTCCTGCAAGCAGCATCTTTGGGGTGGTTTAGGAGTGGTGAATACACCGCTCCCAAAACGCCCCTGCCATTGAAATCAATAAGGATGAGCTCCGGCGTGTTCGCATAGAACACGTGCAGAGCCCGCCAGGAAGTCGGCACCGCGATACGCTAATCACAGACAGGGAGACATTTCCCAATGCTCGGCTACAGAGATCGGGAAATGTCTCCCTGTCTGTGATTAGCGCAGCGCGGTGCCGACTTCCTGGCGGGCTCTGCACGTGTTCTATGTGAACACGCCGGAGCTCATCCTTAGAAATCAATAGCCAGCACTGCCTAAGCACCTGCAACGCGCTTCAGGAGCGGCGCTTTGCGGGCGGTTTTAACCCTTTTCCGGCCGCTAGCGGGGGTTAAAAGCGCCCCGCTAGTGGCCGAAAAGCGCAGCTAAAACTACAGTAAAGCACCGCTAAAACTAGCGAAGCTTTACCACTAAAGCGCCCAGCACCTCAGTCTGAAAGTGGCCTAAAAGAAATATCTCCCTAACTAAAAGACATCCCCCCACAACTGCCTTCATACCATCTGCACTTCCCTCCTGCATGCAGTCATCCCCTCCTCACTCCTCTCCTCTATATACTGCCACTCTTCTCCTGTACATACTGCCCACTGTCATACCCTCCACACGCTTTTCCTGTATATACTGCCACTGTCATACCCTCCACACCTGTACATACTGCCACTGTCATACCCTCCAAACTGCTCTCCTGTACATACTGCCCACTGTCATACCCTCCACACTCCTCTCCTGTACATACTGCCCACTATCATACCCTCCACACTCCTCTCCTGTACATACTGCCCACTATCATACCCTCCACACTCCTCTCCTGTTTTTACTGCCCACTGTCATATCCTCCACACTCCTCTCCTGTACATACTGCCCACTATCATACCCTCCACACTCCTCTCCTGTTTTTACTGCCACTGTCATACCCTCCACACTCCTCTCCTGTACATACTACCCACTGTCATACTTTCCACACTCCTCTCCTGTACATACTACCCACTGTAATACTTTCCACACTCCTCTCCTGTACATAGTGCCCACTGTCATACCCTCCACACGCCTCTCCTGTATATACTGCCACTGTCAGACCCTCCACACTCCTCTCCTGTACATACTGCCCACTGTCATACCCTCCACACGCCTCTCCTGTACATACTGCCCACTGTCATACCCTCCACACGCCTCTCCTGTGTATACTGCCACTGTCAGAGCCTCCACACTCCTCTCCTGTACATACTGCCCACTGTCATACCCTCCACACGCCTCTCCTGTGTATACTGCCAATGCCATACCCTCCACATTCCTCTCCTGTATATACTGCCACTGTCATACCCTCCACACTCCTCTCCTGTACATACTGCCCTCTGTCATAGTGTGGAGGGTATGACAGTGGCCCAGTGGGCAGTATGTGCAGGAAAGGAGTGTGGGGGTATAACAGTTGGCAGTATGTACAGGAGAGGAGTGTGGAGGGTATGACAGTGGGCAGTATGTACAGGAGAGGAGTGTGGAGGGTATGACATTGGGCAATATGTACAGGAGAGGAGTGTAGAGGGTATGGTGACAGCCATCTTTAAACCTTGGGGGCCATGATCTCCTATTGCCCGGGGGCTCCATGAGTTGTCAGTCTGCCCCTGGGCAGCGCTGTAACAAAGTCCCGTCTCCTAGACCGGCTCCTGTAATAGATGAAACACTAATCCAGTGCAGTGAAATTCATTGTGATGTGTATCATAGGAGCAGCGAGCTGGTCTAGGAGGCAGGACTTTGTTACAGTGACCACCCGGCAGATTCAAATTTAAGCTCTGTGACAGCAAGAGATCGTTGCCCTTCTGTGTGATCCAGGGGCACTGGTAGGCTGCAATTGGTGAGCACTGGAAGGGCTGCATTTGGTGGGCACTGGCAGGCTGCATTTAGTGGGCACTAGCAGGCTGCATTTGGTGGGCACTGGCAAGCTGCATTTGGTGGGCACTGATTAGCTGCATTTGGTGGGCACTGATAAGCTGCATTTGGTGGGCACTGATAAGCTGCATTTGGTGGGCACTTGCAGGCTGATAGGCTGCATTTGGTAGGCACTGGTAGGCTGCATTTGGTGGGTACTGATAAGCTGCATTTGGTGGGCACTGGCAGGCTGCAGTTGGTGGGAACTGGCAGGCTACAGTTGGTGGGCACTGGTAGGCTGCAATTGGTGGGCACTGATGAGGCTGCATTTGATGGGCACGGATGAGGCTGTATTTGGTGGGCACTGGTAGGCTGCATTTTATGGGCACTGATAAGGCTGCATTAGGTGGGAAATGGTAGGCTGCAATTTATGGGCACTGGTAGGCTGCATTTGATGCCTTGGTCTCTTGTATTATTTTCACAGTCTCTGACCATCTCTTTTATCATGTCTGCAGTCTATGTCCATTTCTTGTATCATGTCTGCAGTCTCTGACCACCTTCTGTATTACGTCTGCAGTCTCTGACCATCTCCTGTACTATGATTGCTGTCTCTGACCATCTCTTGTATCATGTCTGCAGTCTCTGACCATCTTCTGTAGTGTGTCTGCAGTATGTCTGGGGGCTCTTTCTAACAGACTCTCTAAGAGAAGCCCTCTCTGTGCCCATTAGTGAGACCCCCCTCCAGGTCCCATTAGAGTACTCTCTTTCTGTATTTTGTTTATTGTTAAGAGATTTTGGGAGGATCCCAGGGTAACAAAGACTCTTTAGGGGAACATTTCTGTGTTTGAGTCATTGCCACAGAAACATTGTAAAGGGGAGGAGTTAGTAGGATGACCACGCCCATGTGGGGGCACCAGAAATATTTCTGCACCCAGGCGCCTGCGACCCTAGGTTCGGCCCTGCTCAGCAGGGTCCACTGTCATTGTGGCCCATTTGTAATGTAAGGTACCTGTGATAGGTAGTGTCCGAAGTGGAACGTAGTCAGGCAGATTAGGTTGGCAACAGATCAGGCAAAAGGGTACACGATCGAAATCCAGAGAGTGGTCAGGCAGGCAAAGGTCATACACAAGCTGGCAGTGAAGTACAAAATCAGCAGGCTAGAGAGTAGTCAGGAATTCAGGCAGAAGTTCAACACGAAAATCAAGATCAAAAAGCAGTCACAACACCCAGGGAGCTATTCCACACAAACGGGCGCTGAGAGATAGCATCACTTCCTTTTTATGGGCTGCTTTGATAGAAAATTGTCCACAGCTGGCAGCAGGTGGGGCTAGTGAGCAGTGGCGTAACTAGAGACTTCAGGGCCCCGGTGCAAGAAATCATGAAGGCCCCCCCCCCCGAAAAGTCTGATTTTGATACTTAATTTTTTTATACTGTGCGACAAAGTAAAACATTTCTGTTTCTAAATTTCAACTTGAGGGGGGGTGGCAGCGGTGGTACTTGAGGGGTACTGGTTAAATTAGAAACACTCAAGTGCCCAACACCTGTGGGCAGTACTTTGTGAAATAAAATAAATTATTATTATTTTATTTTTTTCTTCACAAAGTACTGCCCACAGGTGTTTGAATATAGGGCAACTATACTATATGTTTTTTTTTTATCCTGATGCTTATTGCTGTGATGTTTAGCATATGTTGTTTGAACACCTGATTTAGCATCTAGTGCACTTGAGTGTTTCTAATTTACCAGTAAGGGTTAATACCACCCGTTGAACGGTGACACGAGTTTGGATCACTTTTCAGGTTAATTCCTAAACTCTTAGCAACCAAGTTTTGCTACACATCTCTTGTTGACTGGCCCCCAGGAAGAGCGACTCGATCATTGATTCGCTCTTCATAGGTGGCATGTAGCAATGGGTTTCACTTGACACAACAATTGAAGATGCCATTATCACTTTGGAAGGTTCACTATCAATTTGGATACAACCACCCTTGTGGAGGTGGATCTCACTTAATTAGCACTTAAGTATTTCTCTACCCACACCACCATTCAGGTGGAAGGCAGCGCCACACACCCCAACACCACACATTTTTTAAAATTTTCCACCACCACCTGTACCTCTTACTGATCCCATCCCCCCACCACTGATCTCATCCCTATCCCCCCCCATCACCTCTGTTGTAGAAGTAATGGGGGGGGGGGATAGGGATGAGATCAGTGGTGGGTGGATAGGATCAGTAAGGAGGCCCAGGTGGTGGTGGGAGAGGATGGCACCACCACTGCCACCTCCCTACAGTACCACCGCTACAAGCCCCCCTCAAGTACCACCGCTACCACCCCCCCTCAAGTACCACCCCCCTCAAGTACCACCGCTACCACCCCCCCTCAATTACCACCGCTACCACTCTCCCTCAAGTACCACCGCTACAAGCCCCCCCTCAAGTACCACCGCTACCACCCTCCCTCAATTACCACCGCTACCACTCCCCCTCACCCCCTCAAGTACCACCGCTACAAGCCCCCCCTCAAGTACCACCGCTACAAGCCCCCCTCAAGTACCACCGCTACAAGCCCCCCTCAAGTACCACCGCTACAAGCCCCCCACTTGGTGCATTGGGAGTCACTAGGAGACATAAGGATATGGAGCAAACTTGGTGCAATGGGAGTCATTAGATTTCACAGGGACTGGGGGAGCACTTGATGCATTGGGAGTCACAAGATGACACAAGTACCACCGCTACAAGCCCCCCTCAAGTACCACCGCTACAAGCCCCCCTCAAGTACCACCGCTAATATGAACTATTCCATTGCCATCCATCATTATTGGGGGTCAGTGTAGAGGATGGGAGGAGCAGAGTGATCTGTTCTAGGCACACACCAACAGATCTTACCTGTCACACCCCCTCAGCTCTGTGACACCAGCACAGATCACACACAATGAAGTATTATAGGCCTGTGTGTGGCCTTGCAGTGATCTGTCACTTACCGTCCACAGGTCCCCGATGTTCCACGTCCTTGTCCCGGTCCCATATGTCTCCATAGGGGTCCTCATTGTTCCAGAGGGGCAGATAGTGCTTTTCATGGAACAATGGGACATGTAGTTCTTCACTTTTGGGGGGGGGGGTCACATGATTTCCAGTCCCAGCATGAACCCTCCCTGCCCTGCCAGGATAGGACACACAAACACATCCTAGCAGGGCAGGGAGGGTTCATTGTGGGACTTGAAATCATGTGACCCCCCCCCCAAAAGTGAAGAACTACAGGTCCCAGCATGAACCCCTCAGGACACACAAACACATCCTAGCAGAGCAGGGAGGGTTCATGCTGGGACTTAAAATAATGTGACCCCCCCAAAAATGAAGAACTACAGGTCCCAGCATGAACCCCTCAGAGCTGAATACTGCTCCAGTCCTGCCCAGTGACCACCCTTATGTGGGCACTGGGCAGGACTGGAGCAGTAGTCAGCTCTGAGGGGTTCATGCTGGGACCTGTAGTTCCTCACTTTTGGGGGGGGGTCACATGATTTCCAGTCCCAGCATGAACCCTCCCTGCCCTGCTAGGATGTGTTTGTGTGTCCTCTCCTGCCAGGATAAACTGTGTCGCTATGCTGTGGTTCCTGTAGGCTTTGCGGGGGGGGGCCTCCAAGTCCATTTTGCTTGGGGCCCCCAAATTCCTTCAAACGGCCCTGCTCCTGTTACACCTTCAGGGGAGTCTAGAACGTTGCCGCAAGGGAAGCCCTCTCTCCATTGGTCTCCAGCACCAAGTACGTGATATAAACATTGTCAGGAGATGAAAAATAGACGGAATTTGAGACTGGTATAAACTGAATAACAAGGATAACTTGCCACAAATGTGTGGCAGTGTTGAATAGTAAAGCCTCGTACACACGACCGAGTTTCTCGTCCAAAACCGGCAAGAAAAGTGCCGCGAGAGCTTTTTTCTTGAGAAAACCGTTCGTGTGTATGGTTTTACGACGAGAAAATTGCCATGAATCTCAACGAGAAAATAGAGAACCTGCTCTCTATTTTTTCTTCAGGATTCCTGATTTCCTCGTCGTGTTTCTCGTCGGCCTGTTTTGTGACGAGAAAATGGTTCGTGTGTATGCTTTAACGAGTCTTTCAAAAGCGCGCATGCTCAGAAGCAAGTATGGAACTTCCGGTTCCGGCGCCGTATGGAGTAGCTGCCTCCCTCACTAGCTCCGCAGCTCGACCCCAAAAATCGGCATATAAATCAGCAGGACGACTACCCTTATCACCCGCCCACCCCCCTGGTCATTCACGGCCACGCCATGGACCGTTTCGTTGAAAAAAACGGCATTCGCCCGCACGCGACCGCGGCGGCTCCACAAGCGCACCCGCAAATCGAGTCCGCGGCTTCGGCCTACTCGGCTCCCTTCTCGGGAACGGTGCCTGCAATGGAGGTAAGCAGTGATTCGCTCACCTCCCCACCACAGCCTTCTCCTCTTTCACCTCCTGCTGGGGATGACACCACAGAAAGGATTGCACAGGCTGTAGCAGCTCTCCTCACCCCCATGATAGCTGCCTCTGTGGAGAAAGCTGTCAGTGCAGGCATGCAACAGCTCAAGGCTCAATTAGGAGAACATTCCACTAGGCTCAATGAGGCAGAACACCGCATATCTACCTTGGAGGATGAATTGTACCAAGCCCAGGCCCTGGAACATGCTCAGGATAAAACCAATCAGTTCATATTAGACAAGCTGGACGATTTGGAAAATAGGTCCAGGAGGTGCAATCTGCGCTTCATTGGTATACCAGAATCTATGCAACCATCAGCCCTCACGGATCTATGTGCAAGACGTATTCCAGAGTCCTTAGGCCTCCCCGGCCCCTGCACAGTGGAAAGGGCTCACCGCATGGGTCTTTTTAACTCAGAGCGCAAGTCGCCACGACCGATTATTGCCAAATATCTAAACTACGCAGACAAAGCCTCCATCCTGCAAAACTTCCGGCAATCCAGATCTCTCCAGATAGATGGAATGCAGATCTTAATTTTTGCGGACTACTCCATAGAAGTGTCAAAAAAAAGGAAGGCTTTCCAGCAAGTCTGCACGGAACTACACCGCCAACAAATAAAATTCACCTTGGCCTTCCCCGCCACCCTGCGGCTCAAAGCTCCCAATGGCGACCAGCTATCATTCCAAAACCCATCTGAAGCGGAAGCCTTCCTACGCTCTCTTCACTCGGGACCTCACATCAGCCCCTCACCCAGGACGCCTCCAATCAACCGTGGTCTCGACCAAAGAAGCCCGCGTAAGGACTCTCCAAAAAGATTCAGGCCCTCGAAACCAGACCTACACCAACCCATGCTCAGCTGAATCGACTAATACTCTTCTTCCATCTTCTCGGCTATAGCCACGCCTGACCCAACTGAACTGATCAGCCCTACCCCTGAGGCGAGGTACCTCACCGGTCTCTCCTACAGACTTTGAAAACCAGACTTGCATTTTGATGGTAGGCCAGTCCTTTTCCTTTTTTTTTTTCCCTTTTCTCTCCTTGCTCTCTACATGTTTATGAAAATCTTTTTTTTTTCTCTCTCTCGCTTTTAAATTGCCGGTACAAATGTTTGTTCCCTCTGGCATCTCTGCGTAGAGCCTTTATATCTCTCCGTACACGATTCGAATCTGCTCCTTTGACCACCCCTGAAAACGTGGGTTTTCCTTTTGTCAGGGCTGCATTATTCGGGTCTTGCAATGGGAGCTGGACTACACAGCGACTCCATGCGGAAAAAAGTGAAGTCCATACGATATATTTTTTTGTTCTTATTTTCACAACCCCTCCCCCGCTATCCTTCTTTTCTTCTACCTCACCCAAGCCAAGTTATGCTTCCAACACTGATCACTTCATCACCACCTCCCTATACCGTAGACACCTCATTGTCCCATACTACTCTCATAGCTCGCTTCCGTTACCTACGTCAATCCAATCCTGTCATACCGGCCCAACTCCTATCGATTGACCCCTTATTATGAGAATAGTCTCCTGGAATGTTAAAGGCCTTCGCTCCCCTAATAAGAGACTGAAGATTCTCCGTCATCTAAAAAGACTCAAAACAGACATTGCCCTCCTTCAGGAATCCCACCTCTCCACTTCAGATTTCCCACGCATGAAAAAACTATGGGTGGGCTCAGTCCTCGGCTCCGGATCTCAGGGGCGCAGGGCAGGGGTCCTAATACTCATTCACAAAAATCTTCCATGCACGGTGGTCTCTACCCACTCAGATACACAAGGACGTCTCCTATCGATTCATGTTCAGTTAGGGACAAAAGACTTCATTATCTCTAACATTTACGCCCCTAATAACCCCTCCAAACTTTTTTTTAGCGAACTGTCTACTTGGCTCCTTCGAGATCCGCTTATCCCACATATTATCGGCGGAGATTTTAACACTATCCTTCACCCTATTGACGACAGGTCTTGCTCCAGAAGCCCCCGATCTCTAGGTGTCCCCAGAGACACGACCCTCTTTGCCTCCATGATTGACTCCCTTCAACTTCATGACGTTTGGCGTCTCAGGCACCCAGCTGACAAAGAATTCACTTTCTACTCCAACCCCCACAACGTTTTCACCAGGATTGACTACATTTTCTGCTCTGACGACATAGTCCCCATGATATCGGAATCTGACATTCATGACATTGTCATCTCAGACCATGCTCCTGTTTCGGTATCACTCGACATCCCCGACCTTCACCCGAACCCCAGACTATGGCGATTCCCCACATACCTACATAATAACTCTGATTTTTTACAGTACATAGAAAAATCATGGTCCGAATACGCCTCGGCCAATGCTCTGCACCTAGATAACCCTAATTTGTTTTGGGAAGCTGGAAAATCCTTCCTGAGAGGTCGGATCATATCCTATGCCGCCTCTTTCAAAAGGAATGCCGTGGCAAATTACAAATTGGCTAGCTCCCGGCTACACCACACCCAACGATCCCTGTACTTAAAGGACTCCCCTGAAAATAGGAAGGCTTGGCAGGTAGCTAAACGAGCCTTTGAATCATGGGCAGACACCCTTGAACTGACGAAAAAAGCGCACATTGACGCCTCCCTACATAAATTCGGGAACAAAGCAGGGAAACTACTGTCCAGACTTTGCAGGGGTCCTCAATGCCCGACATGTATCTCCTCCCTCCGAGACGCTACCGGTTCTATCAGAACCTCACAGCGAGACATCAACGAAGCTATGCTCCAATACTACTCATCCCTATACGCTGCCGATCCCATAGATAAACCATTGGCACTCTCATTCCTTGAAAAAATATCCCTCACCAAAATCACTACCTCACAATTGGAAAGCCTGAACCTGCCCATATCCCTCTCTGAGATATCATTGGCCATCCGGAACCTAGCCCCTTCTAAAGCCCCTGGCCCTGATGGTTTCACAGGCGAATTTTACAAGTCCCTAAGATCACTATTGGAACCCACCCTATGTAAGGTATATCAACATATATGGTCTGGTGGCCCGTACTTACCCACAGGAAACCAAGCCACCATAAAATTGCTGTCCAAAAAAGGAAAAGACCCCCTAGACCCAGGTTCATATCGGCCTATCTCACTTCTAAATCTAGATGTCAAGATTCTCTCAAAAATTATTGCCACCAGGTTAGCATCCATCATTCCTTCTTTGATCCACTCCGCTCAATCGGGTTTTGTTAAAGGCAGGACTGCCACTCTAAATATCAGGAAAGTGATGCTGGCCCTGGATCATGCCAAAAATAATCTGAGGGGTGATTTTGCAATCATTACTCTAGATGCGGAGAAAGCCTTCGATAACGTTAGTTTCGAATGGCTCTCTTTAGTAATGTCCTCAATGGGATTCACCGGCCCCTTCTACCGCCTCATAGAGTCCATGTATACTGCTCCAGCAGCTAGGCTGGTGGCAGCGGGCCTTCTTTCAGAGGAATTTCGTCTTCATAAAGGCACCAGGCAGGGATGTCCTTTGTCCCCGCTCCTGTTCAATATAGCATTAGAACCCTTATCGCGATTTTTAAACCAAACGGCCCCACTACATGGCATTCACATTGGTGATCACGAACTACGTACTTCCCTCTTTGCCGACGATGTCCTTATTTTCTCTTCTAACCCATCTTTGGATATGCCCACGATCAAATCAGTATTCGATGAATTCAGAACATGTTCGGGCCTTCGTATAAATTATAGCAAAAGTGAAATCCTTCCCATAGGCTCACGCCCTGACCCTCCATGGATGCATCACTCTATCTTCAAGGTAGCACATTCACATATCACATACCTAGGGATCAAAATAGGGAAAACACCTGCCTCTCTCTATCATCTCAACTATCCCCCTCTACTCACGAAAATAACTCAGGAACTTGATAATTGGATAGATCTGCCTCTCTCGCTCTTGGGAAGATGTCACCTGGTGAAAATGGTCAGCTTTGCTCGTTTACTTTACCCACTCCAGACTATACCACTGCTTCTACACCATAAGCATACAAAAGCTCTCAATGCAGCTATCTCTAAATTCCTTTGGAAAAGTAGGCGACCGCGTATAGCCTTCCAGAAACTATATCTTCCCAGGCGCGAAGGGGGTATTAGTCTTCCCAATATTAGAACCTATAACCTAGCCTGCCTACTACGGACAGGTCTAGACTGGATAGCCCAAGCGTCCCGCTACTCCAATTATGCCTTGGAAACTCAAATGGCACACCCATACTCCCTAGTAGCTCTTCTCCACTGCAAGTGGAAATCTGTTCCAATACCATTCCAACATAACCTTTTACTAAGAGACACGGCCATTGCTTGGAGAGAAGTCAGAAAAAGCCTACATCTTTCGCCCTTCATATCCGGCCACCTTCCAATTCAAGGCCACCCGAGTTTCATCCCAGGCCTAGAGCAACATCCTTTTGCCTCCTGGCATCGGAAAGGTCTCACGAAATTTTCACAACTCTGTGACCCGGAGACAGGTCGTCCCATAAATTTCAAATCCCTAGCCGACACATTCTCACTTCCACATTCCCAAGCTTTTCACTATGGACAATGTGTCAGTTTCCTAAAGAATGCATGTAGACACGACAACACACGGTTCAAAAGTTCTATAACGGAAGTCCTTCTTTCGGAAGGTTCGTATAAGATCTCAGATATATATCGCCATCTTCTACTAAAAACAACGTCATCCCTAGCCTCCTCATCAGTGGCCAACTGGACCAAAGACTTCCCAGACACAGAACTGGTCAACAAACTATTACAGGGTCTTAATACTATACATAAACTGATCCCCAATGAAATTTGGAGGAAAACTCAGCTGAAAATTATGCATCGTGCTCACATTCCCTTTCTCTATGCCAATCAATCACAAACCTCCTCTTCATGCCCTCTCTGCCGTCAACTCAAACCTTCCCTGACGCATTGCTTCTGGTCGTGCCCCCACATATCCGTCTTCTGGGATAAAGTCCTGGCTTACATCTTCAAAGTGACCCTGATGAAACTACCTAAGGACCCACTCCTCCTCATCTTTGGTTATTGGGACCCGTTGTTGCTGCCATGGTCCCCGAAGGCCCCCCTTCACATAAAGATTGGTCTTTGATATGCCTACTACTCGCCAGGAGAGCCATCTTGAAAAATTGGATATCCAATATACCCCCGAATACATCACAAGTCAAAAAGGAACTTCTGCTGCTTCTTTTCAAAGACAGACTAAATACAGACTTCTCGATTGACACTGCTAAGCATCGTTTCTACCACAGATGGCAAGCATACTTGGTCTATGATCACTCCCCTGAAGACCGGGCAAACCTCGAGCTGTTTTCATTCTCCTATTACGGGACACCCCTCCCATCACCTCCAGTGACTCTACTCTCCCCCCCCCCAGGTGACCTATCTTGATGGGACAAATTCTAATTCTAATTCTAAATCTGGATCTGAATCTATATGGTGTGATGCACTCTAGATATTTCCAGTGTAATTTGATGTCTACCTCCTTGTTACCTCTCATAATGGTAGCTTGGTGTCTACTTCCACCCCCCCCTCCCCCCCCCATCATCTCCCATTCTTTCTCCCTAGGTTTTTTTTTTTTTTTTTTTTCTCGGTTTTTGTTTTTGTTCTGTTCTCTGCTCTCCAGTTTTCCTAGGGTCCTCCCCAGTTCCAGGATCCATTCATTTATCCTCCCCCCTTACATAGGGATGTTTAGCTTTGAAAGCTCTTACCTCCTACATTGTTTACGCATCCCTTGCATGGGACCTTATTCTTTTATCACCTTTATCTCCTAGGATGCGTATTGTTATCTAGGCATTATTGTCTTCTTTTACCATATTTACTGGTTTGACACAACTATTGATATGTTAAAATAGAATTACTTCTATTGCTGTAGTAATCTGTATGACTTATGCCTTCAATAAAATCTATTTAAAAAAATAAAAAAAAAGAAGCAAGTATGAGACGGGAGCGCATCTTCTGGTAAAACAAGCCTTCGTAATGGAGATAGCACATTCGTCACGCTCGAAATTATTGCATCGTTTAAATGTTGTGCATTGAAATCTTCTTTAGAATGTTACATTAATCAAAACGAAAGAACTTCTTTTGCTGCTGATATTCACACAGAGTTATGACTATCTTTTTTTAACCTTTTTCATGCTGCTCTTAAGAAGATTTATGTGTATTATATCGTGCAAGTTTTTATGAATATTTAACATTTTTATATTTTTCAAACTGATGTTAATTTTAATTTCGCAATGTTTTGATAGTGATCTCCCATTGAATATTTTAATATATAGTTGTTAAATTTTACACCCTCTTTTTGGGAAATCAGATTCTTTTATTTTTTAGGGGGGTTGTTATCTGTCCATTTTTTTGTCAGTCAAATGTCTCTGCTTACTCCAAAGCTAAATTTAAAATTTTTACAAATACACATAGTCAAGTATGAACTTAAACAAAAATAACATTTATTCATGTTTTGTAAAAAATAAAGAGAAGGCAGCGCTGGAGAACCTGCTGCCATTTGTGCATCCCAGGGACCCCAGACCACACATCAACCCTGTGTGGACACTAAAATTGGGAGCTTGAGAAGGCCAACATTTCTGAGCACAATCTGATGCTGGCCTCCCAGAGGTCAGGAACAGCAGCAGGTGAGATATATGTCCCAAGTGTGTGGTACTACAACAGGCTGCCTTCTGTCCGACCACAATGAAGCAAGGCCATCACTTCCTCGTCTTCCTGGCAACCTTCCCTGCAACCTTCCCTGAAGCCTTCCCTGCAGCCTTCCTTCTTCGTTTGGCTGGAGGCTGGGCCACTGGAGGGGTACTCCTGTCAGGAGGAGGAGGAGAAGGGGGTGGCGCAGAAGAACAAGGTGGAGGTGGAGGAGAAGGGGGTGGGGCGGAAGAACAAGGTGGAGAAGGAGGTGGAGGAGAAGGGGGTGGGGCGGAAGAACAAGGTGGAGGTGGAGGAGAAGGGGGTGGGGCGGAAGAACAAGGTGGAGGTGAAGGAGAAGGGGGTGGAACAGAAGAAGAAGGTGGAGGTGGAGGAGGAGGTTCAGGTTGGGACAGTTGTGCCACCTCACAAATTGCTGTATTGGGGGTAATTTTTCCCATCACCCCCTTGTTGAGCAAGGTGATGAGCAGGGGCTCGCATAGGGAGGCATTGCTCTATGCTCATCACCTTGAACTTTGCCTCCACTAGGCCGGCAATGGCCTCTTCAGGGGATGTGGGCTCCTTGAGGGTGGCATGGGCCTCTTGAATAAGGGCCATTGCTGCCTCACTGGTGGTCCTGTTCCTCCTGCCTCTTTTGGGAAATCGGATGGGAGGCACCTGTGATCTGGTGCTTCTCCTTTGCCCTGCCACCTCCTGCCTGCCACCTCCTGGCTGCCACTGGGCCCTGCCACCTCCTGCCTTCCACTGGGCCCTGCCACCTCCTGGCTGCCACTAGGCCCTGCCTCCTCCTGCCTGACAGTTTCCAGACCCTCCTCCTGGCCGATTTCATCCTGTGTATGAAAAAGGGACATAGTTTAATATGTTGCTTTAATCTTTGCCTCAAAATTTATAATCATGATTGAAGCAATTAGAATGTAAATCCTGAAATCATTTTCTAAAATTTACAACTACATCAGATTGACTATTTAGCACCCAATTAAGTGCAGACTAATGTCTAGATATCTTGATTTCACTTGTGGAACTCTAAATAGTTTATGTTTGTCATCTTGACATATTTGTCAAACATTAAGTTTATCCCAATACATTTTCATTTAATACTATACCTGGCTCCAGATGACCAAATCAGGATCATCCAGGATGGCTGCCTCCTCTTGCTCCAGAGAAGGCTCAGGTTGGCTGCAGGGAAGTCTGGGGGGAAGAGTGGAGAGTGATGGCCTTGCCTCAATGTGGTCATCCAGGAAGGACATCCTGCTGTAGTACCACAAATTCGGGACATAAACATCATCTGCTGCTGCTCCTGACCTCTGAGAAGCCAGGACCTTAGAGCGTTCAGTCCTGTAGGTGCCTCTCAAGCTCCCAATTTTAGTGTCCACCTGTTTTGCTGTGGCTGTGGGCACCTTGGTATGCACAAATGGGAGCAGGGTCTCCAGCGCTGCTTTTCTCACCCCTCTTTTTTGTGGATGGGGTTTTTCGTCTCCCACAGAGCGGGCAGCTCCCTTACCCGGTCTATAAATTCCGCCAGGAAATCTTTATCACTAATGAAGACATTCATATTGTATCTGCAAGTAAAATAAATAATATATAACTAATGTGAGGCAAACAGTCTAACCTCCTTAACATCGTAGTCACCATATATATCCTACAACATTCTCAAGACAGTGTAGGCCAACAATTTGTCCAACTCACAAAATCACATACATTCGTTCGCACGTCCATAACTTGAACTCCTCTCTCCGCACACCGAACGTAGTATAGTCACATGTGTGTTTGCTATATATACACACCACGCATGCGTCAAACTACGAACACGTCGCTCCGCACACGTCGCCCGCCCATGACGTTCTAACTAACATCTTTTCCCCGCCCCTTCTCTTTCGGCGCGCAGACAGATATGGCGGATTTACAGCAGGTGTCTGATAATTCCGCAACTAACGAGGAGGAGACAAGCCCGGAGACCGAGGTAACGTCACGATCAAGCAGGAGATTCAAGGCATCTAATATGTCTTTTGCGGAGATGGCGGAGATGGTGGACATCTTGCTCAAGTCTGATTATGACGCAAAGCATGGGCCGTATAGCAAACCAAATAGAAGGAAGGCCAAAATCCTGAAGAAAGTCGTGAAGAGTCTGAAGACGAATTTCGGGGTGAAACGCTCAAATGAGCAGCTCAGAAAGAGGTGGTCAGACCTCAAACTGAGGGAGCCAGAGCAGTTAAGGAGCATTAAGAGAATGCTAGCAAAAAGTAAGTAAAATGTACACTTTTCTGCTATTAATGTTTTTCTCAACTTACATGTTGCTCCTTTTTTTGATTTTATCATATTGGACTCCCTTCCATAATTTAATAATTTGAACTTGGTTTGGCACAGTAATCGTTCGTTACGTTACAGACACTTCATTCGGCCACTATCCGCTGTTTTGGCTTATTTTATAGCCACAAAAGTAATTAGACATCTGCGTGTTTTTTTTACATTTTTGTTCCAAATTTTTAGGCTAGATGATGTGTTTGTAAAGAGAATGAAATGCAAACTTTAGTCAGTGTAAAGGAGAGGACACTCAGCAGCTGCTTCCACATCTGTACTTTGGAGCACTATAGTGTGGGCCACCAGACCCGCCTTTTTTGGGTGTCCCACACAGGTGCATTAGTGATTTTTTGTGGTGCCTCCATGTCTAAAAACTGACAGCCAAAGGTGAATACTAAACATATTATTGGTCAGAACTAATGCATTCATCTTCAACTTCCGCCCAAACACACACTTGTACCCCACTTCCAAGCAATTTAGCCTGTTTTTATTTTTCATAGAGAATTTCAGTGTGATAAATAATAGGATTTTTATAACAGCTTACCTGTAAAATCCTTTTCTTGGAGTACATCACGGGACACAGAGCGACATAGTCATTACTAATGGGTTATATAGTTACCGTCAGGTGCTGGCACTGGCAACTTCCAAAACCGGAAGTACCCTCCCCTATATAAGCCCCTCCCATCCGGGAGCACCTCAGTTTTGTAGCAAAGCAATAAGTGTCCCCAAAGAGGGGTGGGAGCTCTGTGTCCCGTGATGTACTCCAAGAAAAGGATTTTACAGGTAAGCTGTTATAAAAATCCTATTTTCTTTTTCGTACATCACGGGACACAGAGCGACATAGTCATTACTAATGGGATGTCCTAAAGCAATGCCAAATGAGGGGGGGGATACACCATATATAAGCTGAGCGCTATCAGACATGAGGATCTTTTGCGGCCTGCAACACACTGCGCCCAAAGGCGACATCCTCCTGACTTCTCACGTCCACCTGGTAGAACCTAGTAAACGTGTGTACCGAAGACCATGTTGCGGCCTTACAGATTTGAGCCAGGGAGGCCTGGTGATGCACTGCCCATGAAGTTCCAACTGCTCTCGTGGAGTGCGCCCTAACTTTGAACGGAGGCGGTCTACTTCTCAAGCTATAGGCTTGTATTATGACCTGTCGAATCCACTTGGCTAAAGTAGATTTTGACGCTGCCTGACCCTTTCTGGGGCCTTCCGGCAGAATAAACAAAGTATCCGTTCTGCGAATCTGAGCAGTGGCTTTTAGATAAGGTTTAACTGCTCCTACTACATCCAAAGAATGCAATAACTTTTCCTCTACCGAAGTAGGCTTGGGGAAAAAAGAAGGAAGAACCACATCTTGGTTCAAATGAAAACTCGATACCACCTTAGGAAGAAAGGCTGGATGAGGACGTAACACTACTCTGTCCTTATGGATAACCAGATATGGCTCCTTACAGGACATAGCTGCTAATTCCGATACTCTTTTAGCCGAACAAATGGCTACTAGAAAAATCAATTTCCTGGTGAGAAGCACCAAGGAAATATGCTGTAATGGTTCAAATGGTTGTTTCTGTAGAACCGACAGAACCAAGTTTAGATCCCATGGACATATGGGAATATTAACCGGAGGACTAATATGCATCACTCCTTGTATAAAGGCTTTGACTAGTGAATGCGAAGCCAAGGGCCTTTGAAAAAATATTGACAAGGCCGAAATCTGACCCTTGATAGTACTCAAGGCAAGCTTCCTATCTACAGCCCACTGTAGGAAGTCCAGAATCCTACCTATTACGTACTTATGTGGATGCCATTTCTTGGCCTCACACCACGCGATGTACGCCTTCCAGATTCTATAGTAGATCTGCCTGGATACCGGCTTCCTGGCATTGATCATGGTAGATACCACAGCATTAGAGAGCCCTCTCTTTTTTAGAATGTGGGCTTCAATAGCCAGGCCGTCAAACCTAGGGCTGGTAAGGAAGGGTGGTATATCGGTCCTTGCGAAAGCCGGACGACGTGGGAGAGTCCAAGGACTCCCCACTGAAATTTTACAATCTCCGCGTACCACGCTCTTCGGGGCCACGCTGGAGCCACCGGAATCACTGGTTTCTTTTCTACCCTGATTCTGCGGAGTAATCGAGGTAACCATTGTGGCGGTGTGAATGCATATATCAGCTTGAACTGATCCCCAGGGAACACTAGGGCATCCGAGCCGCAAGCTAGGGGATCCCTTGTCCGAGAGACAAACCTATCCCCCTTTGCGTTGAATCTGGATGCTAGAAGATCTACATCCGATGTTCCCCACCGCTGACATATTGTCCAGAAAACCTCGGGGTGAAGGGACCCTTCCTCTGGGCCTAATTGCTGGCGACTTAGAAAGTCCGCCTTCCAATTCTCCACTCCTGGAATGAATACCGCAGATATGGCTGGGACATATTTTTCCTGCCCATTTCAGGATGTAATTTACTTCCCTCTGGGCTGCACGACTCCTGGTGCCCCCCTGATGATTGAATTCTGACAGGGGACCCTTGGAGTTTGGATGTCCATGCTACTAGGGCATACCGGGCTGCTCGTATCTCTAAGAGATTGATGGGCAGGGCCTTTTCTGCATCCGACCATCTGCCCTGGAGAGACTATTGCTCCAGTACTGCTCCCCAGCCTATAAGGCTGGCATCTGTAGTGACCACCTTCCAAGAAATCGGACTGAAGGATTTCCTTTTTTCCAGATTCTGGGGAACCCACCACCAACGGAGGCTCTTGCGAACGGAAGGGGACAAGGACATTGTAAGTCTAGGGCCTGAACTTTTTTGTTCCAGGCTGACAGTATGGCCCCTTGCAAATTCCTTGAATGGAATTGACCGTAGGGTACTGCTTCGAATGATGCCACCATTTTTCCCAGCAGCCTCATATACAGGCGTATGGACGGCTGTCTTTTTTGTACCCACTAAGTGGATCAAATCTTTCAAAGACAACACCTTTCCTCGAGGCAAGAATATTTTTCTCTGGCCTGAATCCAACCTTAGCCCCAAGTATTCCAGACTTTTGACTGGTTTTTAGGGCTGACTTGTCTCGGTTGATAATCCAACCGTGAGATTCCAGATACTTGATCGTCTTGTGAACGACCACGTCTAGTTTTTTCACTGAGTGGTCTATCAGCAACAAGTCATCCAGATATGCCATTATCATTACACCTTGTGTTCTTAGATTGGCCAATAAAGGGCCAGAATTTTTGTAAACACTCGTGGTGCTGTGGCCAAACCGAAGGGTAAGGCTCTGAACTGAAAATGGCGCCCTTCTACTGCAAAGCGTAGAAATTTTTGGTGGACTGGAAAGATGGGAATGTGCAAATAAGCATCTTTGATGTCGATCGTGGCTAACCAATCCTCCCCTTGTAGGGCAGTGGCCACCGATCGGATCGACTCCATCGGAAAGTCCTGATATACAGGAATTTGTATAGCCCTTTTTGAATTAATATGGGCCTCCCGTCCGCGTTTGCTTCGGGACTGTAAAGAGGTTTGAGTAAAACCCGAACCCTCATTCTTCCAGGGGAACTTCCATAATTACTCCTTGGAGCAATAGTTGTTCTAGTGCCAACAGGAGGGACTCTCTCTTCCGGGGATCCCTTGGCACGTTTGACCTTAAAAATGGGAAGGAGGAGAGTCTTTTAACTCCAAACTGTATCCCAAACCTACTGCGGAGAGCACCTATCTGTCTTGATCGTGTCCCGCCAGGTCTCCTTGCGAACAACTGGAGTCCTCCCCCCACCCGACTGAGTGGGGGCTTCAATGAATTTAACTTTGGGGGAGGTTTTGTACCTCCCCTGACCCAGGGTTTCTCATTACCCTGCTACTGTCCCTGTTTTTTACCCCCGGGATTTGACCGAGGAGGCCGTCGGAACTGTTACACAGCCGATGCCCCAGGGACTGGAGAAGCAGGCCCCTTAAAGAGGGACCTCTAACTCTGCTTTTAACCGGCAAGAGCGTATTTTTACCGCTGGAAATTTTCTGGATATATTTGTCCAGGTTTTCCCTGAATAAGCGTTCACCATGAAATGGGACGCTAACCAGCCATTCTTTACAGGGAGCTTCAGCAGACCAGTTTCTGAGCCATAGGAGCCTACGCATATGTCTATAGACAGCGTAAGGCGGGAGGCCTCTTTGCCGCAGGCCGGGGGATAGACGAACACTGCAACATGGCAGAGGAAACAGTTTCCTGTAGGAGAACTCACCAGCTGCCTGGACTTTGCTCTCTGAGAAGAAACTAGTCCATATGACAAGAAAAACATTCCACAGCGGCCTCTAGTGGACAAACACAGGTACCGCAGTTTAATATACTAAACATATATAAAAAAACATTCTTTTTTTTTTTTTTTTTTTTTTTTTTCTTGACCACCATTAAAAATTATTACATTTTTTTAGTAGTTACAGGCATGCACAGATATTAGCGGGAATACCGTTAGGTAACAGACAGAAAGACAAATTAGGCTTGGGGGTCCCCCAATAGAACCAAGTTCCTGGGGGCCCCCACTTACCTGTTCCCCGCCGCAGGACTTTGTTTGGTCCACAAAAGCCCAAACTTCACCTATCACGGCAGGGATTGTAATCAAACCTTCAGGGACCGGGTTCCCAAGGATTCCACTCCCCTGGACCTGTATAGCACCCTGCACAGAAAACATCTTGGTCGTGGGTATGACCAGAGCTCTGGATCCCAGGGTCCAGCTCTCCTAAGAGAAGCATTACAGGCAGAACCTTGCTCTTCTCTGCAAGGCCCGGGTACCGACCGTTTAGCTATGAAGCTTTTTTGGTCGGATCCGGAATAGCTTACTGAGGCCCAAAAGAACCTGTACGCAAGCTCAGTGAAAAACACATGTTTCTTCTTGGCCAACACCTTAGACACTGGCAAAAAACTGAGGTGCTCCCGGATGGGAGGGGCTTATATAGGGGAGGGTACTTCCGGTTTTGGAAGTTGCCAGTGCCAGCACCTGACGGTAACTATATAACCCATTAGTAATGACTATGTCGCTCTGTGTCCCGTGATGTACGAAAAAGAAAGACCTTTTGTTTGATTATCATAGGGGAGAGAAGACTGGGAGGAGAACACTCCAGGGAGCACAGGAACCCCACAGCTTCACAACAACCCCAAACTCCCAAAGACCCACAACCGAAGGATGTTGAGAAAGTTGAGGTGGAGGAAGGAGAAGTGCAGGAAGGAGAGGTGGATGACGTTGTGGAACTGGTCACCACAACAGGTCAGTATCTGACACCACAGCTTCAGGTAAGAGATGTAGGCCTGCAGAGTTATAATACCTTTTTATTTTGCTTTTAGGGGATGTAAATGTTGTGGTGAAGGATAGTACACGTTTCTCTGCTGACAGTGCCCTCCGAATAATACAGCAAGTGATGGAATGTAGCACGGAACTGGACAGAATAAAACAAACAATTAATGTGATGGATCAAATATTTAAAGACATTCTAGATGTTTTGGGGAGAATCGACTAAGTCAACCAAACCCCCATTTTTTTTTCCAGGAATGACTGTTCATCAACCTTTTAAACTGTTTTTGACAATGCAACCAGCCAAAAATTGAATATGCACACAGTGTGTCAACATGGGCTATCTGCCATCAGGGGATATCCATGTACGTCTTTTGGGGGTGCAACCCCTTCCTCGTATCTAAAGTAGGTGAACTGAGGAAGGGGTTGCACCCCCAAAACACGTCCATTGATCACCCCTGATGGCAGATAGCACATGTTGACAATAGGGATCAGGAGTCTAAAATCCCTAGTGGAAAATACAAAATGTGTGCATATTCAATTTTTGGCTGGGCAAGGGGTGGCAAGACCCCATATTAGGATGGGCACATAGAGACATAGTTTGTGTAAGTGAATGTGTCAGATTGCTCAGAGGTATCCAATGTTGTAATTTTTGGAATGCAACTGTTGTTTTTGTATTTTCCTAAGAAAAGAATTGGCGGTTTGTGGCCAGGACAAAAAAAAAAAAAAAAAGGAAACATGTGTGTGAATGTGCACAGAGTAAAATGTTTGAACAGAAACAACGTGTAGCTTCTTTTTTCAATACGCGCTAACCTTATTTGTGTTTTTTTTAAGGTTACATAGTGAAATGGTTGTTATTTACTAAAGGAAAATACACTTGGCACTACAAATGCACTAAGACAAACTAGGAGACAGAAAACAAACAAAAGTTAAAATTTGAAATCTGAATTTTATTTAGCTCATTCTCCAGGAATCTTTAGCCATAGCCTGGCATAGGAATTGCCCCCCTACCCGTGAAATATTGCATATATTTGTCCCGAACTGAAAATTTTGGGGGGGGCAAGCCAGGACGGGCAGATTCCAGGCCCGGCAGGGGATTAGCAGGTGAAAGTCCAGCCTCAGGCAATACTGAGGCCATATATGAATTGGATTTTCTGCTGAGAAAATTGTGTAGCACACAGCAGCATAAAACTACATAGTTTATTTTGTAGTCCGCCAAGTGTATGGAAGTCATAAAAATGCGGAACCGGCTGGCCATTATGCCGAAGGCATTTTCAACGACTCTTCGGCCCCTGGCCAGCCGGTAATTGAACACCCTCTTCTCTGGGGTCAGGGTCCTGTGAGGAAATGGCCTCATAAGATGCGGTCCGAGTCCAAAGGCTTCATCAGCCAAGAAAACAAAGGGGAGTCCTTCAATATTCCCTGCATCCGGTGGCAATGCAAGGTCGTCACTCTGGAGACGGAGGGCAAACTCCGTCTGGATGAAGGATCCCCCATCGGACATCCAGCCATTCTTCCCTACATCAACATAGAGGAATTCATACCGTGCTGACACCACCGCCATCAGCACAATGCTATGAAACCCCTTGTAGTTGAAGTAGTAGGACCCAGAACGGGGTGGCGGCACGATGCGGACGTGCTTCCCGTCTATGGCACCACCGCAGTTGGGGAAGTCCCACCGCGTGGCAAACTCTGATGCCACAGTCTGCCATTCCTGTGGCGTGGAAGGAAGCTGGGGAGTCAAACAAGATGAAAGAAAATTAGAATTTAAAAATATTACATTACAAGGAGATTATAATAAAAAACATTAGAGGCCAACATCAATCAAATTCTACGTTTATTAAGGTGTTTTAAATAAGTATAATGGAAGGCTCATGTTTCATATTCATCACCCCCTCTGATGGTCCATTAATACATTATTTTGGGGGGGGGTAGATGTGTTTGGCCACAGGATAGCAGTGCAGTGGCGGTGCATCCAGAGTGGGCGCTGGAGCACTGCCCCCTCTCTCCTGTGCCCGTCACTCAGAACAATACATAGGTTCATGCCTTGCATTAACCTATGTATTGTCAATGCCGCCCACTATTCAGGTGGATGGCTCCCTGTTAAGTGACCAACATATGAATAACTGCGGCATTTATGGGGTGAAAATTGCATATCAGAAACAGGGAGGCAAATAGGCTTGCACATTACAGCCTGAGGGATGTAATTGGCTTCATAAAAGTTAAATAGGGGACGCGGGGGCGGGGAGCATTCCTTGGGTAAACACTGACAGGCTGCTCTCAATCATGTTCACCAAGTCTGTTTAATGGTAACATGATTGGCTGATGCAACATCAAGGGAAGGAGAAGACATCAAGGACAGAAGAAGGATGGCGCTGACCACAAGAAGGTATGTGCAGGGCTGGGGGGAAACTGGCTGCATTGGAGGGAACAAAATGGCTGCATTGGAGGGGACAAAATGGCTGCATTGGAGGGGACAAAATGGCTGCATTGGAGGGGACAACTGGGGGCGTTTAATAGGCACCTTTGCAAAAATGGAGGAAGTTTATTTCCTAAATTGGGGTTGGACCCCCAAACATTTGTTGCAACAGGCGCTCCTGCTGGAAAGGTTAGTGAAGGGAAATATGCATGGAGGAGAAAAAAGGGGCAATCTAAAGCTTCCAGCATGCATGAGGACGAAGGGGACATTCTCAGCATATTACAATCATGGTAATTAGGGAAGGATGAAAGAAATACAATACATTAGCATACATGAAATACATAAAATGTGATGTTAAAGGAGAAAACTTACCCTAATATAGTCCTCCTGCAGGACTTGGATGATGGCAGAACAGGTGTCTGGGATTATGAGGCCCAGAGCCTGGGGGGAGATGCCTGTCGTGAACTTCAAGTCCTGAAGACTTCTCCCTGTCGCCAGATAACGTAACGTGGCGATGAGCCTCTGCTCAGCACTGATGGCTTCCCGCATAACGGTGTCCTGCCTGGTAATATAGGGGGACACCAAAGCCAACAGTTCCTGAAAAACGGGGTCAGACATCAGCAGAAAATTCCTGTAGTCCTCAGGATTATTCTTGACTATCTCCTGCAGCAGAGGCATGTGGCAGAATTGGTCCCGCTGGAGCAACCAATTCTTGGTCCATGAACTCCTCCTCACACCATTCATGGACTGGTCTTGGTCCAAAACAAGCAGACCAACACCAAGCGCACGCACAGCACGAACTCGACGACGAGAACGTCCAGGCGACATGGCTAGGAAACGGTCGTCTTATCAGAACGTACAGAACAGAACGCACTTTAGAACAGCAAGGCCTATGAATAACGAACTGAAAATCAGAAACGAACGGGCAAGAACGCACTGTAAAACAGATACGACCTGCCTAGACGCCCTGAAAGTCAAGATACGAACCCACAAGCACAAACTGAACCTCAGAAAACGAACTGAAAAGCACGAAGACTGAAAAGCGCGAATCGTCTCTTCCCAAACTTTTACTTCACACGCGGTAACACGAGATCAGCAAAAGCAGCCCAAGGGGTGGCGCCAAGAAAATCGATCTTCCCCTTTATAGTGCCGTCGTACGTGCTGGATGTGAGCGTGGAGAACAACGAGGAAATTGGGAAATGTCAGTGTGTACGCATGGAAAGCTTGACGAGAAACTCGTCAAGGTTAACAAGAATCTCGTCGAAAAAAACGACGTGTTTTTAACGACGAGAAAATCGGTCGTGTGTACGAGGCTTAAGTCTTGTTAACTTGCTGCACATTTTTCCTTGCAGTTGTACACTTGCAGAGCACTTGAAGCACAAGTTCTAGTTGACACTTTTCCCAATTTGTAGAAAATGTGTGTGGCAAGTCTCCAGCAAGAGCAATGTTACAGTGGTGAGTCTACAGCAAGAGCTTTGCAAGTCACATAACTGAACCATAACTTGCAGCAGACTTGCTGACTGTTTGCAAAGAGAGTTGAAATGGAGTCATGCAATGTGGACTTGCTGCAATTGTGCAACAAACTTGTGAAGCCTGGCAAGTCTATTAATAGCTTAGAAAGTAATTTTCAAACGTGCAGCTAAATTGCTTGCTATCTGGGAACCCACACACAATATGTAAAGTTATTTTATTCCCATGTATTAACTGCTGGGTCAAGAAAAACCAAAGCCAAGTATTTTTTATTTTTTTTTGTTCACAGAGAAGACAATACTTTATATAAGCAATAAGCACTGATTGTCATATTGAAGTGTTAAACTGTTTTTATTCAAGGAAATGGTTGTCAGGAAATTTTGACAAATGCACACATTAGCATGGGGAAAAAATAAATGAATCTTGATTATAAATTTACTCTTCAGGCAAAAATGTAAAAGTAAGTCAAGCTCAACATGCTCACAGATAAAAGCTAGCTAATTTTGTCCATAGGCTTTACAATTTCACTTGCTTAAACAACATCCAAATATTAACTGAGGATGAGCAGACTTTTAGAAGTTCATTCCAACTGAAATGTGTGAGACAAATGCCCCATACACACGATCGTTTTTCATGCCGTTAAAAATGCCATTTTAAAAAATGGCCATTAAAAATGATCGTGTGTAGGCTCCAGAGCATTTTTAACGACGTGAAAAACGGCCATTAAAAATTCCGGACATGCTCTCTTTTTTCACGTCGTTTTTCATGTCGTTTTTTTTAACGACGTGAAAAACGATAGTGTGTATGCTTTCACGACGTAAAAAAAACGCGCATGCTCAGAATCAAGTCTGAGACGGGAGCGCTCGTTCTGGTAAAACTAGCGTTCGTAATGGAGATAGCACATTCATTACACAGTAACGGACTGAAAAGCGCGAATCGTCGCTCAACAAACTTTACTAACATGAAGGGTGGCGCCATTCGAACGGAACTTCCCCTTTATAGTGCCGTCGTACGTGTTGAACGTCACTGCGCTTTGCTTGATCGTTTTTTTTAATGATAGTGTGTACGCAAGGCAGGCTTGAGAGGAAACATGAAAAAAAACGAGGAGAAAAACGTCGGTTTAAAAAATGACATTAAAAACGATCGTGTGTACGGGGCAAAAGAGTTCATCAATTTTAAAACAATGAAGATGAGCAAAATGAAAAGAAACAAATTGCTCATATTGCCTAAAAACCAAGGCAAACCAAGTCAAACCTTAAGCCCTGTACACACGATCGGTTTTACCGATGAAAACCGTCCGATGGATTGTTTTCATCAGACAAACCGATCGTGTATGGGACCCATCGGCCTTTTTTCCATCGGTTTTAAAAAATAGAACATGTTTTAAATTTTTCCGATGGATAAAAAACCGATCGAAAACTCCGATCGTCTATGGGCAAGTCCATCGGATAAAAAACCCACGCATGCTCAGAATCAAGTCGACGCATGCTCAGAAGCATTGAACTTCATTTTTCTTGGCTCATCGGAGTGTTTTACGTCACCGCGTTTGGAACGGTCGGTTTTTTGACTGATGGTGTGTAGGCAAGACTGATGCTAGTCAGCTTCATCGGATTTCCGATGGACAAAACCATCGGATTAGAATCCATAGGATATCCGATCGTGTGTACGAGGCTTAAGTCTTTATATGGCTCCGTCACCTCCGCTCTTATTTTAAAGAGAGACTTCTATAAGAAAGAATATTGTCAGTAAATTTATTATAAAAGCCATTTTTTAAACTGGGGTTCTGCTCTTGGTTCAAACTGCATTTTGTGCCTTGGCTACTTTGGTATATACAGCCATAGTTCTTTTGACCAATTCAATGACATCACAGGTCCTTCCTCTTCTCCTCCAGCAGTGGTGAGGGCTACATTGTTGCTGGTGCTACAATGGATGACACTCTAAACACACTCAGTGCACTACTCTGACACCATGTTGCCTAATATTTTTGTTTCGGGGAAGGTCCATGATAACCTTGGCCCAGGAGGGAGTGGGTTGAATATCACAAGTGTTTATTCAACAGCTGGAGCCACTATTATAGTCTACTAAATAGCAAGTTCAAGCCATTTACAAGACACCTACAGGTAAGACATTTTAAATGCTTACCTGTATAATTTTGACCTAAATACCACTTCAAATTATTTATTTTTTTATATTTAGTGAGAATTTAGCTTTAAATAATTTGTTACTATGTTACTATTTGTTACTTTTTGTGGACAACTTTCCCTTTATAAATAAATATATTATGTTATGTTGTACACAGTCACTTACTGGCATCATTTTATACATATTAATATTGGAATGTAAATATTACCATAAAATTAGGAAATATTAGTTATGATATTTTTAGACTAATATATTTAAAAACGTTTAGACATGGAGATTGAGTTACTAGGGCTTATGTTGCTTATTTTCTCTTGCCAAATGAGTAGCAAATTTGGTTGGCAGCATTAAATGATACTGTAGCAGGAACCAGGTGCAAAGTGTTGATGTTCTGCTTCCAAAATGCTGTTCCATTTTTCCTTTTGTTTTTTGTGTCTCACCCTCTTGAGAAATAAATGAGAATCACATTATTTTATTTTGTCTTACACAGGCTTTACATGAAAAAGTAAATTTGAAACATGAATCTTTATGGCCAACTTACCTATTTAGTTGGTGATGACAAAACAGTCAATGGCAAAGAATTGTTTCAGCTTGCTAACATTTCTGACCAGATGGTCAAGAGTTAGCATGATGACTTGCAGATATAATAACGCATGGACTTTTTTTTTTAAGAGAAATATGTTTCTGAGCTTTTTTGCTATTTTCCATATTTCTTACAGGTACTTATATAGCGCTGTCAATTCACACATTGTTTATATATATATATATATATATATTAGGGCTGTTACTGATTAACATTTTCGTGTTCGATTAATCGATTAATCGACTAATTTCGATTCATTATAACGCACATACAGATCCAACTACTTTTAGCTGATCTCCTTGCAGGCTGATTCCCAGTGCAGCTACCAACCACTGAAAAAATGAGATAAAATCGATGTAGCTACATAAACTGTAAAAATGGTGCGAGTAATACCAAACGGTAGCAAAAGCAGTCAAAAAAAACATGTAGCTAAGTATGATACTGGTATAAAAATGTGTACAACGATACCACTGCTGAATCCAGATGAGGAGGGGTTAACATCAGTCCGTCGGCATGTAGATGTCCCATGAAGGGAACTATCACAACTCCCAGTGGATGTGTCATGGAAACCCTGTCAGGAACAGACTTCCTGGTTCCTGCCCCCGCAGGTGACGCCCGAAGGGCTATTTAAAGGGGTTGCTCCACCGGAAAAAAAAAAAATTAAAGCCAGCAGCTACAGCTACAGCAGCTGCTGGCTTTTAATATTTGGACACTTACCTGTCCTGGAGTCCAGCGACGTCCGCAGCAGAGGACGAGCGACCGCTCGTCGCTCTGCTGCTCCCTCCGCCATCCTCGCTGAGGGAACCAGGAAGTGAAGCCCTGCGGATTCATGCCCGGTTCCCTACGGCGCATGCGCGAGTCGCGCAGCGCCGTTCTGATTGGTGCTCCTGTGTTCTGGGAGCCGAGTGTCTCCCAGAACACCAAGGGAAGTCTGCGGGAAGTGACGTAACTCCCGCAGATTCCCGGAGACAGGACTCCCGGATGTGGGTGAAAATACCTGTCTTAGACAGGTATCTTCACCCCCCTCCCCCCTGAAAGGTGTCAATTGTGACACCGGAGGGGGGGAGGGTTCCAAATAGCAAAAGTTGCTATTTAGGGTGGAGCTCCACTTTAAACTCCTCACTTGCAGACAGTCCCTGCTGTCTGCTCTACAGCGTTTATCCCAAGTGACCTGATCTGCCTTGTTTACCTGTATCTGACCCGGCTTCCTGTGACCCTCCTGCTATCTGCCTGTACCTGACCATCGGCCTGTTTTCTGACTTCGGTATTGCCTGATCCTTTTGTGCCTCGCTGCCTGCCAGTTTACCCGACCCCGGCTTGTCTGACGATCCTGCCTGACCTTGGCTCTTGTTCACCTGCTGCTGCCTAGTGGTTCCAGTTTACCTGCTGTGCCTCCCGGTCCGGGTCATCTGCTGAGTTCCTGTCTGCTCATCTGCTGGTTCCTGTCTGCTCATCTGCTGGTTCCTGTCTGCTCATCTGCTGGTTCCTGTTCACCTGCTGCTGCCTAGTGGTTCCAGTTTACCTGCTGTGCCTCCCGGTCCGGGTCATCTGCTGAGTTCCTGGTTCCTGTCTGCTCATCTGCTGGTTCCTGTCTGCTCATCTGCTGGTTCCTGTTCACCTGCTGCTGCCCAGTGGTTCCAGTCTACCTGCTGTGCCCCCCGGTCCGGGTCATCTGCTGAGTTCCTGGTTCCTGTCTACTCACCTGCTGCAGTTCCTGGTTCCTGTCTGCTCATCTGCTGGTTCCTGCCTGCTCATCTGCTGGTTCCTGTTCATCTGCTGCTGCCCAGTGGTTCCAGTCTACCTGCTGTGCCTCCCGGTCCGGGTCATCTTCTGAGTTCCTGGTTCCTGTCTTTTCACCTGCTGTAGTTCCTGGTTCCTGTCCACTCACCTGCTGTAGTTCCTGGTTCCTGCCTCCTCACCTGCTGGTTCCTGATCACCTGCGGCAGTTCTTGATCCTGCCAGGCACTCGTACCCCTTCCACCTCCGTGCTTCCTGTTATACCACCAGGGGCCGCCGGTGGGAGCCGTAAGGGAGGCCTCCCTCTGCTAACCGGGCTCGTCACCGTCAGGTACGTGACAGTAGCAGACAGCCATGTCTGAGCCCGAGCAGGGAGCCTCACCTATAGAGGAACTATGCCGACACCTGGCGGGACTGACCGAGGCCGTTAAGAGCCTCCAGCAAGGCTACACTCACCTGGAAGGACAAGTGCGGGCCCTCACCAACCCCGATGGAGCTCAAGGGGGTCCACGTGCCTCCACTTCTTCCGCCGGGGCAGGAGCTGCGCCCACGGTGGTCATGCTTCCCCCTGAACCCAGGGTCCCTACACCCGAAAGATTCTCCGGGGACCGGAGCAAGTTCAGGGCTTTCCGGAACTCTTGTGAGTTGTACTTTGCCTTACAGCCCCGCACCTTTTCCTTAGAAGCTACCAAGGTGGGCTTTGTAATTTCGCTGCTTTCCGGAGACCCACAGAACTGGGCCCACCGCCTGCTAGAACGCAAAGATGCGTCCTTGGACAGCCTTACACTTTTTTTTGACGCCATTGCCCAATTGTACGAGGACCCTCAGCTCTCGGTCACTGCAGAGAACGCCCTGCGGACCCTTCAGCAGGGACGCAGAGCAGCAGAAGATTATGTAGCTGAATTCAGGTGCTGGAGCGCAGACACCAGCTGGAATGACGCTGCCCTCCGTCACCAGTTTCGCATAGGCCTTTCTGACCCATTGAAGGACGAACTGGCTAGGGTAGGAATACCAGAAAATTTGAACCTACTGATCGATCTGACAATTCAGATCGACCGACGCCTGAGGGAACGGAGGGTTGAGAGGGCCACGGGCTTCACCCGGCCGACCTGGATGCTTCCCCGGGTCCCCAGTCATCCGCACCCAGCTTCTGCAGCACCCTTGACCCCCTCGTACGATGCTCCTGAACCCATGCAGCTTGGGGTCCTCCGCCCTTCCCTTACTCCGGAGGAACGCCAACGCCGACGCGCGCACAACCTGTGCCTGTACTGCGGGGAGCCCGGTCACTTCGTTAGGAACTGTCCCCTGAAGTTCTGTAAGTGCTTGTCAGTATTCCCTGCTGTGATAAACCCTCAGACTAAATCCTCCTCTCACTTCACTCTTTCTATCTCCCTGCAGCTCCCAGGAAGGACCCTGCAAGTCGTCGCAATTATTGACTCTGGGGCTTGTAGTTGCTTCATGGACTCAACTTTTGCCCGTACTCAACTTATTCCTCTACTTCCCAAGACCCATGGACTACGGGTTCACCTGGCTGATGGGTCCCTTATCAAGTCGGGGCCCGTGGTCGAAGAGACGGCTCCCCTACCTGTCACTGTCTTCTCCTCTACCGGGGTGCACCGAGAATATCTACGGCTGGATATTACCTCCTCTCCACTGTTCCCCATAATTCTCGGTATGCCCTGGCTACAAGCCCATAATCCTACCATTAACTGGGTCACGGGGGGTTCTCCGCCATCATTGCACCCATTACACAGCTAACCAAGCAAGGTACCCGCTTCCACTGGTCCCCTGAGGCCCAAAAGGCCTTTGAGGATCTCAAAGGGCTCTTCACCTCTGCATCCATCTTAAAACACCCAGATTCCTCCCTACCATTTGTACTTGAGGTAGATGCTTCTGAGGTTGCAGTAGGGGCAATATTGTCACAGAGGCAAGGAACCAAGGCTTTGCTTCATCCGGTGGCTTTCTTTTCTCGCAAATTATCTGCGGCAGAAAAGAACTATGACGTGGGAGACCGGGAACTCTTGGCGATTAAGTCCGCCCTGGAAGAATGGAGGTACTTACTTGAAGGTGCTGCTCACCCGATCTTAGTATTCACCGACCATAAGAACTTAGAGTACCTGAAAACTGCAAAAAGACTAAAACCACGACAAGCCAGATGGGCCCTGTTTTTTTCCCGGTTCTCCTTCCATGTGACATACCGCCCCGGTGCCAAGAACACTAAACCTGACGCCTTGTCCCGAATGTTTCATGGATCCAAAGAACTCTCCTCACCCGATACAATCCTCGCTCCTGGAAATTTTCTCCTACTTCAGGAGGACCTACTCTCCCGGATCAGACAAGCCACCACTAGACAGGAACCCTCTCCTGAACTGGATCTGCAAACCAAGGATGGATTACTCTGGCACCAAGACAGGATATTCATACCAGAAGAACTAAAGATAACCGTGCTAGAGCTCTGCCACGATCATGCCCTTGCTGGGCACTTTGGCGTGGCTAAGACCACTGAGTTGGTACAACGTACCTTCTGGTGGCCTCGACTACGCGAGGATTGCAGGAGGTTCGTGGAGTCCTGTACTACATGTACCCGGAATAAAGGGTCCAGATCCTTGCTGGGCACTTTGGCGTGGCTAAGACCACTGAGTTGGTACAACGTACCTTCTGGTGGCCTCGACTACGCGAGGATTGCAGGAGGTTCGTGGAGTCCTGTACTACATGTACCCGGAATAAAGGGTCCAGATCCAAAGCCTGGGGACTACTGAAGCCCTTACCCATTCCAGAGAGACCGTGGAAAATGCTTTCTATCGACTTCATAGTTGAACTCCCCCCGGCTGAGAATCACACCACCATCTTTGTGATTGTGGACCGTCTGTCCAAGATGGCACATTTTTTTCCTATGAGAGGGACCCCCTCGGCCCTGAAAACTGCACAAATGTTCATTAAAGAAGTCGTCAGGCTCCACGGGGTACCTGCTAATATAGTCTCCGATCGGGGGGTACAATTTACCTCCCGGTTCTGGAGGTCCCTCTGCAAGACTCTGGGAATAGAGCTATCATTCTCTTCGGCTTACCACCCTCAAACCAACGGACAGACTGAGAGAACAAATCAGACCCTCGAGCAATATTTGCGTTGTTTCTCCTCCTTTGCTCAGAATGACTGGCTCTCCCTGCTTCCGCTAGCGGAGTTCTCCTACAATAACTCCATCCACTCCGCAACTAACCAGACCCCATTTTTTGCGAACTTCGGGTTTCACCCCACATTTCTGCCCAACTCTCTCCCTGAGTGCTCAGTGCCCGCAGTTCTGGAAAAAGTGAATTTCTTCTCCTCTAACAACCAGCTTCTACGCGAAGCCATGGCAAGAACTCAGGAGTATAACAAGACGGTCTACGACAGGAGGAGACAGGGTGAATTAGCGCTGGCACCGGGCGACCAAGTATGGCTTTCCACCATCAATCTAAGATTGGCTTGCCCGTCCAAGAAATTGGGCCCCAAGTTTCTAGGGCCTTTTCCTATCAAAAGGAAAATCAACGAGGTGGCCTACGAGCTGGAGCTCCCCGACTCCCTGAGGGTCCACCCTGTTTTTCATGTTTCTCTATTGAAACCGTCAGTCTCCAACCCATTCCCAGGTCGGACCCCGACTCGCCCTGATCCCGTCATCATAGACGGGGAACAGGAATTCGAGGTAGAAGCTATTTTAGACGCACGAAGAAGAAATAGCCAGAGTCAATTTTTAATAAAATGGAAGGGTTACGGACCAGAGGAGAACTCCTGGGAACCCGAAGAGAACATTCACGCCAAAGACCTGATACAAGCCTTCAGGAGGTCTCACCCCGAGAAGTTTGCTCCTAGGGGCATCCGGAGGCTGCCCCTTGGGGGGGGGCAATGTCATGGAAACCCTGTCAGGAACAGACGCCCTGGACTTCCTGGTTCCCGCCCCCGCAGGTGACGCCCGAAGGGCTATTTAAACTCCTCACTTGCAGACAGTCCCTGCTGTCTGCTCTACAGCGTTTATCCCAAGTGACCTGATCTGCCTTGTTTACCTGTATCTGACCCGGCTTCCTGTGACCCTCCTGCTATCTGCCTGTACCTGACCATCGGCCTGTTTTCTGACTGCGGTATTGCCTGATCCTTTTGTGCCTCGCTGCCTGCCAGTTTACCCGACCCCGGCTTGTCTGACAATCCTGCCTGACCTTGGCTCTTGTTCACCTGCTGCTGCCTAGTGGTTCCAGTTTACCTGCTGTGCCTCCGGGTCCGGGTCATCTGCTGAGTTCCTGGTTCCTGTCTGCTCATCTGCTGGTTCCTGTCTGCTCATCTGCTGGTTCCTGTCTGCTCATCTGCTGGTTCCTGTTCACCTGCTGCTGCCTAGTGGTTCCAGTTTACCTGCTGTGCCTCCCGGTCCGGGTCATCTGCTGAGTTCCTGGTTCCTGTCTGCTCATCTGCTGGTTCCTGTCTGCTCATCTGCTGGTTCCTGTTCACCTGCTGCTGCCCAGTGGTTCCAGTCTACCTGCTGTGCCTCCCGGTCTGGGTCATCTGCTGAGTTCCTGGTTCCTGTCTGCTCATCTGCTGGTTCCTGTCTGCTCATCTGCTGGTTCCTGTTCACCTGCTGCTGCCCAGTGGTTCCAGTCTACCTGCTGTGCCCCCCGGTCTGGGTCATCTGCTGAGTTCCTGTATCCTGTCTACTCACCTGCTGCAGTTCCTGGTTCCTGTCTGCTCATCTGCTGGTTCCTGTCTGCTCATCTGCTGGTTCCTGTTCACCTGCTGCTGCCCAGTGGTTCCAGTCTACCTGCTGTGCCTCCCGGTCTGGGTCATCTGCTGAGTTCCTGGTTCCTGTCTGCTCATCTGCTGGTTCCTGTCTGCTCATCTGCTGGTTCCTGTTCACCTGCTGCTGCCCAGTGGTTCCAGTCTACCTGCTGTGCCCCCCGGTCTGGGTCATCTGCTGAGTTCCTGTATCCTGTCTACTCACCTGCTGCAGTTCCTGGTTCCTGTCTGCTCATCTGCTGGTTCCTGTCTGCTCATCTGCTGGTTCCTGTTCATCTGCTGCTGCCCAGTGGTTCCAGTCTACCTGCTGTGCCTCCCGGTCCGGGTCATCTTCTGAGTTCCTGGTTCCTGTCTACTCACCTGCTGTAGTTCTTGGTTCCTGTCCACTCACCTGCTGTAGTTCCTGGTTCCTGCCTCCTCACCTGCTGGTTCCTGATCACCTGCGGTAGTTCTTGATCCTGCCAGGCACTCGTACCCCTTCCACCTCCGTGCTTCCTGTTATACCACCAGGGGCCGCCGGTGGGAGCCGTAAGGGAGGCCTCCCTCTGCTAACCGGGCTCGTCACCGTCAGGTACGTGACAGGATGGCTGTAGAATCCCAGGTTGATAGAGGGAAGTGATAGAGGGAAGTGTAACAGCCCTTGCGTGTGGCAGATAGTAAGGTCCCGCCGGCATGCAGATATGAAGGCACAGCAAAGGAGCCCTTCAGATGGACACGGCAATCCCCCGCCGGTGTCCGTGGCGTCACTGGATCTCCGACGGAACTCCCTGATGACCTGGAAGCCGGCGGAGAGGTGAGTACCGATCCAAAAAATTTTAATCGATCAAAAGAATTTTGAGCGATCAAAAAAATGTATCGATTAATCGAGGAATTAATAGTTAATTTCCACAGCCCTAATATATATATATATATATATATTGTGGCAGAGCGTCCCAGAGAGAGCCAGGAAAAGTCCTGTTCGGGGTTTATACATCTCCCAGGCTCCTCTCTTATACGTTCAGGGATCTCTGAACCAGTGCGGGTGTTGGTCCTCTCTCCCAGGTCAATTTAAGCTCACCTGAGCAGACAGCCTTTGCTCTGCCTGGGAAACACAGACAACGCTGATCTGTGAGAGCAAGAAGGTTGGTGAAAACTGTTAATCAGTTGATGTGGAAGCTGACAAGCTGTAGGCTTGTTCAGCCTGGTAGTGAGGGCTTGTATATACTGTATAGTTAGAGCCGAGACACGGCTAGGGTTTTGTTTAGCAATTTTTTTGTTCTGTTTGTTTTTCTGCAGCGTTTGCTTGCTGCAGTGCAGCGTTAGTTTGCTGTTGTGCAGCGTTGGCTAACAGCATTTGTTTGAGGATTTCCTCCATGTTGTCACTTTAGGTACTGGCCTTTTAACCACTTAAGCCCCGGACCATTTGGTAGCTAAAGGACCAGAGGTGAATTCAGAATTTTGCACTGCGCTGCTTTAACTGTAAATTGTGCGGACGTGCAATGTTGTACCCAAACGAAATTTGCGTCCTTTTCTTCCCACAAATAGAGCTTTCTTTTAATGGTATTTGACTGCCTCTGCGATTTTTATTTTTTGCGATATAAACGGAAAAATAACTAAAATTTTGAAAAAAAATTATATTTTCTACTTTTTGTTATAAGAAAAATCGAATAAACTCAATTTTAGTCATACATTTAGGCCAAAATGTATTCAGCCACATGTTTTTAGTAAAAAAAATGTCAATAAGCGTATATTTATTGGTTTGCGCAAAAGTTTTATAGAGTTTACAAACTAGGGTACATTTTCTGAAATTTACACAGCTTTAAATTTATGACTGCCTATCTCATTTCTTGAGGTGCTAAAATGACAGGGCAGTACAAACCCCCCCCCCCCACCCCAAATGACCCCATTTTGGAAAGTAGACACCCCAAGGAAATTGCTGAGAGGCATGTTGAGCCCATTGAATTTTTTTCTTTTTTTTTTGTCTTAAGTGATTGAATAATGACTAAAAAAAATAAAAAATTACAAAAAGTTGTCACTAAATGATATATTGCTCACACATGCCATGGTTATATGTGGAATTGCACCCCAAAATACAGTTGGCTGAACGAAAAAAAGAGATTGATCGGTGGGTATGCCCACCATTAGAATACCGCCCTTCATCCACCCACTTCCAATGATGGGCATACACGCACCATTTATATATGCCGAAGCGTGGGGGCATCCTCCCGCAAAAAAGTTATGCCGCACACACATGGTCGGACTTTTCCACGGGCAAGCCTCCGTCGGAATTTCGACCGTATGTACGCGGCATTAGGAGCAAAATCGCTCCTCCGCTCCTGCTGCCCCAATGCTTCGGCATATATGCTTTTTTTATTTAACTGTGGTGGTGAAATCACCTCCTATAGCACTGGAGTCGCAGGGATCAGGCCTGTCTCTGCGAACGCTGCAGTTATGTGTGTTTTTGTTTTGTAAGTGACAGTGATCGATCCTGCACTTGGGTGGCCTGGGCTGGACGGAGGGGCAAAACGCAGGTGCCAGCAGGTATCTGGCCTGATCCCGCTAACACTGCGTTTTTGGGAACCCTAAACTGCTGGGGACGCTAGTATAGATCTGATCAGATATTGATCTGTTCAGATACTATACCACTAAGGGGGGTGTATGCTTCACGCGTGGGTGTTAGCGTTACTGGCACTAACCTGACGCTGCCTGGGGTGTGACGCAGACCCTCTCTGACGCTAAAACCTAATTGATATCACCCGCCGGGCGATCAGGGGGTTAAACCTTTATTGGGATACGGCGGGTGCCCTGACACTATAAAAAGCAAACTAACTAACCAGCGTCACCCGTAACACTTATATGGTGATCACTGGTGAAAGGGTTAACTAGGGGCAATCAGGGGGTTAAAACCTTTATTAGATAATATATGGGGGTACCTGACGCTATAAAAACCTGCGGCGAACCTAAAAAAAATTACTGGCTACCAATCTGCATCACCGACACTAAGACAGCGTTTAGAAAAACGATCGCTTAGCGACAGTGGTGATAGGGGGTGAAAGGGTTACCTGGGGGGCGATCAAGGGGGTTAAACCTTTATTAGATAATATATTGGGGTACCGGACACTATAAAAACATGCAGCGAACCTAAAAAAAATTACTGGCTGCCGATCGGCATCACTGACGCTAAGACAGCGATCAGAAAAATGATCGCTTAGCGACAGTGGTGATAGGGGGTGAAAGGGTTATCTAGGGGGTGATCAGGGGGTTAAACCTTTATTAGGGGGCTACACTGGACCTAAAACTGAATGTACTGACACTTTTACAGTCACAAATGTCACTGATTGCAGTGATCACTAAATAAATGGTCACTGCAATCGGTGACACTGTGGCTGGGGGGTGATCTGGGGGTGTCTGGGGGGGGATTTATGTCCCTATGTGTCCTGGTGTCAGTGTAGTGTTGTGTGCACTGACCTGATGTCTTCTCTTGTACGGCGCTCGGTATATGTGAGCGCCGCACCAGAGATGACATCACTTCCTCCTGCTTCCTCTGCCTGAAACAGACAGAGGGGGCATTTCCATTCGCCGGGAGCGATCGCGAGGGGGTGGCCGGAAATGAATGGCTGCCCCCTCATCCCGGAACGCTCCCGGACACTTAGCCACCGCTCACTGTATAGGAGGGGGGTCCGATTGGACCCCCCAACTATACAAAGGCAATCACGTACACTCTACGTGATTGTGCCTGTCGGTGCCATTCTGCCGACGTATATATACAGTGAGCGGTCGTTAAGTGGTTAAATAGTAACTTACTACAGCTGGTCGCAGTCTCCACCATATGTAACCTGGGGGACAGGTAGCAGGTACAAAAGCTCCCTGGGATGAGCAGGCACAGATACCAAGTCCATGGGATAAGTGAAAAAACAGTGATGTTTATTGGTGCTATATACAAAGTCTATTAACAGGTGCTGTACAGCGTGCAGAAAAACAAACAGAACAAAAAAATAGCTAAACAAAACCCTAGCCGTGTCTCGGCTCTAACTATACGGTATATACAAGCCCTCACTACTAGGCTGAACAAGCCTACAGCTTGTCAGCTTCCACATCAACTGATTAACAGTTTTCACCAACCTTCTTGCTCTCACAGACCAGCGTTGTCTGTGTTTCCCAGGCAGAGCAAAGGCTGTCTGCTCAGGTGAGCTTAAATTGACCTGGGAGAGAGGACCAACATAGAATTGTAATGACATCACTGATGGAATGCGAAAAAATTATTTTAGAATTTCAACTGGTTCTTGTATATACAGTGGGTACGGAAAGTATTCAGACCCCCTTAAATTTTTCACTCTTTGTTATATTGCAGCCATTTGCTAAAATCATTTAAGTTCATTTTTTTCCTTATTAACCACTTCAATACCAGGCACTTATGCACCTTCCCGACCAGACCAATTTTCAGCTTTCAGCACTCTCACACTTTGAATGACAATTACTCAGTCATGCTACACTGTATCCAAACAAAATTTTTATCATTTTCTTCTCACAAATAGCCCTGGTTCACACAGCACCAGGACAATGGAATTGTCCACAAAATGACCCCATTTTGTAAAGCACACACCCCAACGTATAATCTATGAGGCATAATGAGCCTTTTAAACGGTTCATTTTTTTCCAGAAGGTTTTGCAAAATGTGTGAAATTAAAATGCAAGTTGTGCATTTATAAGATATTTCTAGCACATAGCATGTACATAGCAAAACATTACACCCCAAAATGCATTCTGCTACTCCTCCTGAGTATGGCGATACCACATGTTTGAGACTTTTACACAGCCTGGCCACATACAGAGGCCCAACATCCAAGTAGCACCTCCAGGCATTCTAGCAGCATTAATTGCACATATCATTTTCTGACTACCGATCACATTTCTTGTTCATACATCACGGGACACAGAGCGGCATAGTCATTACTATGTGGGTTATATAGAATTACCTTCAGGTGCTGGCACTGGCAACTTCCAAAACAGGAAGTACCCTCCCCTATATAAGCCCCTCCCATCCGGGAGCACCTCAGTTTTTTGCCAGTGTCTAAGGTGTTGGCCAAGGTTAACATGTATTCATCTGGGCTTGTGTACAGGTTCTATGGGCCTTAGCAAGCTATTCCGGATCCGACCAAAAAAGCTTCATAGCTAAACGGTCGGTACCCAGGCCTTGCAGAGAAGAGCAGGGTTTTGCCTGTAATGCCTCTCTTAGGAGGGCTGGACCCTGGGATCCAGAGCTCTGGTCATACCCAAAACCAAGAGGCTATCTGTGCAGGGTGCTATACAGGTCCAGGGGAGTGGAATCCTTGGGAACCCGGTCCCTGAAGGTCTAGTACAATGCCTGCCGTGAGAGGTGAAGTTTGGGCTTCTGTGGACCAAACAAAGTCCTGCGGCGGGGAAAAGGTAAGTGGGGGCCCCTCAGGAACTTGGTTCTATTGAGGGGACCCCCAAGCCTAATATGTCTTTCTGCCTGTTACCTAAAGGTATTCCCGCTAATAGCTGTATATGCCTAAGAAATCCTAGAAATGTCTTTTCATAAAGGAAGTTTTAAAAACTGTAAACCTAGAAATGTTTTTCATAAAGGAGGTTTTAAAAAAAAAAAAAGACAAAAGTGCGGTACCTGTGTTTGTCCACTAGAGGCCGCTGTGGAACGTCTTTTTTTCTTGGGACTATTCCTTCCATGGTGAAAGTCCAGGCAGATGAGTGAGCTCTCTATCAGGGAAGCTGCATTCCTCTGTCATGCTGCCAAGTAGTTTCCTTCCATCCCCGAGTCCTGGTGAAACAGGGACCCTGGCTCCTCTCCCTACATGGCGCCAAGAGCGCACACGTGCATGCGCGCGCGCGCACACACGCTTTCTTTTTATAAGATTTAGCTTCAAAAAAGGGGGTGGAGCCTGGCGGATGACGCGCTCTGTGCGCCCAGCGCTTCTGCACATGTGCGGGCGTCTCAGCAAGATAAAAGGACTCAGTCCACTCTGCTTGCTATGGACACAGAGCATGAAAAGTAGCTGGTAGCATGGTATAGGGGCTTACAGCGGGCGGTTGATACAGGCATCCCCAGAAAGACGCATTAGTAGACACCCACTGATGTACATAGCAGCAAATTGCATTAGACTATTTCAGTAAAGGGGTGTATTGCGGCTGGAATACCTCAGCTTTGAACTAAGGAATATGCCGCCTAAAAAACTCCGAGATATACCTCTCAGGAAGTGTAGGGGGTCTCCATCGGGCTCTGAGGATCTGGAGCAGTCATCTGCACCCTCCTTCCCAGAGAAATCAGAGGTTAATACCCATAAGGAACCCCCGGGAGTGCCAGGTACTGCGGCTGTCCTCAGTCCACCTGCTCCTGCATATATAACAGAGGAGGTTTTTGCCTCAACTCTGGAGGGATTGGAGCAGAGATTGGCAGCATTGATCGCTTCTTCTCTACAGGAAAGAAAGCGCGCCAGATCTCCATCCCCTCCATTAGAGTGCCTGTTGGCAGCGCAACAGTCCCAGGAAGGGACTGACCTACCTGAAGGGGATCAGGAGGAGGTTAACTCTGTTTTTGAGGAATCGACAGTAGATGAACCATTTTCAGCATCACAGACTGAAAGATTGTGGGTCCAGACCCTAACTGACATGGTTCGATCTGCATTTAAAATGCCTCTTGTTGAACCGTCAACTACTGCTGTCTCCTCGTTGGGGTCGCTAAAAGCTCCCCAGATTAATTGCTCCTTTCCAATTCATCCATTATTGGAAGGACTTATATACCAGGACTGGGAACATCCTGATAAACTATTTGTTCCACCTAAGAAATTTCAGGTGATCTATCCCATGGAGGAAAAATTCACCCAGAGATGGAATGTTCCTACGGTGGACGCAGCCATTTCTTCTGTGAACAAATCACTGACATGTCCAGTAGATAATGTTCAAATGTTCAAAGATCCAGTAGATAAAAAATTGGAATCTTTATTAAAATCTGCTCTTTCCACAGCAGGGGCTGTTACACAGCCAGCAGTGGCAGCTATTGGGGTCTGCCAAGCTTTAAAGGATCAAATGAAAATGGTCCTGAGGGATTTGCCAGACCAGCAGGCCCAGGCTCTGGCTGATCTGCCTAGAGCATTATGCTTTGCGGTTGACGCCATCAAGGATTCTATCCATCAGGCCTCCCGCCTCACGCTGTCTTTGGTACATATGCGTAGGCTTCTGTGGCTCAAGAACTGGTCTGCTGAGGCTCCCTGTAAGAAGCTCTTAGTTAGCTTCCCATTTCATGGAGAACGCCTTTTTGGCGAAGACCTGGATAAATATATCCAGAAGATTTCCAGTGGTAAAAGTACTCTCTTACCAATTAAAAAGAGGTCTAGGGGTCCGTCTTTTAAGAGGACTACCTCTCCTATCCCTGGGACGTCTGCTACTAAGCAGTTCCGACGGCCTCCTCGGTCAAACTCAGGAGGTAAAAATCAGGGACAGTCACAGGGTAATAAAAAGCCCTGGATCCGAAGAGGTACTAAACCAGCCTCCAAGTCAAGCCTATGAAGGGCTGCCCCCACTCAAACGGGTGGGGGGAAGACTTCAGTTGTTCACAGAGACCTGGCGGGAGACGATCAAAGACAGATGGGTGCTCTCCGCAGTAACTCGGGGATACAAGTTGGAGTTAAAAGAGTCTCCTCCTTCCCATTTTATGTGGTCAGGCATGCCAAGAGACCCTCTGAAAAGAAGGTGTCTCCTAGTGGCGTTAGAACAACTATTGCTCCAAGGAGTAATTATGGAGGTTCCTATGGAAGAGTGGGGGTTGAGTTTCTACTCAAACCTTTTCACAGTCCCGAAACCAAACGGGGACATAAGACCCATATTGGACCTAAAGAGTCTAAACAAATTTCTAAACGTCCGGTCCTTCCGGATGGAGTCGATCCGATCGGTCACCGCTGCCCTACAGGGGGAGGAATGGTTAGCCTCGATCGACATCAAAGATGCTTACTTGCATGTTCCCATCTTTCCATGTCATCAAAAATTTCTACGCTTTGCAGTAGAAGGGCGCCATTTTCAGTTCAGAGCCTTACCATTCGGTCTGGCCACAGCACCACGAGTGTTCACAAAAATTCTGGCCCCACTGTTGGCCGATCTAAGTACACGAGGTGTAACGATAATGGCATACCTACACGACCTGTTGTTGATGGACCACTCAGTTGCCAAGCTAGAAGTGGTAATTGTCGATACAATCAAGTATCTAGAATCTCACGGTTGGGTCATCAACCTGGACAAGTCAGCCCTACAGCCAGTGAAAAACCTGGTATATCTAGGGCTACGGCTGGATTCAGACCAGAGGAAGATTTTCTTACCTCTAGACAAGGTATCCTCTTTGAGGGGCTTGGTCCGTCTGCTTTGTGCAAAAAGACAGCCGTCCATACGCCTGTGCATGAGGCTGCTAGGAAAGATGGTAGCATCATTCGAAGCTGTGCCATACGCCCAATTCCACTCAAGGAATTTACAGAGGGCCATATTGTCAGCCTGGAATGGAAAAATTCAGGCTCTAGACTTCCCGATGGCTTTGTCCCCTTCCGTTCGGAAGAGTCTCTGCTGGTGGTTGATCCCCCCCCCCCCCCAGAATCTCCAGAAGGGAAAACCCTTCAGTCCGATATCCTGGAAGGTGGTCACTACAGATGCCAGCCTTTTAGGCTGGGGGGCAGTACTGGAGCAATGGTCTCTCCAGGGCAGATGGTCAAATGTAGTAAAAACCCTGCCCATCAATCTCTTAGAGATACGAGCAGCCCGGTATGCCTTAGTAGCCTGGGCATCCAGACTCCAAGGGTCCCCTGTCAGAATTCAATCAGACAATGCCACAGCAGTGGCATATATCAATCATCAGGGAGGCACCAGGAGTCGTGCAGCCCAGAGGGAAGTAAGTCACATCCTGGAAGGGGCAGAAAAGCATGTCCCATGTATGTCAGCTGTCTTCATTCCAGGGGTGGAGAATTGGAAGGCGGACTTTCTAAGTCACCAACAGTTATGCCCAGGGGAATGGTCCCTTCATCCCGAGGTCTTCTGAGCAATATGTCAGCGGTGGGGAACACCGGATGTAGATCTGCTAGCATCCAGATTCAACGCAAAGGTGGACAGATTTGTCTCCCGGACAAGGGATCCCCTCGCTTGCGGCTCGGATGCTCTGGTGTTCCCTTGGAATCAGTTCAGACTGATATATGCATTCCCTCCGCTACAATTGTTGCCTCGACTCCTTCGCAGAGTCAGGTTGGAAAAGAAGCCGGTGATCTTGGTGGCTCCAGCGTGGCCCCGAAGGGCCTGGTACGCGGAGATCATCAAAATGTCTGTGGGGAGTCCTTGGACCCTTCCACGTCGTCCGGACCTGCTTTCGCAAGGGCTGATATACCACTCTTCCTTACTAACTCTAAGTTTAACGGCCTGGCTATTGAATCCCACATCTTAAAGAAGAGAGGTCTCTCTAACTCTGTGGTATCAACTATAATCAATGCCAGGAAGCCTGTATCCAGGCAGATCTACTATAGAGTTTGGAAGGCGTACATCACTTGGTGCGAGGCCAGAAAGTGGCATCCACGTAAGTACGTTATAGGCAGAATTCTGGACTTCCTACAGTGGGCTGTAGACAGGAAGTTTGCCTTAAGTACTATCAGGGGTCAGGTTTCGGCCTTATCAATACTATTTCAAAGGCCCCTGGCTATGCATTCACTTGTCAAATCCTTTATGCAAGGGGTGACTCGTATTATTCCACCGATTAAAGCTCCCATATGCCCATGGGATCTAAATTTGGTTCTGTCGGTTCTGCAGAAGCAGCCATTTGAACCTTTGCGGCACATTTCCTTGGTTCTACTCACCAGAAAATTGATATTTTTAGTAGCCATATGCTCGGCTAGAAGAGTGTCGGAATTAGCCGCCATGTCCTGTAAGGAGCCATATCTGGTTATTCATGAGGACAGAGTAGTATTACGTCCTCACCCAGCCTTTCTTCCTAAGGTGGTATCGAGGTTTCACTTGAACCAGGATGTGGTTCTTCCTTCTTTTTCCCCAAACCGAGCTCGGTAGAGGAAAAGTTATTGCATTCTTTGAATGTAGTAAGAGCAGTTAAAGCTTATCTAAAAGCCACTGCTCAGATTCGTAGAACGGATTCTTTGTTTGTTCTGCCGGAAGGCCCCAGAAAGGGTCAGGCAGCATCAAAATCTACTTTAGCCAAGTGGATTCGACAGGTCATAATACAAGCCTATGGCTTGAGAAATAGACCGCCTCCGTTCAAAGTTAGGGCGCACTCCACGAGAGCAGTTGGAACTTCATGGGCAGTGCATCACCAGGCCTCCCTGGCTCAAATTTGTAAGGCCGCAACATGGTCTTCAGTACACACGTTTACTAGGTTCTACCAGGTGGACGTGAGAAGTCAGGAGGATGTCGCCTTTGGGCGCAGTGTGTTGCAGGCCGCAAAAGATCCTCATGCCTGATGGCGCCCAGCTTATGTATGGTATATCCCCCCCTCATTTGGCATTGCTTTGGGACGTCCCACATAGTAATGACTATGCCGCTCTGTGTCCCGTGATGTATGAACAAGAAAGTAGGATTTTTAAAACAGCTTACCTGTAAAATCCTTTTCTTGGAGTACATCACGGGACACAGAGCTCCCACCCCTCTTTTGGGGACAAGTATTGCTTTGCTACAAAACTGAGGTGCTCCCGGATGGGAGGGGCTTATATAGGGGAGGGTACTTCCTGTTTTGGAAGTTGCCAGTGCCAGCACCTGAAGGTAATTCTATATAACCCACATAGTAATGACTATGCCGCTCTGTGTCCCGTGATGTACTCCAAGAAAAGGATTTTACAGGTAAGCTGTTTTAAAAATCCTACTTTTTGAAGGCCCTTCATATATCTAACACATAGCAGGTGCATACCAAATAACAAAAGACTACCTGTGGTTTTAGAAGTGCAGTGGTCCACAGAGGAGAGCATCGGTCCAGGCAGCAGGCAGGAATGAGGTCAGCGACAGCAAAAGCAATCATCCAGGCAGCAGGCAGGAATACTGTCCATAGTTCGTACAGGCAGAGATACTGTCAGCACAGCCAAAGCACAGGTCCAGGTAGCAGGCAGAGGTGTCCCGGCAGAAATGCTGTCCAAAGTCAGTAGAGGCAGCAGGCAGATATATGGTCAACACAGCCAAAGTATTGGTCCAAGCAGCAGGAAGAAACATGGTCCATAATGTCATGGGTCATTATAGGCAGTAATATGGTCAACACAGCCAAAGTATTGGTCCAAGCAGCAGGAAGAAACATGGTCCATAATGTCATGGGTCATTATAGGCAGTAATATGGTCAGCACAGCCAAAGTATTGGTCAAGGCAGCAGGAAGGACCATCAAGCTTTGGGCCAGGGGGACAGGGGTAGAGGCTTCTCCCACCCAAATCGCTTTGAAGGCTCTGGGCAATCAGACCCTGTTCTTGGAGCACAGAAAACGAAAAACTGGTTTTCTCTACTCAGAACGCTATTCTGAAGCCCCTCACATATGTAAGACCCCTGTGTACTAAAAATAGATGGCCAAAAGATCAGTCGAAGTGGCAGGCAAAAACATGGTCGATTAACAGGCCATGGTCGGTATACGTGGAAGTCAGAATCGTGGTTTAAATCGGCAGGCAGAGGCATCGTCTGTAAACAGGCTGAGGTTGGTGCACGTGGAGGTCAGAAACGTGGTTTAAATCGGCAAGCAAAGACATCGTCGGTAAACAGGCCAGGGTCAGTTAATTAACATGGAAGGTAGTTAGTAACATGGTAGCAGGCAAATGGGGAAATGGCAGTCTGTTAATAATAAGGGGAACTAATGGATGTATGATAATTTTTTAAGCAAATTCCGATGCACAGGCCAGGTTGGGAGGGACAATCGGGACAATAATAGGTGGTGTCTCTTCTTACTCCTTCTCTGCTGCATACACAGCATTTCTTTTGGCGTCTTCTTCCAGATTCTGTGGGGGGGATGCTAAAGGGATAGTGTCGCTCGTGAGGCCGACTCACACTATCAGAGCGAATGCTTCCTGGGGCAGAATCTTGTTGGTAAATGAGGGCATCGATGATATCTTCGATATAATGGAGGTAGGGGAGTTGTTGATTTTGAGTTGCTTTTTGGTAGCAGACAAACTAATTAAAAAGGGCTATGTGAAACAGATGTAACGCAACTTTTTTGTGCCAATAACGGGACTTTCTGGTTGATAAGTAGGGCTGTAGCATCTGGTCGTTTAAATCCACCCCCCCCCCATGTACAAATTGTAGTCGTGGACACATTCGGGCTTTACAATGGGGCCACATCTTCTTTGGATCTCCACCACGGTGTCGTGGATCGTAGAGAGGATGTGGACATATTTCTTGTCCCTCCAATCAGGCCCGGACTGGGACAAAAAATAGGCCTGGGCATTTTAGACTGAGCAGCCCGGGGGGGCGCGGCGGCGGTTAATGATGGGATGTGGGGTTCCAGCACCTTGTACCTCTGGACCCCTTTACATTACACAGCACCCTGCACCTCTGGACCCCTTTACATTACACAGCACCCTGGACCCTTTTACATTACATAGCACCGCACCTCTGGACCCTTTTACATTACACAGCACCCTGCACCTCTGGGTCCCTTTACATTACACAGCACCCTGCACCTCTGGACCCCTTTACATTACACAGCACCCTGGACCCCTTTACATTACACAGCCCCTCACAGTTTTTTACACAGACACCCCCTAACAGTTCTGGACCCGCTGCATGTTACACAGACCCCCTCTCTACAGTACAGACCCCCTCTCTACAGTACAGACCCCCTCTCTACAGTACAGACCCCCTACAATACAGAACCCCCCTACATTTCAGACCACCCCCTTAAGACCCATAATGTACCTCAGATCAGCGCGGTACTGCTTGTTGGGTTCCCTCCCCCTGTGTCGACATAAAGGAGGAGGGGGAGGCGGCTTCACTCTGCTCAGCTGTGTGAGACAGCCGAGACTGATCAGATCATCAGAGCCACGGCCACCGTGCCAGAGAGAAGGGGATCGTTGCGGGTCCCGGCCCCCTGATGTGCCGATGGGTGTCTCTGGAGTGCGGCTCCGACTCGCAGCTGAGAGTGCACTGGGGCAGTGGCATCACTAGAGTTGGTGTCACCTGGTGCGGAAAAACATGGTGTCACCCCCCTCCTGTCTATCCTGCCCAGCTCCCTGCAGGCAGCGCACGGTCAAGAGGCGCACCCCCAAATGACCGCTGTAAATTAAAGTATAGGGTGCTATTGGGCCAGGCTGGGGTGGCATAGGGCAGGTTGGGGTTGTATAGGGCAGGCTGGTGTGGTATAGGGCAGGTTGGGGTGGCATAGGGCAGGTTGGGGTGGCATAGGGCAGGTTGGGGTGGCATAGGGCAGTTTGCGGTGGCATAGGGCAGTTTGCGGTGGTATAGGGCAGGTTGCGGGGCAGGTTGCGGTGGTATAGGGCAGGTTGCGGTGGTATAGGGCAGGTTGCGGTGGTATGGGGCAGGTTGCGGTGGTATGGGGCAGGTTGCGGTGGCATGGGGCAGGTTGCGGTGGCATGGGGCAGGTTGCGGTGGTATAGGGCAGGTTGCGGTGGTATAGGGCAGGTTGCGGTGGTATTGGGCAGGTTGCGGTGGTATTGGGCAGGTTGCGGTGGCATAGGGCAGGTTGCGGTGGCATAGGGCAGGTTGCAATGGTATAGGGCAGGTTGCGGGGCAGTTTGCGGTGGCATAGGGCAGTTTGCAGTGGCATAGGGCAGTTTGCGGTGGCATAGGGCAGTTTGCGGTGGTATAGGGCAGGTTGCGGGGCAGTTTGCGGTGGTATAGGGCAGGTTGCGGTGGTATAGGGCAGGTTGCGGTGGTATAGGGCAGGTTGCGGTGGTATAGGGCAGGTTGCGGGGCAGGTTGCGGTGGCATAGGGCAGGGTGCGGTGGCATAGGGCAGGGTGCGGTGGCATAGGGCAGGTTGGGGTGGCATGCATAGGGCAGAGTGAACAAGTCTGTGGGAGGAGTGGAGGGGGCAGCCACACCCCCAGCTCCGCCCACCATTTCCGGCTGCCTCCGGAGACATTGGAGATGATGAGGAAGACATGACATACTGTCTGGCGGCCCGCGGGCCGCCGTGGACAATCGCGGCCCATCGGGGGCCACTGGCGGGCCACCGCGGCCCACCGGGCATTTGCCCGGTATGCCCTATGGCCAGTCCGGGCCTGCCTCCAATTCATGGCCAACACCTCCTCGTTCCTCATGAATGCCGATTCTCCAGGTCGCAATTTTTTGGTCAATAAATTTTGTGGGAATCCCTTCCGTTTTTTTTTTTTTTTTTTTAAGGTACCGCAGGCCGGGGTTTGCTTACTGTAAAGGTGGCGAAAAAGGGGCAGGCTGGTATAGTAATTGTCAACATATAAATGGTAACCTTTTCCAAACAGGGGGTATGCCAACTCCCAGACAATTTTCCCACTGGTTCCAATATATGTGGGGCAATCACGGGGCTGGAGCTGGGAGTCTTTGCCTTCGTAGATCCTGAATGTGAAGACGTATCCAGTGGCTCGATCACATAATTTATTTAATTTTAACCCACACCTGGCTCTCTTGCTTGGTATATACTGCTTGAACTGCAGTCGGCCAGTGAAATGTATGAGGGACTCGTCCACACATTTTTTGAAATCGCTGGGAAAAGGCATTAATTAGGGGGCGTATCTTGTACAATTTGTCGTAGTTGGGATGATCTTGGGGAGGGCACTGTGAATTGTCATTGAAGTGGAAAAAACGCATAATCATGTTGTATCTTTTCCTGGACATGACAGCAGAATATATGGGCATGTGTTGTGGGGCGTTTGGACCAATATGCATGGACTTCGTTCTTTTTTGTAAGCCCCATATTGAACGTAAGGCCCAAAAACAATTTAAATTCGTCCAATGTTAGACGCCGCCACTGGAACATGCGGGCGTAGGAAGAATTGGGGTTGGCAGCAATAAATTGGGATGCATACAGATTAGTTTGATCCACTATATTCTGCAGCAAATCTTGTGGGAAAAATAAACAAAAATAATCAAATTTTGTAGTGTCCAGCTGCACACCTGGCTGTGCGGTGAAAGGGGGGATGATAGCGGATCCTGAGTTGGCAGGCAACCATAAGGGGTTTGACTGGGGCTGGATTCTTCTGGTTGGGCGTGTATTTCCATTACTTGTACTGGGCTCCTCTTCCTGGGGTATGGCGCTGCTGGTGGTGGGCAGTTCTCCTGATCTTGGTCCTGATCTTGGTCCTGATCGCATTCTTTTGGGAGGGACGGTTTCCTCCGTGGACTCGGACTCTGAGCCACTATCCTCCACTGGCTCGTATTCCAAACCAGAATCGGATAATGGGAGCTCCCCGCTGCTCTCCTCATCCGACATGGCAAGAATGGCATATGCCTCCTCAGGTGTGTAAACCCTTTGGGACATTATGGCAGTGCTTATTGGTGGGCCTGTGTAATGGTACTGCTGGTAGTAGTGGTGGCGGTCTGTGTGGTGGTACCGATGGATGTATTAGTGGTGGGCCTGTGTGGTGGTACCGATGGCAGTACAGGTGGTGGTGGTACCGGGGGTGGTACCGGTGGCGGTACCGGTGGTGGTGGCACTACCGACGGTGGTACGGGTGGTGGTACCGATGGCGGCACTAGTGGCGATACTGGTAATATAGATGCTGGGCCTGATGGTGGTAATAGTGGCGGTACTGGTGGCAGTACTAGTGGCGGTACTGGTAGTGGTACGGATGGCGGTATTGGTAGCCTGTGTGGCGGTACCAATGGCGGTACCGATGGAGGTGGGCCTGTGACAGATGGGCTGATTGGCTGGGCTGATTGACAGATGGGCTGATTGATGTGCTGGGCTGTGTGACAGGTCCTCTTTATTGGGGGGGGGGCCGTGTTGTGCACAGTAAACTAATGTAGACAAACTACACTGATCTCACTTACTGATCTCTGCTCTCTCCTCACAGATCGGTGTCTGAGGAGAGAGCAGGGATCAGGTAGTAACTCCTGTGGTTTGTTTACATTTGTGACCGGCTGTGATTGGACACAGCCGGTCACGTGGTAAACAGCCAATTTCATTGGCTGTTAACCCTGATCGGGGACGTGCTGTGTCCAAGGGACACTCGCCTTCCCCGATCCCCGCTCTGCAAGCCTCTGGCGGAGCGTGCCACTGCGTTTGTTGTGACATGAAATGAAATTGGCTGTTTACCGTGATCGGGGAAGCGCTGTGTCCGCGATCACCGCGCTGCACGCCCCCGCGGGCGCGCGCAAGGCATTATCCTGCAGGACGTCAATAGACGTCCAGTATGGATAACGCAACCACTTCCCGGACGTCAATCTCCTATTGACTGGGCGGGAAGTGGTTAATGTACACACAGCACCCCATATTGACAGAAAAACACAGAATTGTTGACATTTTTGCAGATTTATTAAAAAAGAAAAACTGAAATATCACATGGTCCTAAGTATTCAGACCCTTTGCTCAGTATTTAGTAGAAGCACCCTTTTGATCTAATACAGCCATGAGTCTTTTTGGGAAAGATGCAACAAGTTTTTCACACCTGGATTTGGGGATCCTCTGCCATTCCTCCTTGCAGATCCTCTCCTGTTCTGTCAGGTTGGATGGTAAACGTTGGTGGACAGCCATTTTTAGGTCTCTCCAGAGATGCTCAATTGGGTTTAAGTCAGGGCTCTGGCTGGGCCATTCAAGAACAGTCACCTAGTTGTTGTGAAGCCACTCCTTCATTATTTTAGCTGTGTGCTTAGGGTCATTGTCTTGTTGGAAGGTAAACCTTCGGCCCAGTCTGAGGTCCTGAGCACTCTGGAGAAGGTTTTCGTCCAGGATATCCCTGTACTTGGCCGCATTCATCTTTCCCTCGATTGCAACCAGTCGTCCACCCCCACAGCATGATGCTGCCACCACCATGCTTCACTGTTGGGACAGTATTGGACAGGTGATGAGCAGTGCCTGGTTTTCTCCACACATACCGCTTAGAATTAAGGCCAAAAAGTTCTATCTTGGTCTTATCAGACCAGAGAATCTTATTTCTCACCATCTTGGAGTCCTTCAGGTGTTTTTTAGCAAACTCCATGCAGGCTTTCATGTGTCTTGCACTGAGGAGAGGCTTCCGTCGGGCCACTCTGCCATAAATCCCCGTCTGGTGGAGGGCTGCAGTGATGGTTGACTCTCTACAACTTTCTCCCATCTCCCGACTGTATCTCTGGAGCTCAGCCACAGTGATCTTAGGGTTCTTCTTTACCTCTCTCACCAAGGCTCTTCTCCCCCGATAGCTCAGTTTTGCTGGAAGGCCAGCTTTAGGAAGGGTTCTGGTCATCCCAAACGTCTTCCATTTAAGGATTATGGAGGCCACTGTGCTCTTAGGAACCTTAAGTGCAGCAGAATTTTTTTTGTAACCTTGCCCAGATCTGTGCCTTGCCACAATTCTGTCTCTGAGCTCTTCAGGCAGTTCCTTTGACCTCATGATTCTCATTTGCTCTGACATGCACTGTGAGCTGTAAGGTCTTATATAGACAGGTGTGTGGCTTTCCTAATCAAGTCCAATCAGTATAATCAAACACAGTTGGACTCAAATGAAGGTGTAGAACCATCTCAAGGATGATCAGAAGAAATGGACAGCACCTGAGTTAAATATATGAGTGTCACAGCAAAGGGTCTGAATACAATATACATGCGATATTGCAGTTTTTCTTTTTTAACCACTTAAGGACCGCTCACTGTATATATACGTCGGCAGAATGGCTTGTACAGGCACAATCACGTACCTGTACGTCCCCTTTAACTGCCCGACGTGCGCGACCCCCCTGCCTTCCCCGTGAGTCGGACCGCGGGTCCCGCGGACTCGATCGCCGCGGGGATCCCTGCGATCGTCTCACGGAGGCTCGGAGCGGGGAGATGTTAGTGTAAACACAACATCTCCCCGCTCCCCTACTGACAATGTCAGCGATCTCCGCTGTGTGTAATCAGAGCGGAGATCGGTGACATGTCAGTCGTAGCCACGCCCCCACACAGTAGTAATCACTCCCCTAGGCACACTTAACCCCTCCAGTGCCCCTTGTGGTTAACCCCTTCACTGCCAGTGTCATTTTAACAGTAATCAGTGCATTTTTATAGCACCGATCGCTGTGAAAATGACAATGGACCCAAAAATGTGTCAAAAGTGTCCGATGTGTCCGCCATAATGTCGCAGTGACAAAACAAAACGCTGATCGCCGCCATTACTATTAAAAAATTAATAATTAATAAAAATGCCTAAAACTACCCCCTATTTTGTAAACACTATAACTTTTGTGCAAACCAATCAATAAACGGCGATTGCGATTTTTTTTTTTTTTTTTTTTTTTTTTTTTTTTTTTTTTTTACCAAAAATATGTAGAAGAATATGTATCGGCCTAAACTGAGGAAAAAAAATGTTTTTTTTATATATTTTTTGGGGATATTTATTATAGCAATATAGAATTTTTTTCAAAATTGTCGCTCTATTTTTGTTTATAGCGCAAAAAATAAAAACCGCAGAGGTGATCAAATACCACCAAAAGAAAGCTCTATTTGTGAGGAAAAAAAGGACAATTGTCAGTTAAAGCGATGCAGTGCCGAATCGCAAAAAGGGGCCTGGTCTTTATGCTGCGTATTGGTCCGGGGCTTAAGTAGTTAAAAAAATCTGCAAAAATGTCAACAATTCTGTGTTTTTCTGTCAATATGGGGTGCTGTGTGTACATTAATGAGGAAAAAAAATTAACTTAAATGATTTTAGCAAATGGCTGCAATATAACAAAGAGTGAAAAATTTAAGGGGGTCTGAATACTTTTAGTACCCACTGTATGTTCCATAAACCATTCATCTTAAGCTTTGTGAACTCGATTTTGTTGACCATCAGAACTGCATGTCTTCCTAGGTTAATAATATTTACTACCCCACGTTCCCCTTCCCCTGACATCAAAATCAATGGCACAACTATCAGTAAGTCCCCACATTCCAGGGTGCTAGGGGTAACCCTGGACTCATAACTATCCTTTCAGGCCCACATTCAATCATTGTCCAAATTATGCCGCCTCAACCTCCGCAACATCTCCAGAATATGTGACTTTATAACCATTGACACCACTAAGCTTCTAATTCACTCCCTGATTATCTCTCACCTCAACTACTGCAACTCCCTCCTTTTTGGAATACCTTTACATAGGCTATCCCTCCTTAAGTTTATCATTAATGCTGCTGCCAGACTCATCCACCTTGCCAACCGTTCAGTGTCTAGTACCCCTCTCTGCCAATCCCTCTACTGACTTCCACCTCACCCAACAAATAAAATTCTAAATAATAACAACAACTTAAAAAGCCATCCACAACTCTGCCCCCAGCTACAGTACATCACTAACCTGGTCTCAAAATATCATCCAAACCGCTCTGCGCTCCGCCCATGACCTACTGCTCTCTAGCTCCTTTGTCACCTCCTCCTATGCTCACCTCCCAGGACTTTTCCCGAGCATCTCCCATCCTTTGAAACGCCCTACCCCCATCTGTCTGACTATCAACTAATCTATCCATCTCTAGAAAATCCCTAAAAACCCTTCTCTTTAACCACTTCAGCCCCGGACCATTTGACTGGCCAAAGACCAGAGCACTTTTTGCGATTCGGCACTGCATCGATTTAACTGACAATTGCGCAGTCGTGCGACGTGGCTCCCAAAAAATAAAAATTGACGTCCTTTTTTTCACACAAATAGAGCTTTCTTTTGGTGGTATTTGATCACCTCTGCGGTTTTAATTTTTTTGCGCTATAAACAAAAAAAGAGCGTAAATTTTGAAAAAAATTCAATATTTTGTTCTTTTTGCTATAATAAATATCCCCAATTTTTTTTTCTCAGTTTAGGCCGATACGTATTCTTCATATTTTTGGTAAAAAAAAATCGCAATAAGCGTATATTGATTGGTTTGCGCAAAAGTTATAGCATCTACAAAATAGGGGGTAGTTTTATACCATTTTTATTTATTTAGCTTGTTATGGCGGTGATCTGCGATTTATTTTTTTTTTTTTTTTTTTTTTTTTTTTTTTTTCGTGACTGCAACATTATGGCGGACACATCGGACACTTTTGACTCTATTTTGGGACCATTAACATTTATACAGCGATCAGTGCCAAATTGTATTGTAACTGTAATGTCTGCCTTCATTTTGGAAAGTGTTATGCAAACTGTTGGCGCTATATAAATCTGGTATAATAATAATAATAATATTATAATATAAGTTAATAGAAATACAGAATCAGTTTGATGCAGATTAGAAGAAGTAAACCTCAGCTCAATTGCAACTGTGAAGAAAATGACAAAGAACAAGCTGGTCCAAACTAACTATTTCTATTACAGAACAATGCAGCTGCTGTGTGTGCTGTAATGAACTGTAGTGTGGCATTAATTAAATACATTAACTAAATACAGTAAGCAGTATGGGTCACTTCCCATCTTCTGCCTGAATGATAAGAAAAGGGGAAGGTGGTTTCAATTCCCCTTTTCTTAATAGGAAGAGCGGCAGGAATAGGCAGTTTCAAGTTCACCCTGGGAGCTCGTGGCTCTCAGGGGGATCTCTTGGTATTCACATGGCCTAGGAAAGGAATACAGGTGACCTCTCCTGGGTCTCGTGTGCCAACCCAGGAAAATCCAGAAGAATCTGGACGAAACCAGCCTCTAAAAGGGCTATAAAAAGAGGGTTCCATCACGACAGGCTCAATCGCCTCAGAAGACGGAGCTGTGGTGTTCGAGGAGGTAACTCCATTGAGCAAACAGTGTCTTCTGAGCCTGGAAGATGAGCCTGATGCCGCAGCTTATCGAACGGCCAGGAGAAGACAGCGGGGAAGCTTGGATCCGACAGTGTCTGGACCTACCTCGACCGTCAGGTCAAGAGGCTCCGGTGTGATCTGAATACTGGAGAATTAGCCATCTGGGAGCCCGTGCCGCATCAGGTAGATCAACCGGATCATCAGGAGGAAGTTCCGAGTCGAAGGTGAAAAGGAGTCGTTAACCCTGCCCTTGGGAGTGAGTCAGCGAAGAGGAGGCGCATCCCGCGCCGAAGACACTCCCCATTTCTCACCTCAATCGACGGCAGCTGGAATAAATGGGTGGTCGTCTCCAGAGTGGAACAGAGCGGAGGTGGGCATGGCTAGAGGCGTGGCCATTAGCAGGACAAGAGGAGGAGCGCAAAACTCAGCTATGGGCGCGGCTGGAGGCGGGACCAGAGGTGGGATCTGAGGCGGGACCAGAGGAAGTGACGAGAGGTGGAACCGGAGGTGTCACAAGAGGCGGGACCGGAGGCGTGATGAGAGGCGGATCAATGTCACAGGAACCGGTATCATCACAACAAGAAGAGCCATCTCCATGGCGACGAATGTTGCTGACGGAAGCCAGAGCAGGGTCTGCTACTATGGCTGCTAATGTATAAGCTGCTATCGCACAAGCAATGGGTAGGAATGATGGGGCTAGCCAGGTTATGTCTACCCCCCTGCAGCCTTCACACTAACAAGGTATGGGTTAGTCATCATCATTTTATCTTATATAGCTGAGCTATTGTTTAAGCTGGCTAAGGATATACAGTCAGCTAATGGCCAAGCCAAGATTGTGCAAGATTATGCTATTAAAACAAATGATTAGAGATGGCCTTGCGGTTCGCCCCACAGTCGGTTCGCGGCGAATTTTGCGCATTTGCGGTTCGCGGAACCGGCGGACATATGGCGTTATTCGCGGCCGGTTCGCGGCCACCATATTCTGAATCTTTTACATTGTGGAACTTTGACCTATGACACATCCATCATGTGGTACAGGACAGCCAATGAGACATTTTAGCAGATGGACATACCCCCTACCTTATAAATAGACCTGATCTGGCTGCCATTTTACATTCTGTTATTTGTCAGCGTAGGGACAGGTTGCTGTGTGGAGCAGGGACAGACTGTAATCCTAGCTATTAGGTCCACAAAAGTCCTTTTAAGGACTGATATAGGTGTACAATTGTTTTGTGTGCAGTGTATAGGGGTGTAATACACTTTTAGTTCATTTCAATTGTGCAGCATTGGGACTGCAGTGCTGAGCGGTTCTGCAGCTGTCTTTAGTCAGTGTAGGAAGGTTGCTGTGTGTGTACTAGCAGGGACAGACTCTACTAAAACAAAAGTCCTTCTAAGGACTGGTATAGGTGTACAGTCCACAAAAGTCCTTTTACCGACTGGTATAGGTGTACTATTTTGTGTGCAGTAAATAGGGGTGTACTACACGCATAAAATACTCTAGGAAGAATAGTATAGTGCATTTCTACTGTGCAGCTTCTGAGCTGTTCTGCTGCAGCTCTTTTCTCGGTTTAGGTAGAAATTGCCGCTTTGTGTCGCAGGCACAGTCTAGCGACTAAAATCGCTAACCAATAAAGCTCCACAAAAGTTCATTTCAAGGACCGGTATAGGTGTGTACTATTTGGTGTGCAGTATATAGGGGTCTAATACACGCATAAAAAAAACTTTCAAACATACTATATACTATACTATATAATATATAGTGCATTTCAACTGTGCAGCATTTCTACTGTGCAGCTTCTGAGCGGTTCTGCTGCAGCTCTTTTCTCGGTTTAGGTAGAAATTGCCGCTGTGTGTCGCAGGCACAGACTAGCGACTAAAATCGCTAACCAATAAAGCTCCACAAAAGTTCATTTTAAGGACTGGTATAGGTGTATACTATTTGGTGTGCAGTATATAGGGGTCTAATACACGCATAAAATACTTTCACATATAGGAAGAATAGTATAGTGCATTTCTACTGTGCAGCATCGTGACTGCTGAGAGGTTCTGCAGCGATACTACAAAGAGTGACAAACGCAATTAGAAAAAAGTATTATAACTGCTGTGATAGACCAGTGGCCCCCGAAAACGACAGTTTGAAGCGGGGTGTTATATACCTTCTTCCACATATACTGCCCTTCTCTACAGCCTTTTGTCACAGGGTCATTTAAAAAGATGACAGGAAGAGGCAGGCCCTTCCGCAGGGGTGGTAGGGGTAGGGCAGGAGCACCAGGCCGGAGACAAAGTGGGAAGTTGCAGAAGGTGCGTTCGATTACGTCAAAGGACGCACCAGACTTGGTTGAGTGGCTCACTCAGCCTTACTCTTCTGCACCCTCCTCATCCTCTCTATCTGCACCCTCTTCACTCTCTGCTGTGTGCACCCCCAAAGACACTACCACCAACACCACCGCCACCATATACCCTCCGCTTGAGTCACAGGAATTATTTTCCGATCCATCACAAGACTTCTCTGATGCGCAGGCATTCTTGACATTGGATCAGGAAGAGGAGGTAGCAACAACCGCCACTCAGCAGTCTGACGACAGTACCCAGATCAGCCCAAGGATGTTGGTCCCCGCTGTTGCTGCCTACTCCGAGATCTCTAATGTTAGTGGTGGGGAAGGTGACGTAGATGATGATGTGTCTATGGACGTCACGTGGGTGCCCACAAGAGAGGACCAGGAGGGGAGTTCAGAGGGAGAGATGGACCAGCAGATAGGGAGGAAAGGCAGGCGGAACTTACATTGCACAGGAGTGACAAGACTGCTAATGTATCAGGACTCAGAGCGAGCCATCAACCATGTACGGTCACATCTGGCGCTCCCAGGACTCCGGCACATGGCTCCGCAGTGTGGGCTTTTTTTAACGTGTCCGCTGCTGGCAATAGTGTTGCCATCTGCAGCCTTTGCAGTCAACGCATAAGTCGCGGTAAGCCCAACACTCACCTAGGGACGACCGCCTTAAGAAGGCACATGAACTCCCATCACCGAGCCCAGTGGGAGCAACGCCGTCGGAACCCACAAATCCAAACTCCAGGCTCTCACCGTCCAGCCTCTTCTACTACTTCTCCTCTCTCTTCACAGTTGTCCTCCACTCCACCTTCCATCATCACGTCCCCAAGTTTTTCTGGAAAAAGGCAGGCTTCCGTGGGACAAATGTTCGAGCGTAAAAGAATGATGATGCCAGATAACCCTCTTGCCCAACGGTTGACCGCTGGCTTGTCAGAACTCCTAGCCCGCCAACTACTGCCATATAAACTGGTGGACTCGGAGGCCTTTCGAAAATTTGTGGCCATTGGAACACCACAATGGAAGGTCCCAGGAAGGAAATATTTCTCCCAGAAGAGCATCCTAGAGCTATATGGCCATGTTCAGCGGCAAGTGAATGTATCTCTGGCACACATTGTCGGTGCCAAGATACATCTGACCACAGACACGTGGTCTAGCAAACACGGGCAGGGAAGGTATATTACTTTTACTGCCCACTGGGTGAACCTTCTGACGGCCGTCAAGCATGTAACCCGTGGCACCCGTGTAGATTTGGTTTTACCGCCACGGATTGCATGCAGGCCTGCCTCTTCTTCTTCTTCTCCTCCTCCATCCTCCCTCTCCTCCTCGGCTGACTCCTCCTCTTCCGCTGATACCGTCTCTTCCGCTGCGCCGCCCAAGATCCCCAGAACCTATTCGACATGCCAGGTGAGACGTTGCCATGCTGTGCTGCGTCTGTTGTGCCTGGAAGCCAAGAGCCACACTGGCCCTGCACTCCTTTCAGCTTTGCGTTCACAGGCAGATCAGTGGCTAACACCGCTCAATTTGACAGTTGGTAAAGTGGTGTGCGACAATGGTGCCAATCTGCTGAGCGCGTTGAAACAGGGCAAAATTACACACGTGCCATGCATGGCACACGTCTTGAACTTGGTCGTGCAGCGATTCGTTGTCAAATACCCTGGGGTCCAGGACTTCTTGCGGCAGGCAAGGAAAATCTCGGCCCATTTCAGAAGATCTTACACGGCCATGGCTCGCCTTGCTGACATTCAGCGGCGACACAATCTGCTGGTCAGACGTCTTATTTGTGACTGCCCGACGCGATGGAACTCAACCTTGTATATAAAACACACAAAAAAGGCACTGGAATAAATTATATAAATGAATGTGTGAAATAAATGTGCAGCAGCTAAACAGCAAGTGCTAAAACTTGAATAATGTGAAAACATGAATTTAACTATAGCGCTAGCAAAAAACACACAAGAGAAAAACAGGGAATGTCCAATAATATCTCAATGTGAAAAACAAATAGTCGATGTATAAATCTTCTTGCAAATTGTGAAAAAATAGGTGCAAAATAAATAGGCAGCAAATTATCACAAATAGTCCTGCAGATGTCACAAGCTCAGATGGATTATAGTCAAACGATCCACTCACCATTAGTAGAAGGTGGATCGTTTGACTATAATCCATCTGAGCTTGTGACATCTGCAGGACTATTTGTGATCATTTGCTGCCTATTTATTTTGCACCTATTTTTTCACAATTTGCAAGAAGATTTATACATTGACTATTTGTTTTTCACATGGAGATATTATTGGACATTCCCTGGTTTTTTCTTGTGTGTTTTTTGCTAGCGCTATAGTTAAATTCACGTTTTCTCAACCTTGTATATGCTTGATAGGCTGCTCCAGCAGAAACGTGCAGTTAATGACTACCTGTACGAACTCTGCGCCAGAACAGGTTCTGGGGATCTTGTTTTTTTTTTTACCGCGTCAGTGGCTGCTCATGCGCGACGCATGCAGACTTTTGCGGCCATTTGATGAGATCACCAAACTGGTCAGTCGCAGACATGGTGCCATCAGTGACATTGTACCTTATGCCTTCTTTATGGAGTGTGCATTGCGTCGTGTCATTGATCAAGCCGTCGAGGAGCAGGAGCAGGAAGATGAGGAAGTCGCAATGCTGGATGAATTCCCAGGGGGGGCTACTCTATCTGAGACAAGTCAACAACTGGAGTCTGAAGAGGAGTCAGAGGAGGATGGTGCCAGGGTGGATGAGGAGGAGCAAGAAGAGCATGTTTTAAACCTTTCTGGGATCCCTGCTGTTGTTGTTCGTGGATGGGGGGAGGAGATCGAGGACGACATTATCCTGGATGATGACGAGCAGGAGCCAGGCCACCACACTGCTTCCAGTTTAGTGCAAATGGGGGCCTTCATGCTCCAGTGTTTTAAGAGGGACCCCCATATAAAAAGCATAAAGGGCAAAGACCATTACTGGGTGGCAATGTACTTGGACCCCCGGTACAAACAAAAAATGGCAGAAATGTTACCACTATCACAGAGGGCTGTCAGAATGGAGCACTTCCAGGCCTTGCTTCGAGAAATGCTGCATTCTGCTTTTGCGTGCGCTGGAAGAGGAATTTCCACTCCCAGAGGAACAGTTGTGGATACCAATCCAACAGCGCCTGCAAGAAGAGGGCGGTTTGAAGATGTCTTGGTCACTTCTGATATGAGATCATTCTTTCAGCCGACAGGTCTCATCCGGATCCAGCATCAGGGAACGCCTAGACCGACAGGTGTCCGACTACATCGGATTAACGGCCGATGTGGATGCTCTGAGAAGTGATGAGCCAGAGCTTGCACAATTTGCAATGGAACTGTTGGCTTGCCCCTCGTCCAGTGTCCTGTCCGAAAGGACGTTCAGCGCAGCAGGGGGGATCGTGACCGACAAGCGCACTCGCTTAGCTCACGACAGTGTTGACTACCTCACATTTATAAAAATGAATGAGGCATGGATCTCTGAGGAATTCAACACATGTGACCAGTAGACCATGTTTCATTCAAATTCCCACAAATATCCACCACCACCTATAACAATTATTCATGGTCCTTGTCTTCTTGGGTAAATACATCTGCATAAAAGGCCTTTTATGTCCGTTGAATGCCTAATTTTTGGGGCCTGTAGTACCCGAAACGTATTTATCCTGTGAATGCCTAATGTACCTCCAGCCACAGAATTTAAAGTTCTTTGCTGTCAGATGAATGCCTGTTGGCTAATTTTTGGGGCCTGTACTGGCCGACACTTCTTTATCCAGGCTGTGAATGCCTAATTTTTCAGACTAGTGGAATTGAAAATCAATTCCACTAAATTGTGGAACGGATGCGGACCCATTTTACAGACGTGTGAATGGACCCTATATGTATTTGACATGTATTTACCGGCTGCTGTCAGTTCCGGCTGATTTAGGCCGAGCAATTACAATAAAACCGAGCAATATTACAAAATACGAAATAAACGTTATAACTGTATAAACGATTTATACAACTTATAAAAAAAAAAAACATTTATGGCAACTTTTCCAATAGCAGCAGGATCATCTCATGCACCCCCTTCATAGCCTGGCCTTGCGTCTCTTCCATGGCCTTCATGCGCTCCTGAATTGACAAAAAAATTCAGATAAAAAAAGAATGCTTGTCGTTGTCGATCTCAAATTTGCTTAATACTTCTGTTATGTCATTGTCCATGTTGTGGGACTATGTGTGCACAGCTAGTAATTATTTTGTGGCTGCAAATATGACCTGGAGGTTTTTAATGTTCGCCTCCCATTGAAATGAATGGGGCCCGCCGCGAACCCGCGGTTCGCGAACATTTACCCGCGATCGCGTTCGCGAACCGTCCCGGGAGATGTTCGTCCATCCCTACAAATTATCTTTTTGCTATTGTAGTCTGGACGCCATCTAGTGGAATTTTTGCTAATTGCGTTCAATCTCCCCAAGCTATTTTAGATACATGTGTTTCTTCTTCATACCAATCAGCAAAAGCACAAAATTTAAAGGAAACTTGTTTAACTACTTGGTGATCGCTGCATGTACATTTCCGTCGGCAGAATGGCACGGCTGCGCAAAGGGACGTACCTGTACGTCCCTTTGAATTTCCCGCCGTGTGGGCATGCGCGCCGTCGCCGCATGCTCGGTCAGCGTGCCCGTGGGTCTTGCGGACACGATGTCCGCCAGGTGCCCGAGATCGTCTCACGGAGCGGCAGAACAGGGAGATGCCTATGAAATGTTCTGCCTAGTGACATGCCAGGGATCTACTGCTTCCTGTGATCGGGATCAGTGATCGCTGTCATGTCACTGGTAGCCCATCCCCCCACAGTTAGAATCACTCCCTAGGACACACTTAACACCTTCATCGCCCCCTAGTGTTTAACCCCCTACCCTGTCAGTGTCATTTACACAGTAATCAGTGCATTTTTTATAGCACTGATCGCTGTATAAATGACAATGGTCTCAAAATAGTGTTAAAAGTGTCCGATGTGTCCGCCATAATGTTGCAGTCACGATAAAAATTGCAGATAGCCGCCATTACTAATAAAAAAAATTGTTAAAAAAATGCCATAAATCTATCCCCTATTTTGTAGATGCTATAACTTTTGCGCAAACCAATCAATATACGCTTATTGCGGGGTTTTTTTTACCAAAAATATGTAGAAGAATACATATCGGCCTAAACTGAGAAATTTTTTTTTTTTTTTTTTTTTTTGGGGAATAATTATTATAGCAAAAAGTAAAAAATATTGCTTTATTTTTTTTAAAATTGACACTCTTTTTTTGTTTATAGCGCAAAAAATAAAAACCGCAGAGCTGATCAAATACCACCTTAAGAAATCTATTTCTGGGAAAAAAAGGACGTCAATTTTGTTTGGGTGTAACGTCGCATGACCGCACAATTGTCAGTTAAAGCGACGCAGTGCTGTATCGCAAAAAATTACCCGGTCATTGGGCAGCCAATTCTTCCGGGGCTGAAGTGGTTAAAAGAATCTATTATATGTGAAATAACTCTGTTAGGATTCCTTTTGTCTAGTGTAATTAAAGAAAAAAATTGGCGTGGAGAGTTTATAGATATTTTGTCATTACTTCCAACTGCCAAGGATTTTATTAGTAAATCTGATAAAACAGAGGATGTCAGGACCTGGGCTTGAACTTTGAACCTCTTCTGTGTCTAGCATTGACTCTTTCCACTGAGCTATCTGGGGCGCTGAACAGCTCCCTGCTTGATCTATTGGACAATCCTATCTGATCCATTGGACAACCCTGTCCTGATTGCTGTTGAACCTTGAACTCCTTGCTCCTCCCATGAATTTCCTATATAAGCCTTGTCTCAGCACTTCATCTTTGCCAGGTTATTGTGCCTTCTCAGCCAGTGCCTTGCTTTTGACTTGCCTGCTCTTGACTTCCCTGCTGCCGTCTGTATTTTGCTACCACTCGTGATTGATCCTTGGCTTGTTCTTTGACTACTCTACTGCCTGATCCCAACCTGCAACTACTCGTTACCGACCTTTTGGCTTGTTTACTGACCATGCTGCTGTTTTAATCCTTATCTGCTCATCCGCTACTGGACCCCGGCTTGCTCACACCCTGGTGGGGCAAACCTCAGGACCGCGACCTGTTACTAGCACGCAGCTAAATCCATCTCCACCATCAGGAGCTCTGGTGAACACAGGCTAGTACTTAGACTCTGAACCTCAGGTGAGCCTGTGTCATCTTCCAGAGTGACTGCCGGTATACCTATCCTGTTGGTCGGTGGTAGTCCTACAACTGCTATAGCAATTGGTCTTCAAGACGGACACCTGATCGTGACAGAATAACCTGGCCTAAAACATGGAGGCCACTATAGCAAATGCTGTGGCTCCTTTCAGGCAGCAAATTGCGGAGCTGCAGGAGTTTGGTGTCACCTACCAAGAAAAATTTTCCGGACTGGAAAGTGTGGTGAAAGGGCAACATGAAGAGATCCGTGATCTGCAAAAACAATTGCTGGACCTACGTTCCCGAGATTATGCTAATGCACATATGCCTCACCCACCCAAGTTTAATGGAGATCGCCCCCATTACAGAGGTTTTCTTAACCAGTGTCGCATATATTTACAAATGTGACCCGCTGCATTCACTTCTGAAAAACAGAAGGTAATGTTTGTTATCAACCTCCTGACTGGGGAAGCTCTAGCCTGGGCCTCCCCTTTTATAGAACAAGACAGTGCCACGCTGAATAATTTCCAGACTTTTGAGGCTGCGATGAATCAGGTTTTTGTTGATCCCAATCACTGTGCTACTGCTGAAGCAAAGTTGCATAGTTTACGGCAGGGTAAACATTCTGTTGCCGAGTAAACAGCTGAATTCAGACGTTGGATCACAGATACCACTTGGAACCCAGCAGCGCAAAAAAATCAGTACCGCCAAGGGCTTTCTAAACAGGTAAAAGATGAGCTTGCCAGAGTGGAGACTCCTAATGATCTTGAGGCCTTCATCCAACTATGTATCCAAATTAATCAAAGACTTACAGAAAGGAGGAAGGAGAGACTGGGAATATTTGGAAGTAATGTGGCATGCGTTTCCCTGCTACTCAATTTGTTCAGAAGGATCCGAGAGTTTCTCCAGATTCTGACACAGCTGAACCTAAGCAGGTTGATGCAATTAAAAGATCCATTTCTACTCAGGATAAAGAGAGAAGACGTTCAGAAAACCTGTGTTTATATTGTGGGGACTCTGGGCATTACACAGTTAACTGTCCTAACAAGGTTAGAAGAACAATTGCGGCGACTGATGTGATCATGCCTGAACAAATAAACTCTATTAGCCAGTTAATCTCCCCATTGATTCATGAAGAGAATAAAGTCAATTTTGTACTATCTAATTTTATCATCCCTATTAAACTCATCTCTGATGGAATTGAAATTCCTTGCTCTGCTATGCTGGGCTCTGGGGCTGGGGGCAACTTTATGGACATTTATGGAATTTGCCCACAGTAATAATATCCAAACAAGAAATAAGTCTGCTCCTATCGATATGGAGACGGTCGATGGTTCACCCTTAACTTCAGGACCTGTTACCCATGAAACAGTCCCTTTGGTACTGCAATTTGAGGCTAACCACCATGAGACCATCAGTTTTCAGCTGATTACGTCACCCAAATTTCCTGTTTTCCTGGGCATTCCTTGGTTTTCCACCCATAATCCCTCCAACTGGGAAGCAAGGATTATAAACTTTACATCCCCCATTGCAAAAAATTCTGTAGAGAACCTTGCCAAACAGGTTCTTTGCCGGTCAAGGAATCACAGGTGGATGTTGTTACTACGCAGTCATATGACAACCTGCCTCCACAATATCATGAATTTTGGGATGTCTGTGATAAGAAGAATGCCGATCAGTTACCTCCTCATCGCCCATATGATTGTCCCATTGAACTGCTCCCAGGGGCTGAAATACCTTTTGGTCTCCTTTTCAATCTTTCAGAACCTGAATTAAAGGTTCTCAGGGAATGGATTGATGAGAATTTAGAGAAGGGCTTCATTAGACCCTCAACGTCTCCTGCAGGGGCAGCCCTGTTCTTTGTTGCAAAGAAAGATTCTACCTTGCGTCCATGCATTGACTACCGGGACCTGAATAAAATCACTATTAAAAACCGCTATCCACTTCCGTTAATCTCTGAAATGTTGGAAAGACTCCGCTCTGCCAAAGTCTTCACAAAACTAGACTTATGGGGGGCATGTAACCTCATCCGCATGCGTCAAGGAGACGAATGGAAAACCGCCTTTAGAACCAGATATTGCCATTTTGAGTCCCTGGTTATGCCTTTTGGCCTCTGCAACGCCCCTGCCACTTTCCAACACTTCATAAATGATGCTGTTCGAGACCTATTAGACCAGTTTGTGATTGCTTATCTGGATGATATTCTCATCATTTCTAATAACCTGGAGGAACATCGCAAACATGTTTGCACTGTCTTTGAAAGGCTAAGGAAGAACCAACTTTATAGTAAATTGGAGAAATGCGAGTTTGAACGAACCCAGATTCAGTTCTTGGGATATATTATTTCTCCTAAAGGAGTAAGCATGGATCCTGAGAAGATCAACGCAGTGGTGGATTGGCCTGCCCCTAGTAATGTTAAAGAGATACAACGATTTGTTGGTTTTGCCAACTTCTACAGAAAATTCATAAGAAACTTCTCTAAGGTGATAGCACCAATTACACAGCTAACAAAGAAAGGGATGCCCTTTGTGTGGTCAGCTGAGGCACAGACTGCTTTTATTAGGCTAAAGACTCTTTTCACTTCTGCACCAATATTGGTACATCCCGATCCTGAAGTTCCTTTTATAGTGGAAGTGGATGCCTCAGATTTCTGCTGCGGGAGCTATCCTTTCTCAGGGAAAAGGAGAAAAGATGCAGCTTCATCCTTTGTGTGTGTACTTAGACTCCGCACCTCAGGTGAGCCTGTGTCATCTGCCAGAGTGACTGCCGGTTTACCTATCCTGTTGGTCGGTGGTAGTCCTGCAACTGCTATAGCAACTGGTCTTCAAGCCCGACGCCTGATCGTGACAGAGGATGAGGATAGACGAAGGCCTGTATACAAGTAATTTAATAACTGGTTACAGGTTTTTTGTATTTTTTGGGGAATTTTGTGTGATAAATTCCCAGAAAAAGCTCTGGGCTTTCCAGCATTTAGACATTGTTCTTGAAGCATTTAGGAATTGTGGTGGCTCTGCTTGGTATAATTATGACGAGGCTTTTCGTCAAAAATTATCGGTACATCCTACCTTAAAATGGGGAGTAAAAGATGTTGGCCTCTAGCTCAACCTTTTTCTATCCCAAAGATCAGTTTATGCCAACAGAACCCGAATTCTCAGCTGTCAAGCAATTCCGAATATAAAAAAAGAATTTGCTTCAATTTTAATGATAGCCAACGCAAGTGGCCAAACTCATGTAAGTACAGGCACGAGTGTGCCTTTTGTGCCGGAACACATCAAGTGTCAAAATGTTTTAAAAAAATGTCCGCAGCTAATCAACAACCTGGGAATTTTTCCAAAAGCATTAACACTGGTGAAGTTATAAAATATGCTTCCATGGCTCAGAGCATTTCCAGACACACTGAGGGCCCAGCTTCCAATTGAAGGTTTTCAAGATGGGTTTTTATTACCTATTTTTTCTGGTCAGGGGTGTACTTCTTCTTTTTTTTTTATTTATTTTTTTTTTTTTTATATAAATCTCTTTATTAATCATTTCCTTTTTTTTTTTTTCCTTCACATATTACATCATACATTTTACATTTTATACATCCTATTATCTTAAGTTGGATTATACATCCTCCATCATACATTCCACCTCTAACAATTCAATTATTCCAAACTAAAGAAAAAGGAGAATTTAACCCATCAATCCTCACATTAAAAAAAGATATAGGTTTGTGTGTTTCTTAACCCTTTCATCCATTGGTGTAGTTCTATCCCAATTCCGCCCCCCTCTCCCCTGCAGCTGTCATAGGGTTTTCTATCCAGTTTGCCCAGATTTTCTCATATTTCTTCTTTTCCTCTGTTGCAGTGTCTCTTTGTATAATGTCAAATTATTATTTATTAAATTTTTCCATTGTGCCAGTGGGGGAGCTTCGGCCTTCTTCCAATTCAATACTATTGCCTTTCTTGCATAGAAAAGTAGGAGGCCGAGCTGTGTTCTCTTTTCTATAGAGAGCATATTTTCCCCAACTAGCCCAAGTAAACAAATCTCTGCCTCTGGGTCCGGCTGAACTGACGTCACTTTATAAATTATTCTCAGGATTAGGGATGAGCTTCGAGTTCGAGTCGAACTCATGTTCGACTCGAACATTGCCTGTTCACCCGTTCGCCGAACAGCGAACAAATTGGGGTGTTCGCGGCAAATTCGAAAAATCTATGGGAGAAATCTAAAGTGCTAATTATAAAGGCTTATATGCAAGTTATTGTCCTAAAAAGTGTTTGGGGACCGGGGTCCTGCCCCAGGGGACATGTATCAATGCAAAAAAGTTTTAAAAACGGACGTTTTTTCGGGAGCAGTGATTTTAATAATGCTTAAAATGAAAAAATAAAAGTGAAATATTCCTTTAAATTTCGTACCTGGGGGGTGTGTATGATATGCATGTGAAGTGGCGCATGTTTCCCGTGCTTAGAACTGTCCCTGCAAAAAATGTCATTTTTGAAAGAAAAAAGTCTTTTAAAACTGACTCGCGGCTATTAATGAATTGTCGGCTCCCGGCAATACATACAAAAGTCATTGATAAAAAAAAAAAAAAAGCGTGGGGGTTCCCCAGAATTCAATTACCAGGCCCTTCAGGTCTGGAATGGATATTAAGGGGAACCCCGCCGCAAATTCAAAAAAAAATTGACGTGGGGTTCCCCCAAATATCCATTCCAGGCCCTTCAGATCTGGCATGGATTTTAAGGGGAACTCCACCCCAAATTTAAAAAAAAAATGGCGTGGAGTCCCCCTAAAAATCCATACCAGACCCCTTATCCGAGCACGCAACCTGGCCGGCCGCAGGGGAAAAGGGGGGGACGAGAGAGCGGCCCCCCCTCCCTCCTGAACCGTACCAAGCCACATGCCCTCAACATGGGGAGGATGTCCCCATGTTGATGGGGACAAGGGCCTCATCCCCACAACCCTTGCCCGGTGGTTGTGGGGGTCTGCGGGCAGGGGGCTTATCGGAATCTGGAAGACCCCTTTAACAAAGGGGACCCCCAGATCCCGGCCCCCCCTATGTGAATTGGTAAGGGGTACATTGTACCCCTACCATTTCACGAAGAAAGCGTAAAAAAATGTTTAAAAAAACACACAAACACCTTGAAAAAGTCCTTTATTTAAAAAAAAAAAAAAAAAAAAAAAAAAACATTCCAGCGGTGAAATCCAGTGTCCCGCGGCGATCCTCATGTCCAGCGCTGTCCTTCATTGGTTGTGCCTGAGCGGACCTGATGGGGAACTCCCTCTCAGTATTTTAAATGTATAGACCCGCCCCTTCTAAAGTTCCCCATCAGGTCCGCTCAGCGGACCAGATGCGGAACATGAGAAGGGGCGGGTCTATACATGTATTACCACAGTGAGAGAAGTTCCCCATCAGGTCCGCCTCCTCGGTATGTCGGACCCGCCTACGTCATTGGCTTGAGCGGGGAACTTCCTTCACTGTGTAATTTAAATTTACATAGTGAAGGAAGTTCCCCGCTCAAGCCAATGACGTAGGCGGGTCCGACATACCGAGGGGGCGGACCTGATGGGGAACTGCTCTCACTTTGGTAATACATGTATAGACCCGCCCCTTCTCATGTTCCGCATCTGGGGTACTTTAGAAGGGGCGGGTCTATACATTTAAAATACTGAGAGGGAGTTCCCCATCAGGTCCGCTCAGGCACAACCAATGAAGGACAGCGCTGGACATCGGGATCGCCGCGGGACACTGGATTTCACCGCTGGAATGTTGTTTTTTTTTTTTTTTTTTTAAATAAAGGACTTTTTCAAGGTGTTTGTTTTTTAAACATTTTTTTTACGCTTTCTTCGTGAAATGGTAGGGGTACAATGTACCCCTTACCAATTCACATAGGGGGGTGGCCGGGATCTGGGGGTCCCCTTTGTTAAAGGGGTCTTCCAGATTCCGATAAGCCCCCCGCCCGCAGACCCCCACAACCACCGGGCAAGGGTTGTGGGGATGAGGCCCTTGTCCCCATCAACATGGGGACATCCTCCCCATGTTGAGGGCATGTGGCTTGGTACGGTTCAGGAGGGAGGGGGGCCGCTCTCTCGTCCCCCCCTTTTCCCCTGCGGCCGGCCAGGTTGCGTGCTCGGATAAGGGGTCTGTTATGGATTTTTAGGGGGACTCCACGCCATTTTTTTTTAAAATTTGGGGTGGAGTTCCCCTTAAAATCCATGCCAGATCTGAAGGGCCTGGAATGGATATTTGGGGGAACCCCACGTCAATTTTTTTTTAAATTTGCGGCGGGGTTCCCTGAAGGGCCTGGTAATTGAATTCTGGGGAACCCCCACGCTTTTTTTTTTTTTTATCAATGACTTTTGTATGTATTGCCGGGAGCCGACAATTCATTAATAGCCGCAAGTCCGTTTAAATGCATTTTTTTTCTTTCAAAAATGACATTTTTTGCAGGGACAGTTCTAAGCACGGGAAACATGCGCCACTTCACATGCATATCATACACACCCCCCAGGTACGAAATTTAAAGGTATATTTCACTTTTATTTTTTCATTTTAAGCATTATTAAAATCACTGCTCCCGAAAAAACGGCCGTTTTTAAAACTTCTTTTTGCATTGATACATGTCCCCTGGGGCAGGACCCGGGTCCCCAAACACTTTTTAGGACAATAACTTGCATATTAGCCTTTATAATTAACACTTTAGATTTCGAACGTTCGAGTCCATTGTATTTAATTGGGTTCTAAAGTTTACACTGTGACAGCAGGAAGGTAAAGTCACCTGGTTGCATCCAGGGGGGTAGATATATTTCGCCCAGATTCAGGCTTTACGCCGACTTATACAACTAGGTGGAGAGTTGTATAAGCCCAGCTGAGGCTAGTAGGCTCATGGATGACTCATACCTCTAGGGAGAGTGTGGGGCGTCGTGCAGACAGGAAGTTGATGAGACCAGCTGAAGCTTGTCAGCTCATTTAGGCCTCTATAAGAACTCCCAGCTTCATTAGATGTTAGCTCATGCCTGGACCCAGACCTGTGTGGACTGTCTAGGGAGAGTGAACCCCTGTGCGGTGAGACAAAGCCTGTGTGGCTATTTTCTTGGACATTTAAAACCAGGGACTTAGGGACTAGGACAGCACTAGGCTGATCCCAGTTGTTAGTTAGGAAACCTGTATGTTTAGTCAGAGGTCAAGTTGACCAGGATTTATTTTGTATGTTTCTTTTGCTTTGCTGTGTTTTGTCACTGTAAATAGAAAATAAACCGCACCTTTTTGATTTTGAAAACCACAACCTCCGTTTGCTGGACCTGTTTTTGTGTGGGGAGCCCATCTCGGGGGTCACACACACCCGCTGCCGAGCTAACCCCCTCACAACACGAACATTTTGTCTGTTCGCAGGTTCTGGTGCGAACCGAACAGGGGGGTGTTCGGCTCATCCCTGCTCAGGATCTCTCTCCAAAATAATATCATCTTTGGACAAGTCCAAAAAATATGGATAACGTTTCCAGGGGTATCTGCACACCTCCAGCAGTTTTGGGAATTGGATGGTGATATTTTAGATAATTTATATGGTGTAAAATAGCTTCTATGTATTATTTTAAATTGAATACATTTTTCTCTAAGTGAAATTAGAATTTGAAATGGGAAATTGTATATCTTCCCCCAGTTTTCTGCTGTTAATCCTGGGATATCTCTTAGCCAACACTCGCTCAGTTTGTTCATATCTGATTGTTCTATCTTTAATAGATGTGTATATATGTTTGAAATCATCCCCCTTTCTCTTTTTTTTTTTTTTCTCATCTTTTCTAAATAGAAACATATTAACTGGGGTATACCCTGTGGGAACTGGGCTGACAGCGCATATGTTAACTGAACATATCTAAATAGATAACTCTCAGGGATGTTCCAATTTTTTCTCATATCTGCAAATTAAGATATTTTCCCCTCATATATTACTTGTGATATTTTTTTAATTTTACATTTTGTCCATACTCTAGGATCTGGGATAGAGGCTAAATGTCCAAGCTGTGGATTTCTCCATAATGGGGTATTTGGAGATATGTCTGTTTTTTAAATCACTCTCTCTTATCATGCCAGCCTTCCATGCTTTTACTGTTATCATTGATGGAGTTAGATCTCGGCTACTTTTCATCCTGCGGAATGATAGTGCCTGTAGTGCCTCCAAAGACTGGACCACTGCGGCCTCTACTACTGTGGCAGGATCGTGCCCGTCGGGATTCAACCACCTTCCTACTGTCACCAGCTGTGCTGCTAGATAGTATCTATATAGGTCCGGGAAGGCCAACCCTCCTTGCGACACCGGGCGCATAAGTATATTTAATTTTATTCTAGCCGATTTATTTTGCCATATAAATGAAGATAATTCACCATGCATCTGTGTAAAGAAGCTTTTTGATAACCATTGTGGTGAGTTTCTAAACAAATATAACAACTGAGGGAGTATCTTCATCTTTATAAAATGTATACGTCCCAGTAAGGATAGGGGTAATTTTTCCCACATCTTTAATTTTTTTCTATTTTCCTGTAGTACTGGTTCTAAATTCAGACTTTTACATTTTTCAACCTCTCGTGATACAACTATACCCAAATATTTAAATTCTGCTACCCATTTTAATGGGAGATTTGGGGTCGCTGTATCTTGTGCTCCTTGATCTATAGCAAATAACAATGATTTACCCCAGTTTACCTTAAGTCCTGTATGCAGTGAAAAGGTATTTAATAACTCTAACGCCCCATTCAGTGATGGACCTGCATCTCTTAAAAATAGCAGCATATCATCTGCATATAGGGCTACCCTCTCCTCCAGTCCTCCTATTCGGAGTCCCTGAATCTCTTGTGACATCCTTAGAGCCTCTGCCACTGGCCCTATTGCTATCGCAAATAATTCTGGAGAGAGAGGGCAGCCCTGTCTTGTACCTCTGTACAGCTCAAAGTAGGGTGATAGCCTTCCCCTAAGTTTAACTGCTGACATGGGTTTCCTATATATTATTTGGACCCAGCTAATAAATTTTAAAGGAAACCCCATCCTCCTAAGTACTTCCCATAGAAAGTGCCATTCTATGGTGTCAAAGGCCTTTTCTATATCCAGGGAAACTACCGTCCTAGATCCCTCACAGTTAGGGTGTGCATGTAGATTTACATCTGTCGTCCTTTGTGGCATAAATCCCGTCTGATCTGGGTCTATAATGGATTTTAATAGAGGCTGTAATCTAGATGTTAATATTTTTGTTAGCACTATTAAATACAGATTTTAAAATATTATCGGCCTATATGAGGGGCACAGTTTTGGATCTTTGCCCTCTTTATATATTAGAGTTATATGTGCCTTTCTCATTGAGTCCGGCAGCATCTCCTTCAACAGTCCTTCCAAGTATTCCTTTTCTAGTTTGGGAGCTAATATATCTTTGTATTTTTTGAAGAATTCGACAGGAATTCCATCTGGCCCTGGTGTTTTTTCCACTGGGAATAAATTAATAGATTTTATTATTTCCGCACTTGTGATTGGTTTAACCAGTGCCTCCCTCTCCCTGTCCAACAACCACCCAAGGGCCACCCGGTCCAATAGATCCGACATGGCCCCCGGGTGGGAGCCAGAGGGGAGAGAGGAGGTATATAACCCAGCATAGTAATCGCCGAAGGTCTTCAACATCTCATCTGGTTCTTTTACTCTTATTCCTTCTGGCGTTTCTATTTCTACTATGGTTGTTGGTTGATATTCCTGTTGTGTCAGTCTCGCCAGAAACCTCCCACTTTTATCTCCCATTTCAAAGATGTTCTGTTTCTTTTTATGTATATCTAGTCTTGTTATCTCCTCCATATGTAATTGTAGTTCTCTTTTTGTGCGGCCATCATTAAATCAAAATTGGGGTTATTTGGATCTTGACTGTATTTCTTTACTGCACTCTACCTGTACCTGTAGTTTCTGCACCTTAACCTTCTTCTGTTTTTTATTTATTGCTGCAATATTGGAAATATATTGACCCCGTATATATGCTTTGAATGCGTCCCATACTATATCTACTGAGGATGTTCCCTCGTTGTTTTCCCAATATTCATTTATTATAATTGTAATTTTTACTGATATTTCTGGGTACATCACCCACTGTGGGGACAACCTCCACCGTGTTGTGTCTCCAGAGATGGGGATACGTATTAACACCTGTAGGGGAGCATGGTCTGATAGGCCGCTTGGTAAATATTTAGCATCCACGATATCACTTAGCATTGCAGAATCCGCAAATGCCAAGTGTATCCTGGGTGCTGTTTTATATGATGTACAATAACAAGAATACATTATTTTTTCCGGATTTCTCCATCTCCATATTTCCGTTACCCCCATCGTTTGTGCCCAATTATATAAATCGTCTGGTTTTTAGAAAGCTTCGGTCTGTCCAATTCAGTGGACATTACCGAGTTAAAATCTCCAATGAGCATCAGTTTTGCTGGAGGATACTGTATAATTTTTTCCATTATCTCATTTAAGATTTCAACTGTAAATGGAGGTGGAATATATATTGCTACTATAATGTAACTTTGTTGCTCAATCTTATATAATGGATCACATATTTCCCCTGTACATCTATATACGCTTTTTCCACCTTTCCAAGAAAGGATTTATTTACTAGCACTGATACCCCTCTAGCAGAGGATGAGTAGGTGGCATGGTACTCTTCTTTTTTTTATCCAAGTTTTTTTTTTAGCGTTGTTATTTTTTTTCCCATTAAATGTGTCTCCTGTAGTATAATTAGTTGCGGACTGTATTTTTTTATAAACTGGAACATCAGCGCTCGCTTGAACCCAGAGTTCAATCCTCTGACATTCCATGATACTATTGAATAAGCATTCTCATTACTTTTTTTTCCTGACATTATATTTTTTACCTCGAGGGCTGTCTATTACACTTTCCATCTTTGGGAGAGAGTCTCTTCTGGAATTTTCTACTACACCTCTGGGCATTTATACATCTCACTCTTACCCCACCCTATCCTCCCTCCTCCCCTCCCACCCTATCCCTCTCCACCCCCTCCTTAGATCCATGGCTCCATTCATACCTGGAGAAGAGTGGAGAGGCATTTTGACTAATCCCTGTTTTACCGACCTTGGTGTCTATCCCATAGTCGGCACCCAACATTTCTCAAACTCAACCCTCCCAACACAAAAAAAGAAAATCAACAATACTTTCCTTTCATACAAACATATGGCGGGTTCAACACTAGTTACAACATACCATCATTATTACCCAAAAGACAAGAAGAAACAAACAAAAAGAGAGAAAAAAAAACAAAAAAAAATACTAAACAGACCTTTTCTCATATAGTACTAGATGCAGGGATGCATAAACAGGACGAAAAAGTATTGCTATTATGCATCCCTCTTTTCGCTCTTTTTCTTCCCTTTCCCTTTCCCTTTCCCTTCTCCCTTTCCCTTCCCACTTAAATTGTATTTTTCAGATATTTTCAAATTGCCTTTATCATATATTGTCATATATGTACCATATATACCTCCCCCCAAACTACCTCCTCCCCCCAGAAAAAAAAAAAAATTCTCCCTCTTCCCCCCCCCCCCCCCCATCACCCCATCTCTCTTATTGAGTGGTTTGGTGTATTTAATGTATAGTGAATTTTCATGTTATGTGTAAAAAAAAAACAAAAAAAACAACAAATTATTTCTTCCCTCAGGGATCGTGTGTATTATATATATATTGTGTATGTTGTATCTGTTGTGTATAAATTGTGTACATTTGCTTCCATTTCCTTATCTCTTATCATATTCACTTCTTGTCTAGTCAAAAAAAAAAACATCAACGTTCCCTAAAAAAATAAAATAATAATAATCGTATTCCCCAATATTCCCTAGGAAAAGTGGTATAGGGTAAAGTGAGAGAAACCCAAAAAAATAAAAAATAAAAAAGGCAAGAATATTAGGTACTATTTAAGATAAAAAGAAAAAAAAGGGGCGGGGGGGGCAAAAGGATCACGGAGTACAAAAAAAAACTGCAGCCTCGGGAAACAAATCTAATCATTTCTCATCTACTATTGATATCCATTAATATCTGTCAATATCTATCAACATCTTCAATCGACATCTTTCAATATCTTTAAAAATTTGCCCTATAGATAATTGATAGGGCCTCTCAACCCCATCTTGTATGTCTCATACTGAAGGTTAGGGAAAGGTTATTAAATCACATATGAGTCTATCTGGTATCCAGCAACTCCGCTACTGCATCTGGCGTTTCAAAGAAAAGTGTCTGCTTCTCATCGTTCACTCTTAATTTACTAGGATATAAAAGACTATATTTTAGCCCCTTCTCCCTGAGTCTTTTTCGGACTTCACTATATGCTTTCCTCCTTTCCTGTATTTCCGGGGGGTAGTCTGGAAAAAACATCAGTTTCACATTTTGATATTGTATGTCTTCTTTCATCCTGGCTGCTGAGAGGATTTTATCTCGATCTTGAAAATTTAACAATCGTAGCAGAAAGGGTCTAGGAAATTCTCCTGGCTTGGGGATACGAAAGGATATCCTGCTCTCTCTATTATGAACGTTGGAGTTTTTTTTACCAGGCCCAGGATGTCTGCCAATAGTTCCTCTGCAAATTTTACAGGGTTATCTCCCTCTGCTCGCTCTGGTATTCCCAAAATCCGGACATTATTCCTCCTTAGTCGACTCTCTGTGTCAATTGCTCTTTCTTGTAATGTTGTAATTAGCTTTTTCATTATATGCCACTCTCTATTCTCCATTTTTTTTGTTTTTCCTCTATCTTTGAGACCCGAGCTTCCATTGCCGCAGTTCTTTGCTGTACTTTATCGAACTCATGCCTCATTATACTAACATCTATAGCCAAGGCATCTATTTTAGCTGTAAGAGTCTCGCTGCTTTTTTTAATGGCCTCCATAATGTCTTTAGCAAAAGTGGGTTGCTCTGCTGCCATTGTACCCTGGGTCTCTTCTTGTGTCTCAGTGGCTTTAAGTGACTTTAACGGAGATTTTTCCGTTGGTTTTGCGGTTCCTTTTATAAATTTTGCTAGAGAAGAGGAACATGGGGTGACCGTCTGTGTTTTACCTCTGGTTTTGTCGGGGACCATTCAGGCTCTCGTTGGTTTCCTGATTTTACCGGGAAGACAGAGTCTATATATATGTTTTTTTCTCCCTGCCTTCTTCCCTTCTCAATGGCAATGTACAAGGACTTTCTGATTTGTACCCTTACACTTGTTAACATCGCATTACATCGCATTACATTCACTTGTTGTTCAGTTATTCACTAGGCAAAAGGAGAAATAGAGGAGAGGCAGAGATACATGTGTATATATAAATAGAGATATAGAAATATCCCATTTGCTTAGCTTGGATTCTTTTCTTCCCTCAGATTAAATAGGAGAAGAGTGTGGTTGGAGGAATATACAGATAGCCGCCAGAGAGAGAGGAGATGACACAGTCTATAACAGTCTATTATATAATCTATTATTTTACCTCCGTTAGACGCTGGGGTCATCTGTTTACTACTTACAGGTCTGCGGGTCTATAGCCAGCTGATATTTTAAGTTTGGCCCTATTTCTCTTGTCTCCGACGGTGAAGAGTAGTGGAGATCCGCTGCTGCCCAACACTTTCCTCCGTTCGCCGGGAAGAGCCCGCCTGAGACACTGAACCCGCGTGTGGTGCGGTAATACAGCGAGGGAGTCTATGGTACAGCGGGTTTTTTAATAACTTCTCTGGCAGGAGCGGCTTACTTGATCTGGTAGTGGTAGAGCTCTGTCTTGCGCGGAGACCATCCCACACTGTAGCAACTGCGGCATCTACAGTGTCTCGTGCTGGAATTGGTGTCGGCATCTCACCGCAGAGATATCACACGCCGCTTCACAAGCTGCGGCGTCCCATAGCTCACGGCTCACGCTGGAAGCATCGCAAGAACCCGCCCATACGTCCACACGTCCCGTCAATCAATCAATCATCACTCCGGTCAGGGGTGTACTTTAGTAAAAAATCTAAAGTAGAGAAATTTTCAGATATAGTTTTGGAAAAAAATAATACAGAAATTAAGGAAGGTAGGTTAGAGGGTCCTTTTAGCGCTCCTCCTTTTAGTAATTTTAGGATTTCTCCTTTGGGCATTGTCTCCTTATTTTAGATTAATACATTATCTGTCATTTCCTAAAGGTCAATCAAAAATGATCAAATTGACGATAGCCTTGCATCAGCTACTTATGCTTCTTTTGAAGATGCTCTGAAAAAGCTTAGATGTTTAGGAAAAGGAGCTCTCATGGCGAAGGCTGATGTTAAATCAGCCTTCCGCCTTCTAGCAATTAATCCATTATGTTTTAATTCTTTAGGTTTTTTTCTTTAAAGGTAACTTTTATTTTGACAAATGTTTACCAATGGGTTGTTCGCTGTCTTGTATTTATTTTGAATCATTTTCTTATTTTTTTTAGAATGGGTGGTTAGTATAGATACCGGTTGAAAATTTATAATACATTTCTAGGCCTGGCCAATTCTCCTGACTGTTCTTTATTATTGGAAATATTTTTTAAAATCTGTTTGCACTTTGGTATTCCTTTGGCGTTTGAAAAGACGGTTTGGCCCTCAACTTGTCTGGAGTTTCTGGGTATCACTATTGATACTAATTTAATGGAGCTTCGGGTACCTGAAGAAAAGGTAAACAAGCTCAGGGCTCTGTTAATGGTTATAATTCGCAAAAAGAAAATGTGTTTAAAAGAGATGCAGTCACTTCTAGGTCTTTTGGCATTTGCTTCAAGGATCATGCTAATTGGGAAAGTGTTCTCTAGAAGATTATATATTGCAATTTCTGGTTTAAAATGCCAATTTTCTCATATTAGAATTACACATATGAGGGAAGATCTATTAGTTTGGCTGCAATTCCTTATACATTGTCCTGTTGCGCTATATGATCTTCAAATGTCTAAGTTTGAATAATTGGTTGAAAGCAGTTCATGTGGCTGGGAAGGACAATGACTTGGTGGATTCATTATCTCGCCTACAGATGGATCGCTTCTTCCAGCTATTCCCGGATGCGGACCAAGTGGGAATACCGTGTCCACCCAATTTATGGGACCTGGTTTAAGGCCCATATCTGAGTGTATTAAGAATTCTGTGGCGCCTTCGACCTGGGCTGGATATCAATCGGCCTGGTTATTATGGCTTTCCTTTTTGAATTCTATCCAAGAACTTGCGGGTTCTTTTTCTGAAAGTTTAGTGTTGCTATTTGTTTGTTTATTTTTTACTTACTAAACAATATTCATGGTCATACATACAGAAGACTTTGTCTGGAATTTCATTTTTTCTTAAACTTAATAATTCACCTTCTTGTTTACAGTAATTTTCAGTCAAACAAGCTTTGAAAGATTATAAGAAAAATAATTTTAAAACAGATCCACATAAACCTATTACTCCAAACATTTTGGGTAAACTTTGTTTGGTTACTGATCGGATTTGTTTTTCTTCATTCGAGTCTGCTCTTTCAAGCCATGTTTTCTGTTATATTTTTTGCTGCACCTAGGGTTTCCGAGTTGATTTCTATTCAAGCTTCTGATATTATTATTTCTACTAAAACTGTTAAAATCTTTATTAGTAGGTCAAAAACAGACCAAATGGGAAAAGGTAGTTGGATCAATCTATACGTTTGTAATAATTCTCCCATTTGTCCAGTAAAATGAGTAAACAATTATTTTCATATTAGACGTTTGGCAGGTTCAGGTTTTTTCGTACATGAGTCTGGTTCCCCTCTTACTAAATACCATATGAATACCATTCATATGCGTTTTTAAAAAATGTTTGAAAATTCTGAACTTACAAAATTCTCATCTCACATCTCATTCGTTTAGAATTGGAGCAGCTACTGAAGCTTCAAGGTTAGGGTTAGATGCTAACATAATAAAGAAAGTAGGTAGATGGAAATTTGTTAGCTACTTGTTATATATATTCGTCCTAATCAATTTTTTTGATTCATTGCAGGTAAATGCTGGATAATTTGGATTATTGGACATTCCTACGTTTTTTGGGCACAACTAAGAGCTAAGACAAGAGTTTTTATACTGTACTGACAATTTACGTTTGGATACAAAGAAGTTTAGTTTTTTTTTTTGGAGTGGTAGGAGAGGTATGGTGTGGGCTGATTTACTTTTGAAATAGGAAAGCTGCTGCAATGTTTTCCCCCACCAGATGTATTGATTGTACATCTTGGGGGGAAATGATATTGGAAAACGAAAAACATTAAATATAATTTTTGGAATTAGGCATGATTTACACAGGATTCAGTTGTCTTTGCCCCACACTGTTGTGTTTTTTTCCGAGGTTGTGCAAAGGCTGAGTTGGCTTTATCCTCCTTCAATGCGCCCCTTGGAAAAAATTTGGAAACAGGTGAATAAAGCGGTAGCCAAGTGTAGTATGGATCTATATTCATATATAACTTTAGTTATTGATTTACAAGAAACTAAGTAATAGTTTTATAAGTAAACACTTCTATCTATATATAACATGCTTAATGCATGAGACATCTACTTCATTATGCTATGGGAAGTTGGGAACCTTTGACCTTTTTCTTTTCATCAGTAGCTATTGTTTTCCCTTCCATATAAAATGACTGGGAGGCCAGGGTCAGTTTGAGGTTTAAGGACTGAAGAAGAGAAAGTCTGAATCAAGATGACTGTCGTCTCCAGGTATCTAATTTCTAATGAGATTGTGACTCCCCTGGATTGAATATGCTGTATTTATCCTGTCTTTTATCATCTGTAATACATCTTTAATCAAAGCTAAGTAAATGTCTTTTAATTACAATATTACTTGTGTGTTGTTTTAATCATTGTACTTAATGCCACAAATCTGAAGGTTAAATGTAAATGAACCTGTTAATAAATGTAACATAGAATTTAACCCCTTGTTACACCAAGTTACTTACAGTATTTAGGTATTTTATCTTTCAGACATTTGGAGTTAGAGGGTTTGGTTTGTATAGAGAGGATGAGATCCATTTATCCGATATCGGGTTAGATATTTTTAACGCAGACTTGAATTTTTGTGTTGAAATGGCTGCGGTGCGGGGTTCTGGGGACAGGTGGTTTTAAGACCGCCTGTCTTTTGGGAAGTTATGAAGTGGGGAATATATTATATGCAGCCTGAGTCATAGTGGCTAGGTTGCCTAAAGTTTGAATATTTGTTTTTTTATGATGAATTAATATATTGTTTTTAAACCAATAATAAACAGCCGCGGCCTTATAAAATTCAACACTTGTCTGCGTTTCTTTATTTATTTTTTATGTAATCTTTATTTTAAAAGATATATTCAGAGGACAAACATAGAAACAATTGACAAAGTAGAAAAGCTTGCTAAATACAGCAATATATGAGGGGCCCTTCACCGTGTACAATCAGTCAGTGAAAAAGTCAATCAGGGGAGCATACAGTTCAGCAACCATATCTGGGGGAATAATAATCAACATGTGACCACTGCGATATGAATTCAAGCATGCATGAATCACCCCATTCGACCCCGTCTGGTACACCACTAACAGGGAAACCATCCCAATCCTAAAGGGTAGGATCAGACTGGGTCCACAGTTACCAGGCCCAAAGCATAAGAGTAAAAAGCTAATAAGACAAAAAACAGAAAACCAGGGGGAAAAGTAACACCAGCCAGTGTAATACAGCACTTCGAGCTTCTGTAGGTTTGTTAAAAGCTCATCTGTCTCTTCAGTGACCGACCTGCAGGCCCCCCTGCCCCCCCCCCCCCAACCCGACCTTATCACATTGGTGAGGCCACGGCCGGAGAGGGACCCGGGGCGCATAACACAGGTGGGCTTGCATAGTTTATCCAAGTAGCCCATATGGAATAGAATTGCTCGTACCGATCTTTACACTTAGCCATCCATTCCTCAGCAGCCATGATATTAACTAAATGTACCCATTCCACACAGGAAGGTACCTGAGGTGTCTTCCAATGAATCGGGATCAGCTGCCAGGCCGCGTTAAGCAGATAGGGCAGGATGGATTTGCTATAGAGGCTGAGGGAATGGTGGGAAAGTGCAACAAGGATTCTAACGGGAAATCTGGGAGCTCCAAATCCAAAATTAATTTAATCTGTGCATGGACATGAAGCCAAAAGGGCTTCAGCTTGGGGCATTCCCACCAGATGTGAAGGAACGAGCCTCTGAGGCCACAACCCCTCCAACAATCATCTGAGAGAGGGGTAAATCTTAGCAAGCTTGGATGGCACTCTATACCACCTAGTCAGAACCTTGTAGCTATTCTCCTGCATTTTAGTGTCCACTAGGCTTGTGCAATTCGTTTCGTAACGAATCAAAATTCGTCCGAATTTAGCAACTTTCGGACATTCGGAAGCATTCGAATTTCCGAACAAAGCAATTACGAATAAAACTGAATCCGAAATAAATTATACCGCAAAATAGCGAATGCCTGAATGTCTTCGGCATAATTCGTTATGAAAAAAGTTACGAATGTACGAATCCATTCGAAGCACAATAACACTCTGCTCTGCTCTCTGCTTCTCCCTCACCGTGCTGAACCCTCTCAAAATGGTGTACAGGGGCGGAGCCCATAGCCGCATGTAAAAAACAAAAGTAAAATACGAGATTTCGAATCATTACAAATAACCGCTATGTATTTAGAAAAGTACAAATCCATTCGAAGCACATTAGGCATCATAGGCAGCGTCGTTGTGAGAGAGACACGGAAAATTACTAATCAATGAACCCAAAAAAAGTTACGAAAGTAGGAGTTGTGTCCAGAATCAACGAAAAACAACGTACTCTACCGAAAGTACGAATTATAAAGCAACAAAAAATTCAACAAAAAATGTCGCTTGCGAAAATACGAATTAGTCCGAACACGAAAAATCCCGTCTAGCAAAATTACGAATGATTACGAATCAACAGGACCGGAAAGAAACGAACCGAAACGGAACAAATTTTTCCGTTGTGCACAAGAAGCGAACCGAAACGGAACAAATTTTTCCGTTGTGCACAAGTCTAGTGTCCACTGTGCTCGAGTATGTTAGGCTATACAGGTGATCCAGTTGAGGTTCAGTAAAGGTGCGCTGGCGGTCCCTCTCCCACTCACCAATAAATCCCGGTTTCCCTTCAGTATGCATGGATTGCAGCAAATCATATAGCACCGAGATGGCATGGGGAACAGCAGAGTTGGACATGCATAAGCCTTCAAAGGAAGAAGCCAAAGTGGGGGAATGAACCCCCTGGGGCAAGCTAGTAATAAAATGCTGAAGCTGCCTGTAACGCCACTCATCCATGGGGAAGGGGCCATATTGGTTCCGTAGAGTGGCTAGTGGCAATAGGCCTTGGTCCTGAACAAATCTGCCGCATCTGGACTCACCATCCGCCGCCCACGTCCGAAACAAGGAAGGGTGTTCCCCCTGAGCGAACCAGGGGAAGCCTCCCAGGGGCGCCAAAGGAGAAGTTAGGGGTGCAAGCAACCCCTGTTTATTCAACCTGTCCCAGGTCGCCAGAGCGTGGGCAGAAAATGGGGAAACCAGCGCAGAGAGACCCCTAACCTCCCGAGGAACCCATGGGGCGTGTGACAAGTTACGACCCGCTAAAAATTTGTCATGGGGTACCCAGAGTTTGTACCGGACATTGTGGTACCAGTCTAGAATACGCTGCAGGGCTATAGCTTCATAGTACCTGCGGATTACTGGGACCCCCATACCTCCCCTATTCTTAGGGCGCTGGATAGTGCGAAGAGCTAACCTGGGGCATTTCCCACTCCAGATATATTGTACAAACAGGCTATTGAGGGTTGAGAAGAATGTCTTGGGCATCTGCAGGAAAAACAGGATACGGGGTAGCACATTCATTTTAAGCACACTGACTCGGCCAATCCACGAAAATGCAGTCCTATCCCACCGCTTCAGGTCTATTCTAACTGTGGAGAGCAACGGAGCATAGTTACATTCATAAAGCATCAAACAATTTGCGGGCAAATATACCCCCAAGTATTTCAGGGAGGTTGGGCACCACGTAAATGGAAATGCCGATTGCAGCTGTGTACGCAAACCTGCGGGGACATTTAGTGACAGGATTTCTGACATATCGTAGTTGATTTTAAAGTTAGACAGTAGGCCAAAGTCCTTTAGCTCTGCTAGGATGTTAGGCAGCGATATCAAGGGGTCAGAAACATAAAATAGTACATCATCCGCGTAAGCTGATAATTTGTGTTCCGTTGGACCGACCGTAAAACCCTTGATGTCATTATTAGGGCAAATTTTGTTGAGCAGTGGTTCGAGGGTCAGAGCGAAAATGAGAGGGGACAATGGGCATCCTTGACGCGTCCCATTGCCGATCAGGAAGGCCTCGGACAGTAGCCCATTCACCTTCACCCTGGCAGTCGGAGAGCTATAAAGGGAGGAAATCCACGCCATCATGTTTGAACCCAAGCCAAGCCTGGCCATAACTGTTTGCATATAAGTCCAGTCCACCCTGTCAAATGCTTTCTCAGCATCAGTGGAAAGCAAGAGACAGGGGCGAGACACAGCCTGCGACTCAACCCAGTGAATCAGCTGGAGTGCTCTATTTGAGTTATCCCTGGCCTCCCTGCCCATAATGAACCCCGTCTGGTCAGGGTGGATGACCGTCGGGAGTATCGGCATCAGTCTGTTAGTCAAGATTTTGGCCAAAATCTTGACGTCCGTGTTAAGAAGCGAAATATGCCTATAGCTGCCCGGTAAGGTATGATCCTTACCCTCCTTCAGGAGGACTGTAATGTGCGCCATCATGCTTCAGGGGGCATCGCCGTGCTGGAGGCCAGCGCTGTGAAATAGGCACACATGGGGCCAGAGAGCACCTCAGAGTATTTCTTATAGTAGGCATTCGTGTAGCCATCAGGGCCAGGGCTTTTCCCATTGGGCAGGTCTTTCACTACCTTCTGAATTTTAGCAATAGTGATGGGCGAGTCCAGCTGCTTACACACTGAGGCCCCCAGCTGCGGGAACTTGGCCTTTTGTGAGGTATTGATGAATGCGGTCAACCCGTTGGGATTCCGTCGCACCATGTAAAGTATCAGGGAGATGATACAAGTGGGCATAAAAGTCCCGAAAGACATTAGCAATTTTTGAGGAGTGAACGATCGGAATTCCCGTAGAGGAAGCAAGCTTGTGGACATGTCCCGAGGCACGTCGGCTTTTAAGGGCCCTAGCCAGCAACCTCCCACATTTATTACCAAATTCATAGAATTTGTGTGCCAAATGTCGAAGGCGCACCTTAATTTTGGTGTCTAACAGTGCAGTCAACTCCTGTCGCAGGGATTGTAGTTCTGACGCCAAGTCTGGGGTGAGCTTCTTTTTCTGTCGCAATTCAGCTGCCTGTAATTTGGCCAAGAGGGCCTGTAATTCCCCCTCCCTGGCCCATTTCAGTCTCGCTCCCTGAGATATCAGCTCCACCCAAACCACAGCCTTATGCCCCTCCCATACAGATCCCATGCTAACCTCACCCGGTTTGTTCTCTGTGAAATACAGGGAGATGGTATCCAACACTCGATTCTGTGCAACTGCATCATCCAAGATGCCATCATTCAGGCGCCAGCTCCACGTCCGTGCCTCCATTGACAGAGGACGCAGGGAGATGGAGACCGGGGCGGGGTCCGAAATAGTAATGGACCCAATGGAAGCGCTAGCTAGGGAGTCAAGTGAGCACTGGTCCATCACAAGAAGGTCAATGCAGTTATAGACACTACATATGTGTGGCATAAAAGTAGCTATAGTCTCTATCCGTAGGGTGGAGAAGTTGCCAGCAGTCTACCAAATGGTGCTCCAGTAGGGACTTTTTAAAGTGTTTCAGAAAGGCGAAGGAGTGAGTCGAGTGGCCCGATGATGTATCCACGTGCGGGTCAGGTCTAACATTAAAGTCCCCCTCCAGGATGAGCTGTCCCTCCCGGAAGGTGGACAGGGACTCCAAGATAGAGTCTAGGAAGGTAAGCTGTTTGCTATTCGGGGAGTACACAGCTGCAAAGGTGAACTTGCGGGCAAATATGGTGCCTTTGACAAACACAATCGACCCTCCGGGTCGAGCAATTGGTCCGTCATCACAAAAGGGCAATTTTTGTGGACCGCTATAGCTACCCCCCCCTGATTTGGGGCGGGGGGAGTTGCTAAGATACCAGGAGTTATATAGATGAGTGGGAAGGTGGGGGGGCGAGTCAGTGCGGAAGTGCGTTTCCTGCAAAAAAAGGATGTGTGCCCCTATGCGTTTCATCTCAAGCCACAACCTACTGCGTTTCAACGGGGAACCCAGGCCACGTACGTTGTATGACACGACTTTCATGGCAGCCATAATGAGAGATCACTGGGTGGGGCCACCAGGCCGGCGGCAAGAGGGAAGAGAGACCCACAGCACAGTCAAGCCTGCAGCAAAGGACACTAGGAGCACATGGATCACATACAGGAGCCTAGAACACAAACCAAGGTTAGAGCAGGTGTTATGGAAAATAGGACATAGAAAAAAAAGGGGGGGAAAACTCAGTAAACAAAAACACAGAAACAAATAACAAGCCCGAAGGGCGCAACAAAGTGCATCATCGCCGCCAGTCGGGAGCCTCCACCCCCCCCCTCAAGACGAGGAGACGGTGAAGGCCAGCGATCAGAGGCATTCCCAAAAAGGGACACGTAATTTCAAGGAGTTGACCTATTGGGGGGAGGTGGTAAGGCACCAAGAGCAAGTCCGCATGAGGACCTGCAAATTATTAAAAGTGCACATCTGCCCTTAAACCAGGGGCAGAAAAGTGATACGGCAGCTAGGGGGAAGTCAAAAAATTAAGACAAACATCTCAGGAGCCAGCAACAAGCAGTTCGAGTGTCTAGGCCTCTCCCTGCGGGGGGCGAGAAGGTGGTGCCGAGCCATGGGGACCCCGTCTGGATCCACGGCGATGTCTCAGACGGGCTGACTGCCACGATTCAGGGCGTGCGGTAAGAGGGATGTCCGACGGTGACCTACAGTCCGGGATGTCAACTTGAGGCAGGTCTAGGGATTCCAGGAATCGGGGCAGATCATCCCTGCTCCGTAATGTGACCTGTCTGCCATCTTTAGTAGCGGAGAGGCTAAACGGGAAACCCCATCGATAGGGAAGCTGAGCATCCTGTAGAGCCGCCAACAGTGGTTTGAGAGCTCGGCGTTGCATCAACGTGCGTCTGGAGAGATCCGGAAAGAATGTCAGCCTGGCCCCATCAAAATCCACAAATCTGACTCCTCTAACCTGATTCATGATGCGTTCTTTAAGCGAGCATTTGTGCAGCTTGCAGATAATGTCTCTGGGCTTCTCGGGATCATCAGAGGGGGGCCACAGAGCTCTGTGGGCTCGGTCAATTTCAAAATGTTCAGGTGCCTGCCGGCCTAGAATTTGCTTAAAGACCCCTTGCAGGGTGGGGATGATATCTCTGGGGCCAGTGGCTTTAGGTAAGCCTCTGATCCGGATGTTAACCCTGCGGCTCCTGTTTTCAAAATCGTCCATTTGATCTAGCAAGGCCTCAAGCCTGCGATCCTGTTGTTTGCAGTGATCAGAGAGGGCCTGCAGGGTTGGATTAGTCTCATCCCACTGTGCCTCCAGAGTCTCCACTCTATCTCCCAAATGTGCCTGCAAGGCCTCAATGTCCTTTTTAAAAGCCATCTCCACTCTGTCTGCAAACCGCTCTAAGTCAGCCTTAGTGGGGAGGGATAGGATGTGGGCACGGATATCTTTGTCATCCCAGGGATCACCTCCATATGCAGGCTCATCCATGCTTTCAGAGCTGGAGAGAGAAGGGGGAAGGCAGGGTTTGCATAGGCAAGCGCGGGGAGCTGATGGGGGAGGCAGCCCTGGCAGCGTGGGAGCCGGGCGCCATCTTGGCCGTACTTGCCGTTCTGCTGCAGGTCCCGAAATAGTTATCCAGGGATCTGGACCGGCCCCGGGGTGTCCGCTGTGGTCGCGGGGATGGTTTGCGCTTTGGTGGCATCCAAGCTGCGGTGAATTTCCCCCACTAAAAGCCGCTGATTGTGCTGTTTAAAGCGCAGGTCTCAGGGAGAGCACGTCCTCACTCGTGCATGCCGTAACCATGCCCCTGCTTTTCTTTATTTTAAGTTAGGTTTGTTGCTTTAAGTGCTGCCTGCTATCCCATGATAGGAAAAGGGGAAGGCGGTTTCAATTCCCCTTTTCCTCATGGGAAGAGCGGCAGGAATAGGCAGTTTCAAGTTCCCCCTGGGAGCTCTTGGCTCTCAGGAGGATCTCTTGGTACACACGTAGCCTAGGAGAGGAATACAGGTGACCTCTCCTGGGTCTGCCCGGGAAAATCCAGATGAATCTGGATGAAATCGGCCTCTAAAAGGGCTATAAAAAGAAGGTTCCATCATGTCAGCGTCAATCGCCTCAAAAGACGGAGCTGTGGTGTTCCCCTCCCCCCTTTTTTTTTTTTTTTTTTTTTTTTTTTTTTTTTGTTGCGGCTGTAGTTATGCTGTGGTGTCACTTTTGTAAAAAACAAAGAATATACATACAAAGGGGAACTAGTATGTTGAAATTAATAAAGTTATCAGATGGTATATTTAATGTTTATATGGTGTGGAAAGTTATGAAGTCGGGAACATATTATTTGCAGCCTGAGTCGTAGTCAGTGGCGTCTCCAGCTTTCATATTTAGGCGGGGCACATGGGGGGACAGGGACAAAAGTAGGGGGGCCAACTATAAAATGCAATTATTTTTATTTATATATATATATATCTCTATCCTGGGCCCTTTACTACGATCCCACAACGGGCCCTTTCACATGTTCTGCAGTGAGCTCCCTTCCTACTATACTGGGGCCACCCAGGGTGGCAGAAAACAAGAGATATATGTCACCAGCACACCAAGAAAATATAAGGGTCCAAAGCAGTGGGAGAACTATCAGGCCTCATGCCCACGGACGTTTTTACAGCCGCGTTTTTGAGCGTTTTTTTTTTACAGCTTAAAAACGCCTGTCCATGTTATTGTATACATTTTTAGACCGTATTTTTTCTGAAAAAAAAACAAATGCCGGAGCTTAAAAACGCAATTGTGGCGGTTTTGCGCGTTTTTTAACGCTTCGTGGTTTTTTTATGCCCAACGCTGACGCCGCGGAACGCACTGGTCCTGGGATTTTTTTACAGCTTAAAATTGCCTCTGCTATTTGCAGCTCAAAAACGCCTAGGTGGGCATGAAGCTATAGACTAACATGGACAGGTGTTTTTAAGCTGTAAAAAACGCGGCTGAAAAAACGTCCGTGGGCATGAGGCCTCAGGGTTGTAAAGGTTGTCTTGCCACCGGGCCCTGGTGTTCTGCCACTGTGGGGTTCCCCAGCTGTCCTGTCCCTGCTATTGACAGCAGTCTGGCATCTGTCTCCTTGGCAGTGGCGGCAGTCTATTAGGACCTAGTGCTGGTGACATTATGGGTGCATGCAGGGGAAGGCTGGCACTATTGGTTATAGAGAGCTGAGCCCCCAGCTGGTCACCTGGCAGCAGTAATGCTGTATAACCTTCTCTGTTGACATGCTGATCGGGATGTGATCCAGGTGATGCTCCCAGTCAGATCTAATAAACACAGTATTTATTAGCATCAAGAGTACAACCACATATATATAATCAACCGTATGTTCAGCAGCCATGTGGGCTCTATGCCTGTAAAGTGTGGGCTTTGATCAATAAAATCACTGATATTTAACACTAGGATTTGACTAGGAGCATCACCTGGATTGCATCCCGATCAGCATGTCAGAGAAGGCTCCACTACTGCTAAGCAACCTGCAGGGAGCTCAACTGTCTACAACCAATAGAGATGGGTTCGGGTGTGTTTGAAATCCCACATGCCCAATCTCCCACCAGGAAGCCGATACTCCACAGTGCTAATCACAGCCAGTTAGACATTTCCTGATCTGTGCAGCTGCGGACCGGGAAATTTCTCACTGCCTGTGATTAGCGCTGTGCAGTGTGGGCTTCCTGGCAGGCTCTGGCATGTGGAATTTTGAACATGCCCAGCCCATCTCTAACAACAAATTGTGCTGACCCTCCTGTATAATATCTGCAGTCTCTCTCCTGTATAATATCCGCAGTCTCTCGCCTTTATAATATCCGCAGTCTCTCTCCTGTATAATATCTGCAGTATCTGCAGTCTCTCTCCTGTATAATATCCGCAGTCTCTCTCCTGTATAATATCCGCAGTCTCTGACCGTCTCCTGTATTATATCCGCAGTCTCTGACCGTTTCCTGTATAATATCCGCAGTCTCTGAACATCTCCTGTAGTATGTCTGCAGTCTCTGACCATCACTCTTTCCAAAACGCACTCCTGAACCTTGCACTCTCTACTAGGGATGAGCTCCGCGTTCGAGTGGAACATACGTTCGACTCGAACATCGTGTGTTTGATCGTTCGAAGATCGAACGTTTTCGGTCGTTCGCGCCAAATTCGAGTGACGCGAACGGCCCAAAATCCCGGCGCTGTGATTGGCCAAGCATGCACTGTTACCCCGCATGCTTGGCCAATCACAGCGCCGGCAGCGAGGAGAGCCATAATTGGCCACAGGCAGGATGCCTGTGGCCAATAATAGCTCTGGGGGGTTTAGTACACGCCCCACACTATAAAAGGCCGCCAGCGCGGCGGCCTTGTGTAGTGTGTTGGCGTGCAGGGAAAGACGTACATAGGCAGGGACAGTGTTAGAGAAATTGTGTGTAGGGAGAGAGAAGGATAGGTAGGGACAGTGTCAGTGATATTGTGTGTAGGGAGAGAGAAGGATAGGTAGGGACAGTGTCAGTGATATTGTGTGTAGGGAGAGAAAATGATATAGAGGAACAGTGATATTCTGCTAAACCTTGTGTGCAGGGAGAGAGAAGGATAGGTAGGGACAGTGTCAGTGATATTTTTGCTAAGCCTCCTACACAGTATACAACCGAAGCTAGCCCTTATTGCTGTGATTTCCTGTTGTGTAACACAGGCAGGCATCTGCAGCACTTAAAGCAGGCGTAGTGTGATTCCTGCAAAATATACACCTGAAGCTAGCCCTTATTGCTCGTAGTTTTTTTTTTCGTGTTACACTAAGGGCTCTTTCACACAGGACGTATCAGTAATGATCCGCCCCGTAAAGCTCCGCTTTCTCAGCGGGGATTGCTCCGTTGATCCCCGCTGAGCCGGCGGATGACTGGGCGGTTCCCGCACACTGTGCAGGGACTGCCCTGTCAGAGCGCCGCTCTCCCCTATGGGGGGATCGGATGATGACGGACCGTAGAGTCCGTTTTCATCCGATCCGCAGACGGAAGGAAAAATAGGGTTTTCCTCCGTCACACTTTTGCGGATTGGAGCGGGTCGGATGTCAGCGGACATGTCACTGCTGACATCCGTGGCTCCATAGGAGGACATGTAGCATCCGTTCAGGTCCACCTAAAAAACTGACAGGCAGACCTGAACGGACCCTCCGTGTGAAAGAGCCCTAACAGGCATCTGCAGCACTTAAAGCAGGTGTAGTGTGATTCCTGAAAAATATACACCTGAAGCTAGCCCTTATTGCTGTGTTTTCCTGTTGTGTAACACAGGCAGGCATCTGCAGCACTTAAAGCAGGCGTAGTGTGATTCCTGAAAAATATACACCTGAAGCTAGCCCTTATTGCTCGTAGTTTTTTTTTCTTTTGTGTTACACTAACAGGCATCTGCAGGGGCATATAAAAAAGATATAATGTGGCGCTTTGAGAGAAGTAGTAAAAAACCCTACTTTATGTATAGCACAATGGTGCACATAAAAATATGGTGTCAAACAAAACGTTTGCACACAATAGGTGTACACAAATGAATGTGATAAAAATGTAAGTGAATACTAACAGTGAAATAATTGGTATGGGGTATAGGTGCACAACAAAAACCAGCAATTAAACTGGAATATTGATCATACCCATAATAAACAAAAATAAAAATGAAAATATAATGTAGGTGGAGACAAACTCACATAAGGCGTCACAGATGAGTATGTAGAATAATGTCCAATCTTATCACATATGAAAAGAAGTTCATAGGTCAAAATCCAACAAGGAGCTGCATCGTTTGAAAATGGGTTTGAAGGGTGCATCTATCACATTTTCTCTCACAGCGCCACATTATATATTTTTTATACGTTCTATATATCCTGTCTGATTTTATGTTTGGCTGCTTCATTTAGTATTTAGAGTTGGCGCAGTATTATTATTATTTAATCTGCAGGGGCATGTAATTACAATTATTGATCTAATAATTCACAGCAGGGCCCATTCCTGCGCTCACCAAGAGTAACTGTGAGGGCTTAAAGTGTTGTGGCACTAGCACCACCACCAAAGGCCCAATTTTTCCTACCACTGTTCAACAGGGGCATGTAAATATAATTCCTGATATAATAGTTCACAGCAGGGCGTTCCAGCGCCCACCAAAAGTAACTGTGAGGGCTCACAGTGTTGTGGCAACACCAACACCTAAGGGGCCAATTTCTGCAGAGTATATACGGCAGGCCCCTACTTTCAAACATCCAACTTACAAACGACTCCTACTTGCAAACGGAAGGAGACAACAGGAAGTGAGAGGAAATCTACCCCTAGGAAGGGAAATTCTCTCCTGTTAGGCCTCGTACACATGACCGATTTTCTCGGCAAGAACCAGCAAGAAACTTGCTGGCAGAGAGGTCTTGCCGAGTAAATCGGTCGTGTGTACGCTGCTAGCGTGTTTCTCGTCGAGAAAACCGACAAGAAACCTCGACGAGAAAATAGAGAACCTGCTCTCTATTTTCTCGTCGAGATTCTCCTCGGCGTGTTTCTCGACGAGAAAAGTGAGTGTGTGTACACTTACCTGTCCGCCCGGAAGCCCGCGCATGTTCGAAATGAATTTGACGCATGCGCGGTAGCTTCCTAGGCATACGTAGGGTATACCAAGATGGCGGCGACGGCATCGAATGTGACGAGCACATGCTCGACGTAGTCGATGACGTCACCGCGTACACTCCTTTCAAAGAACCGCGGGTTCTTTGAAACGAGCGTGTGTACACTCGGCCGGGACAAGTTTCTTGTCCAAGAATCTCGTCGAAAAAAACGACATGTTTTTCTCAACGAGAATCTCGGCCGTGTGTACGAGGCCTAAGAGTTAATATGGGTAAAAGGTGTCTCCTCTCTACTGATGCTTTATCACCAATCCTTGTTTCAATAAAAGCCCCACTTTTCAAAAACTGTTGTCATTGGGACGGAAAGTGAGGTGAAATGTTCTGAACAGGGGCACAGACAGCAAAACAAATGTTACAGGCGTGATAACCCTTCCCTATGTTTTCCAAAAAGCTTAAAAATAGATTTTTTGGCTGGAGCTACACTTAAACAATGTACCTGTTCAAAATTACAAACAGATTCTACATAAGAACAAACCTACAGTCCCTGTCTTGTTTGCACCACCTGTATACTGCTGTTCAGAGTATATAGGGCCTTTTATTATTTTGTGTGCGGGGTTCCCCTTAATATCCATACAAGACCCAAAGGGGCTGGTAATGGGCTGGGGTGGGGGGGGGGGGGGTTATGGGGTAGCTATGCCATTTTTCTCAAAGATTTTCATCCATATTACCGGGACCAGACATTACATTAAAGCCGCAAGCAGTTTTAAATGGCTTTTTTTCCTTTAGAAATGTCATTTTGTGCAGGGACAGTTCTAAACACGGGAAACACGTGCCACTTCACAGGCATACTTTAGACACCCCCCAGGTATGATATTTAAAGGAATATTTGATTCTTTTTTTTTTTTCACTTTATGCATCATGAAAATGACTGCTCCAGAAAAAACGTCCGTTTTTAAAACTTCTTTTTGCATTGATACATGTCCCCTGGTGCAGAACCCGGGTTCCCAAACCCTTTTTAGGACAATAACATGCATATTAGTCGTTATAATTAGCACTTTAGATTTCGAACGTTCGCATCCATTGTATTTAATAGGGTTCTAACGTTCGTGCGAACTTTCGGTCCGTTCGCGAGTTCTGGTGCGAACCGAACCCGGGGGTGTTCGGCTCATCCCTACTCTCTACATAGCATCCTCTTGAGCCCTGCATCCAGCACCCACCTGCACTCTGCATGTAGCACCAGCATACAGGGGGCACACTGACTACCAATATGCATGGCCAGTGGTTACCAGTATACAGAGGACATAACAAATCAGGTAAATCAATTACCATGCAACTAAAAATATCTCAAAAGCAATAAGAGAATCTTTTTAGCTGGTTCCCTCATCTAACGCGAATCAATAAAAAAAAGCAAAAAATTCAGCGCTGCCCTATACTTCATCTATAAAATTGTACAAATGGACTTATAAGTGATATAGTAACACCTATAAATGAATATCCAGTGCACATCAACCAATGTATTGCAATATAGTAGTGATGGTGTCACCCCCTCTGCAAAAATATTTTGAGAAATTGCAGAGCTTCAATGTGCAAATAGTGGTGACACCCCCTACATACAATAATAATAATAACAAAGACACAAATCAACCCATGTATTAGAACATAGTAGTGATGTTGTCACCCTCTCTGCAAGAGGTAATACATTTTTCAGAGCTGCAATGTGCAAATAGTGGTGAAACCACCTATATATATAATCATAATAATAAAATGTAAAATATATACATCAAGCGTACATTTTATTATTATCATTATTATGATTATATATAGGTGGCTTTACCACTATTTGCACATTGCAGCTCTGCAATATTTCTTACCTTTTGCAGAGAGGGTGACACCATCACTACTATATTCTAATACATGGGTTGATTTGCGTCTCTGTTATTATTTTTGTATGTAGGGGGTTTCACCATTATTTTCTCTGCAAATTCTCAAAATATTTTTGCAGAGGAGGTGACATCATCACTACTAAATTGCAATACATGGGTTGATTTGCATTGGATATTCATTTATAGGTTTTACCATTTCACTTATAAGTCCATTTGTAGAAATGTAGAAATGAAGTGTAGGGTTGTGCTGCATTTTTTGGCTTTTTTATTGGTATACAGAGGCCAGGACCTACTGATCATCATTGGACGCCATAATGAAACCGTCACTTGCTGGCCACTCACACAGGTGTGTGGTAGCGCACCGCATTAGCACCCTCACTTTTACTTCAAGCACCACCATAGCACCCCAAAAAGACATTGTCTGGAGCCACCCCTGCCTGGATTGGATTTAAATTTTGGGACCCCATTTCTCCCAAGTTTTTCTCTATCTTTTCTTCATAACATTTGGTAGTCATATCCCAAAAAAATTCTAAGAAGTATTTTTTTTTTTTCATCTCATGGACGAAATGTGGGAAAGAACGTATATATCATACAATCATTCCATAAACACCACATACACTGCATATATAATTTGAGGAAAATATGCTTATAAAATAGTTTACCATTAGCCAATAAAAAAATACAAATAAAATATGTCCCCGGATTTCATTTTAAAAATCTGGTCACCTTACTGTACATCAGCCCCATAAAGTAACCAGCACTGGGTTCCAATGTGCTGCCGCCGCTGCCATGGAGACAGAGACCAGCGCTGTGAATAGCCGGGACAGGACAGCAACTCTGGTTGTTCCAGCACTGGTCCACACTGGGAGGATTCCCCCATCCACCTATAATGTGTAGATGGGGGAATTGGATCATTTCTTTTTTTTTTTTCATTCAACCTAATAATTGAATGAAAAAAGTGATCAATGTATGGGCTGCCTAAGGCTGGGTTCACACTGGTATGACACGACAGTCATACAACTTTCATCCTACTTTGCTCTGCGACATCAGTCCTACATTGATCCTACATTGGTCCGACATACATCCGACTTTCATGAACAGGATACTACTTTGATCCGACTTTGTAATAGTCTGACCTGTCCTTTGACCAATCAAAACAATCCCAGTGTGAGATAAATTACTTTTACTGCTGCTGTAATCACCATGTTGGATGTCAAAAGTCGGATGGTTAGGACAAGTATCCTACTTTGATCCGACTTCAATGATATTCAATGGGCTGAAGTAGGATCAATGGTGGACCAAAGTAGTGCAGGGAGCATTTTCAAAGTCGGACCGACTTGTGTCGGACCAGTTAAGACAGCTCTCATAGGGAAACATTGATTTTCACACGTCATGCGACATGAGCTCCCAATGTCGGAACGTTTGTCGGACCAGTGTGAACCCAGCCTAAGAGCTAAGACCAGACATAGACAGTTTAAATCTCAGCTGGTTCAGCAGGAACTGGCTGAGATTTGAACCATTAATGAGCAGATTCTCTTATGATTATAACTAGTGGTTTCTATAACCACTAGTGATAATCACTGTTTGTCGGGAGAATACAATTGCTGGGCAGGAGGGATATTCCCCTGTCAGCACTGTCTGTGTTGATGGGGGAATTATGCAAGTTTCTTTCCTGCAATCTGTGGATGCAGGAAAGAAATTTGCACCGTATATTACCTGCCTAACTGAAAGTGAAAGTAAATTGTGAAGGTCTTAAAAGAACAGAAGAGGGGGAGGGAGACAGATGGGGAAGAGAAGGGATGGAGATAATGCAGTTCAGTGATTACAGTGTACTGCAGTGCACACACTTACCCACGGTCCAGGCTAGAATCTCAGGCATCAGTCACACACAGTCAGGAATGCTGCTGATTTTCATAATTCCCGCCCACTATCCCGGCGTGCTGTATCTGAAGAGAGGGGACTGGAAGGAAGAGCTGTATTCCTCCCTGCTCGTATGTGAGGAGAGTGAGGGGGGGGGTGGATGGACTCGATGGGCTGTGAAAGAGTGTCATAGACTGACACTCGGCTCAGCTTGCAGTCACCACTCTCGGAATTTAAAGGCTGGTTCTCCTGTCCTAAGGACGGGAGAAATCAGTCTGTTTTGTCAGTAACTGAGATGAAGGCTTGGGCCCCCCCACAGTGCTCATGGAGTCCTTCCTGCAACTCGCTCTTCTCCGTGCCAATGAGGATGCAGGGGAAGGAGCAGATCGGGCGGCTGTGGTTGTGTGAGCGCTCTCATTATGCAGTGTCAGCGAGCAGAGGGAGGGGGGAGGAATCCCCCACAGGAGCTGACTGGGGACGCTCTCCCTCTCAGGAGAGACTGTTACCCCAGGAGCAGCCCGAGCGAAATACAAAAATGCAAAAAAATATATATATATATTTTTTGGGGGGCACATGGTGGGGCACAGCATAATGTTGGGGGGCAAGGGCCCCCTCTGGTCCCCCCTAGGGACGCCATTGGTCATAGTGGCTAGGTTGCTTAAAGTTTATATATTTGTTTTTTTATGATGAATTATTGTATTGTTTTTAAACCGATAATAAACAGCCACGGCCTTATAAAATCCAACACTTGTCTGCATTTGTTGCTTTAAGTCCTGCCTGCTGTCCCATTAAAGAGAGTCAGGTCTCGTACACACGACCGATTTTTCTCGTCCAAAACAGTCAAGAAAAGTGCGCAAGAGTTTTTTTGTCTAGAAAAACGTTTGTGTGTATGGTTTTACGACGAGAAACTTGCCAAGAATCTCGACGAGAAAATAGAGAACCTGCTCTCTATTTTCTCGTCAGGATTCCAGATTTCCTCGTCGTGTTTCTCGTCGGCCTGTTTTGTGACGAGAAAATGGTTCGTGTGTATGCTTTTACGACTCTTCCAAAAGCGCGCATGCTCACAAGCAACTATGAGAAGGGAGCGCATCTTCTGGTAAAACAAGCCTTCATAATGGAGAGAGCACATTCGTCACGCTCATAAATATTTCATCGTTTAAATGTTCTGCATTGAAATCTTCGTTAGAATGTTACATTAATCAAAACAAGTGACCTTCTTTTGCTGCTGATATTCACACAGAGTTCTGCCTTATTTTTAACCTTTTTCATGCTGCTCTTTATAAGATTTATGTGTATTATATCGTGCAAGTTTTTAGGAATAATTTAAATGGTTTGATTTTTCAAAATGATGTTAATTCTAATTTCTCAATGTTTTGATAGCGATCTCCCATTTAATTTTGGAATCTATATTATTTAAATTTCACACCATGTTTTTGTGCTAATCATATTTAGTTATTCTTTTTGGGGGGGGGGTGATATCTGTGCCTTTTATTGTCAGTCAAATGTATCTGCTTACTCCAAAGCTTGATTTTGTTTATTTAAAAATACACATAGTCAAGTATGAACTTAAACAAAAAACACATTTATTCATGTTTATAAATTAAATAAAGAGAAGGCAGCGCTGGAGAAGCTGCTGCCATTTGTGCATCCCAGGGACCCCAGAGCACACAGCAACCCTGTGTGGACACTAAAATTGGGAGCTTGAGAAGGCCCACATTTCTGAACACAATCTGATGCTGGCCTCCCAGAGGTCAGGAACAGCAGCAGGTGAGATATATGTCCCAAGTGTGTGGTACTACAACAGGCTGCCTTCTGTCCGACCACAATGAAGCAAGGCCATCACTTCCTCTTCTTCCTGGCAACCTTCCCTGCAGCCTTTCCTGAAGCCTTTCCTGAAGCCTTTCCTGCAGCCTTCCTTCTTCGTTTGGCTGGAGGCTGGCCCACTGGAGGGGTACTCCTGTCAGGAGGAGGAGGTGGAGGTGTAGCAGAAGGGGGTGGGGCAGAAGAAGAAGGTGGAGGTGTAGCAGAAGGGGGTGGGGCAGAAGGTGGAGGTGTAGCAGAAGGGGGTGGGGCAGAAGGTGGAGGTGTAGCAGAAGGGGGTGGGGCAGAAGGTGGAGGTGTAGCAGAAGGGGGTGGGGCAGAAGGTGGAGGTGTAGCAGAAGGGGGTGGGGCAGAAGAGGAAGGTGGAGGTGGAGGTTGAGGTTGGGTCAGTTGGGCCACCTCACATATGGCGGTATTGGGTGTAATTTTCTCCATCACCCCCTTGTTGAGCAAGGTGATGAGCAGGGGCTCGCATAGGAGGCGTTGCTCCATGCTCATCACCTTGAACTTAGCCTCCACTAGGCCGGCAATGGCCTCTTCAGGGGATGTGGGCTCCTTGAGGGTGGCATGGGCCTCTTTAATAAGGGCCATTGCTGCCTCACTGGTGGTCCTGTCCCTCCTGCCTCTTTTGTGAAGCCGGATGGGAGGCACCTGGGATCTGGTGCTTCTCCTTTGCCCTGCCACCTCCTGTCTGCCACTGGGCCCTGCCACCTCCTGGCTGCCACTGGGCCCTGCCACCTCCTGGCTGCCACTGGGCCCTGCCACCTCCTGGCTGCCACTGGGCCCTTCCTCCTCCTACCTGACAGTTTCCAGACCCTCCTCCTGGCTGATTTCATCCTGTGTATGAAAAAGGAACATAGTTTAATATGTTGGTTTAATCTTTGCATCAAACTTTGTAATCCTGATGGAAGCAATTAGAATGTAAATGCATAAATCCTTGCTTTAAATTTACCACTACATCAGCTTGATTATTTACCACACAATTAAGTGCAGAATAATGTCTACAGATCCTAATTTCACTTGTGGAATACAAAATAATGTATGTTTCTCATCCTGACATATTTGGGAAACATTAATTTTATCCCAATACATTTTCAGTTAATACTATACCTGGCTCCAGATGGACAAATCAGGATCATCCAGGATGGCTGCCTCCTCTTGCTCCAGAGAAGGCTCAGGTTGGCTGCAGGGAAGTCTGGGGGGAAGAGTGGAGAGTGATGGCCTTGTCTCAATGTGGTCATCCAGGAAGGACATCCTGTTGTAGTACCACAAAATCGGGACATAAACATCAACTGCTGCTGCTCCTGACCTCTGAGAAGCCAGCACCTTAGAGCGTTCAGTCCTGTAGGTACCTCTCAAGCTCCCAATTTTAGTGTCCACTTGTTTTGCTGTGGCTGTGGGCACCTTGGTATGCACAAATGGGAGCAGCTTCTCCAGCGCTGCTTTTCTCACCCCTTTTTTTTATGGATGGGGTTTTTCGTCTCCCACAGAGCCGGCAGCTCCCTTACCCGGTCAATAAATTCCGCCAGGAACTCTTTGTCGCTAATAAAGACATTCATATTGTATCTGCAAGTAAAATAAATTATATTTAAATAATGTGAGGCAAACAGTCTAACCTCCTTCACATCCTAGTCACCATATATATCCTCCAACAATCTCAAGACAGTATAGGCCAACAATTTTTACAAGTCACAAAATCACATACCTTCGTTCGCACGTCCGTCACTTGAACTCCTCTCTCCGCACACCGAACGTACTATAGTCACATGTGTGTTTGCTATATACACACCACGCATGCGTCAAAATTCGAACACGTCCGCACACGTCGCCCGCCCATGACGTTCTAACTTACATCTTTTCCCCGCCCCTTCTCTTTCGGCACGCAGACAGATATGGCGGAGTTACAGCAGGTGTCTGATAATTCCGCAACTAGCGAGGAGACAAGCCCGGAGACCGAGGACACGTCACGGTCAAGGAGGAGATTCAAGGCATCGAATATGTCTTTGGCGGAGATGGTGGACATCTTGGTCAAGGCTGATTATGATGCCAAGCATGGGCCGTATAGCAAACCAAATAGAAGGAAGGCCAAAATCCTCACTAAAGTTGTGAAGAGTCTGAGGGCGAAGTTCGGGGTGAAACGCTCAAATGAGCAGCTCAGAAAGAGGTGGTCAGACCTCAAACTGAGGGAGCCAGACCAGTTGAGGATCATAAAGAGGATGCTCGCTAAAAGTAAGTAAAATGACGACGTTTCTGCTATTAATATTTTTAGAAAGTGACATGTTTTTTTTTTTTTTATCATATTGGACTCCCTTCCAAAATGTAATATTTTGAACTAGGTTGGGCACAGTAATCGTTCGTTACGTTACCGACACTTCCAAATGTGAATACTAATAATATTTGGGGTCATAAATAATGCATTCTTCTTTAAATTCCGCACAAACACACACTTGTACCCCACTTCCAAACAATTTAGCCTGTTTTTAGTTTAACAAGGAGATTTACAGTGTGATAAATAGACCTTTGGTTTTATTCTCATAGGGGAGAGAAGACTGGGAGGAGGACACTCCAGGGAGCACATGCACCCCACAACTTCCAAACAACACCAAACTCCCAAAGACCCACAACCGAAAGATGTGCAGGAAGTTGAGGTGGAGGAAGGAGAAGTGCAGGAAGGAGAGGTGGATGACGTTGTGGATCTGGTCACCACAACAGGTCAGTATCTGACACCACAGCTTAAGGTAAGCGAGGTAGGCCTGCAGAGTTTTATTAATTTTTTTTTTTGGTTTTTAGGGGATGTAAATGTTGTGAATAGGGATGAGCCGAACACCCCCGGGTTCGGTTCGCACCAGAACCTTCGAACGGACCGAAAGTTTGCGCGAATTTTCGAACCCTATTCGTTATAATGGACGCGAACGTTCGAAATCAAAATTGCTAATTACAACGGCCAATATGCATGTTAATGTTATAAAACAGGTTTGGGGACCCGGGTCCTGCCCCAGGGGACATATATCAATGCAAAAAGAAATTTTAAAAACTAAAGTTTTTTCGGGAGCAGTCATTTTAATGATGCATAAAGTGAAAAAAAAAAAAGTGAAATTTTCCTTTAAATACGGTACCTGGGGGGTGTCTAAAGTATGCCTGTGAAGTGGCATGTGTTTCCCGTGTTTAGAACTGTCCTTGCACAAAATGACATTTGTAAAGGAAAAAAAGAAGCCATTTAAAACCACTTGTGGCTTTAATGTCATGTCTTGTCCTGGCCGCCATATGGCTGAAAATCCTTGAGAAAAATGGCATGGCTACCCCATCACCCCCCCCCCCCCACCCCAGCCCCTTTGGGTCTTGTATGGATACTAAGGGGGACCCCGCACCCAAAATAAAACCCTATACCTACAACCCTATATACTCTGAACAGCAGTATATAGGTGGTGCAAACAAGACATGGACTGTAGGTTTGTTCTTAAGTAGAATCTGAACAGGTACATTATGAAGTGTAGCTACATCCCAAAAAAATCAATTTTTAAGCTTTTTGGAGAACATAGGGAGGGGTTATCACCCCTGTAACATTTGCTGTCTTTGCACATCTGTTCAGAACATGTCACCTCACTTTCCGTCCCAATGACAAATGTTTTTGGAAAAGTGGGGTTTTAATTGAAACAAGGATTGGTGATAAAGCATCAGTAGAGAGGAGATACCTTTTTCCCAAATTAAATCTAACAGGATAGAATTTTCCTTCCTAGGGGTAGATTTCCTCTCACTTCCTGTTTTCTCTTGCCGTTTGCAAGTAGGAGTCGTTTGTAAGTTGGATGTTTGAAAGTAGGGGCCTGCCGTATATACTCTGCAGAAATTTGCCCTATTAGATATTGGTGTAGCCACAAGACTGGTGGGCACAGGAATGGGCCCTGCTGTGAGTTAATAGATCAAGATTTGTACTTGCATGCACCTGTTGAACCGGGCAGAAAAATTGGGCCTTTGGTGGTGGTGGTGGTGGACGGTGTTGCCACAAGACTGTAAGCCCTCACAGTTACTCTTGGTGGGTGCAGGAATGGGCCCTGCTGTGAGTTATTAGATCAAGATTTGTAATTGCATGCACCTGTTGAACAGGGCAGAAAAATTGGGCCGGTGGTGGTGGTGGTGGTGGACGGTGTTGCCACAAGACTGTAGGCCCTCATAGTTACTCTTGGTGGGCGCAGGAATGGGCCCTGCTGTGAACTATTAGATCAAGATTTGTAATTACACGCCCCTGTTAAACAGGGGCTGAAAAATTGTGCCTTAGGCATTGGTGCTGGTGCCACAACACTGCAACCCCACACAGATACTGTACTTGGAGCACAGCAGTCACACCTGTTGCGAAGCATCTTTTTAAAAAATTGTAATTACACGCCCCTGTTATACAGGGGCTGAAAAATTGTGCCTTAGGCACTGGTGCTGGTGCCACAACACTGCAACCCCTCACAGATACTGTACTCTGAGCACAGCAATGAGACCTGTTGCAAAGCATTGCCTAAAAATTGTAATTACACGCCCCAACAGGGGCTGAAAAATTGTGCCTTAGGCACTGGTGCTGGTGCCACAACACTGCAACCCCTCACAGATACTGTACTCTGAGCACAGCAGTCACACCTGTTGCGAACCATCTTTTTAAAAAATTGTAATTACACGCCCCTGTTATACAGGGGCTGAAAAATTGTGCCTTAGGCACTGGTGCTGGTGCCACAACACTGCAACCCCTCACAGATACTGTACTCTGAGCACAGCAATGAGACCTGTTGCAAAGCATTGCCTAAAAATTGTAATTACACGCCCCAACAGGGGCTGAAAAATTGTGCCTTAGGCACTGGTGCCACAACACTGCAACCCCTCACAGATACTGTACTCTGAGCACAGCAGTCACACCTGTTGCGAAGCATCTTTTTAAAAAATTGTAATTACACGCCCCTGTTATACAGGGGCTGAAAAATTGTGCCTTAGGCACTGGTGTGGTGGCATGGATCATTGAGGAGGAGGAAGAGGATAGTCAGTGAACATAACAGGACAGTCACTCAGCATCAGCATAGGCAGTCTTGAAGGGATGTGACATTATAAATTATTCCGTTATATCCGCTTCAGGTGTCTGGTAGCTGGTGGTGATCCAAGACTGATTCATTTTTATGAAGGTCAGTCGATCAACCGAGTCGGTGGACAGGCGCACCCTATGATCGGTGACAAATCCTCCAGCAGCACTGAATGTGCGTTCGGAAAGAACGCTGGATGCAGGACAGGCCAGTAGCTCAATTGCATACTGTGCAAGCTCTGGCCAGTGATCCATCCTCAGGACCCAGTAAGCCAGAGGATTTTCGGTGGGAAAGGTGTCCAAGTCTGACCTTGCCCCTAGGTATTCCTGCACCATGTATATCAGACGCTGGCGATAGTTGCTGGAACCGATCATACCTTGGGGCTGCGGACTAAAAAATTGTCTGAACGCATCGGTCAGACGTCCACCTTCCCCACCGCTCCTTCTGCTACTGACCGAAGCCTCAGCAACTCGTCGTCCAGGACCAGGAGTTTGTAACCTCCCAGTTTCTGGGAACGCGTTGCACAGACCTTTCTGCAAGGCCTCCCTGAGATGTCTCATCCTCTGCTCCCTCTGCGACGGCAAGATAAGGTCCGCAACCTTACCCTTGTACCGTGGATCAAGGAGAGTGGCCAGCCAGTAATGGTCACTCTCCTTGATCCGAAGAACACGAGGATCCTTCCGCAGACTTTGCAGGATCAGGGAGGCCATGCAGCGTAGGTTAGCTGAGGCATTCGGTCCGGAGTCTTCTGGGTCACTGAGGATGACATGATCGCCAGCCACCTCCTCCCAGCCACGTACAAGTCCACTGGTTTGTTGGGACTGTACATCATCCCTAAAAGACTGCTGCTGCTGATGCTGAGTGCCAGGCTCCACCTCCATGCTGACACAATCCTCCTCCTCCTCCTCCTCCTCCTCTTCCTGTGTGATGGGTGGGACAGAAGGAACATTGTCTGGATAACGGGGGCCTTGAGAGACAAGGAAGTCCTCCTCTTCCTGCCTCTGTTCTGCCTCAAGTGGCCTGTCCATTATCCCACGCAGCGTATGCTCCAACAGGTGGACAAGAGGTACAGTGTCACTGATGCATGCACTGTCACTGCTCACCATCCTCGTGGCCTCCTCAAATGGTGAGAGGACAGTGCATGCATCCCTGATCATGCTCCACTGGCGTGGGGAAAAAAAGCCAAGCTCCCCTGACCCTGTCCTGGTGCCGTAGTCGCAAAGGTACTCATTGATGGCCCTCTGCTGCGTGTGCAGTCGCTGCAGCATGGCCAACGTTGAGTTCCACCTGGTGGGCATGTCACATATTAGGCGGTTCTTGGGCAGGTTCAGCTCCTTTTGCAGCTCAGTCAGCCGAGCACTGGCATTATAAGATCGGCGGAAATGCACACAGACTTTCCTGGCCTGCCTCAGGACATCCTGTAAGCCTGGGAACCTGCCCAAGAACCGCTGCACCACCAGGTTGAGGACGTGAGCCATACAGGGCACATGGGTGAGCTGCCCCTGACGCAGGGCGGAGAGGAGGTTGGTGCCATTATCAGAAACGACCATTCCTGGCTTAAGCTGGCGTGGCGTCAACCACCTCTCGGCCTGCCCCTGCAGAGCTGCCAGAACCTCTGGCCCAGTGTGGCTCCTGTCCCCCAAACACACCAGCGCAAGCACGGCATGGCATCTTTTTGCCTGCGTACTCGCGTAGCCCCTTGTACGCCTACGGAGCACCGCTGGTTCCGAGGACAGAGCACTCGAAGAGGACATGGAGGAAGAAGAAGAGGAGGGGGTGGAGGAGAGAGGTGTGTCACAACCAGTAGTAGCATTTTGGAGGCGTGGTGGCGGAACAACCTCCAACACTACTGCACCTTGTCCTGCATCCCTCCCAGCTACCAATAGAGTGACCCAATGGGCCGTGAAAGAAAGATAACGTCCCTGTCCATGCCTGCTGGACCATGAGTCAGCGGTAATATGCACCTTACCGCTGACCGCCCTGTCCAGCGAGGCATGGACATTGCCTTTCACATGCCAGTAGAGAGACGGAATTGCCTTCCGTGAGAAAAAGTGGCGTTTGGGAACCTGCCACTGAGGAACCGCACATTGAACAAACTCACGGAAGGGGGCCGAGTCTATCAACTGAAAAGGCAGCAGTTGAAGTGCTAGCAATTTAGCCAAGCTAGCATTCAACCGCTGGGCATGTGGATGGCTGGGAGTATACTTCTTTCGACGGTCCAGCAGCTGGGGCAGGGAAATTTGCCTGCTACAATCGGACGTCGGTGTACTGCAAGTACTTGGTTGTGACACACCTAATTCTACACCTTCAGTCCTCTCAGAGCAGCTTTCAGAGAGGACTGAAGATATAGTGGGGATGGAGATCCCAGCTGATGAGGAGCAAGGAGAGGTCCGCTTTGTTCTTTGGTGTGGGTCTTTTATGTGTGCTTGCCAACGAGCTGCATGGCAGGTCGACATATGTCTGCTCATGCTTGTGGTGCCCAAGCGGCTGATGTTTTGGCCACGCGAGATACGCTTGAGACAAATATTGCAAATAGCAGTGGTGCGATCTGATGCACTCGTCTCAAAAAAGGCCCACACCAAAGAACTTTTGTGATAACGTGCAGAGGCAGCGCCCTGCACAGGCGGAGCTCTGCGGTGTGGTACAGTTGCTGTGCTGGCCTCTAGCTGGCCTCCAGGGGGCATCCTGCCTCGTTGGACATGTGACGCTGCATCCTCCTCCTCCTCCTCCTCTCTCCCTTCAGGCACCCACGTGGAGTCAGTGACCTCATCATCCCCTCCCTCTTCACCACTAGAGCAAACCTGGCAGTAAGCTGCAGCTGGTGGAACACTACTGCCAGATTGCTGTCCTTCAGCATCCCCTTTCTCTGCGCGCACACTACTGACTTCCTCAAGCTGGGTATCATCATCCGAGCCTTCGAATCGTTGGGCATCCTCCTGGAGCATGTACCCAACACTGTGCTCAAACAGTTCGGGGGACTCCTCAGGAGGACATGGTGGGTCTAGGGAAGGGGTGGCTGATGATGCCATTGAGTACGCGTTGGCAGCTGCTCTGCCAGTACCCTGAGCCTGGGTGAGAGAGGATGAGGAGGATGAGGAGGGCTTGGTCATCCATTCTACCAAGCCTTCGGCATGATGCGGCTCCACATGTCCAGCTGCCGAAAACAAAGACAAGCGTGTCCCATGGCCACGTGCTGATGACGATGCACGACCACGTCCACGGCCAGCACTGTTGTCTCTAGAAACAGAGCCTGCCTGCCCTGTGTTCTTGCCTCGGCACGCTCTGCCTCTCCTTGGCGGTCTTCCAGCCATTGTAGTCGGTAGTGTATATAGTATAAAAAATAGAACTCCTATGTGTGCTCACAACACACTGTAGGTCCTATGGGTGCTGACACTAACACACTATAGGTACTATGTGTGCTGCTGACAAGAAAATATAGGAGCTCTGTTTGCTGCCACTAACACACTAGAAGTCCTATGGGTGCTGCTGAGAAGAAAATATAGGAGCTCTGTTTGCTGCCACTAACACACTAGAAGTCCTATGGGTGCTGCTGAGAAGAAAATATAGGAGCTCTGTTTGCTGCCACTAACACACTAGAAGTCCTATGGGTGCTGCTGAGAAGAAAATATAGGAGCTCTGTTTGCTGCCACTAACACACTAGAAGTCCTATGGGTGCTGCTGAGAAGAAAATATAGGAGCTCTGTGTGATGCCACTAACACACTAGAAGTCCTATGGGTGCTGCTGAGAAGAAAATATAGGAGCTCTGTTTGCTGCCACTAACACACTAGAAGTCCTATGGGTGCTGCTGAGAAGAAAATATAGGAGCTCTGTGTGATGCCACTAACACACTAGAATTCCTATGGGTGCTGCTGAGAAGAAAATATAGGAGCTCTGTTTGCTGCCACTAACACACTAGAAGTCCTATGGGTGCTGCTGAGAAGAAAATATAGGAGCTCTGTGTGATGCCACTAACACACTAGAAGTCCTATGGGTGCTGCTGAGAAGAAAATATAGGAGCTCTGTTTGCTGCCACTAACACACTAGAAGTCCTATGGGTGCTGCTGAGAAGAAAATATAGGAGCTCTGTGTGATGCCACTAACACACTAGAATTCCTATGGGTGCTGCTGAGAAGAAAATATAGGAGCTCTGTTTGCTGCCACTAACACACTAGAAGTCCTATGGGTGCTGCTGAGAAGAAAATATAGGAGCTCTGTGTGATGCCACTAACACACTAGAATTCCTATGGGTGCTGCTGAGAAGAAAATATAGGAGCTCTGTTTGCTGCCACTAACACACTAGAAGTCCTATGGGTGCTGCTGAGAAGAAAATATAGGAGCTCTGTTTGCTGCCACTAACACACTAGAAGTCCTATGGGTGCTGCTGAGAAGAAAATATAGGAGCTCTGTTTGCTGCCACTAACACACTAGAAGTCCTATGGGTGCTGCTGAGAAGAAAATATAGGAGCTCTGTTTGCTGCCACTAACACACTAGAAGTCCTATGGGTGCTGCTGAGAAGAAAATATAGGAGCTCTGTTTGCTGCCACTAACACACTAGAAGTCCTATGGGTGCTGCTGAGAAGAAAATATAGGAGCTCTGTGTGATGCCACTAACACACTAGAAGTCCTATGGGTGCTGCTGAGAAGAAAATATAGGAGCTCTGTTTGCTGCCACTAACACACTAGAAGTCCTATGGGTGCTGCTGAGAAGAAAATATAGGAGCTCTGTTTGCTGCCACTAACACACTAGAAGTCCTATGGGTGCTGCTGAGAAGAAAATATAGGAGCTCTGTTTGCTGCCACTAACACACTAGAAGTCCTATGGGTGCTGCTGAGAAGAAAATATAGGAGCTCTGTTTGCTGCCACTAACACACTAGAAGTCCTATGGGTGCTGCTGAGAAGAAAATATAGGAGCTCTGTGTGATGCCACTAACACACTAGAAGTCCTATGGGTGCTGCTGAGAAGAAAATATAGGAGCTCTGTTTGCTGCCACTAACACACTAGAAGTCCTATGGGTGCTGCTGAGAAGAAAATATAGGAGCTCTGTTTGCTGCCACTAACACACTAGAAGTCCTATGGGTGCTGCTGAGAAGAAAATATAGGAGCTCTGTTTGCTGCCACTAACACACTAGAAGTCCTATGGGTGCTGCTGAGAAGAAAATATAGGAGCTCTGTTTGCTGCCACTAACACACTAGAAGTCCTATGGGTGCTGCTGAGAAGAAAATATAGGAGCTCTGTGTGATGCCACTAACACACTAGAAGTCCTATGGGTGCTGCTGAGAAGAAAATATAGGAGCTCTGTTTGCTGCCACTAACACACTAGAAGTCCTATGGGTGCTGCTGAGAAGAAAATATAGGAGCTCTGTGTGATGCCACTAACACACTAGAATTCCTATGGGTGCTGCTGAGAAGAAAATATAGGAGCTCTGTTTGCTGCCACTAACACACTAGAAGTCCTATGGGTGCTGCTGAGAAGAAAATATAGGAGCTCTGTTTGCTGCCACTAACACACTAGAAGTCCTATGGGTGCTGCTGAGAAGAAAATATAGGAGCTCTGTTTGCTGCCACTAACACACTAGAAGACCTATGGGTGCTGCTGAGAAGAAAATATAGGAGCTCTGTGTGATGCCACTAACACACTAGAAGTCCTATGGGTGCTGCTGAGAAGAAAATATAGGAGCTCTGTTTGCTGCCACTAACACACTAGAAGTCCTATGGGTGCTGCTGAGAAGAAAATATAGGAGCTCTGTTTGCTGCCACTAACACACTAGAAGTCCTATGGGTGCTGCTGAGAAGAAAATATAGGAGCTCTGTTTGCTGCCACTAACACACTAGAAGTCCTATGGGTGCTGCTGAGAAGAAAATATAGGAGCTCTGTTTGCTGCCACTAACACACTAGAAGTCCTATGGGTGCTGCTGAGAAGAAAATATAGGAGCTCTGTGTGATGCCACTAACACACTAGAATTCCTATGGGTGCTGCTGAGAAGAAAATATAGGAGCTCTGTTTGCTGCCACTAACACACTAGAAGTCCTATGGGTGCTGCTGAGAAGAAAATATAGGAGCTCTGTGTGATGCCACTAACACACTAGAATTCCTATGGGTGCTGCTGAGAAGAAAATATAGGAGCTCTGTTTGCTGCCACTAACACACTAGAAGTCCTATGGGTGCTGCTGAGAAGAAAATATAGGAGCTCTGTTTGCTGCCACTAACACACTAGAAGTCCTATGGGTGCTGCTGAGAAGAAAATATAGGAGCTCTGTTTGCTGCCACTAACACACTAGAAGTCCTATGGGTGCTGCTGAGAAGAAAATATAGGAGCTCTGTGTGATGCCACTAACACACTAGAAGTCCTATGGGTGCTGCTGAGAAGAAAATATAGGAGCTCTGTTTGCTGCCACTAACACACTAGAAGTCCTATGGGTGCTGCTGAGAAGAAAATATAGGAGCTCTGTGTGATGCCACTAACACACTAGAATTCCTATGGGTGCTGCTGAGAAGAAAATATAGGAGCTCTGTTTGCTGCCACTAACACACTAGAAGTCCTATGGGTGCTGCTGAGAAGAAAATATAGGAGCTCTGTGTGATGCCACTAACACACTAGAATTCCTATGGGTGCTGCTGAGAAGAAAATATAGGAGCTCTGTTTGCTGCCACTAACACACTAGAAGTCCTATGGGTGCTGCTGAGAAGAAAATATAGGAGCTCTGTTTGCTGCCACTAACACACTAGAAGTCCTATGGGTGCTGCTGAGAAGAAAATATAGGAGCTCTGTTTGCTGCCACTAACACACTAGAAGTCCTATGGGTGCTGCTGAGAAGAAAATATAGGAGCTCTGTGTGATGCCACTAACACACTAGAAGTCCTATGGGTGCTGCTGAGAAGAAAATATAGGAGCTCTGTTTGCTGCCACTAACACACTAGAAGTCCTATGGGTGCTGCTGAGAAGAAAATATAGGAGCTCTGTGTGATGCCACTAACACACTAGAATTCCTATGGGTGCTGCTGAGAAGAAAATATAGGAGCTCTGTTTGCTGCCACTAACACACTAGAAGTCCTATGGGTGCTGCTGAGAAGAAAATATAGGAGCTCTGTGTGATGCCACTAACACACTAGAATTCCTATGGGTGCTGCTGAGAAGAAAATATAGGAGCTCTGTTTGCTGCCACTAACACACTAGAAGTCCTATGGGTGCTGCTGAGAAGAAAATATAGGAGCTCTGTTTGCTGCCACTAACACACTAGAAGTCCTATGGGTGCTGCTGAGAAGAAAATATAGGAGCTCTGTTTGCTGCCACTAACACACTAGAAGTCCTATGGGTGCTGCTGAGAAGAAAATATAGGAGCTCTGTGTGATGCCACTAACACACTAGAAGTCCTATGGGTGCTGCTGAGAAGAAAATATAGGAGCTCTGTTTTCTGCCACTAACACACTAGAAGTCCTATGGGTGCTGCTGAGAAGAAAATATAGGAGCTCTGTTTGCTGCCACTAACACACTAGAAGTCCTATGGGTGCTGTTGGGGTGCAATGCTGTGCTAACAGCACTGCGGTTGGTACTACTGCAATACTGTACTAACAGTAAGCACGCACCAGACTAATCCCCAGCAGCAGCTAATAACACACTAACTGTGCAATCAGCAGCAATGAACGATCAATGACTTAGGTAGCAATGGTTTAGCAAAGAAATAGCCAATGGTTTAGCAAAGAAGAGCAAATCTTTCAGTATCAAGCAAAGACTGAATCAGCAGACTAATCTCTCCTAAAGCCGGAACTCATGTGACCGGGGCCGATGGCGTGGCGGCCTTTTAAATGGTGGGGCGTGTACTAAAGCCCCTGAGCTGTAATTGGCTACAGGCGTCCTGCCTGTAGCCAATTATTGCTCTCCGAGTTTCGGGCGCTGTGATTGGCCAAGCATGCGGGGTCACAGTGCATGCTTGGCCAATCATCAGCCAGCAATGCACTGCGCCGGCCGCGCCGGCCGCAATGCATTGCGGGGCCGCTTGCATCACACGAATGTGATGCGAACGGCCCAAATAGTTCTGGGCTCGACGAGCGAGCGAACGCCCGATGTTCGATTCGAACATGGGTTCGAATCGAGCACCGGGCCCATCCCTAGTTGTGAAGGATAGCACACGGTTCTCTGCTGACAGTGCCCTCCGCCTCATCCAGCAAGTGATGGAATGTAGCACGGAACTGGACCTAATTAAACAAAGAATCCATGTGATGGAACAAACATTTAAAGACATTCTCGATGTTTTGGGGAGAATTCAATAAGCCATCCAAACACATTTGTTTTTACATGTTTGTTTTTATATTTTTTCTAATTTTTTGAGTAACAAACCAGCCAAAAATTGAATATGCACACAGTGTGTGAACATGTGCTATCTGCCATCAGGGGATATCCATGTACGTCTTTTGTGGGTGCAACCCCTTCCTCGTATCAAAAGTCGGTGAACTGAGGAAGGGGATGCACCCCCAAAACACGTCCATTGATCACCCCTGATGGCAGATAGCACATGTTGACAATAGGGATCAGGATTGTAAACTTCCTATATGAAAAAAATTAAAAATGTGTGCATATTCAATTTTTGGCTGGGCAAGGGGTGGCAGGACCCCATATTAGGACGGGCACATAGAGACATAGTTTGTGTAAGTGAATGTCTCCGATTGCTCAGAGGTATCCAATGTTGTAATTTTTGAAATGCAACTGATATTTTTGTATTTTCATAAGCCAAAAATTGCCGGGTTGTGGCCAGGCCAACCCCAAAGTAAAAAAAAAAAAAAAAAAATGAAGAGAATGTGCACAGAGTAAAATATTTGACCACAAACAATGTGTAGCTTCTTTTTATAATACCCTCTAAGCTTATTTGGTTCTTTTGTAAGGTAACATAGTGAAATGGTTGTTATTTACTAAAGTAAAATACACTTGCCACTACAAATGCACAAAGACAAACTAGGAGACAGGAAAGAACAAATAATTAAAGGTTTAAACAAGATTTTTATTGGGATACTTAGACATAGGCGGGCATAGGAATTGCCCCCCTACCCGTGAAATACTCCATGTATTTGTCCCGAACCACACGGGCATTTTGGGGGGGCAAGCCAAGACGGGCAGATTCCAGCCCCGGAAGGGGATTTGCAGGGGAAAGTCCAGCCTCTGGCAAAACTGAGGCCATATAGGAATTTGATTTTTGGCTCAGAAAGTTGTGTAGCACACAGCAGCATAGCACTACATAGTTTATTTTGTAGTCCGCCAAGTGGATGGAAGTCATAAAAAGGCGGAACCGGCTGGCCATTATGCCAAAGGCATTTTCAACGACTCTTCGGCCCCTGGCCAGCCGGTAATTGAACACACTCTTCTCTGGGGTCAGGGTCCTCTGTGGAAATGGCCTCATAAGATGCCGTCCGAGTCCGAAGGCTTCATCAGCCAAGAAAACAAAGGGGAGTCCTTCAATATTCCCTGCATCCGGTGGCAATGCAAGGTCGTCACTCTGGAGACGGAGGGCAAACTCCGTCTGGATGAAGGATCCCCCATCGGACATCCGGCCATTCTTCCCTACATCAACATAGAGGAATTCATACCGTGCTGACACCACCGCCATCAGCACAATGCTATGAAACCCCTTGTAGTTGTAGTAGTAGGGCCCAGAACGGGGTGGCGGCACGATGCGGACGTGCTTCCCGTCTATGGCACCACCGCAGTTGGGGAAGTCCCACCGCGTGGCAAACTCCGATGCCACAGTCTGCCATTCCTGTGGCGTGGAAGGAAGCTGTGGAGTGAAACAAGATGAAATAATATTAGAAAAACAAAGTCATACATTACAAGGAAATTCTATCCCAAAAAATTAGAGACCAACATCAATCTAATTATACGTTTATTAAGGTGTGTAAAAAAAGTATAATGGAAGGCTCATTTATCATATTCATCACCCACTCTGATGGGCCATTACTAAATTATTTTGGGGGGGGGGAGATGTGTTTGGCCACAGGATAGCATTGCAGTGGCGGTGCGTCCAGAGTGGGCGCTGGAGCACTGTCCCCTCTCTCCTGTGCCCATCACTCAGAACAATACATAGGTTCATGCGTTGCATGAACCTATGTATTGTCTATGCCGCACACTATTCAGGTGGATGGCCTCTTGTAAAGCGACCGACATATGAATCATTGCGGCATTTAGGGGGTTAAAATTGCAGAGCAGAAACAGGTATTAAAATAGTCTTGCAAATTACAACCTGAGGGATGTAATTGGCTTCCTCAAAGAAAAATCGGGGACGCAAGGAGGGGGGCATTCCTTGTGTAAACACTGACAGGCTGCTCTGCCAATCATGTTCACCAAGTCTGTTTAATGGTAACATGATTGGCTGATGCAACATGAAGGGAAGGAGAAGACATCAAGGACAGAAGAAGGATGGCGCTGACCACAAGAAGGTAAGTGCAGGGCTGGGGGGAAACTGGCTGCATTAGAGGGGACAAAATGGCTGCATTTGAGGGAACAAAATGGCTGCATTGGAGGGGACAACTGGGGGCGTTTATTAGGCAACAGAGCAAAAAAGGAGGAAGTTTATTTCCTAAATTGGGGTTTGAACCCCCCAACATTTGGAGCAACAGGCGCCCCTGCTGGAAAAGTTAGTGAAGGGAAATATTTAGGGAGGAGAAAAAAGGGGCAATCTAAAGCTTCCAACATGCATGGGGACATTCTCAGCATATTACAATCATGGTAATTAGGGAAGGATGAAAGAAATACAATACATTAGCATACATGTAATACCTAAAATGTGATGTTAAGGGAGAAAACTTACCCTAATATAGTCCTCCTGCAGGACTTGGATGATGGCAGAACAGGTGTCTGGGATTATGAGGCCCAGAGCCTGGGGGGAGATGCCTGTGGTGAACTTCAAGTCCTGAAGACTTCTCCCTGTCGCCAGGTAACGCAACGTGGCGATGAGCCTCTGCTCAGCACTGATGGCTTCCCGCATAACGGTGTCCTTCCTGGTAATATAGGGGGACACCAAAGCCAACAGTTCCTGAAAAACGGGGTCAGACATCCTCAGAAAATTCCTGTAGTCCTCAGGATTATTCTCGACGATCTCCCGCAGCAGAGGCATGTGGCAGAATTGGTCCCGCTGGAGCAACCAATTCTTGGTCCATGAACTCCTCCTCACACCATTCATGGACTGGTCTTGGTCCAAAACAGGCAGACCAACACCAAGCGCACGCACAGCACGAACTCGACGACGAGAACGTCCAGGTGACATGGCTAGGAAACGGTCGTCTAATCAGAACGTACAGAACATAACGCACTTTAGAACAGCAAGGCCTATGAATAACGAACTGAAAATCAGAAACGAACAGGCAAGAACGCACTGTAAAACAGATACGACCTGCCTAGACGCCCTGAAAGTCAAGATACGAACCCACAAGCACAAACTGAACGGCAGAAAACGATCTGAAAAGTACGAAGACTGAAAAGCGCGAATCGTCTCTTCCCAAACTTTTACTTCACACGAGATCAGCAAAAGCAGCCCAAGGGGTGGCGCCAAGAAAAAAGATCTTCCCTTTTATAGTGCCGTCGTACGTGCTGGACGTGAGTGCAGAGAACAACGAGGAAATTGGGAAATGACAGTGTGTACGCATAGAAAGCTTGACGAGAAAATCGACAAGCTTATCAAGAATCTCGTCGAAAAAAACGACGTGTTTTTTACGACGAGAAAATCGGTCGTGTGTACGAGGCCTCAGACTGAGTGCTTCTCAGTCATTCAAGAGAAACCTTGTTTGTTTATCAATGAATACAAGGCTTCCTCTGATTGGCCAAAGTGGATGTCATTTATCCACATCTCCACTTCGTCCATCAGAAAAAGCCTTGTATTCATTGATAAAATATAGGACTGCCCATGAATGGCCGAAAAAAGCCTGACACTCCAGCTTAGCCCAAACAAACTATTTAAAGTGCAATTAAACCGCTGCATTGGCCAATTTACAGTCCTTATTTTAGTTCTGTGCCCTGATTGAAGTGATGAGGCGGACTGTGAAATTTTCCATTGTATACTGTGCAACATGGATGTTGTAGTGTCGTCACCACTTTTAGTTGTAAGACCTAACTGTAAACACTTTATAGCTTCTGTTGCCAATCCACCAGCCAGCACAACAAGTTTATGCACGGCATGTAATATATTTGTTAGGTGGAGACACAATAGAAGATTTTGCCAGTAATAGTAAGACTTTATTGTCAATGTTTAAAAACAAATTTTGATGTGCATTCCCTGGAGGAGGGAGCGTCAAACCCCCCCCCCCCCCACGCCAGGTCCGCACTTACCCCATCCAGGTCGCAGGTAGCTTCCCCGGCTTCTCCTCCCGGCCAATCCAGTCTTAAGACCCACTTCCTGTCCTGTTTGGCTTGGAGGAGAAGCAGGAAGACAATAGCGAATGTTGATTCACAGTTACACAAGTTAATGAACAGAAGAAAAATCCGAATCAAATTAATATTTGCTGTGACCACCCTTTGCCTTTAAAATAGCATCAATTCTTCTATCAATTCTTCTAGGTACACTTGCACACAGTTTTTGAAGGAATTTGGTAGATAGGTTGTTCCAAAAATCTGGAAGAACTAACCACTGATCTTCTGTGGATGTAGGCTGCCTCAAAACCTTCTGTCTCTTCATATAGCCCCAGACAGACTTAATGTTGTTGAGATCAGGGCTCTGTGGGGGCCAAACCATCACTTTCAGGACTCCATGCTCTTCTTTACACTACAGATAGTTCTTAATGAAATTGGCTGTATGTTTGAGGTCGTTTTCCTGCTGCAGAATAAATTTGGGGCCAATCACATTCCTCCCTGATGCAGGAACGAGCTGGAAATAAAAACCATCCCTGGAAATAATTTTATACCAGCCCCATAGCATTATTATACCAGCCCAACAGCATAACGTCACAGAGGCTGTGCGGACATGGTACAGGAGATGTCAGAGACTGCGTGGACATGGTACAGGAGGTGGTCATAGGCTGTGCGAACATGGTACAGGAGGTGGTCATAGGCTGTGCGGACATGGTATAGGAGGTGGTCCTAGGCTGTGCGGACATGTTATAGGAGGTGGTCCTAGGCTATGTGGACATGGTATAGGAGATGTGATAGGCTGTGCAGACATGGTGCAGGAGAGTAACAGGAGGTGATCAGAGGCTGTGGAGGGGTGCGGTCTTACTCGGCCGTGATGTAAAAAGCAGTGCACTACCGCCGAGACTGAAACAAGGGCCTTACATTTAATAATGCCGGTGTCATTACGTCACTGTACATGCACCCACCTGCCCGAAAATGGCTGAGCGTGTAGGGCTTTCCCGAGCCCGGCTAGCTTCGGAACAGAGCATGTGCAGTTGACATGTCGGCCCGCAGCCATATTTTTTACAGGTGCCGCTGTCTGTAACGGGAATTTACGGGCAGCCCTAAAATAGGCTGAAATTTACAGGCTGCCTATAAATTAACGGGCGCTTGGCCGTCACAGCCACAGCTCAAATTGGACCCAGGGCAGGCTGCCTTGGAAATTTCCTGCTAATAGGTAGGCAAGTCCAGCCCTTCCCTGATGTTATGGCATGGTGGATAAGTATCTGCCTGTTTTTTTTTAGCATTGAGGACACAATTGATCTTGATCATATTTACAGACTACAGTAAAATCATTATTAGTGGACACAAACCGCAGTTGTGTTCTTACAGTCCCTGAGTCCCCATGTACTAATAGGCAGCTCTAGCTGCACAAACAAACAGCTAATTTATCCTGTATGAGCCAGAGACCCCGTGTGACCCCGTGTGATGGAGCAGTTAATATTTTTTAATAATTATTTACAATTTTTTTTTTTTTACAAATGTTTTATCATTTTTACTTCATTTATTTAAAAGCTGTTGGGGAGGGCTTTGGTGAAATATTAGCGTCTAAACAGACTCTTGATGTCTCCGTTTTGAGACAGAAAGGGACTGAAATTCTTCAGTCTTTTTCCCTGCAGCTTCAGCTGCATGGAATAAATGAACAGGAAACGCTTTATACAGAGGTTCATGTTCATTCACAAATTGAAGCATTGTAAGAGTTTACTATGCTTCAGTTATAAATTAACATTGTAAGTGTACTAATCACTCACTTTTATTCATTCAGAAAGGGAAAGGGCTCATAAATATGACATATTTACCGCTCCTTCCCCTGTTCTCCATCCTGAAGTGATCCTAATGTGTGCCAGTAGGACGGAGAGGAGGAAAGCCAGCAGTGCTGTCGGGAAGGGGGGTGCATAGGGGAGCCAAAACAGCTGGGGGAATCAGATCCTGTACAGAAGTGGTGATCAGTGCAGCAGGGGGTAATTACAACAACTGATCCCCTGTATGGCTCTCCCTGCACCAAATGAAAGCCAGCTGCTGCAGGGGGATCCATTCCTGTAATTACCCCCACTGCAGTGTTCACCACATCCTACAGATTCATATTCCCCCAGCTGCCCGGGCCCCCCTGCTGAACTTATGGAGGCCCGGTACTGTACAGGAGGCAAAAATGGGAAGAAATTCTGGAGAGCCGCACTCCAAAAAAGTGTTTGCCTTTTATTCAAAAATGGACATCAAAAATACATGCCACAGCAGAACAGAACGGACAGTAGAGCTTTTGATGTCATTTTTGAATAAAAGGCAAAAACTTTTTTGGAGTGCGGCTCTCCAGAATTTCTTCCCATTTTTGCATTGTTACATGCATTGCCAGCACCTGGGGCTTCTAATCTGGAGGAAAGGCTTTTACCTTTGCTTGAACTTCCTGGAGCGGTGATATCCCTTTCTCTACTGTACAGGAGGCCTGGCTGTGCTCCCTTATTGCCAACCCTTACTGCCCCACTCCATCCTGCACAATGACTGCCCCTCTACATACTGCACACTCACTGTCCCACTGCACACAGCAGACTGACTGCCCCATTACAAACTCAACACTGGCTGCCCCATCACTACATACTGCTCACTGCCCCTACTACATACTGCACACTGACTGTCCCCAGTACATACTGCTCTATGACTGCCCCACTACATACTTCTCACTGACTGCCCCCACTACATACTGCTTACTGACTGCCCCACCCATAGATACTGCACACTGACCAGTATACAGGGGATGCACTGGCCACCAATATAAAGGGGGAACACTGACCATCCTTGTACAGGGGACACGTTGACCACCATTGTCTAATGGGCACACTGGTCACCACTGTACAGGAGGCACACTGACCACCATTGTAGTAAATAGGGTGCACTGATCACCATTGTATTGAGGGAACACTGATCACCATTGTATAGAGGGAACACTGATCACCATTGAACAGGGGCCACCCTGATCAACATTGTACAGGAGGCACACTGATCACTATTGTACAGGGGGCACACTGATCACTATTGTACAGGTGGCACACTAATCGCCATTGTTGTACACAGTCCTGATCCTCACACACTATACATTGCATAGTGCTGACCTCTTCACTCTAAAAATTCTGTTGTGTGTTTCACAATGAATGGGACACACACACTGACTGCTATTCTCCTGGAGGTTTATTATTATATGATGTTGGTGGTTAATTATTGTGCTGCGATTGGGGCAAATTATGGTACCAGGCTACTTGTTTATTTTTGTATCATAAAGGGGGGTTAATTATTATGCCGTGCTGAAGGTAATGGCTGGCCCTAACATATGCTGGGGATTATCATAGCTGGCCCTGACACCTGCTAGGGGTTATCATTGCTGGTTCCATTTGGGCCTATTTTACTCCAACAATCACTTTGGTTGCCTCAAGGCCCTATACAAAGGGCAAAAGGACACACCACAGGCCTTAGAATGTAAAGAAACACCCACTTTTGGCCACACCCACACATGCAGGTGGCACACTGCAAGTGCCTCATTAGCTCCCCCTGCCACGGTGTCTCCGATTTTAAATTATAAAATATTATTTCTGGATAAGAGTTACTTAAATCTTAGATAATCTAAATCTTACAGGGTCACATTAATGTTTACCAGTCTCAGAGCTAGGGATCTTGAGGGAATATTTGTCAAAAAACAGAGAGTACTGCTGGAGTACAAATAACCCAAACAATGAGTTGGGTTTACTAGGTAAATCCCATCTGGAAAAGGGACAATACTGGTTACACCGAATAGCATCAGACATTTGGATATGGACATTCTCCTGTGGGACAAGCCGAGGAAGTTCAATAAAACCACTCTTCTTTGTTTACAAGGCTTTCAGAAACTTGTAAGTACTGTATTACTACTGTGAAGAGACAGAGTTTATTTGCCCAGCTGAATGAAACAAGACTTCTTGTATACTGTTAGTTTTGTGCATTGTTAGAAGATTACACAAGAGATGCATAACAGATAAACATTCTGGGACTGTGTTACAAAGTAAGTTAATGCAGAGAAGAGTCAAGGGGAAGTGAATTAGGTGCATTTCATTATTTTATAAGATATTTGATACTGTTGGGACACTTTTGGAAAAGAGTGTAAAAAGGTTATGTCTCTTTTAAATATATGTAGAAGACATGATACTATCCAAAAGAACTCAATTGTGATTAGAAAAATATTATCATGTCTATGTTTACTGTAATCCTTATCATAAGAAATACATGTGTTTCAAAATCTATGAGTTTGAAGAGGGAATATGGTGCAAAATGTGTACAAAATATTGTTATTGAAGAATCATTATTATCTTCACATGGATCTCTGGATAAAAGCAAACCTTTTTTGACAGTGTTACATGATCAAGATGATACCAAAGATTAGGATCACAAATAATGCCACAAACACCCCAGAGGAAAATAGCAATATACCCTCCTAAGTAAATTGACATATTTTAATTAAACTAAGAATAAGAACTTAGCCGCTATAAGATTGAATCAAATAAATTCAATTTTATTCCCAGAAGACCTAATATAGATATTTTCTAGTCTTAGAGTGGCATCTGGTGGACAAGTTAACCTACTGGATGTGCACACAATTGGATAGTTAGTAATATATCTCCCCAACCAGAGGTGAGTAAATATTCAAATTTATGCCCTTTGGGCTGATCCCTAGTTCTTAGGATTTTTTTGCAATAAAAAGGCAGATTGAGAACAGAATAGGGATCACGATATCTCATCTTGACCATCATTCTCCCTGTGGGGCTTCATCTTCATCTGGTTTATGATCATCATCCTCATCAGCCTGCTCTCGTACAGCTCACTCTCTTGGTCTGAGATGCTCAGTTGATCTCCTTTAAGGTCCTACCAAGGTGTGGCTCTTAATTCACTTTCTGGGTAAAATATAATTTCATCACTAACTTGAAAAATTCCATCTTACTCCTGAATATAACTTACCAAGATATAGTTCCTTGTTTGTGTGCTAGATTTTGATATTAGCTGCCATTTACAGTAGAAAAATATGCTAGGGAATAGTTAAACAAAATCCAAGCTCTATTATCACAGACTGTAGATTATTGGTACTCTTGGTTGTACCTTGGTTGTGATACCTACAAGTAGATAGCAAAATATTCAAATTATTTTATTTTTAGGCATACAATTTTAACAGTATAAGTCTTGGTTTAAGTTGTAGAATATAAATGTATGTGTCTATGTCATACTATTTATCCTACTGTTATACAGTATGTGATTGTTAGTGAGTTAATTGTAAAATAAATCTTAATTTATTTTTCTATTTCCATAATCCATAGTTTCACACAGATTTATTCCGTGAATTTGCAGGATGTGCTGTACCACAATTGCAAGTTCTCAGATGCCATTCCATCTCTGTACCATTACGTGGAAGGCAATGTTTTGGGATCGTTGGGCAAGGCAGTCAGCAGCAAGGTCCACCTTACTGCTGACAAGTGGTCCAGCAAGCATAGTCAGGGATGATATATTTTGTTCACAGCAGGCTGCGTAACTCTTCTTGCAACTAGGAAGGATGCAGGACAGGGCTCAGTGCTGGAGCCTGTTTTGCTGCCATGTCTTCAGCTGGTGGTGATGATACAAGATCTGTCAGCTCCATGCCCTCCTTCTCCATGCCCTCCTCTGCTGAATTGCCCTATGAACCACTAGTACCCCCTAAGCATTCAAGGGGCTATTCAACAAACCAGGCTAAAAGATGCCATACAGTGCTTCAGCTGGTCTGCTTAGGGGACAGGAGCCAAACAGAAGCAGAGTTTCATTCAGCTCTGCAGGGGCAGGCACAGAGGCGGTTCATGCCACGGAAGCTTGAGCCAGAATGGTGGTGTGTGATAATGGCACTAACCTTCTGTCTGCCCTTCGACAGGGAAAGTAGACACATGAGCCATGCCTTGCATATGTACTAAATTTTGTGGTGCATTGTTTTTTAAACAGGTACCCAGGTTTGCAAGATCTTCTAAGGCAGGCCAGAAGAGTCTGTAACTATTTCAAGTTGTCATACACAGCCAGTAGTTGGCTGAAATTCAGCGGGAATTCCACCTGCTTCTAAAACCGCCTGATTTGTGACATGCCCACCAGGTGGAAATCAACTTTAGCAAGTATACAGCAGCTGCACATGCAGTAGAGGACCATCAACAAGCACCTGTGTGAGTATGGCACAAGGACAGGCTTAGGGGCACTCTGCTTTTTTTCCCCACACCAATGGATGCTGATAAAGGATGCATGGCCCGTACTGTTACCATTTGAGGATGCAAAAAGGATGGTGAGCTGTGACAATGCATGCATCAGTGACACTATCCCTCTTGTGTTCCTGCTGGAGCATATGCTGCGTGGAATTATGGGCAGGACAGGGCACTCGAGGCAGAGCAGCGGGAGGAAGAGGAGGACTTCCTTTCCTCTCTAGGCCTTCTTTATGCAGACACCATTCAAATAGCACAGTGTTTGCAGATGTTTAGATTATGTAACTTTTAGCATAGTATAGACAGCATAGAGTAGTAATTATTGTACTCAGATTTGTGTTATGTAATGTACAGCAGAGTATACACAGTGCAGTTATATAGAGAATGTACAGTACAGTATACACAGTGCACCTGACTGTATTATGTAATGTACAGCACTGTATATACAGTACAGTGGTCCCACTTTATGAGGAAACACTCTGTTTATGAGACCCACATGGCTCCAACAGTCCCCCTAGGATGCAGAAAAGTTCAAACGTGCAGCATTTCTATATGTCTCCCTCTCCTCCTCTGCAAATCACAGCAGGCAGCCACACAAAACTGATGAGGCCTGGCATCCTTTGATTTACTAGAGATGTTCTTCAGCCAATAGACAATCAGAAAAAAAACACATCTTCATGTGCAGGAATAACTCCCCTCCAGCAATTAAATATTCTGATAGTTGGGTTTCCCAGGAACCTAATTTACATATTTGGATAATTTCAGCAGGTACAAAAAAATTTAATTAAAAATTAATTTGCACCTGTTTTCAGCATGGCTATGCAAACATGTATTGATTTTGTTGACTGAATCTGAAGGTTTCTTTTTAAGTTACAATAATTTGTACTTTGATAGGGCAAAACAATAGAAAATGGAAATGATTCTACAAATGTGGTGTTGAAAAGAGGAAACTTTCTATCATCTAAGAGATTGTACAATCTGAACAGTACCATGCTTCTCTCAGTACACTGCACTATACTGTACACTCTGTACTGCTTTCCAAATATATATATATATATATATATATATATATATATATATATATATTTTTTTAATCAAACAAAAATATTTCAAAAGATGCAGAAGAAGGGAAATAATAAATTCAGTGAGAGGGTTGCAAAATAACTCACAAAGAGTGGACTGAGAGGGCTTACGTATTTGAGCCTGAACAGCATCGGCATGTGGCCACCCCCTTTCCCATTTGTTTGTTATAAAAATAGGGTCACTTTAGGAAAAACGGGGTCATGTAAATATTATAAATAAATAAATATTACCATGCAAGATCTCGCCACTAGGATATCACCTTTTTGCTCAGGTCAAAGATAAGATATGGTAAGGACAGTTTATTGACATTCTGTCTTTACTCCCATCTGCAAAAGAATTCATCAACAGATCTGACAAAAAATCTGAAGATAAGCCTGAGGATGAAAAGCCTAGGCCTGTGGCAAGTTCGTTTCATAATTGGCTACAGGCATTTACAATTTATGCTAGCGTTCTAGGAGAAAACCGTAGCGGCCTTTTCCAACACCTTGAGCATGTGCTTAAAAAATTTGGTGGATTAGGCTGGTTCCAGTATGACAAATCATTTAGTCAAAAATTATCTATTTATCTTTCTTTAAAATGGGGCAATAAAGATATGCACAAAATCTTAATAAAAATAAAAAAAAATAAAAAAAATGGAACAATAAAGATATCTGTTTACGGTTAAACCTAATAGTGCCTCAGAAATCGGTATACTCTACAAAACAGACTTCAGTCACAGTGTTCCCTTATAAAAAGGGGTTACTGTTTTGCATTTAATGAAAATCTGTGTAAATGGAAAGGGGTCTTGTAAATATAAGCATGAGTACTCACACTGCTCAGGCCCCCACCCCTTACACAAATGTTTCAAAAGCAATGGCATTATCCACTGTCAAAGAGATAACTCTGCCAAAGGCTTACACACCAGTTAACCTACCAGACATGCAGCAATGGTTGAAAATGTATCCAGATCAGGAGACAGCCAAGTTTTTATTTGAAGGTTTCTCCAGTGGTTTCCCTTTGCCAGTATTTAATGGCAAAGGATGCAATGTGGTTAACAGTTCTATATCATGTGTGTATTTAGAAAAAATTGCATAATTTCTTCAATGGATGGTTTCTTTTGAATCTGGTTATTAGGGATGAGCTTCGAGTGCGAGTTGAACCCATGTTCGACTCGAACATCGCCTGTTCGCCGAACTTCGAACATTATGGGGCGTTCGCGCCAAATTCGAGTGGCGCGTTACGGCCCATAATTCACTGCGGCATCGCAGTGCATTGCTGGCTGATGATTGGCCAAGCATGCACTATGACCCGCATGCTTTGGCCAATCACAGCGCGGAAAAAACGGAGAGACATAATTGGCCAAAGCCAGGGTGGCTTTGGCCAATTATGTCTCAGGGAGTTTAGTACACGCCCCACACTATATAAGGCCGCCTGTGTGGTGGCCCTGTGTAGTGTGTTGCGGCGTTGGTTAAAGGAAAGAGACAGAGAGAGAGACAGTGTAATTTGATTTGAGTTAGATAGAGCAGGCAGGCGAGTCAGTTAGCTGCAGTTACAGTGGGTAGAGGATATATATGCATCCTAGGTGTTGTATATATATTTACACACTGTATTTAGTTTAGCTAGATCCGTTCCTGTTATTTTCTATACTGACAGGCAGGCAGGTGATTGTGCTAGCTGCAGTGTTTCACTTAGTGTACTGTGTCCTTTGCACAGTGTGCACCAAAAGCTTACCTGAATACAATTGCTGGTTTTCTGATACAAATACAGGCAGGGAGCTGCAGTATTTTGCTTTAGTGTCCATTGCACAGTGTGCACCTAAAGCTTACCTGAATACAATTGCTTGTGTTCTGATACAAATACAGGCAGGGAGCTGCAGTATTTTGCTTTAGTGTCCTTTGCACAGTGTGTACCAAAAGCTTACCTGAATACAATTGCTGGTGTTCTGATACAAATACAGGCAGGGAGCTGCAGTATTTTGCTTTAGTGTCCTTTGCACAGTGTGCACCTAAAGCTTACCTGAATACAATTGCTGCTGTTCTGATACAAATACAGGAAGGGAGCTGCAGTATTTTGATTTAGTGTCCTTTGCACAGTGTGCACCTAAAGCTTACCTGTATACAATTGCTGGTGTTCTCATACTAATACCAAAGGCAGGGAGTTCAAAATTACCAACAGATTATACGTAACAACAAACCTACAGTCCCTGTCTTGTTTGCACCGCCTGTATACTGCTGTTCAGAGTATATAGGGCCTGGAGGCCCCACGCCTTTCCTTTTTTTAATTTGGATGCGGGATTCCCCTTAATATCCATACAAGACCCAAATGGGCTGGTAATGGGCTGGGGGGGGGGCACCCATGCCATTTTTCTCATAGATTTTCATTCATATTGCCAGGACCAGACATTACATTAAAGCCGCAAGCAGTTTTAAATGACTTTTTTTCCTTTAGAAATGTCATTTTGTGCAGGGACAGTTCTAAACACGGGAAACACGTGCCACTTCACAGGCATACTACAGACACCCCCCAGGTACGATATTTAAAGGAATATTTCACTTTTTTTTTCACTTTATGCATCATTAAAATCACTGCTACCGAAAAAACTGCAGTTTTTACAACTTCTTTTTGCATTGATACATGTCCCCTGGGGCAGGACCCGGGTCCCCAAACCCTTTTTAGGACAATAACTTGCATATTAGCCTTTAAAATTAGCACTTTTGATTTCGAACGTTCGAGTCCCATAGACTTTAATAGGGTTCTAAATTTCACGCAAACTTTCGGTCCGTTCGCAGGTTCTGGTGCGAACCAAACCGGGGGGTGTTCGGCTCATCCCTACTGGTCATAATGGTATATTGCACTACCTTAAAGCGGAGGTCCACCCTGAAAAAATGTTTACATTAAAAATCCTAATTTTTTTTTATAAAAAATGAATAGAAAAAAAAATTTATACTCACCCTAAATGCCTGTTGCTATGCGGAAGTCCCCTAATCTGCCTCTACTGTGCCTCTTCTCGTCCGCGGTGGGTCTCTTTCCGCTTCCTCTTCTTGTGAATGGGGTGCACTGCCTTCTGGGAACTGTGTGTATCCCAGGAGGCAAGCCGCCCATTCACAAAGCGCGGTGCGAGTGGCGCATGTGCAGTAGGAAATGGGCAGTGAAGCCGTAAGTCTTCACTGCCTGTTTCCCTTAGTCAGGATGGAGGAGCCGGGAGCTGCCAGCAGCGATCGATCGCCGTGGCGGGACCGACATCGCGGGCAAGTAGGACAGGTACGTTTTTTTTTTTGGCTGCACCTCCACTTTAATGACTTCCTATTGATTGGTCCCACTCACTCCCCCATTTGTTTGTTCATGCTGCAATTGTTTGGTATAATCACAAAAAAATTGGAGTTCCACCTGCTGCAGAAAAAACTGTGTTTCAATCTACGTCTATTTAGGCATAAGAATAGACACAGAGTTATTTGAATTTCAGTTACCGTTAGCTAAAGTTGACAAAATTTAATATAAGATTTCTTGGATGATAAGACATAAGAAAATTTTATTGAAATAACTTCAGTCTTTATTAGGGCTATTAGACCAGAGTTATGCCGGTTGGCAGGATATTCTCCCAAAACCTATATTTATCCATGTTAGGTCCTAAATCTCCATTTTCACACATTAGATTAACAACAGAGCTTAAAGAGGATCTTATGGTACGGACATGGGTGTCTGCTGAACTTTTTTCAGGGGGGGCAATACATTGCAATACAAAAAGATGTACACATTGGTGTTGTGGCACAGGCACTGCTGTTACCTGTAGTTCTTCAGCGATAGGGCAGGCCCTGGTAGCATATTCAGTCTCTTGTCTTGGCCACTGCATGCCACGCACCTGTGGGAGGAGCCGGCCGGATTGGCATAGGCACATTTACACAGTCAGAGGCAGGCTGAGGCAGCAGCCAATCAAGGAACAACCGGGTCAGGGTCACGGTGATGTAAAGCAGAGGCGGAGCCAAACCGATGCTCGGGCCGGGGGTGAGGAGGGAGGAATGGATAGTTGGAAAAGACTGAGAGCAGCCCCAGCCCCCAGGCCAGTAGCAGTCTGCAGACTTAGAAAAAAAAGTCCACGGCTGCCGCAGAGGCGGCCGCGGCGGCCATTGCAACACAGGGGCAAGTGTGTGTCTTCACTCTGACTTCCAGGGGGGGGCAATTGACCCCCCTTGCCCTATGGAGTGGACGCCAATGGGTACGGATGACATTTTTGACACATATGATTGGCATTCATTTCAAGAGGAATTTGTATACACGGATGTGGAATTATACACGGATGAAGCAGGATATATAAAAAAATCACTGGTGTTGCGGTGTATGGCCAGAAAGAAGGATACAAATAAAAGCCACTAGGAGCATAGTTCTGCTCAAATTATTTTCCTTGGTGGTAGCATTAGAAATATGGAATTAGCAACTTGCCAATAAAAGAATGTTAATTAACTCTGATAATAAAGGAGTAAGTTATGCAGTAAATTGCTTATCAACAAAATCCCTCTGTCACGTCTACCCCAATGCAGGTGGTCAGACACTATAGCTAGCTACTGTGTACCTCACCTATAGCAGCCCCCTTTCCTTTAAAGCATGCAGGCCTACCGGTACTTGGTTGCCCCCAGAACTTATACACAATGATATAGTGCCTGGTGACCACACCAGGGTAGATGCGAACTGAGCAAGCCAAGAGATACTTGCAGTTAGCAGACTGGTAGCGTGGTTCAATGACAGTCCAGGTAAAAGGCAGGATGAGTTCAAGGAATAGTCCAAAAATCAGGTCTGAAGTCATACACAGGGAAATCAAAACTAGCAGGGCAGACAGACAGGGAGCTCGATGAGGAACAACAAAGGTATCATTAACTATCACAAGCAAAGGATAGAGCGCCTGGCCTGCCTATAACAGGTGCCTGACCACATCAATCACCCAGCAGGTGGACACAGATAGGGAGAATGCAACAGCCAAAGCCCAGATGCTGGAATGAGGAGCAGGACCCCTTTCACACTGGAGGCATTTTTTAGGCGCTTTAGCGCTAAAAATAGCGCCTGTAAAGCGCCTGAAAAAAGCCTCAGCTGCAATCCCAATTTGAAAGCCCGAGTGCTTTCACACTGGGGTGCGGCGCTGGCAGGACATCAAAAAAAGTCCTGCAAGCAGATTCTTTGTAGCACTTTAGGAGCAATGAATAAACTGCTCCTAAAGCACCCCTGACCATTGAAATCAATGGGCAGCACCACCGAACTGCTGGCAAAGCGTCGCTGCAGCGGCACTTTACAGGCACTTTTAACCCTTTTTCGGTCACTAGCGGGGGTTAAAAGTCTCCTGCTAGTGGCCAAAAAGTGCCACAAAAACGACGGTAAAGCGCAGCTAAAAATAGTGGCGCTTTACTGCTGACGCCCGGGCGCTGGCAGTGTGAAAGTGCCCTTAGGTGATCCTAACACCCTCCTTGTGGTGAAATTGCTTAGGTACCTAGTATTTTTATGCTTACGCATTAATATTTGGTTGAAAGCAAAACACGTTCCAGGAAAGGAAGATCTAATTACGGATGCATTATCTCGATTACAGATACACAAATTCTGTCAACTGCTGCCCAATGCAGACAAAGAAGGTCAAATATGTCCCAAAAATCCATGGAAGCTAATTTAAAAATCTTGATGAAGTCAATCAAGCATTCAGTGGCTGATAGTGGCTTATAGTACAGGGGTTGAATATTCAGCCGCATGGCACCAGTGGATAAAATTCACTAAGGATTTTGAACTGCAGATTGATTCTCCTTCAGAAAAAGAAATTCAAATATTTTATGTACACTAATGCAGTCAGAATGATAACATAGACAAATTGCTAAGATACTAGCAGGGAGTATCATTCTTTAAATTGCAAAGTTTCCCTCCATGTACATCTTTCTTTTCTATACAACAAGCCCTTAAAGGTTACAAGAAGAATCATTCTTTCCCATATACCAGAAGGCCCATTTCTATCCCATTGCTAAAGGAAATTTGTAGAGCTACAAAAATTGTATGCTTTTCAGAATTTGAGTCAATATTATTTAAAACAGCATTTGTATTAGCATTTTTTGGTGCTAATAGAATATCCGAATTGTTATCCAAAAACAAAAAGTCTGCGTCTGGCCTGTTAGTCCATCATATGTTGGTTTACAGGACAGGACTAAATATATTAATTTCTAATTCTAAAACAGTTAAAACAGGTAAAGGTTTGTGGATCCCTCTCTATAGTTGTAGAGATGTTTAAATTTGTCCATTAGGCTGGATTCACACCTATGCATTTTTAGTGCTTTTTGCATTTTGCAGATTTGCACTACAGTCAATTTAACATGGTTTCCTATGGAACACGTTCTGTAGTGCAAATCTGCAAAATGCAAAAAGCACTAAAAATGAATAGGTGTGAATCCAGCCTTAAGGACAGTAAATGATTATCTATCAATTAGACCTTCCTGTGAAGGGACCTTCTTGGTTCATTTGGATGGGTCTCCCCTTACAGCAGGGGTAGGCAACCTGGGTCCCTCACGTTGTTGCAGAACTACAAGTCCCATCATGCCTCTGGGAGTAATTGTAACTGCCAGCCTTGCAATGCCCCCTCTACATCAAAGTTCCCCCTTAGATCATGATCTGCAGCATTCCCCTTTACATAAGAGTTCTCTTTCACTGTAAGGGGAAATTCTGCAAACTCTGATGTAAGGGGAAACTCTGTGCTGGCTGGGTTATAGTAACCTTCATATCAATGAAGAAATTTGTTTTTTTACTTTTGTTTACCTTAAACACATTTCTAATAGCACTAGCTATATGGTTATAGTTTAAATACTGATATTTGCACTGTTTAGCACTGACATTTTAATTTTAGGTACTTTTTTGCAGTGTCAGTTAAAAAATGTGGTTCTGTCAGTAAATTTCATGTTTTTTGGCATAAAAAAAAAATGAGTCCTGTTTGTAAATTTTGGCAACCTGCCAGTAAAGTTCGCTTGTGGGGGATGGCAACACCGGCCAAGATGCGTTGCTATACGTCTAACCTGTCAATGGATCCTGAGAAATTTCAAGTGCTATGGAAAGGAATTTGTGGCCTGCAATGGTTTAATTTGTCTTTTTATCTCTCCAGGTTATTGGAAATGTGGCCAGTCCACGGATATACTAGTCGCTCGCCTGGGGGGAAATTATGTGGTAAAGTTAAAACCCTAGATCTTATGTTTGCAATGAAGCGCGATCTTCATAGATTCAAATTATCTTCCCCGGATACTACAATAATTTTTTCTGAAATGGTTCCAAGGCTCATATGGCTGCAGGATATGCAATTTAAAAAGTCTGTGGTTTTTCTTATAGGCATAGGGATTTATTGGGAGGTTTTGAAGGTTTATATAGGGAAAATGGAGTCCATCTGTCTGAAATAGATTTGGACATATTTAACGTTGGAAAAGCATTGAATTTGCTGTGGTGGTGGTGTAGGCCGGCCTTAATATTTCAAGCCCGGCATGTGGTGACATGTCTTTATTTATATGCAGTATTGTTCGAGTCCTGTAGACTGAGCTGTTTTGTATTTATTATTTAGAAGTTAAGAATTGTATGTATTAATAAAAATTATTAAATGGATTTTTTTTTTTATAATTGTAATTTTTATTAGTTCAAAAGAAAAAAAAAGTTACAGTACGTAATAAACATAAACATCTCAAGGCAATTATCTGAGAGATATTAGTACATTTGAAAGGCAGTTGGTACATATTTAAGAGTCCACTCAAGATAATATAAAAACCATACCAGTACGAATTGCATACAAGTCATTAACAAGTAGAATTTGCAGAGGACATTATGAACGATTACAGGTTACAGAAACAGTGTAAGGCAACTCGCAACGAAGGGAGCCGTACAGAAAGTCTAATCTTAAATCTCCTGTTCTCCATAACTCGAGGAGTCCCAAAGTTCCCAAACCCTGTCAAATTGAATCACTGTGTCGTGTACTCTAGCCGTAAGAGATTCCATTCTCCGAATCTCTGCAATTAATTGCAGAAACTGCAGATGAGAGGGGGGGGTGGTGGACAACCAACACAACGGTATAGCCCTTTTAGCAGCCAAAAGTATATATGAGATTAAACGTTTAACAGATTTTGGGACCCCGGAAAGGGAAGTCCAAGCAAATAGTGGATAGGGTCTAGAGGGAGAGATAGACTTGTTATAGACTGAAGAGTTTGCATAACCTCCGTCCAGAATGACCGTATAAGTGTACAGGACCAAAATATATGAAAGTGTGAGCCTATCTCAGTTTTGCATCTCCAGCATGTAGGGGGGAGGGTAGGGTTAACTCGATGAAGTCTATCAGGGTTTTATACCAAAACATCAGAACCTTCACTGCCGTTTCCCTCCGAGTTACACATTTAGAGGATTTAAAAGTTGAAGACCATATTGCGGTCCACATTTGCAAAGGGATAGGGCGCTCCAGTAGCACATTCCACTTGCGCATGTATAGGTGCATGTCAGCCGTTAAATCTTTAGATTCGTGTAAAATTTGATATATGGATGATATAAGATGTAATTGATGGGGGCCTTCCGCACACACACGTTCAAAAGGAGTCGGCCTTTCTAGGGTAAGATTAGGGGACAGGGACTGAAAAAAGTGCCTAACCTGAAGATAAAAATAAAATAACTTTTGGGAGATATAATATTTGTTTTGGAGGGTTGCGAAATCAAGAAATTTGCGAGTGACCTGGTTAACCAAATTTCGCAATTGAAACAATGGAGACTGCATCCATTGTAACAGACGGCCATAAACCAAACTATCAGGCAATACTGGATTCAGTAGTACGTTAGTAAGAGGAGGACACAATGATGCAAGCGGAAATTTCGATTTGCATTTATTCCAAATGGAAATGGTGAATAGCATAGGTGCAAGACACATTCTCTTCAGTATGGGGTCACCGTGTAGGGGTCTAGACCACACTAAAGAGCACAAATGTAACGGATAGATGGCACCCTTCTCTATCTCCGACCACCTATTAGGGCTGCTCTGACATGACCAGGATACAACCGCCCTTAAATGAGCGGCTAGGTAATATCTAATGATGTCAGGTGCTCCCATTCCCCCCTGTGACCGCAAGGAAAATACCACCGTGCTGGCTATCCGATGTGTGCTATTATTCCATATGAACTTCAAAAACCCTCTCTGAAGAGCTTTAAGCTGACTGGTAGGAATGGCTACAGGGAGCGTATCAAAAAGATAGAGAAGTCTAGGCAATACAGACATATTTAGTACATTAATTCTGCCCAGCATAGTGATAGGGTATGCAGCCCACTGACGTAAATTTTTATAGATGTCCTGGAACAGAGGGGGAAAGTTTGCAGCGTATAATGTACTGTACGAGGGGGTAATCTTCACGCCCAAATATGTCAAGGCATGAGAACACCACCTATAAGGGTATGTGTTTTGTAAATGTAACAACAGATCTGGCGGGACATGTATGGGGAGTACTTCCGTTTTAGTCGTGTTTATTTTGTAGCCTGATATAGACCCAAAATTCTGAAGGAGTGCATGTAGGGAGGGGAGTGACGTAATGGGGCTCGTTATTGTCAAGAGGATGTCGTCCGCAAAAAGGGATAATTTATATTCTCTATGTCTCATCAGTACCCCCTTAATATCTAGGTGACATCTAATAGCCTCAGCCAATGGCTCCAAACAAAGAATAAAAAGGAGGGGGGACAACGGGCACCCCTGTTTAGTACCATTGGACATAGGTATATATGGGGACAGAAAAGAGGCCATTTGTACCTAAGCAGACGTGCCTGTGTACAAGGCCTGTATAGCTTTAAAGAAAGGACCGTCAAACCCAAATCTCCGCAGTACAGAAAACATATAGGGCCAGCTTAAGCGATCGAACGCCTTTTGTGCATCCAAACTCAATATAAGTGTTGGGCGGGGAAATTTGTTTATCAGGTCAATCAAGTCCACAGTACGTCTTGTGTTGTCTCCAGCGTGTCGGGAGGGAACAAATCCCACTTGATCTTTGTTAATTAATTTGGGAATGAACTGGGACAATCTAGATGAGAGAAGTTTCGTGAAAATTTTATAGTCCGAATTTAATAGGGCTATAGGCCTATAGTTGTCTGGTAAGGAATGATCCTACCCCGGCTTTGGAATCACTGAAATATATGAATGTGTAAACTGGCTATGTGGAATTTCTCCTCATAAAAGTGATGTATACAAGTTTATCATATGTGGCAAAAGGGTAGGTAAAAAGGTCTTGTAGTATAGGTAGGTGAGGCCGTTGGGTCCCGGAGATTTAAGCGTGGGTAGGTCTTTGATAATTTTTGTAAGCTCCTCATGGGTGATGGGGGCATTAAGCTTTTCCAGATCTGAGGAGGTCAACTTCGGCAAGGGGAGAGTCTGAACGAACTGGTCAAACCTATCCTGAGTAAAATGAAAATTATTTTCGGGGGTAAGACAATTGTATAATTCTTTGTAAAAGTTACCAAAAACTTTGGTCATAGTGTGGGGACAATGAGTGGGGGTGCCATCTTTTTGGATCAACAATTCAGGGAAGGAGTGGAATGGACGTGGTCTAAGTTTGTTCACTAGCATCCTATGTGGCTTGTTAGAATACTCGTAGAATTTTTGTTTCACCCACATAAGATATTTTGTTGCCCTACTATACTCTAACGTTTTCAGTTGGTTGCGAAGAGCTACAACCCTACGGAGAGCCTCAACTGTTGGGGATCCCAGCAGAACCCGTTCCGCCCGCTTCAAGTCAGCTAATAGGGAGATCCGACGACTCTCGCCATCCTTCTTCAGACGAGAGCCCTCGGCAATACATGTACCACGGAAACAAGCCTTATGAGCCTCCCAAAGGGTAGAAACCTTATGTACGGAACCCACATTTAGTTCAAAATATTCATTCAAGCTTTTGGTCAGTCTATCCCTAATAGGGGGTGAACTGAGTAAGTGTTCATTAAGTCTCCAGTGGCAAGTCCTAGAGGGTGAGTCATGCAATAGTAGTTCTAGTGAAATAGGAGCATGGTCCGACCATGTAATAGGAGAAATGTTGGAGTCTACTAGGAGAGGGAGTAAAGGGGACGTAATAAAGAAATGATCCAGTCTTGAGTACATCTTATGCGCCATAGAATAGAAGGTGTACTGTCTTTGGGTCGGATGTCTGATTCTCCATGAATCCAGCAGTCTGTGTGCTCTGACCAGTTTCCTAAAGGTGGCGGATTGAGATATCACCCATTGGGAAGGGGTGTCCCCAAAGAGCGTATGACGATCGCGCCTGTGGGACATAATCAGATTGAAATCTTCCCCTAGTATCATGAATGGGTTAGAGTACCTTGGAAGCCTATCAAAAAAATCGTTCAGAAATACCATTTGGCCTGAATTGGGCGCATATACATTGACCAAAGTAAATGTAGACGACATGTATTCACAAATCAGGATGACAAACCTCCCCTGGGGGTCGATGTATTTTTCTCTGACCTTTACCGGGCATGATTTTTTTTATCAAAATAGCCACTCCAGCTTTGCCAGAAGGAGCAGATGCAACATAGGATGTGGGATAGAATTTAGATGCAAATTTCATCGAACCCCCAGTACGGAAGTGAGTTTCCTGAACTAGTATTATGTCCGCCCCCGACCGTCGAAAATCTTTAAGAGCAATCCAACGTTTTGAAATTGAGTTCAGTCCCTTAACGTTGAGACACTATCTTCAAAGCCATATTGAATCATTAAAACTACTGCATTGTAAACCTTGAAAACATATCACCTGTATAACTCTTGACCATAAAGTTGCCCTATACCTTAACAAACAATCAGCACTGGTATGTTGTAGTAGAGATGTATTGGAAAAAAGCAAAATAAAAATATTAACGAATGAACCCAGGGGGGGTTCTAAACAAAAAAAAAACATAAGAGTCAAAGTTGTTACACCTGAGTAGTAGAAAACACTCAGGATTCCCATACCGAAGCCTGGGACCAATTGGGGCCACTTGGCAACTCCCATCACATGGAGACGTGAAGAGGGGGATCCCCCCGCTCTCCGGCAAAAAGAAAACAAAAAGGAAACTCTCATGAAAGTAAGATTAATAGGGCTATCAAAAACACTAGTGTCATCTCAAGAAAGATAGAAAGAGACTTTCAAAAACTTCCAAAAAAGAAAGAACTTTACCCCATGGGTGAGCAGAGTTTGAACTCCAAATGTTGGGTATCTTGACCACTGGTTGTTCAGATTAGTGACTGCAAAAAAAAAAAACAATAGAAAACAGCAAATAGAACACAGGTCAATTATCTGACACCAGGGTACAGGCTATTACAGCCATAAAAAGATTAGAGCCAGCCTTGACTTCTTGACTTTTCAAGGGGGCGTCTGGAGCCACGATGTGGAGTGGAGAAGGATTTCATCTGCTTTCTGCGGACTGGGGTCCATTCTCTGGAAGGCGTATTTGGTGCAATTCAATTTTGCTGGGTTGCAGGAATTGGCATCAGCTCTTCAGGCAAGGGAGGTAGGCCTAGACTTTTAATGAATGCTTCACCCTCATGCATATCACGGAGACAGTGTTGATTTCCATCTCGAGGTACAATCAAACGAAAGGGGAAACCCCAGAAGTATGGGACGCGCAGGTTTTGCAGATGGGATGTGATCGGGCGCAGGTTCCTACGTTTCGCCAGGGTCACTGGAGACAGATCGTTGTAGATCTGTATTTTAGCCCCATTATATTCAGTTGCTGATTTGTTACGTGTAGCAAGGGTCAATGCCTTCTTGCTATCATAGTAATGAAAACGTACTATGACATCCCTTGGCCTGTTACCAACGGGCGGTTTGGGACCCAGGGAGCGATGTGCTCGATCCATGCACCAATCAATATCTGCAATTCTGGGGGCTAAGGTGTTAAACAACCCCAGCAAGTACTGGCGAAGATTGTTGTCTCCCACTGACTCCGGTATTCCTCGGAATCTCAGGTTCTGTCTCCTCTCCCTATTCTCCTGGTCCTCCTGTTGCAGTTGGAGTTGTGAGAAAGAGTTTTTCAATGTGGACGTTTCCTCCTCCAATTCCTGCACATAATTGACCAAGTCGTCAAATTTATACTCAAGAGCATCAGTTCTGTCCCCAATTTGAGCTATTTCACTCCTTAACTCCTGTGAGAGTTTTCCCATTTCAGCAGCCATGTTGCGTGTCATCTGCATGAGGAGAGCCTGGAGCTTTTCATCCATGAGTTCTGGGGTTAGAATGTTCTGAACAGTATGGGAGGACACTACGGGGGGTGTCCGAGTGCCCCCAGACTGTGATCTTTGTGCAGCATGACTCTCCATGTCCTCTATCCCCCGCGAGGGATCCGTGGCCGCGAGCGGTTCCGCTAGTGCAGGCAAGGCCGGGGATTGCGGCCTAGTGACGAATCTGTTCATCGCGGTCAGCGTGTGTGGGTCTGTTTGCGGCTTGTAAAACTGTTTTTGCTGGCCGATTTTACCCATGGGGTGCTGTAAGCTTACCAGATGGAAATGCGCTTACCCCCGTGGCGATCGTTGTTTTGTGGAAGCTTTACAGGGGTCAGGAGTGCGGGCGGGATCCGGAGTTCAGCCTCTACACATCCGCCATGTCCAAGAGCCACGCATGCGCCCCCCTATTAAATGGATTTTAATTTATTTAAATATTAAATCAATAAAAGTGCCACAACCTATTATATACTAATCTCCGGCCCTGAGTGTCTTTATTTATTAGAAATTAATACTGTTGGTGTTCGGGGAGGGAGAGGTGCGGCCTACATTCCCATAGACTGGGAGGGCTTAGATATTTGAGCCTGAACAGCATGGACATGTGGCCAACACCCCTTCCAATTTGTTTATTATAAAAAAATAAATAAAAAAGGGTCACTTTAAGAAAGAATTTTTGATTCTTAGGCAAGAAAAACAGGGTCATGCAAATTGGGCAATTTCCCAAAATGTCACATTCCCAGAGGATCATATGATCAGCTGGAGTGTTCTAGAAAGGGGGCGCTCTATATAAAGCACCTACTATGACCTGTAATTACTGAGAAGAGTAAGCTGTGTGTTACTCTGCTTCAGTTTATGAATGGACAGGAGCCGCTGTCTCCTGTCTATTCATCTTCAATGCTGAGAAAGGGCCCGGGGAATCTGTGTCCTCAGCCTCTTTCTCTGTCTCAAAGAGGAGCTGTCAGGGGTCTGTTTAGACTCCTGATATCTCAGCAAAGACCACCAACGAGGCTGATAAAAAATATTGCAAATAGTATTAAAAAATTAAATTGTAAAAAAAAATACTGACAACCCCCCTCTCACCACCACCCTGCCTACACTGCCCCCCCCCCCCAAAAAAAAAATAAAAAATAAAGTAAAGACGAATTAAATTGTAAAAATAAATACATTAAAATAAAAAACTGACACCATCCACTGCTCTACTGAAACCAACCTCTGCCCTACTGACACCATCCACTGCCTCATACCCCCCAATACCTTCCCCAGAAGCACTGTGAATAAAAAATATTAAGAGAAATATCGAAAAAATAGACAACAAAATTGTAAAAAATAATAGATAATAAGATAATAAAAACAAAACAACTAGTGACACCATCCACTGCCCTACTGACACTGTCCAACCACCCCAATTCATTGTTAAAAAAATTGTAATACAGAAAAAAATTTTAAGAAATAATTGAAAAAATTGAATTGTAAAAAAAAAAACTAAAACATTTAATTGTAAAAAAATAATAAAAAAAATAACGACTGACAACGTCCACTGTCCTATTCACACAATCCTGAACATAATACCCACCACCGTACACTCTGCACTCCTGACCTGCACATACTACCCACCTTCATACACTCTGCACTCCTGACCTGCACATAATACCCACCTCCATACACTTCACGCTCATTTTTTCTTCTGTGCCTAGGGCCCACTTTTTACCTTTCACATGTGCCCACTCATTTCATGATACGCTCCTGCCTCAGTATATCCCATTCTTAATGCATGCTAATATTATGCTCGCTTTGCTTGCAGCAGCTTGGCATTGCATGCCATTGCTGAGCCTGTCATCTACAAGGACCCCCAGATGTTTTTCCATCCTGGTCTCCCCCTAGTGTGTTCATATTTTTAGCCCCCAAATGCATTACTTTACATTTTTCAACATTAAACCTCATTTGCCATGTATTTGTCCACCCTATTATTTTATGTAGGTCTTCTTGTAAGGTTTCCACATCTTGCTGTGAAGTAATTGCCCTGCTTTGCTTTGTATCAGCATCAAACACTGAGATTGAGCTATGTATTACAACCTCTATATCATTTATGAATAAATTAAACAAAACTCGTCCCAGGAAAAATCTTTGGGTGACCCCACTTACCACACCAGACCATTCTGACTACTTACTATGTATCACCATCCTTTGGACATGTCCCTCTAACCAGTTTTCTATCCAGGTACATACCCTATAGTACATGCCAACAGACCTCAGTTTGTAAGGTAAATGTTTATGGGGAACTGTATAAAATGCCTTTGCAAAATTCAGATATGCCACGTTCAAAGACCTACCTTTATCTAGATGGCAGCGCACTTCCTCATAGAATGTTAACAGATTGGTCTGGAAAGAACGAGTCCATGCTGATTACTACTTATGATACTGTTTTCATCAGCAAATTCTTGGATATAGTCCCTTATCATCCGCTCCAATAGTTTACAAACTTTTGATGTTAGACTGACTGGCCTGTAGTTTCCAGGGGTATATCTCGGCCCTTTTTAAATATTGGTACCATGTTGGCTTTCCTCCAATCAGCTGGTACCATTCCAGTCAGTAAACTGTCCATAAAAATTAGGAACGAGTTTGTTAAGGACTCTTGGGTGTAAACCATCTGGTTCTGGTGATTTCTTTGGGTTAAGTTTTCAAAGTTTATTTTGGACACTGGGTTCTGTTAGCCACAAGCGTGCATTCTGTGATGTGTTTTTAATAATACAGTCTACTATAGGTTACTATATCCCCCCTTTTCTTTGTGAAAACTGAGGAGAAGAATGCATTTAAAAACCATGGCCTTCTCTTTGTCTTTTGTAACCGATTTCCCTTCATCATCTCTTATGGGGCAAATATTCTCTGGCCTCGCTTTTTTTACTGTTAATATGTTTAAAAAATGTCTTGGGATTTTTTTAATACTTAATTACCTCCTCTGTGCAAGGGTTTTGCACAGAGGGGCCCCAAACCTCCTCTTCTGGGCTCCTCAGCGGCGCTCCTGACTCCTCCCCGCATTGAGTGCCCCCTCAAAGACCCACTTTCTAAGGGGCACTCATGTGGGCACACTCCTGAGTCCTGCTGCTGTGTCCATTGACACAGGCAGCAGTACTCGGCCTGTCCCCGGTTCCCGTGTCACTGGATTTGATTGACAGCAGCGGGAGCCAATGGCTCATGCTGCTATCAATCTGTCCAATGAGGACCCGAGACAGCGGCTGGAGGTAAGTAAAGGTAAGTAAAAGGGGGGCTCAGGGGGCCTGCTGCACTACAGAAGGTTTTTCCCCCTAATGCATAGAATGCATTAAGGTGAAGAACCACAAGGGTTTACAACCCCTTTAAGGCTTTTTTGTTCTCTTTTCTATGCATTTTTACCTTATAGTTTAGCCACCCAGGTTTTATCTTAGCTCTTTTATATGTATTACCCATTGGAATGCACTGGTCAATACCTTTATTTAATATATTCTTAAAGCACTCCCACTTTTCCTTAGTGTTCCTTGTTCCTAGGATTTTATCCAATTTAATATCGTGTAGCATAGAGCACAGTTCAGGGAAGTTGTTTTTTTTTTTAATTCAGTGTACTTGTATTACTCTTGTGCTTCCTTTCCTTGTGACTTATACTGATTACTGAATGTAATTAACCTGCGATCGCTGTTGCCCTGTATTTCCACTGTATTTCCCTGTATTTATTTATTGAGCACTTGGTATTTTGTTCAAGATACATAACACTATTTGTGCTTTATTGAGATTTATATACAATTGGGGTGTTTTTTTGCACTTGATTCAGGCTGCATTTAGTGTATAAAAGGTTTCAGGCAATGCAAAACATTTTTGTTCATTTTATCATGTTTGATATCAGCAACTACGGTAAACAGGGTTTTCATTTTTTTTTCTTTATATAGTGGAAAAAAAAAAAACGTGGTTGTTAAATATGTATAAAAGGCAGTGCAGCGCTCAAATATCAAATCGCACGAAACAAAAAAGAGTCCATAAGTGTAAAGTTCAGGAATCAGAAAGTGTCGACTAGCACACCAACAGAGAGATTTAGAGATCCTTTGGCCGTGATACAGGGTGCTTGAAGATAAACACTCGTGCAACCACTTCCGTGCTCATCCGCCACCAGAAATACAGGCCGCTCACCTCAAAGCATGGACCTCTGTTTTACCAGAAAGTTCATGCATGCAGTCCCTTAATAAGGGTAATGGTAAAGATGAGAGGGCTGTCTTCATATAATCCTCCAACCAGAATCCTCATTCACTCAGCAGACCCAAAAATTTACTTTTAGACTTGCGTGTATTCATGCAAAATTTAAAAAGAATACATAGTGCTCTCCATTTGTAAAAAACACAAAATGTATTGACTAAAAGTTACTCACAAGCGCGGCACAAAGTCCCTGTGCTTGGATAACAGTCATGTAGCATTAAGATAGGACCAGGTAGATGGCTGTCCTGACGTCACATAGCCCCTCGCACGCGTATTGTCCGTGTATAAGGACTTCCTTCGCTGAGGAAGTCCTTATCCACGGACGATAAATAAATTTAGTGTTTTTTTACAAATGGAGAGCACTATGTACTCTTTTTAAATTTTGCATGAATACACGCAAGTCTAAAAGTAAATTTTTGGGTCCGCTGAGTGAATGAGGATTCTGGTTGGAGGATTATATGAAGACAGCCCTCTCATCTTTACCATTACCCTTATTAAGGGACTGCATGCATGACCTTTCTGGTAAAACAGAGGTCCATGCTTTGAGGTGAGCGGCCTGTATTTCTGGTGGCGGATGAGCACGGAAGTGGTTGCACAAGTGTTTATCTTCAAGCACCCTGTATCACGGCCAAAGGATCTCTATATCTCTCTGTTGGTGTGCTAGTCGACACTTTCTGATTCCTGAACTTTACACTTATGGACTCTTTTTTGTTTTGTGTGATTTGATATTTGAGCGCTGCACTGCTTTTTATACGTTTTACATAAGGATTTTTTATATTGACCTTCAGTGTCCAGCTGCATCTGGTTAGGATTTGGTTTTGCGCTGTCTGTTTTTTTCTATTATTGGTTGTTAAATATCACTGAGGCCAGGTTCACACCTATGCGAATTGAATGCGCATTTCTCCGCATTCAATTCGCGTAGCAGGAGAATGTGACTGGCTCTCTATGGAGCCGTTTCACATATCTCCGCAGCGGGTCCGGTGTGGTGTGCCGGAAAAACGCGTGCCTTTTTTGGTGCATTTTAGGTTCGATTTCAGCCCAATATTCGGGCCTGATGCGGTGAATCAGTACTCACCGGACCACTGCTGTGTGGCGACAGTGTGAACCCGGCCTAAAAGTAAAGATATAAACATAGCTGATACTATATACATTTGTGTACAATGTTGCGTTACTGAGTGTTTGTCAGTCAAATTATCACAGCACTAAAAACTGAAAAATGGCCTGGTAATAAAGGTATGTCACAGGCTGATAATCAAGCAGATTACATCCATTTAACTTATCTGATCATGCACTGATTCACTTAGATCCATTTGGAAAGCATTACATCTTGCATAGCAGAAGAGAAGTCCTTTTGCATAACTACTTCAATACAGGGCACTTAGGCTGGATTCACACCTATGCATTTTTAGTGCTTTTTGCATTTTGCAGATTTGCACTACAGAACGTGTTCCATAGGAAACCATGTTAAATGGACGGTAGTGCAAATCTGCAAAATGCAAAAAGCACAAAAAATGCATAGGTTGTTTGGAGTGCGGCTGTCCAGAATTCTTAATTTCCAGTCTTATATACCTTCCTGCCCAGACCAATTCTCAGTTTTCAGCACTCTCACATTTTGAATGACGAATGACACGGTCATGTAACTCTGTACACAAACAAATGTTTTATCATTTTTTTTCATTTTTCATTGTTTTATAATTTTTTTCCCACAAATAGAGCTTTCTTTTGGTGGTATTTATTTTTATTTTTTGCACTACAAATAAAATAAAAAAACGAAAAGTTTGAAAAAATATTTTTTTTCTTTGTTTCTGTTACAAAACTTTGTAAATAAGTACATTTCCTCCTTCACTGGTGGGCACTGATGAGGCTGCACTGATGGGCACTGATGAGGCAGTTCTGATTGGCACTGATGAGGTGGCACTTATATGCAGCACTGATAGGTGGCACTGATAAGCAGCACTGATGTGTACTGATATGCAGCACTGATGGGCACTGATAGGTGGCACTGATGGGCACTCATAGGTGGAACTGATAGGTGGCACTGGAGGGAGGGTATAGGCGGCAATGGTGGAAACTGGTGGGCACTGATGGGCTGCATTGATAGATGGCACTAATAGGCAGAACCGATCAGAGGCGCTGGCAGGCATCAGTGATGGGCACAGAGTGCCGTCCCTAATGGGCAATGATTGCCATCCCTGGTGGGCTCTAGTGGGCTTACCTGGTGGTCATGGGTGGGCATCCCTTGTGGCCATGGGTGGGCATCCCTGGTGGTCCTGGGTGGGCATCCTGGGGGTCTGCACTGATAATCAATCAGTGCAGACCCCCCTGTCAGGAGAGCAGCCGATCAGCTCTCCTCTACACGCGTATGTCAAAGTGAGTAGAGGAAAAGCCAATACATGGCTTTTCCTGTTTACATGGTGATCAGCTGTGATTGGACACAGCTGATCACGTGGTTAAGAGCCTCCGTCAGAGGCTCTTTACCTAGATTGGAAATGCGGTATGTCAGACTGACACACCACACCACCGATCATCGTGCTGTGTGCCCCTGCGGGCGCGCAATCGCGGCTTATCCTGCTGGACGTCATATGGTGCCCAGTCAGGATAACTGAACCACTTCCCGGCCATCATTCTGCTATAGGCCGGGCGGGAAGTGGTTAATAACTGTATTTCTTCTATTGCTTCCCATCTGGCCTATTGCCAAATAACGGCTGAGCCATCCTGGGTGGACGTCATATGACGTACTCCAAGTTAAGTGCCTCATGCACACCCCTAGGGCCACGCTGCAGTGCGATCTGTCAAACGCTGTGTCTTCCAGACACAGCAGATTACAGATCACTGTACTGGGCCAGTGCCAGTACCATGTGATTACTGTGACCAGTCATATCGATCACATGACAGTTGTACACCATGAATGGCGTTTATTCATAGTCAATCAATGTGAACTATTGTGTTGATCTCTGTAATTGGTCACAGTGATCACATGGTACAGACATGGCTAATCAGTGCACCTGTACCGTGTGATAGCTGTGGCCAATCACAGCTTCACAATAGCACACAATGAATGGATGCCATTCAGAAAATGATTGCTTATAACAGTGATCATAGGGGCTGGTTTACTAAAGGCAAATAGACTGTGCACTCTGCAAGTGCAGTTGCTCAATAGCTTAGTAAATGAGATGAAGCTTCACTTTGCAAAGAATACCCAATCACATGCAAGGGAAATTAACAAAACAGCATGTTTGCTTGCACATGATTGGATGTTGGAAATTAGCAGAGCATCTGCTCATTTAACAAGCTCTGTGCAAAGTGCACAGTCTATTTACCTTGGAATAAAAAGGGGAGGTTTTTTGGGACTTTAAATTAGGTGAGTATACATGGCTAGAAGATGAGTTGATATCAAAAACATGTTTTTATTGGTGAAACAAGGAACATGGCAAAATGACATGATACACGCACCAATAAATAAAATTGTCAATCGCATATTACAGACCATATATAGAAACAAATACTGGTAGCAACCAGCCAACCACTGTGTGGTATGGAACTATTTATGGTAGGTGGTGAACTCAAGATAATGTATTGAGTAGGGGCATCTGCATGAGAATAAGTGCATCCAAATTAGCCTGACATGTTTCATGGATAATACCACTCTTCAGGGGCAGGTGCATGCAAATATCGTAATAAGTCTGGTAAATGGGGGACGAGGAGTCAGAGGCTGTCCAAATTTTCTGTACTGGGAGCTGTGGAAGGGACCTGTAGAAGAGGGACCGGGTGCATAAACATAATCCCCAAGAAGACAAAAGACAAAGATCCAGATAGTGGTGTGAGTGGGCTTAATATCTGTTACTGATGTAGAAAAGTAAATTCCAAATAGTGTGCAGTGTGCACAAAAAGGTGCTGCCATTTTATTTATTGCTGCGTGTATCATGTCATTTTGCCATGTTCCTTGTTTCACCAATAAAAACATGTTTTTGATATCAACACATCTAGCCATGTGTACTCACCTCATTTAAAGTCCCCCCCAAAAAAACGTTATTTTCACAGATTTAGGGATAGAGACATATGACCCGTATGTCTCATTTGGGCCCCTTTCACACCGAGGCGCTTTGCAGGCGCTATAACACTGAAAATAGCGCCTGCAATGCGCCCTGAAAGAGCGGCTCCCTTCACTCCAGTGTAAAAGCCAGAGGGCTTTCACACTGGATCCGTGCGCTAGCAGGACGTTAAAAAATGTCCTGCAAGCAGCATCTTTGGAGCAGTAAAGGAGCGGTGTGTATACCGCTCCTCCACCGCTCTTTCCCATTAAAATGAATGGGCACCGCGGCCGTACCGCTGGCAAATCGCTGCTGCAGCGGCAATTTGCAGGTGGTTTTAACCCTTTTTCGGCCACTAGCGGGGGTTAAAAGCGCCCCGCTAGTGGGCGAATACCTGTGCAAAAATGGCGGTAAAGCGCCGCTAAGAATAGCAGCGTTTTGCCGCCCGCGCCCCAGTGTGAAAGGGGCCTAAAAGTCCCAAACTCCCCTTTTTAGTTCAGTCTATTTACTTTTAGTAAATCAAACCCATAGGGTGTTAAAAAATCCATATCACTTCCCAAGAGTAGTACAATGTCACTATGGTAACATTATACTGCTCTGGCCACAGTATGTAAAAACGAAATCATATTTTTTGTTATTGTTATTGACTGGTCCTATTGCCATTCCCCTCCAATTTGGCAAATAAAGATGCCAAATCCCTATTTGCCAAATTGGAGGGTGATGCCAATAGGACCAGTCAATAATAGTATTGTGTAACTGCCTGAGGTGGATTGCTATATATAGGAGCATTTATGCTTGAGCTAGAGTGGCACAGAACCTGGTGATGTTTGTCCTCTTTCATGTTCTTCACATAGATCTCCACCTCTCAAATGTTGCCTTCCCCTGATTTAGAGATTTAAGGCCAAGTACTGTTCAGAGTGCACCAGAGTCCTTATTTATGATAAACAAATTCCTCTGTCACTCTACTCTCTATTTCTATCAGCATACGCATTGCACTAAAACTTCAATGATTGTCTCCTTGTGTTGCTTCCATCTCCCTCAATTTGAGCTCTGCTGCTCAAATTGCTTTGAGAAACTGATACCAAATCTACAGTAATTCAGATACTTAAACTACTTACATTAAAAAATGCACCAATGGATGAATAAATGGATACAAAGATGCAAGAATTTGCTTTGAATACTTGCCTGGAGTGCTCAACAGGTTGAGAAAGCAGCATTTGTGTTTGCAAAAACCTGTGTACCTCTGATCTACTGGAGAGTGGAGTTTTTGGACTGCAAGTGTCAGGAGTGCAGGCATCTCACAAGCTCACAATGTGTGTGAGTGGTGACAGCCTCTATATGTGTTTTTTGCCTGTGTTGGTTAGCTTGTGTTTTTAACCCCTTGGTGCCGGCAGTACACAAATATGCGGCCTCACTGGACTGGGCTTTTTCTGTGAGGACGCATATATGTGTATCTGTATTTGAAGAAAAAATACCTAGATCAAGGTGTTATCTAGGCCAGTGCCAGGGTTAGTGTTAGGGTCAAGTAAGGGTCAGTATGGGTCAAGGTCAGGGTCAGTGTATCTTGGGCAGGATTTTTTTTTTAAATAGTATCAGTGTCAGTTAGTGTTAGTGTGTTGTAGGATAAAAAAAAAAAAGCAAAATGCGTACTATTGTTTCTGCACTGTACACATTTGGGGTATCGTCTCGTTGGGAGCAGGAGAATTTTTTCGGGTTGTTGTTTCGTGGTTAATTATGCTAGTAACAAGAAATATACAGATACATTTTAAAAACAGTAATTTTTTATTCCTATTTTGATTTTAAAAAAAAAGGAAATCAGGACATATACATTACCATTTACCACCAAATGAAAGCCCAATTTGTCCTGAAACAAACAAGGTATAATCCATCTGGATGCACAAAGTGATGATATGTACGGTCAAAGTTGCAAAATTTTGCTTAGGCGTTAACATTTGTTTTACCCTTTGTTTTACCTGCGTAAAGGGGCCAGTAAACTTTTAAGGAACACATATTTCCCTTTTTATTTATTTTTGTCATCGGCCTTCCCTTTTTCTATAAGAAGTGGGGGAAAAAATTAAATTCCAATGATCTGAAATCAGTGTACCCAGAACCCATATAATGAAAACCGGTGGGACAAAATATTCTCCTATTCCAAAGCATACTGTGTAGAAGAGAAAAGCAATGTATCTTCCTGTTGTTCTAATTGGAGCAAGACTTTGATAATATCGATTTTCTGCTTCTTTCATCCTACTCCTAATATGTGCAGATCAGTTTTGGACAAGAGAGAAGGGAATATCCAAGACAATTACACCTGAGATGAGATTGTCAGTTTTCTTCATGATGGGAATGGCTCTGCATTTTATACTTAGAACTACCACCAAAAAATTATCTGTTCATCCAGTCTTTGCCTGAACAATAAAGTAGATACAATACATTCAGAAGGATAAGCAGATGGAGTTATTTTTCTGTTACTAATTATTAGTAACCTAAAATTTAATATAAATATAACGTTCAAAACCATCTACATAAACCTATTATCTCCCTTTGCCTGATTTTTCACTCTGGTATCTACACCAAAGTTTATCTTATTTCGATTTTTTAGTACAAATATCTAAAATAGCTGTTATAAATAAATGTTATAAATTTTGACAACTCCTTTAGGATGCCTCAATACATACTATTGTACACAAACCAAGACTTTCTACCTATAGACAATAAGCAGCATAAATGTCTGCAGATTTCAATTCTAACCATAAAGAGTGACTTCAGTTCTGAAAGTATTTTGAGACAATTTTTCCCCGCTACATGAAAAAGATTGGATGAAAACATGATATATGTTTGAAATTCTTAAAGACATGATCTTCTAAGTATTTACTTGTCGTTTTCATGAGTTTTGATCAGTTATGCTGTTTGCTGAAATTGGTGGAGAATGATGACATAGGTTACAGTTTAGTTTTATAATGCCGTGAATACTACATAACTAAAGAGATATAAGATATACATATATAGTGCAGCATTAAAATAAGAAATCTATACATATAAAAATATATAAATGAATACATAAAAAAAATTATAAAAATAAACAGTGTCAATCCTTCACAACTAATAATATATACAAGTGTAATCTCTTCCAGATAATAAATAAGACAAAAAGTTCAAAGTGGTGTGTACTTTCGCGCTACTGGTGAATAAAAAATGTGTGACCAGAGGTGTAATATATTCTTAAAGCAGCTCAATCTAGTGGTGTTCACTGTACACAATCAAAAATGCATAAAATATATAATGGTGATAAGCGCTATAAGAAATCCCATATAGGGACAGTGATAAACACACAATAATAATATACAAAATAACAAAATAGTGATGGATATAATAACAAAAATCTCTATATGTCCAAATAGAAGAAAGTGTGAAAGGAATAGATGTCCTTAATTGGTGAATGGATATCCTTAATGGTTCTCAATATGGAGGGTGCCTCTCATATATATGGCTTTTATTTCCCAAAATGGTGTAATAAAATAGGATAACTTCCTCCTCTATAGGTGTCTGTGTAGTGGGCACTGTTATTGTGTGATTCTATCCTGGCCCAGTCTCCCAGAACTCTCACCTCGATATTAGAAAAACTTGCAATTGTTTATGGTATCTTTGGGGATGTTGTCTCTCTCTTTCTTCCGCTCTCCCTCTGCTGACATATCATGTATGATGGTCCACCTAAAGTATTCCCGCTTTACTCCAGGCCATTGAGTCATTCAACATAATGTGTCATGCACATGGGGAGGAAAAGGAGAAAAGATGCCTCCAATAGCGTAATATAGCTAAAATAAGTGAATTTATTTAAAACTATAAATGGACTCTTACATAGGAAAAAAATATCAAAAAGCATCCTATGTATAAGTCCATTTGTAGCATTTATCCACCACAGCACTACAAGTCACAGCACACCTGGTCAAGCTGACATGTCACAGCTATGAGTAAACACTAGTATAGTGTGAAACATGTCAGCTTGACCAGGTGTGCTGTGACTTGTAGTGCAGTGGTGGATTTTACAATAAAGGTAAATATTTTTTATTTGGAGTGCGGCTGTCCAGAAGATTTCTTTCTTTTGCTTTGCACATGCATTGCCTGCACCCGGGTTGTTTGTGAGCACCATTACATTTGAAGATAGCCACACCTGAGCGGCCTCTCTCCTGTTCAAAATAGCACTGTAGTCACATTAATAACAGTCCCAATCCAGTGATAGTTGGTGCTCATGCTCAAAAGTAATAAAATCTGTGCTTCTTAGTGCTCAGACAAGGTGCCCTCACATGGATGTAAACTCACCCATCGATATAGACCAACTATCTCTAGTATGGTCAGATAAGCGTGTGGGGAGACCCCTGAAGATTTCCTTATGCTGACGGTTCCTGGAGTGGATATATCTCATGCATGTAGATATAAAAGAAGGGGCTTCATTGCGCAATACCGATTAAAAAGGTTTATTTAAAATCTTAAAAGCAAAAGTAATTGAACTCACATGTAAGGGTGACTGTGGCCTGGCACCCGGTGTGAATAGCAGGTGATTTATTTGTGAAATCGGCCCATAAACAATGGTACACCGTTGCCGCGGTTCTAGCTCAAATTCCTAATGCAATCGGTGGGCGTAAGTGTGTCGCGACACGACCAAGCCTCAACACATTGCAGACAATCAGTAGGCCATCATCAGGAAGCTCTAATTCCGCCATCTTGGTTAAGGGCATTTATACCCTTACTATAGATCACATGACCGGATCTATCCAATGGTAATTTTTACCTGTTATTTTCCCGGGGTGCTCACAATCTGTTGTTTAACAGCCATAGGCATGTTACAAATCTTATGCAAGACACATTATTTAAAAAAGAGAAACAAAAAAAATTTTATTTAAGGAATGTAAACTTAGATATACCTTTGGTAGAACTTTTGATGAGATTGGTACAATGTTAATGTGGATGACAGATCTTGAGGCCATCTAGTGGTTAAAGATGAAATGGCAGGACAAGGTAATAATTATAACTATATTGGGGGATATTTATTAGAATGGGAAGTAAATCCTAAGGCCACTTAGTGGCCAAAGGTGTCTATTAAATTACGTATAAAGTAAGACATACAACCAATCTATGATTGGCTGGATGATTGGTTTGAAGTGATATGAAGCGTCTAAGGACCTCAAGTGTAAATGTAAATATTTTTATTTGTTGCTATAGAATTATATTACCTAAAATTAATTAATCAACTAATAAAACAATTGAGGCCCAGCTCAATGTTTAACCCCCAACGGCGTAAAAGTCTGGAGTTCAAAAATCCAACTTGATATATTTTGTGATATTTGTTTGATCATATTTGCACCCCTCCAATGCTTGTTGACCATATCAATGGCATAGAAGGATAGTGTAGATGGATCTCGGTTGTGTATAATTTTGAAGTGATTTGAGACACTGTGTTTTGAAAAACCACAATGTATATTGGTGATATGTTCACCAATACGTATGGCTAATGTTTGGGATATCCTCCCTACATATTGGTACCCACAGGTCACATTCTTAGTATTGCATGTAATAAAATTCTTTATATAATATTGCTCCTGTGTTTGATGCGACCTGAAAGTTGTCTGTTTCCTAGGTGCTGCGTGAGTACTTTTACAGGGACCACACCTCCCGCATCTATAAAAACCTTTTAAATCAAACATAGTCATTCTTGATGGATTAGGGGGATCAGAGATATTTTTTACTAGTTTAGTTCTTAAACCTGGGGCTTGGTAAATAAGTCTGCAGTAAATAAATTTAGGCCTACTCGGTAAAATTTTATTTAATGTGGGGTCTTCAGGAATTGAGCAGTATTTTTTAATACTTTTTTCCAGATATTTATACTGTTTATTAAAACCCGTAATGACAGTGATATCTCGGGTTGCAACCTCTTTGTGTTTGGATTCTAGGAGGGTTTCCCTATCTATTCTCCCCACTGAGTCTCTGACTTTCAATAGCCTTGCACGGGGATACCCTTTATCCCAAAATCTTTGTATCAGCACATTTGTTTGATCTTCATAATCTTTGAAGGCTAAAAAATTTCTGCGTATACGCATAAATTGCCTTTCAGGGATTGCAGTCTTTCATTGTGGGTGGTAAGAGCTTCTGACAGGAATATACCCGTTCCTGTCAGTGGTTTTAAAGTGGGTTTTGGTTTTAAGCTTGTCACCATCATTGAAAATATGCAGGTCCAGAAAATCAGCTTGTTGGTCATGTTTAGGGATGAGCTTCGAGTTCGAGTCAAACTCATGTTCGACTCGAACATTGCCTGTTCGCCCGTTCGCCGTACAGCGAACAATTTGGGGTGTTCGCGGCAAATTTGAAAAGCCACGGAACACCCTGTAAAAGTCTATGGGAGAAATCTAAAGTGCTAATTTTAAAGGCTTATATGCAAGTTATTGTCATAAACAGTGTTTGGGGACCTGGGTCCTGCCCCAGGGAACATGTATCAATGCAATTTTTTTTTTAAAAACTGCAGTTTTTTCGGGAGCAGTGATTTTATTAATGCTTAAAGTGAAACAATAAAAGTGAAATATTCCTTTAAATTTCGTACCTGGGGGGGGGGGTGTATAGTATGCCTGTAAAGTAGTGCTTGTTTCCCATGCTTAGAACTGTCCCTGCACAAAATGTCATTTCTGAAGGAAAAAAAGTCATTTAAAAGTACTCGCGGCTGTAATGAATTGTCGGCTCCCGGCAATACAGAGAAAAGTAATTGAAAGTCATTGATAAAAAAGAAAAAAATGCGTTGGGGTCCCCCCAAATTCAACTACCAGGCCTTTCAGGTCTGGTATGGATATTAAGGGAAACCCTGCGCCAAATTTAAAAAAAATGACGTGGGGTTCCCCCCAAATATCCATACCAGACCCTTTAGGTCTGGTATGGATTTTAAGGGGAACTCCGCGCCAAATGTAAAAAAAATGGCATGGAGTTCCCCCCAAAAATCCATACCAGACCCTTATCCGAGCATGGATTTTTGAGGGAACTCCACGCCATTTTTTTAAAATTTGGTGCGGAGTTCCCCTTAAAATCCATACCAGACCTGAAGGGTCTGGTATGGATATTTGGGGGGAACCCCATGTAATTTTTTTTTTAAATTTGGTGCAGGGTTCCCCTTAATATCCATACCAGACCTGAAGGGCCTGGTAATTGAATTTGGGGGGACCTCCACGCATTTTTTTTATTTTTATCAATGACTTTCAATGACTTTTCTCTGTATTGCCGGGAGCCGACAATTCATTACAGCCGCGAGTCCACAAACACTTTTTATGACAATAACTTGCATATAAGCCTTTAAAATGAGCACTTTAGATTTTTCAAGTTCGTGTCTCATAGACTTTAACAGTGTTCGGATGTTCGAACAAATTTATTGCCTGTTCGCATGTTTTGATACGAACCGAACTTGGGGGTGTTCGGCTCATCCCTAGTCATGTTATTAAATGTGAATTTCATTCCATACGATATAATGATATGTCATCTGTTTATCAATTTATATTTAGTATTTAGCGCAGTGTATTGATTTATATACTGGTTTATATACTGGTTTGCACAGCAAATTTTCACTGCAGCTGTCTACTCAATCTTATTAATTTAATTCTATATATATTTTTTTTTTTATTTAAATCTTTACTTTATTTCAACAAGATGAAAAAGACAACAAAATAAAAAGGAAGGTAGATCTCCAGACATCTTCCATACAACATTATAGTAACATAATCACATGATTAGACTATTCCTCCAACAAAATAGTAATTATATTTCATACTTCACTTCATAGTTTATTTTTCCTGACATCCGCTTCCCTTTGGTCGTGTATCTATAATCTCAGTCTATTCCAGTATTATCAATATGGTGTCTGTCTCTATCCCTCCCCCCCTTAAGCTGCCCCCATCATCAAGTCAATAACATAACAGGTCTACAAAATACATACATAACCCAATCAAACATCAAACAAACAGACAACCAAGCCAAAAAAAAAAAAACAAGAAGGGTCCTTTAACCGAGAATCCCCCATTCCATTATGCCCCCCCCTTCTCCCCTGTACCCCCTAGCCGTGAACGTCTTCCCTTCCTTTGAGTTAATAAAGAGATTCCATTCGGACCATGTTTTCCGATATGTCTCTCTTTTCTGTCGTGCTGTCCATATCAGTTCTTCCATTTGATTCATCTCTTCTACCTTCTTAAGCCAAAGTCTTATTGGTGGGGGTTGTCTTTGCTTCCAAGTGCCCGGTATGCATGCTTTAGCCACATTTAGAAGATGGCATACTATCGTTTCCTTATATCTCTTTACTGGCATTTTTGTTTCATGTAATAAGAAAAAGGCCGGATCGTCCGGTATCGCTTCTTCCCAGAATTGCTGACTGATTCTCCGGACCACCTCCCAGAAATCCTCGATTCTGGGGCATGCCCAGAGAATATGTAATAACGTCCCCGGTTCTTCACAGCATCTCCAGCATCTCTCCGTAATCTCCGGGAAGAGTCTGTGAAGGAGTACCGGGGTTCGATACCATTGGGAAACAATTTTATAATTTGTTTCTTGTATCCTCGTGCACATTGAGGATTCAAATATGTTGTGTATTATATTAGTTCTTTGTTCCTCTGAGAAGGTTCTACCTAATTCCACTTCCCATTTGCCTAAAAATGGCAGTTGGAAATCTTCTGATGGTCTAATCAGTAGATCTTACATCTTCGAAAGAATGTGGGAAAGTACTACCTTCTCATTACAACATTCTTCGAATATCGTTAACTTTCGCTTGTATTTATCAGATGTAGGTAAAGTCTGCAGGAAGTCCCTCAATTGTATCGCACGCAAAAAATCTAATTGATATCGATTAGAGTTGGATGTCAATGTTTGCCAATTAGGCCAAGATCCTGTTTCAAGGAAATGGGAGGCTTGAAATATCCCCTTTTCCACCAATACCCCCAAGGGTTCTTTCCTTAATCCTGGTGCAAATTGTGGATTCCCCAAAATGGGGAATAATGGGGACTCTGATGTTGACAACTTCCCCTTAGAGATAAGTCCGTGACACATTTTTATCGTCGGGCCTATTAATGGATGTGTCTTAATCGTTGATGGCAGTTCTTTATAGCACCAAGGTGCTCTACAAAGTAAACCCCTACTCTTTGCTTGCTCCAAGTTCAGCCACGTCTTTAGGTCTCTATGTCGGCACCAGTCAATTATTCTACTTCATATAGCCGCTTGGTAGTAGCCAGTAATAGCCAGTCCCCCATATTCCTTGGGTAGAATTAACAGGGATCTTCTGATCCTTGGATGTTTCTGTGCCCAGATAAATCCAGAAAATAGTGTATCGATCTGGTTAAAATATTGCCTAGGAATGGCAATGGAAAGTGCTTGAAACAAATATAAGAATTTTGGTAAAATGTTCATTTTAAGTATGATTCCTCTTCCGAGCCAGGAATGGAATCCCTTATGCCACCTATCCAGAAGACTACGAACCCTTCGTAGGAGAGGTGGAAATTCAGATCAAAAGTTTTTGCAAGGTCCGCTGGGATCATTGTTCCTAGATAATTCAGAACATGATCCGTCCATTTGAATTTATAATTGGATTTCAGTGATCTCAACCTATCCTTAGACATTGCTATTCCCATGGCCTCTGATTTAGTTAAATTGATCTTGAAATACGATAGGGTACCATATCTCCCCATTTCAGTATATAAATTAGGAAGGGATATCATTGGGTTAGCCAATGAGAAGAGCATGTCATCGGCATACGCTGAGATCTTATACTGTATTTCTTTCACTGTCAATCCCTGAATATCCTGATTTGATTGAATCCTACAAAGGAAGGATTCTAAAGCTAGTGAGAAAAGAAGGGGTGACAGAGGGCATCCTTGCCTAGTCCCATTGGTGATCCCAAAAGAGGGAGAAAGAACCCCGTTTACCTTTACTTGAGCACTTGGTTGGGCATAAATACTCAAAATCCATCGGTGCATATTTTTTCCCACCCCTATTTGTTGCAGAACCGAAAAAAGAAACTGCCAATTAACCCGGTCGAATGCCTTCTCTGCATCTGTCCCCAAAAACACACACAGGAGCTTAGATAAATTGGCTATATGTATTAAATGTAGGACCTTGGTAGTATTTTCCCACGCTTCACGCGTCGGGACAAATCCTACCTGGTTCATATGAATCAGAGTAGGCAGTCATCGCTGAAGTCTGGTTGCTAAGATTTTTGTAAAAATTTTTAGATCTGCATTTAGAAGGGATATTGGCCTATAGCTTCCACATAATGTTGGATCTTTTCCCTCCTTGGGGATCACCGTTATAAGGGCCTTAAGAGACTCCGAAGAAAATGGGCTATGATCACTCATTCCATTATACATCCTCACCAGATATGGTCCTAATATAGGCAGAAGATGTTTATAATACTGAGCTGTAAAGCCATCTGGGCCCCGGTGCCTTCCCCGCCTTCGCCCCTCTCACTGCTTCCTGAACCTCTTCAAGTGTGATTGGTATTTCCAATTCCTGTTGTGCTATAGACGTTAAACCGGGCATTCCAGACGACGCTAAGTAACTTTCTATTCCTTCCTGTGTCGGGGGGTCTAATTGTAAATTATAAAGTGAAGAATAGTATTCTCCAAATCTTTGAGCAATTTGTAATCTTTTCCCCTTTCCCCTTTCTTCCCTATAATCGTTGGTACGTAAGTCATCGCCTGTTGTTCCTTCAGAGTTCTGGCCAGTAGTTTGCCACATTTGTTGCCGGACATGTTTACGTCCGATCTGTATTGCTCTTTTTGCTTTGTTCATAAGTAACTCTGTAACCTGTCTACGGGTGCTCAGGAGGTCTCGTTCCAACTCTGGGGTGGGAGCATGTTTATGCAGTGACTCTAGTTGATATATGTTTCTTAACAGAAGTGTTAATTTTTTATATCTTTGGGGCTTTGGTTATATATTTTTATAACTAACTGCGATGCACAAGCTTGTTTTGGATTCAATTCCAGATCCAGATCAAGTAACTGGAACACATGATTTACAACCAGGTGATTGGGTCCTAGTAAAAGAACATGTGAAAGTACCTTTAAGACCAAAGTTTAAAGGACCCGTCTAAGTGCTCCTGACAACCACTACAGCTGTAAAGTGATGTATATACATGCCAGCCATTGCAAGAAAGTACAGCTAATTTCAAAAGATAAGTAAACTACTGTTATGTCTTAGCTTGATCTTAGCAGTCAAGGCTATAGAAGAAAATCACCTGCACAAATTACACATGCTAACAGGCATAAGGGGTAATTTGAGTAATTGCTGGATCTGTTCACATAGGCCAGAAATTAGCAGATTCATATGATGCCGAGATGGGTGATACGAATGAGTAAAGATATGTATCCATATACACCCTAAGAAGAACTTTACGTCACTTAGATGTGAAGTAGTACTGTGGACCCTCTGGTATCATACTAGGTAGGGAAGATATGGTAGTGACCCCTCCATAGGAGTCAAGAGGAGGGAAATGTGTAGAATCATAGGGGTCTGATAATGTTGAGTTAAAAATGTTGGGGCAAAAAAGTATTTAGTCAGCCACCAATTGTGCAAGTTCTCCCACTTAAAAAGATGAGAGAGGCCTGTAATTGTCATCATAGGTAAACCTCAACTATGAGAGTCAAATGGTAGAAACAAATCCAGACAATAGCATTGTCTGAATTGGAAAGATTTTTTTTGCAAATTATGGTGGAAAATAAGTATTTGGTCACCTACAAACAAGCAAGATTTCTGGCTCTCACAGACCTGTATCTTCTTCTTTAAGAGGCTCCTCTGTCCTCCACTCATTACCTGTATTAATGGCACCTGTTTGAACTTGTTATCAGTATAAAAGACACCTGTCCACAACCTCAAACAGTCACACTCCAAACTCCACTATGGTGAAGACCAAAGAGCTGTCGAAGGACACCAGAAACAAAATTGTAGACCTGCACCAGGCTGGGAAGACTGAATCTGCAATAGGCAAGCAGCTTGGTGTGAAGAAATCAACTGTGGGAGCAATAATTAGAAAATGGAAGACATACAAGACCACTGATAATCTCCCTCGATCTGGGGCTCCACGCAAAATCTCACCCCATGGGGTCAAAATGATCACAAGAACGGTGAGCAAAAATCCCAGAACCACACGGGGGGACCTAGTGAATGACCTGCAGAGAGCTGGGACCAACATAACAAAGGCTACCATCAGTAACACACTACGCCGTCAGGGACTCAGATCCTGCTGTGCCAGACGTGTCCCCCTGCTTAAGCTAGTACATGTCCGGGCCCGTCTGAGGTTTGCTAGAGAGCATTTGGATGATCCAGAAGAGGATTGGGAGAATGTCATATGGTCAGATGAAACCAAAGTAGAACTGTTTGGTAGAAACACAACTTGTCGTGTTTGGAGGAGAGAGAATGCTGAGTTGCAACCAAAGAACACCATACCTACTGTGAAGCATGGGGGTGGCAACATCATGCTTTGGGGCTGTTTCTCTGCAAAGGGAACAGGGCGACTGATCCATGTACATGAAAGAATGAATGGGGCCATGTATCATGAGATTTTGAGTGCAAACCTCCTCCCATCAGCAAGGGCATTGAAGATGAAACGTGGCTGGGTCTTTCAGCATGACAATGATCCCAAACACACCACCCGGGCAATGAAGGAGTGGCTTCGTAAGAAGCATTCCAAGGTCCTGGAGTGGTCTAGCCAGTCTCCAGATCTCAACCACATATAAAACCTTTGGAGGGAGTTGAAAGTCCGTGTTGCCCAGCGACAGCCTCAAAACATCACTGCTCTAGAGGAGATTTGCATGGAGGAATGGGCCAACATACCAGCAACAGTGTGTGACAACCTTGTGAAGACTTACCGAAAATGTTTGACCTCTTTCATTGCCAACAAAGGATATATAACAAAGTATTGAGATGAACTTTTGATATTGACCAAATACTTATTTTCCACCATAATTTGCAAATAAATTCTTTCCAAATTAGACAATGTGATTGTCTGGATTTGTTTCCACATTTTGTCTCTCATAGTTGAGGTATACCTATGATGACATTTACAGGCCTCTCTCATCTTTTTAAGTGGGAGAACTTGCACAATTGGTGGCTGACTAAATACTTTTTTGCCCCACTGTATATATATATATATATAGAGAGAGAGAGAGAGAGAGAGAGAGAGAGGGAGAGAGAGACTATCACTTTAAGACTTTAAATACAGTGAGGCGCAATGACATGGTGCGCCGGTAACAGAGCTCAAATCCACCATTTACTGGAGTATATAATCTGTGCGCCTCTATGGACATGGCGCACGGCATCTCCAATTAAATATTAACATAAGATGGAGGTGCCAATATTATCGGGTGATGTGAGGAAGTTTAGTAACAACTTCCCAAGTAACAGACATGCCCAAAATAGAATGAGAAATTAACTTTTTCAGAGATAACCTGCTGCGCCTGCAAGTATGTTTAGAACTGCGTGAGATTCATGCAAGCATTGCGCATAAGCAAGCGGCTCTTGCGCCCGTAGACATGAGTTTTTTCATTGCGCGCTCAAAATCTTAGTAAATGTAAAGCAACACCTCTAATCTTGACAAATTTTTTTAAGCTGGTTCACCTATATGTTTTTTTTTGTTAGGAGATTTGCACACAGGTCATGTGAGCATGTTACATTGCCAACATGTGACATGTACCTTGTTAAAATTATGTAAAAAGACTCTAGCTCCTTTTTTAAGGCCTAAAAAGTCATGAGCTCTCCCTCTAATGCATATGATTTTCTTTGGCTAGCTTTTGCTTTTAAAGGGGAACTCCACACTTCACTCCATTCTCCAATGCTTTTGTCTACCCCTCTAATCACTTTGATTTCCTTGGGCTAGCTTTTGATTTTAAAGAGGAACTTCACACTTCACACTTTACTCCATTCTCCAATGCTCTTGTCTCCCCCTCTAATCCCTTTGATTTGCTTGGGCTAGCCTTTGCTTTTAAAGGGGAACTCTACACTCCACTTCATTCTCCAATGCTCTTGTCTCCCCCCTCTAATCCCTTTGATTTCCTTGGGCTAGCTTTTGCTTTTAAAGAGGAACTCCACACTCAACTCTACAACAGGGCCAGCTAGGAAAGGGTCGAGAAGAGCGAGCGCCCAACCCCTTACTGAACCATACAAGGCCACATGCACTCATGATAGCTGTCTGCCTTTGGGGCATGTTGGGCTCAGCCCAATACCAACTACAAAGCACCTTGTACCCACTAGTTTGAAGGAGCTTTCCACATTCTGTAAATCCCCCTGTCTGCAGCCCCCCACAACCCCAGCATAGGGTTGTGTGGAAGAGGCCCTTGTCCCCAAGAATAGGGGAACAAGGTGGTTGACTTTTGGGGGGCCTGAGCCCCTCCTACCCAAAAGCATCCAACCGCCTTTCATGGGCTAACTTGCTGTAATTGGCAAAGGGTTTGTTAGTGTTTGGGAGGGGCACAATCTTATTATAGTTTGGGGTGGTATTTTTCACGTGGGGTTCTCACTTAAAGACTTAACAGACCCAAATGGCCTTGTATGTATTGGAGGGGCAGGCAATTTTTTTTTACTTTCTTTTTAAGATTTTGCATTCCCATTCCCATTTTAAGGCCAAGAATTAGATTATAAGCCAGCCAAATGGGGACTAGAAAAATTAACAGGTCAGTTCCCATGGACTGCAATGGTATTTGTTGTATAACTTTTGCCCATGTTAGGCTGTTTGTTTGGTCCCCGGACCGGGGCATGTTTGTCCCATCTGTAATTTTGTAGCATGCTGGATGATGTGATTTTTTTTTGTGTGAACAGCACTTGGATTTTTCTGGGCATGCTCAGAGAGTGTTTTTTTGGGGTTAGTAATTTAAGGACATCCTTGACAGGTGTACCCACTTTGAAGTAATATCTCAACACTGGGTGAACTTGCATTTTGTGTGTTTCCTGGACTGTACATGTGTTTGGAATTGCCTCATTAGCACACAAACCTAGGTTATATAAAGCCTGGAAATGGCATTCTTTACCTTACCCTGAAAAGAGGCCAGATTGCTTGATGGTGTGTGTGCGCCAAGAGAGTACACTTGGGCATCCTTATATAGTTTGTAACACATTATAGTATTTTCTGTTTGTTATGTATTTGCAAAACAGATGTGTTTTAGAGCAAGTATTTTTTTTCTTTTGTTTGTATGTTTTTTTTGGGGGAGAGGATATTTTTCCCTGAAACATTTTTGATGCTGTCAATGTGTGTCGTTTCTAGGTTGTTAGTTTCACTTTGGTTTAATTGTCTGTGCTGCATTATTTTGCAAAATCTTCCTCAAGATGTTGTGACTAAAGTTGAAATCCTTAAGAAACTGTCTGCTTGAGGGAGCAGTCCTTTTAACTCCTGTTAATTTCCTCTCCAAAATGGTCAGACCTCAAAACCATGTTCTGTTAGTGTCTCAAATTAACATAAATGTGTTTTTGCTTTCCTTGCTCTTTTCCAAGTCCTGTATTGTTGACCAATTAAATTTTAAGCAAATTTTTGCATTAACAGCACTTAATCAAAATATTTATAAATATTCAGTGCTATAATATTTCATACCAAGCAGTATACAATTTCTCCCACACTTCCCACAATCATATAAAAAGTATGGGTTCCTGGACAGACAAAATTTAATTATCAATCAATGTGCAAGCACAAGCATGCAAGGAATGATATCTGAAAACACTGCTCTTCCAATGAAATAATAAAAGTCCATGCAATAAATATTGAGTGATGTGTTGTGCCTTGAATCCGAACAAACTGACGTGTTTCGTCATTACGTCTTCAGAGGGCGTGGCCAAGCAACACAACTCATCCCTTAAATACTCCAGGAGGGCGGATGATCTCTCCGCCTACATCATCGCGAGCGTCACCGCAACCATCGACACCCACCAACAGCGATTGTGCTAAGCAGTTACCCACAAGCACGTGACCATAAGCCTCATTGCAACCAACGCCGCCCACTATCTGATCTCATGCCAACAGACCACCGCTAGCACATCTCGTCTGTATCTGATGGTTCAGTCTCAGGTTATTTACGAGTGTTAGGTCATTTTCCTGTGTATCTATAAATTAGGCTTGTCATTTCTATATGCCGTGCCTAAATATTTAAAATGGTACAACAACATTTATTCTGTATTTTGGAAATTGTTTACAAAATGCAAATGCTCCCAATTCTACTACCACAGGCATATTTTAAAAAGTGACAGTCAATGTTCCTAAAATGTATTTGGCGAGGGAAAAAAACACGTATTAATCTGACACTACTGACAAAGGAAAAGGCACAAGGGGGATTGGGGGCACCTGATTTGAGAAATTATTATTACGCAATTGCCTTATCATGAATAATAAAATGGGCTAAAAATAATACAGAAAAGAGGTGGGTAAATATGGAATTTACAACTAGTAAAACACCACTGGGGAAGGTAATATGGATTCCTGTACAATATCGAGAACTTAGCACAGACACACACAGTATCACTAGGAATGCATTAAAAATATGGGACAAGATACACAAAAAGGAAGAATGGGATTCTAATTCACCTCTAATACCATTAACCGACACAAAATATTTTACACCGGGATTGGAAAAAATTTTGGAAAATGGATCATACAAGAAAATGCATAATTGAAAGCTGTAATGGAGCAAAATAAATTGGTTACGTATCAGGAACTAAAAAATAAAAGGGAATTGATGTTGATTGATGATTGGCGGTACGCCCAGCTAAAACATTTTTTTTTTTAAAAACTACCTCATCTATTAGATCCGTAGAAAACTTACGAAATTATGTGAGGAAAAGGGTAGAAAGGGGGTAATCTCTAAGATTTATAAGATATTAAATGATACAAAAAAGCTGGGCATACCGCCATACATCAAGAAGTGGGAGGAGGAATTGGAGTCACAGGTTAATGATTTTGAGATCAAGCAAGTAACGAAGAGGGTGCATTCCTTGTCGGTAAATTGTAATATAATGGAATTGAATTATAAATGTCTCGTTCGTTGGTATCTAACCCCCGACAAGGTTCATAAATGTTCAAGGGAAACAGCACAGTTACGTTGGAGGGGGTGTAAGGAAATTGGGACTATGGCCCACATATGGTGGACATGTCCCAAAATTTAAAAATATTGGGGGGAGATTAGGCAAACAATTAGAGACATAACCAATATTGAAGTTGCCGACGACCCGTGGGGATGTTTACTACACGGGATTCGATTGCCAACTAAACATTACCTGAGAACACTGCTTCCACAGCTTTTAAAGGCTGCAAAGAGCTAAATACCTACACATTGTCAAGAACTGGAACGACCTACACTGAAGGGTTGGTGCAATAAAATAGATGAAATTTACCGCTTGGAATACCTAAGTTCAGTGAGGGGGAGGTAATGGAGGAGTTTGAAGAAAAGTGGAAGGAATGGACAGTTTACAAGCATACAATGGGATACGTAGAAGTGATGGGAGCATAACATAACAAAACATAATATAATAATAACAAAATATATTAAAATAAGAATATAAACAATCTGAATTAAAGAAAGGAGAAGAGGGGAAAAGTATATAATAAAGAGAGAGTATGGAAGATGGAGAAATCTTAGATGGGAGAGGTCGGGGAATTAGAATGAGGGGGTTTGGGGGGGATGGGCTGGGTATAATAATAATTCTCTTTTTGAAATGTAATGTATTAGGTTACAATGTTGTGTTTTATATGAAAAACTAATAAAGATATTTAAAAAAAAAAAACAACAACATTTATTCTTTCATTCTAAAGTGCATACTGTATGTCATTACTCATACATATAAAACGAGAAACTTTATATGAAATGACTATAAAAAATAATGATATTATAATCAAAAAACAATATAAATCTCATAATTAATAAAACTCAAAATTTTCCCATGCTTTAATAGGAAGATATAATTAATGTAATTAGAATTACAATAATTTTATGATATAAACGCACTGAGGCTGTGCGTATGTCTCTATCATATTAAGCATAATGATAAAAATAAAGAATAAATAAAATTATTTATCCTCTTTTTTTTATAAAGCTATAATTTACAAAAAAAGCGACTATGTGCAACCTCTTCCTTGCACTGACATAACATCATCTGATGTATGATCTTCCTCTTATGGCCCATCTCTCTCAATCTGAGTTCCTAATATTGGTGAATGCTACTTACATGAGCCTATGGGGCAGTGGCGGTGCGTCCATAGAGGGCGCCGGAGCGCCGCCCCCTCTCGCTCCAGCACCGCCACTGAAAGACAATACACAGATTCATGCATTGCATGAATCTGTGTATTGTCACCGCTGCCGCGCTGCCCACTATTCATATGGCCGGCCTCCTGGTGAGTGCCGGCCATATGAATTAGAGCGGTGGCCGGCGGTGGGTGTGGCTTGGAAGTGCCTATCAGAGCCAGTGGCTCTGATAGGCTTTCCGAATACAGCTCTCACGCTGTATTCGGCTTCCAAAAACTCCTCCCAGGTACGCACGGGGGTGCGTTCCTTGGAGAAGACTGTGGAGGTTTCAGCCAATCAGGTTCACCGGATCTGGTTACCGGTGACCTGATTGGCTGAAGCGACGTCGAGGGCGGGAGAAGACATCGAGGACGGCGCGGACCGAGGAAGGTAAGTGCAGGGCTGGGGGGAACTGGCTTTATATGGGGGACAAACTGGCTGAATATGGGGGACAAACTGGCTGAATATGGGGGGAACTGGCTGTATATGGGGGACAAACTGGCTGCATTTGGGGGGAACTGGCTGTATATGGGGGACAAACTGGCTGCATTTGGGGGGAACTGGCTGTATATGGGGGACAAACTGGCTGAATATGGGGGCACACTGGCTGTATATGGGGGCACACTGGCTATATATATATGGGGACAAACTGGCTGTATATGGGGGCACACTGGCTATATATATATATGGGGACACACTGGCTGTATATGGGGACACACTGGCTGTATATGGGGGCACACTGGCTATATATGGGGACAAACTGGCTATATATGGGGACAAACTGGTTGTATATGGGGGCACACTGGCTGTATATGGGGGGCACACTGGCTGTATATATGGGGGCACACTGGTTATATATATATATATATATGGGGACAAACTGACTGTATATGGAAACAAACTGGCTGTATTTGAGGGGGCAAACTGGTGGCGTTTGGGCACAGTGGCTGCGTTTAATGGGCATAGTGGCGGCAATTGATTTTTTTTTTCAGTTTGTTTGCGCCCCCCCAAAAATTTTGAGCACCAGCCGCCACTGCTATGGGGGTAATTTACTATAGCGCCGCGGCGCTAATTAGCGCAAATTGTCGCGAATTCGCGCTAATTAGCGCAAATTGCCGCGAATTCGCACTAATTAGCGCAAATCGCGGCAATTTGCGCTAATTTGCGCTAAAACGGTATTCACTATAGCGCTGGAGAAAAATTACTTACCAAAATCGAATTTACTATAGCTCCCAGAATCCAAATAGCGCCCAAATCCTAATGCCCCATACACACGATCGTTTTTCATGCCGTTAAAACTGCCATTTTTTAAAAATGGGCCTGAAAAATGATCGTGTGTATGCTCCAGAGCATTTTTAACGACGTGAAAAACGGCCATTAAAAATTTCGGACATGCTCTCATTTTTCACGTCGTTTTTCATGTCGTTTTTTTTAACGACGTGAAAAACGATAGTGTGTATGCTTTCACGAGGTGAAAAAAAACGCGCATGCTCAGAAGCAACTATGAGACGGAGCGCTCGTTTTGGTAAAGCTAATGTTGGAAATGGAGATGGCACATTCGTCACGGTGGAATTAATAGCATAGTTTTAATGCTGCGCATTCCGTTCTTCTTTTGATAATGCTTAAAAATTACCTTCTTTTGCTAATGACATTGAGAGTTATGCCAAACTTGTTTCTAAAGTAATTCCAAATTGCTCTAATGATTGTAAAATATTATTTCTAAGCCGCACCTCCCTCCTAAATAATACTAATAATACAAAAAAAATGTAAATATCCTTTTTTTTGGAAATTATATTTTACTATTGTATTTTTATCTTTTGGGGCCTTGTTTTTTATTTTTAGGCTTAAATTATTCTTGTGTAAAGTTACCACACCAACCTTCAAAATGTGTCTCATTTGGCCTCAGGGAGGTTTGTGTCCCTTGATAATAACAATAATATTATTTGAGATGTCCCTGCCTGCTCCCTAGCAAGCTCTCTTTTGAAATACAAATCACATAGTCAAGTTTTTTAAGGCCAAAAAAAAAAACCTTTATTTCGGAACATTAACAAATTAAAGGGGAAGGCAGCACTGGAGAGCCTGCTTGCATTTGTGCATCCCTTTGACCCCACAACAACAATCCAAGATGTGAAAACCAAAATAGAGATTAGATCCCAAAAAAAAGGAGCCCAATCTTGTCTTGAGCTCCCAGAGGTCAGGAGCCACAGCAGATAAGTCCTATATGTCCCCAGTCTGTGGTACTACAGCAGGCATTATTTTCTCCTCTTCCTTGTAGCCTTCTCTCCAGCCTTCTCTGCAGCCTTGGTTGGTTTCTTCCTTGGAGGCTGGGGATCAGGAGGAGAGGTTGTGGCAGGAGGAGTAGTAGGAGGAGGAGGAGGAGGTGGAGGAGGAGGTGGAGGAGTAGGGACAACCTCCGTTATATCGCTGTACATGGTGAGTTCACCCAGCAAGCCCTTATTGATCACTTTTAAAAGCAGGGTCTCACTATATATCTTTTGCCGTAAGTCCATTTGCCCTAGTTTGTGGGCGAGGAATGCGGCAAATCCCTCATCAACAGAGGGTGCCTCTCTGAGGGCCGCTGTTGCCTCTCTGATGAAGGCCCTGGTTTCCTCCTCCACCTGCCTACCTCTCCTTGGCCCTCGTGGTTTAACTACCAGGGGAGGCATCTGGGCTCTTGTGCTGGGCCCAGCCTCCTCCTGGGTGCCACTGGGCCCTGCCTCCTCCTGATCCCCAACATCACCCTCTTCCTGGCTCTGCTCTGGCTGTAAAAAAAGAAAGGGACATTATTTATTTTGCCCCACCATCATTCACAGACATTGTTCACCTCTAGACATTCTTGAAATCAATGTCAAAAGTTATGTCATTTTCAATGATTCCGCATCCTGGTTTTGTTGCCTTGTCCACATAAAATTAGGCCACTACTGTATCTTGCTCTTAAAAAACTTTATTGGTAGAAGTTTACATACCTAACAATACTAACATCTATTTAAATTCTACAATTTTGTAAGATATAAATATAGATATCAATACTTTACCTGGCTCCATATATCCAAATCTGCCTCCTCAGGGACCTCATCTTGAACCTCAGAGGAAGCCAGAGCAGGGTTGCCAGGAAGGCTGGAGGACTAGCTGCAGGGAAGGCTGGAGGGTTGGCTACAAGGAAGGCTGGATTGACCTCTGGGGGGAAGGGTGGACAGAGATTCCCTCACTTCCAGCTGGTCATCCAGGAAAGATAACTTGCTGTAGTACCACAGACTGGGTTTATAAACCTTATCTGCTGGAGCACCTGACCTCTGGGACCTCAGGACCATAGTCCTCTGGGTCCTGTATGTCCCTCTGATGGTCGCTATTTTGGTTTTCACATCTTGGAGAGTTGTTGTGGGTATCTTGGTTTGCACAAATGCAAGCAGGCTCTCCAGTGCTGCTTTCCTGGCGTCTTTATTTTTATTCGCGCCACTTTTGGTTTGCCATAGTATAGGTAGCTCTTGCCATTTGTCTATGAACTCCCCCATGAATTCTGGGTTTTTGAAAGTATTCATGATATCTGTAAAAGCGAGAAACAACAAAATATATATTTTTCAGGCAACATTCCTCAAATGTGCATTTTCTACATATTTTTTACGCACAAATCTCCTCGTCTGATGAACCTGAAATGCTTAAATTGTTAGGTACCTTCGTCAAGATGTTCATTGCTAACTCCCTCTCCCGCCAAATGAGCGTATTTTCGAGACATGGATCTTCACTTGATATACACTGCGCATGCGTGAAACTCTGCACGCTTTCCCCGCCCCTGACGTTCGATATTGCACTTTCCCCGCCCCTTCTCGCTCGTCGTAGTGCTTAACAAAACATGGCGGAGACACAGGTGGCTGAGATTACCTCTACAGAGGAGGAGATTCCAGAGGAGCCCAAATCCAGATCCAGGAGATATAAGGCATCCAACATGTCATTCGAGGAAATGGTGGAGATGGTCGCCATTTTGAAGAGGGAGGATTATAATGCCAAGCATGGGCCATATAAAAGGCCTGATCTGGTCAAGGCAAAAATTATGGGCAAAGTGGTCAAAAGTCTTCGCAAAAAATTTGGGGTGTGAAGTTGCGGGAGCCCGACCAATACAAAAGAATCAAGAAAGTTTTAGGAAAAAGTAAGTTGTTTTTTAATATTTTCCATGGTACATATTATTTACTTGTATTCTGTCGTGTATTTTTGACTTTGATATAGTACAGTGAAAGATACCATCTTTCAGGTTCGTCCGCACAGTAAACTGACGTATTAAACCTCTTTCTCCGTACAGTTCCTCAAACGATGTTTTAGGATCATCCAGTGTGAACACCCATGTATTTTATTTTATTTGGGGGAGCAAATTTTGTAATCACTTATTTTTTCGGTGCTAATCCAAAGGACATTTGTTCGTTTGAAAAAAGGATATGCATGGTAATGTTAAGGGAGTGAATGCTCAGCAGCTGATGAAACATCTGAACGCAGTAGTACAAGTGTGGGCCTAAAGCCAAAAAGCTTGAGGGTGTCATACACAGGTGATCCTGTGTAGATACTTTGGGGTGTTACAATGGGGGTAATTTACTATAGCGCCGCGGCGCGAATTTGCGCAAATTGCCGCGAATTCGCGCTAATTAGCGCAAATTGCCGCAAATTTGCGCTTATTAGCGCAAATCGCGGCAATTTGCGCTAATTAGCGCTAAAACGGTATTCACTATAGCGCTGGAGAAAAAATACTTACTTATCAAAATCGAATTTACTATAACTCCCAGAATCCAAATAGCGCCCAAATCCTTACTCTACTAAAAGCTGGAGTTGTGCACATGAAAATAATGTTTAGAGCGTGATATAATTGCCTAAATGGTACTGAAATATGTGGTATATTATTTAAAGATAATCTGCTTTTAAACTATGTGAAAAAGTGATTTCTACACTGAAATATCTTTAAAAGTCTGAGAAGTAAAAAAATGCCCGTTTTTGGACAACTATTTGCAAACGAAACTGAGCATGCCCAGAGCTAAAATAACTCAAATTTTAACTCAAGTGACTTTTTGCACAAGAGTTATAGTAAATACCGAAATGAGAGCTAATTAAAGAGCATGTTTTGGAAGTGAAAATCTGAGCTATTTTAGTCCAATGCAAGTTTTAGCCATTGATTCTAATGATACAATTGTAACTTTCACAAATAAATCCTTTTAATGTTGAGATGAAATGTATCTTTCTCTGAAATAAATTTTCCTTTGCAACAATGTTGCTTCTAATTCAAATATTTTGTTTTTAAAGAAAGCTAGAATGTGGAATGTTTTGATAAAATATATTTCCTGGTGCCTCCATGGCAGCATACCTGTGATAGATCTCCGCCTCGACTCCTCCTTCAGGACTAGTGAATAGCATAAATTAAAGGCATAGTCCCTCCCCCAACATTCTCCTTTTTTTCCTCATACCTTCTTGTGCTGGTGAAGAGTAGCAGTACGTCCATACCTCTGCAGTCGGCAGCGTCCGCCGGGTTTAGCCTTTCCCGTGCGCAGTCCCTGTTCTTGGGCCGCTCACAGCGCTGATAAGACTGGGAACCCCTCTGTGGATCTGTTGGGGTCATTTTGCAGAGTTTCCTCACAGGAACGCAGTCTGCTATCACATCCATGATGAATGCAGTGGAAGTCGCAAAAGGATCAGCTCCATCTTCCCAGGCTGGTGGTTTCCATTTTTTATTACAGGCATTTGTGTTTTTCCCCTTTCTTTTCCTCTCTTCCCCTCCCCTCCCCTTTCCTTTGCTTGTTAGGCGCCTTTAAAATGATTGTTGTCTTACTTTTTTGTTCCTTTAAAACTGTGCAAATGGATAGGGCAGGTGTCTCTCTGTGCAACAACATTGTGGTGCTTATTTCCGGGTTCGGGGGGGGGGGCTACAGGTGCTCTGTACATCCCGCCAGGTAGGAGAGTGTCACGGCGCGGTGTCCTTGCCGCCGTCTGCGCATGCGCGATTCGGGAGTGATACAGAGCCGTAGTTTCTCGGCTCTCTGTACTGGTGACGCTGGATCTTCTGCGCGTGCGCATGCATGGTCGCTTGGTTCAGTGTCGGCCATCTTGGATTCTGGAAAGAAGGCTAGATTTGCCCTTTTTTTCAATCCATTCCAAATAGTGGTTTATGGGATTAGCCCACGCACCTTGAGCCTATTTAGGTTCAGATTCAGGGATTGCTGTCAGTCTCCTCAGCTGTGCCCTGCTAGGTCTCTCTGATGCTGCTTTGTGGTAGGTACTTTTTATTTTCTCAAAAAAAATGTTGCCGATCAAAAATGTTTTAAAAAAAAAAAAAAAAATGACGATATAAAAATGTTTATGTTTAAAAAATAAAATAAAAAATAAAAAAAGATGACGATATAAAAATGTTTATGTTTAAAAAATAAAATAAAAAATAAAAAAAGATGACGATATAAAAATGTTTGTTTTAAAAAAATAAATAAAAAAGTGACGCCAAAAACTCCTGATTCTTTTCCCTTTCTTACTATATTTCCGGAGCTGATCCTTGTGCCCAACTCCGCAATGAGTCATTCATCTCACAGCAAAGATCCTCACACTTCTATTAGGTATGTGACCAACTATACGTGAGTATAAAAAAAAAAAAAAGTGCGCTCACTGATCTAGCGTGAGTTCCTTACATCGTAGCCCTACCCACTCCAAGGAGTCCCGCTCATTAGGGCGTAGGTCCCATTCTTCACATCGTAGATCAGAGAGGTCAAGATCCAGAGGACATGATCGGTCCCCCTCTCCTAGGACCTATAGCAAGAGAAATACCAGACAGAGTGGTCTGTAAGGACTGTTTTACGGACTATGCGTCCAACCGCGAGCTAGAAAATCAGCATGCTGTAGATCTGCTCAAGCGAACAATGAAGGACTCCTTCTCTGAGCTTTTGACTTTGGTCCCCGCTCAACCACTTCAGCAGATATCCCAGGTTCAGGATATAGAACCTAATCTCCCTGGTCCGTCAGCAGTCAGTACACCTCTGCCACCGTCAGGCCGACCAGCTAGAGATACACCACCTGAAGACTCTTCAGGGGACTCTTGAGAAGAGTCAGAAACTTCTGGCTTCAGTCTCTCCTTGGTAAAGCCATTCATCCAGGCAGTCAAAGCTGCAATCACCTGGAAAGACGCAGATTAGCCTCCCCAAGAGTCTACAAGCTACTTCCCATTCCTCAAAAGAAAGCAGGTTATTTTCCCGTTGATGGGCAAGATTAGTTAAGTCATTCAGAAGGAATGGTCAAAGACTGATAAATAAAAAAAAAATAAAAAATTATTTTTTTGGGTCGGTTCAATAAACTATATACCCCTTACCAGAGTCGGGAACGCAGTCACTAAACTCCATGCCAGTGGTAGACGCGTTGGTGGTGCGACTTGCAAAAATATAACTTTGCCAATGGAGGATTCCGCTTCCTTCAAAGACCCTCTAGACAGGCAAATCGACCTGGAGCTGAAGAGGAGCTACTTGGCCGCGGGAGCAGCGTGTAAGCCAGCTATTGCCCTCACATCAGTATCAAATGCCATAGGATCTTGGACAGATAACATTGAGACGGCATTGCGTCAGGATGTCCCCATGGAGGATATAATTAAAGCCTTGGAAGAGCTTAGATTGTCGGTAGACTTTGTCGGGGTAGTGGCCATTGACACGATCAGGTGCTCGGCAAGATCCATGTTGCATTCAGTAATGGCAAAGAGGGCCTTGTGGCTGAAACCCTGGACGGCTGATTTATCTTCCAAACAAAATTGGTGCAAAATCCCGTTCGATGGTAAAGCCCTATTCGGAGACAAAATGGATAAAGCTATCTCCAGGCTGTCAGGAGGGAAGTCTGGTATGCTTCCACAGGACAGAAGGATGCGAAGATTCAGTGGTGGTTCCCCTAGGTTCCGCCAGTCAAACCCAAGGGATTTTAGGCAGTCGAGACAGCCCAGGGACAACAAAAGACCTTGGAAAGGTACTCGGGGATCCTTTTTGTATAGGAAGATGAAAGCCCTTCCGGCTCCACAGGAGCAGAAGCAGTCTTTTTGACGACAGAGGAACCCAGGCACTCCCGGTGGGAGCCAGGCTAAAGTCTTTTGTCCCAGTCTGGGCCACCTGCTGCCACGACCCCTGGGTTCTGTCAACAATTCAATGGGGGCACTTTTGGAATTTCTCTTACCCCCCCACCCCCACCTCGGAACTCTTTCAAAGGAACAGAGATTCCATCCTCTCCACTGAAAGCTCAAGCTCTAAAAAAACTTCCTAACGTCACTCCAGCTTCAGGGGGCGGCTTTTCCGGTTCCCTTGGCAGAGCGCTTTGCAGGCTTCTACTCCACCCTATTTCTGGTCCCAAAGAGGACAGGTGGGTGGAGGCCTGTGATAGACCTAAAGAGGTTCAGCCGGTATATCTGCCCCGAAAGCTTCAAAATGGAGTCCCTGCAGACGATTATTCAGGCAGTCCAGCCATCAGATTGGATGATTTCGGTTGATCTGCAGGATGCGTACATACACGTGCCAATTCTACCTGCATTTCAAAAATATCTGAGATTTGCAGTGGGACGGACCCACCTACAGTTTCAAGCCCTGCCTTTCGGTCTGTGCACCTCTCCCAGGGTGTTCACCAGGATACTAATCTGCTTTGGTTCCCCTGGTGGAGAGGGGCTTGAGGATATACCAATACCTGGATGACATCCTCCTCCTAGCAAGCAATCCGGATCAGTTGGTACGTCACCGGGAAATTCTTCTACAGACCCTAAAAGAGCTAGGGTGGCTGGTGAATTCCGACAAGAGTCAACTAACGCCAACACAGCAGATAATCTATGCGGAACGTTCGACACTCAGGAGGTGACAGTGTCATTACCACCGCCGAAGGCAAGGATTGTCATCCAGAGAATAATCAAAGTCATCCGGAGCCCGTATCTGACGGCTTCACAATGCCTGAGCCTCATTGGCACAATGTCTTCCTGTATACCCATGGTTCCTTCGGCACATTGGCACTTGAGGTATTTCCAGACTGGTTTCTTGGCGCAGTAGAAGAAACAACGACTATCTCAGACGATCCTGCTGACGGGAAAATGCGCAGGAGCCTTCACTGGTGGACAGTTCTGGAAAACCTCTCCAAGCCTCATCACCTGGGCTCCCTTCCTTGGATCACAATTGCGTCCGCTTGCAAGCAGACAGGGCTGGGGTGCCCATTGCGGGCAAACCAGAATACAGGGGAGATGGTCATACACCACCCAGGGAGTGGTATCCAACATCTTTGGAGATGAGGGCAGCCTTCTTGGCACTGACCTCTTTGGCACCCCAAATCAGAGGCCAGAGAATACTCCTATGCCTAGACAACAGGGCAGCTGTCGCTTATCTGCAGAAGCAGGGAGGCACTCACAGCAGGTCACTCCTCAAGGAGGTAGAGCCGATCATGCTCTGGGCAGAGCAGAACCTCCTGGACCTCAGAGCAATGTATCTGCCAGGCAGGTTGAACACGGAAACAGACACGTTATCCAGAAACTTCCTGGACAACAACGAGTGGGCTCTCCACCCTCCATGTCTTCCTTCAGATTGCCAACATATCGGATCCCCCTCAGGTAGATCTGTTCGCCTCCCCGAAGAACGCCAAGCTGGATAGGTTCTTCTCTCGGCTGCCGCACCCACAAGCCGAGGCAGTGGATGCCCTGTCATGTCCCTGGAGGTTCACCACGGCATATGCCTTTCCTCCCAGGCCATTAATACTCAAATTCCTCCTGAGGCTCCTCAGAGAGCCAGTCCAGGTGGTGGCAGTACTTCCGTATTGCGCCTCAGTGTGGGCTCTCCAATCAAGATCCCTCCTTTCCCTCAACTTCTGTCGCAGGGCAGTCTAGTTCATCTAAACCCTCAGAAGTTGAATCTTCGAATCTGGAGGTTGAGAGGCGAAGGTTCGAATCCCTAGGGTGTTCCCCAGGAGTCATAACAACCCTTCTAAAAACCAGGAAGCCTGCAACTAATGCCATATATTCAAAAATCTGGGACAGTTCTTGTGATTTGCTTCCGGAAATGGATTTGATCCAATCCTTCCCTCTACTTCCCATGTTCTAGGGTTCCTTCAGACAGGACTTGATCTGGGACTTGGTCTGAGCTCCCTCAAAGTGCAGGTAGCAGCAATCTCTGCCGCAACAAATAAGAGATGGGACGGAGGATCCTTTAGTAGTCACTTACCTCCAGAGGTGTATTGAAGATTCACCCTCCTGTCAGACGATCATTTCCTAAGTGGGATTTGTCGCTGGTCCTTGAAGTTCTATCTGACCATCCCTTTGCTCCAGTGGAACAAGTAACAATATGGAACCTGACACTAAAGACAGCTTTCCTGCTAGCCATTACATCTGGCAAAAGGATCTTGGAACTTCACTCTTTAGGGATAGGTGACGACCACATCTCCTTCTTCCCCGACAGAGTGGAACTTCGCCCCCTTCGGGGGTTCACACCAAAGGTCACTACTCCAAGCCACCTGTTGGAACCCTGGGCACTACCAGTGTTTACAGACACAGATTCAGAGTCTTGTCACGAACTGGATGTATCCAGAGTGCTCAGGGCCTACCTAGAAGCCACCGGCCCCTTCAGAAATTCTGAGAGACTTTTCATCGTACCGTTCAGTAAATACAGGGGCAAAGAAGCTTCCATCAGAACTCTGGCATCTTGGGCTGTAAAGTTAATCCAGAAGGCCTACAGGGTGAAGAATATGGAGCCTCCATCCCGAGTGAATGCTCATTCTACAAGGGCAGTCTCAGCTTCCTGGGCAGCAAGGGCTAATGTTTCGTTGGAGATGGTGTGCAGGGCTGCCACCTGGTCTTCTCACCATACATTCCTCAGACACTACCATATTGATCCAGGAGCGCTCACGACTGTTGAGTTTGGAAGGAGGGCAGTTCAGGCTGCTATGTCCTCATCTAATTAAACATTTATTGTTAAGCAATTATCCCACCCATGTCAGCTAGTTATTTATCACAGGTATGCTGCCATGGAGGCACCAGGAAAACTGAAAATTGTATCATACTTACCAGTAATTTTCCTTTCCTGGTGCCTATCCATGGCAGCATACGCTCCCACCCTCGGTATTCTATATTACAGAGAATGTTGGGGGAGGGACTATGCCTTTAATTTATGCTATTCACTAGTCCTGAAGGATGAGTCGAGGCGGAGCTCTATCACAGGTATGCTGCCATGGATAGGCACCAGGAAAGGAAAATTACTGGTAAGTATGATACAATTTTCAGTTTTTTCTCTGTCACTTTCACTTGTTACTCTCCATATCACACCAATCGTTACCCAAACTCACACAGGTGTCTTTACAAACCACAAACAATACCATTGCTGATGCAAATTTAAAATTAGTCAAATTTTTTTGTGCTTTTTATTATTTCTAAATAATCATAATTTGAGCCCCAAAAATGTGATATGTGTTCCAACATCAGAAATAAAAATGTAATTCCCCAAAATTTGAGGGTAATATCACTATTCTAAACTCACCCCCAAAAAAACACCAAATATCACAGAATAAATCAAGAAGAATAACTCTTGAGTAATGTAATTCCATCACCTGTATGTCCAAAGAAATGCAGTATTTATGTGTATTTACATGTAGGAGGATTCCACATGTGGCAGCTCCGTGGCTTAGAGGTTAGAACTTCTGCTTAGCATCCCTGAGTGTCTGGGTTCAAATCCCAAACATGCTGTTTCATGTAGAGAAGTTGTCTCATATCCCAGGTCCTAAAACTATGTCTAAATCTTGTATTTATGTGTAGGAGGGTTCCACCACCACTGTAAATCTTGCCAGATACACAATTTAGCCCAAAGTATTGGGACGCCTGCCTTTACACACACATGAACTTTAATGGCAGCCCAGTCTTAGTCCGTAGGGGTAAATTTTGATTTGGCCCACCCTTTGCAACTAGAACAGCTTCTGGGAAGGCTGTCCACAAGGTTTAGTGTGTCTATGGGAATGTTTGATCATTCTTCCAGAAGTGCATTTGTGAGGCCAGGCACTGATGTTGGATGAGAAGGCCTGGCTCGCAGTCTCTGCTCAAATTCATCCCAAAGGGAGTTCTATCGGGTTGAGGTCAGGACTCTGTGCAGGCCAGTCAAGTTTCTCCACCCCATACGCACTCATCCATGTCTTTATGGACCTTGCTTTGTGCACTGGTGTGCAGTCATGTTGAAACAGGAAGGGGCCACCCCCAAACTGTTCCCACAAAGTTGGGAGCATGAAATTGTCCAAAATGTCTCAGTATGCTGATGCCTTAAGAGTTCCCTTCACTGGAACTAAGAGGCCAAGCCCAACCCCTGAAAAACAACCCCACACCATGATCCCCCTCCACCAAATGATTTAGACCAGTGCACAAATCAAGGTCCATAAAGACATAGATGAGTGAGTTCGGGGTGGAGGAACTTGACTGGCCTGGACAGAGTCCTGACCTCAACCCGATAAAACACTTTGGGGATGAATTAGAGCGGAGACTGCGAGCCAGGTCTTCTCGTCCAACATCAGTGCCTGACCTCACAAATGCACTTGGAAGAATGGTCAAACATTCCCATAAACACACTCCTAAACCTTGTGGACAGCCTTCCCAGAAGCCTTCCCAGAAGACTTGGAGCTGTTATAGCTGTAAAGGGTGGGCCAACTCAATATTGAACCCTACGGACTAAGACTGGGATGCGATTACAGTTCATGTGCGCTTAAAGGCAGGCGTCCCAATACTTAGGCCAATATATTGTATATTGTTTGGAGACACGGAACTTGGCTATGGACTTGGGGCTGGTTCACACCACAGAGATGCAGAGAACATGTGTGAGGCTGCCTGGTGGCTAAGTGGGCAGCAATTCCATCTAGCAGCACTGGGGTTGCTGGTTCAATTCCCCAACATGCTAATGCTTATGTTGAAGACATGCTGGTATTTTATTTGTCTCCTGTCAAAATAGTCTCTAATGTAAGAAAGTTAGTTTTGGACTTTAGATTGGAAGCTCATTGCAGCCAGGGACTGATGTTAATGTTAATGTTAATGTTTGTTAGCACTAATCATGCCCAGGGACTTGGACATTTAAAATTGTAGGGTTTACACTGCACAGGTACATATGCTTAGAAAACTGTTGCTTTGTTTATGTGCATGCAAATGGACTTGGATCTTTGGCCTGTAGTTGGAGATTTGATGCACATAGCCAAGGGCTAACACAGTTGCAAATAGTATTATTTGTTCCTGCCCATCAGGTGAAATAACTTTAGACATACATGAAGAGACAAATTGAAAGATACTGGTGGGCGTGTACTTCTATTGGGCGTGTACTTCTATTGGGCGTGTACTTCTATTGGGCGTGTATCAGTTTGCTAACAATACAACCTCTCTTATATAAAGGCCTGCAGTATGGGGGATCATTTGGTCTGAGAAGGCCAGGTTTTTTGCTGTGATTTGTTGGGGGAGAAGAAATGATGTTGTGCAGATTGACAACCCCCCCCCCCCCCCCCAAACGAGTGTTATTTGCTGAAATTCTTGTGCATTTTTTCAATCAAAAATTGTGTGTGTATTGTTCCTGTCTGACCGTGCAAAATCGTTTGGAAGCATCTGCTGACCTTCTACTCTTGGATCTCATTGCTTAATCATGTACACAGAAATGCAGCTTCCAGCAGAACATGGTCACCAATGTATGTATATGTGGATTGTGGGGTGGGGGTGGGTGTTTTGAACATGTCTTTTTTATTATGTTGGAATGCTTTGTAAGTATAATGACTTGAGTATGTTTCTATATTCTTGCAGATAAAAATGTGATGTGTTGCCCGTTATACACTAAAAGTAAAGCTGTGTGCACTCTAAGGTTTTGACAAGTTTTAGATTGTAAGCTCCTATGAGCAGGGCCCTTAAAATCCAATTGCTAAATGGAGCACCATGTATCCTGTCCAAATTTTTTTGAAGCTAGTAAATGAATGTACCTAATTTTGTTTCTGCTAGCAAAATAAAAGCACGTTATTGAGCTTTGGTGTGTGTGTGTGTGTGTGTGTGTGTGTGTGTGTGTGTGTGCTTTTTTTTTTTTTTTGGCAAAGTGCAAAATCCTGAATATTTTATTTCTATATGAATTTGTGCACCAAAAAATGAATCTCTTTGCCCTTGTTCACATTGATGCTACTTTGAAATCGCGCTACTTCACTTAAGCTAGCGCGATTTTAGGTACTACTTGATAGACATCTGTGTGGCTTCATACACAAATGTCTATTGAAGTCGCACCTGAAATTGGCAAAAGTAGTGCAGGAACTTCTTTTGGAAATCAGTGCGGCGCCACAAAATTGGGGTTGCATCGATTGGAACAGTGCCATTGCCACCAATAGTCATGCGATTTGATTTCTGAAAGTGCATGACAAATCGCCCCAATGTAAACCTAGGCTTCAGCACACCTGCAAGTAAATGATAAAGATTCCACCTTTATCAACAGCTGTGGAGAATTGCAGGTAATGAATTCAGCTGGAGGATAGACAGTGTTGTATGTGTCGGCTCTGGTTCACATTGGTGCGATTTGACATGTCAGATCGGTGGCAATTGCGCTGTTCTAATTGGTGTGATTTGTATTGATATCATTGCAGAAACCTGCACAGATGTCTCTGATGTTCCTCCCACCCCCTCCTGCAGTTGGGACTGACATGCAGGAATGAAAATCGTATGAGTTCAGCTGAACGATTTCCTCCCGCTGTCAGTGTGAAGCAGAGCTCAAACCGGGCCTTTTGCCTTTGTAATTCACCTGCTGCTATGGCAGAGACACCATTTCTTTTGAAACTCCCTTAAGTTTACCTTCAAATATCATATGTAGAAATACAGATTTGCATATCTGCAAATAATCAAAAATAATAAATTCTAAGTGTGATTGAGATCAAATATTCGCAGCTGCAATCAACAGCGCGTGGTTTCACCTCCTGACCCGGAAATGAGTCACTGTAATCACCGGGAAGTTCCTGTGCTGGTCAGGATCTCCATCTAGGTGGACATGGCGGGGTCCCTCTTTAGAATAGATAGAGGAAGTGCTGCTGATTTGCCGGGTAAGTGTAGGTTATGTACTTGTGCTTACTCAAGGTTGGGGTGGATTTGGTGTGGGTGGGCTTCATTGATTTGTTTGGTATCACTACACATTTGCTTCTGGCCCATGTACACACATCACTACTTCCTGCATTTGTTCTGCTGATGTAAATCAGTAAGGACTATGCAAGTATAAATGAGAGCTCCTTTCTATTAAAATATATATGACTTGATTCACAGTTGGGCGACTTTTCATGATTCTCAATGATAACCATTCATATCTGTGCTACTTTAAGTCAGACCAACTTCAAAGTAGTCCTTGTACTACTTTGGTGTGACTTTCAGGCTCGGTTTCCACTAGTGAGACTTGTCATGCAACTTGGGACTGCAAAGTCGCATGACATGTCATACCCTATGATTTCCAATGAGTATGGTTCATATCTGTGCGACATCAAGTCGCAGCGACTTCAAAGTAGTCCCTGCACTACTTTGGACCCACTTTGATACAACTTGAGGTCCATAGACCTCAAGAATATACAGGCATTGCTCCAAGTCACATCAAAATTGCGGCAAAAAATTGCGGCAAAATCATGCGAATTTAGGGTTGCAATAGTGGAAACAGAGCCTCATGTGACTTGAGGTACATAGGGCGCAATATTACACAGGCATTCCCAGAAGTTGGGGCCAAGTTGCAGCGACAAAGTGGCAGCAAATTAGGGTGACTTTCAGGTCGCAGCAGTGTGAAAGAGATTCAAGGATATCTTTGAATTTGGCCCTATTGTCACTTGTGCATCCTGAAAGTGGGGAAAATTCATCCCTGCACTACCTTGGTTTGACTTTGATGCGATTTGAGGTCCAAACACCACAAGATAACACAGACATTGCTTCAAGTCATGGCAAAGCTGTGCAATTTTAAGGTCGCACAAGTGCAAATGGGGCTTTATTCAAAGGTGTTATTTAATCTCATTAGGTTACTTTCACACTTATGTGACTTTTCATGCAGCTTTGGACCTCAGAGTCGCATTAAAAGTTTCCCCCCCCCCCCCCCATGAGTTCCATTCATATCTATGCAACTTTACCCATGTTCACATAGCTCTGAATTGACATGTCAAATTGCAGGCCAAATCGGCGCCTATTGACGGCAATAGAACTGTCCGAATTGGTGCGACGCCACACAGATTCCCAAAAGTATTCCCTACACTACTTTGGGCGACTTCAGGAGGCGATTTCTTACCTCCCAACTTTTTGAGATGGGTATAAGGGACAACTATTAGCAAAAGTATGTAGGCATAGTACACACCTCCTAAAACACCTTCTTAAAGGAGAATTATTAAAAAAAATATATATATATTAGTTAAACCCCCAAGTGCTTTTTTTTAACAATAATATCCCTTTAGATTGGCTTTGAGAATTTACAAACAAAGCAATTTAGAAATTAGATGAAAGGTTTAGCGCTGGGAAACACTTTTTGAAAGATAAAAATTGCATTTTATATCAAGCTATACAGATCCGAACAAAATGAGGGACAAATGAGGAGGAAAGAGGGACAGAGGGACTTTGGTCCAAATCAGGGACAGTTGAGACCTATGTGATTTCACTAGACATCTGTGCAGGAAAGTGCACTGATGTCTCTGAAATCGCTCACAAAGTCGGGCTGAGGCCCCTTTCACACTTGAGCGACTTTTCCTGAGACTTTGGTCATCAGAGTTGCATGACAAGTCATACCCCATGCAGAAAAAATGCATACGGAAGTTTGTGCGCCTTTCCCTGCGACTCCTGCGTCCATAGACCTCAAGATTACACAGACATTGCTTAAAGTCGCATCAAAATCACACAAATTTCAGGTCGCACAAGTGTGAAAGGGGCCTAAGTCACTGTGCTGAGTACTATTATACCTAGAATATAAAGTAGTCCCACCATCAAACACTCAGCAGCATATGCTGAAAAGAGGCGAATGCCTATTCGCCAATGCCACATCAGCATGAACATGGTTGTTACAATAATATTAAAGTGGTTGTAAACCCACTTAGACAACTTGCATCTACAGGTAAGCCTAGATTAAGGCTAACCTGTAGGTGCAAGAAATATCTCCTTAAAGTGGTTGTAAACCCACTTTTTAAACAAAGACCTACAGGTAAGCCGAGATTAAGGCTTACCTGTAGGTGCATGAAATATCTCCTTAACCTACACGGTTAAGGAGATATTTGTATGTAAATGCGGCGACGCTGACGTCACCCCATTCACAAATTCGGCTAGGTCGCAACATTCGACGATGTAGCCGAATTCGACAGCTCACGCGCGCATGCGCGGAGTCACGTCTTCGCCGCTCCGGCCAATCACAGCGCCAGAGCGGCGCTGTGATTGGCTGCAGCGGCGATACCCGGAAGTAACATTCCGGCTATCGCCGCAGCGATGGATGCGGCTAGAGGAGGGACACGGACGACTTCGGGGGCCCCGATCGAAGGTAAGTGGTACATAATGAGCTAGTATGCTAGTCATACTAGCTCATTATAGCTTTGTCTTGCAGGTTAGTAAAAAAAAAAAAAAAAGTTAAAAGGGTTTACAACCACTTTAATCTACACACACTAGTAGATGTTTGTGCTATGCTCAATAGGCTAGTGGTCAGCACTTCTACCTTGAAAACCTCAGGATTTGAAGCACTCATGGGTTCAAATCCCACAGAGAGATACTAAAAGATTGTATTGGTGAAAAAAGGCAAATGCCTATTAGCCAATTAGCCAAAGCAGCATATGCTGAAAATAGGTAAATGCCAATTAGCCAATGCACTTTTATTCAATAATATTATGGTGTGGACTTCCAAACATCACACACTAGCTAACAGGCAGTTTACTTTTCTTTGTTTGTTTATTTTAATTTGCTTGTGCAAATAATAAACATAGCTGTTGGATGGTAGGTTGGCTGGTATTTGAACTTGTAACATGAGAGCTGTATAGACATGGGAGCAGACCACTAAGCCATTGTGCTAAGTACAAGACCTGCATAATAGTGTAGTATGATTAAAGAATGAACATAAATAATTACCGCTTTATAGCCACCTAAATGAAAAAATAAAAACATGAAAAAAACAACATACAACAAATAGGTAACCTAAATGTTTAATACATGTAATTTTAGATAATAGCAGACATTACTATGTAATAATCCTTCATAACTGCATTCGTTAGCAAAAGAAGGAAAAAAAACTAGGAATACTAATTGCAATATACATCAATAGATAGAGCACATCTCATATAAAAATGTTTCTTTCACATACATGGATCATGGTTACAGTGCAGTGCTATATAAAAACTTAGTGGAAATTGGCATTTGCGCGTACGCGGAGTCGCTAATTAGCGCTGATTTCACATTTACTAACACTTGTTTGCTGCTAATAGCGCTCTTTTTCATTCGCAAATTCGCGCATGGAATTTTTAATTGTCAAAAATTGGAGCTATTTTTTGCGATATGCTCAGTACTTCCTGGAGTTATAGTAAATCAGCCCCTATATCTCCATTATGTAATTTGAATTCACATTATGATCTCTTTATGTCAGATATAAATTCTGGCCCACTAGATATGTCCAGTGTGATTTTTCGATCACTCTGTATAAGTAGTATCAAAAGTTCTCTGTAAAGCAACTAATAACGATAGTAGAACCCCTATTTAATAGTTGTTTATAAAGCAATTCAAGTCCAGATCTATATTCAACCCATTTGGACTCAAAGTATTGGTCAAAAAAATCCACTGGGTTTCGCTTCTGGATAATTCTCGGACCATGTTGGCTCCTCTCCATCTGGGGTGCAGTTTGTCAATCCCCCAGAATTTGAGGCCAGCCGTATTTCTGTCATGTTTCTGTCTGAAATGTAAAGACACACTATGATCTTTGTACCCTATCGTTATGTTGTATATATGTTCTGAAACTCTTTTTGCGAGTTTCCTTTTGGTGCGTACACTATATGTGTCGATATACATGATATGAATTCCTTAATTTGAAACTCTTTGCCATTTGCAGTTGATGCAAAGCTCGTCATCCCCCTAATATGGGTGGTGACCTGCTAACACGCTTTGCATTTCCTGCAAGGAAAAAAAAACGGCTCGGTCCCAGAACATTTGTGGTCTATTTGGTGGATCTAGTACCTTTTTAACCACCTGGTCACCGAAGGATGTAGTCCTTCTATAGATAAAAGGTGGAATGACTGGTAATACCTTGCTTAAGATTTTATCCATGCTCAGGATGTCCCAATGTTTCCTGAAAATGGATTCAATCTCTCTGTATTGTTCATGGAAACCACTTATGAAGCCCCATTCATGTTTAGCATCCTGTTGCCTTTCTCTCGGTAGTAGGCTAGATTCTTGTGAGGCTCAGCCCACCTCCCTAATGATATCATCAAGTTGTGGGGCCCTGTAACCCTTTTCCACAAAGCGTCTTTTAATCTGTTCTGCTTGGGCCTCATAATCTATATATAAGGAATAGGCTGTCCGTCGAATATCGAACATTATGGGCCGTTCACGCCAAATTCGAGTGGCGCGTCACGGCCCATAATTCACTGCGGCATCGCAGCGCATTGCTGGCTGATGATTGGCCAAGCATGCACTATGACCCACATGCTTGGTCAATCACAGCGCCGTAAGTACAGAGAGCCATAATTGGCCAAAGCCAGGGTGGCTTTGGCCAATCATGGCTCAGAGGAGTAGGTACACACCACACACTATATAAGGCCACTGGCGTAGCGGCATTGTGTAGTGTGTTGCGGCGTTGGTTAACTTAGAAGACAGAGAGAGAGAGAGACAGTGTAATTTGATTTGAGTTAGATAGAGCAGGCAGGCGATTCAGTTAGCTGCAGTTACAGTGTGTAGAGGATATATATGCATCCTAGGTGTTGTATATATATTTACACACTGTATTCAATTTAGCTAGATCCGTTCCTGTTATTCTCTATACTGAAAGGCAGGCAGGTGATTGTGCTAGCTGCAGTATTTTCACTTAGTGTACTGTGTCCTTTGCACATTGTGCACCTAAAGGTACCTGAATACAATTGGTGGTGTACTCATACTAATACCACAGGCAGGGAGCTGCAAGAATTTTTACTTAGTGCACTGTGTCCTTTGCACAGCGTGCACCTAAAGGTACCTGAATACAATTGGTGGTGTTCTCATACTAATACCACAGGCAGGGAGCTGCTTTATTTTCACTTAGTGTACTGTGTCCTTTGCACAGCGTGCACCTAAAGGTACCTGAATACAATTGGTGGTATTCTCATACTAATACCACAGGCAGGGAGCTGCATTATTTTCATTTAGTGTACTGTGTCCTTTGCACAGCGTGCACCTAAAGGTACCTGAATACAATTGGTGGTGTTCTCATACCAATACCACAGGTAGGGAGCTGCTTTATTTCCACTTAGTGTACTGTGCCCTTTGCACAGCGTGCACCTAAAGGTACCTGAATACAATTTCTGGTGTTCTCATACTAATACCACAGGCAGGGAGCTGCATTATTTTCATTTAGTGTACTGTGTCCTTTGCACAGCGTGCACCTAAATGTACCTGAATACAATTGGTGGTGTTCTCATACTAATACCACAGGCAGGGAGCTACGTTAATTTCATTTAGTGTACTGTGTCCTTTGCACAGCGTGCACCTAAAGGTACCTGAATACAATTGGTGCTGTTCTCATACTAATACCACAGGCAGGGAGCTGCAAGTATTTTCAGTTAGTGTACTGTGTCCTCTGCACAGTGTGCACCTAAAACTAACTGAAGACAATTGCTGGTGTTCTCATACTAATACCACAGAAGGCAGTTGATTCTGCTAGCTGCTGTATAATTAGTATATATATATATATATATATATATATATATATATACATCCCACCTTTGTGCAGCTACATCTCACTGCAGGCCATTAGTATGTCTGGAAGGCAAACAAGGAGAGGCAGACAGTCACGAGCCAATAAAAGAGGGCAAGCAGGCTCTGTGTCTAGAGGCAACAGTGCTGGTTGTGGACACAGTGCATCCTCATCAGCATGTGGCCGTGGGACACGCTTGTCCTTCTTTTCGGCAGCTGGCCATGTTGAGCCGCAACATGCCGAAGACTTGGTAGAGTGGATGACCAAGCCGTCCTCATCCTCCTCATCCTCTCTCACCCAGGCTCAGGGTACTTTGTCTGGCAAAGCAGCTGCCAACACGGCCTCTTCCCTCAGCTCAATGGCATCAGTCACTCCTTCCCTAGTCCCACCATGTCCTCCTGAGGAGTCCCCCGAACTGTTTGACCACAGTGTTGGGTACATTCTCCAGGAGGATGCCCAGCGTTTTGAAGGCTCCAATGATGGAATCCAGCTAGAGGAAGGCAGTAACGTGAGCCCAGAGAGAGGGGGTGGTAACGTGAATCCAGAGAGAGGGGGTGCCCAACAAGGACAGCAATCTGGCAGTCATGTTCCCCCAGCTGCAGCATACTGCCAGGTTTGCTCCAGTGATGAGGAGGGAGGGGATGGTGAGGTCACTGACTTCACGTGGATGCCCGATAGGAGAGAGGAGGAGGAGGTGGAGGAGGAGGAGGCACATCTCCAACAAGGCAGGATGCCCTCCAGGTGCCAGCTTAAGGGCAGCACACTGACTGCATCACACCGCAGAGCTCCACATGTGCAGGGCGCTGCTGTCTCTGTGCGTTATTCCAAAAGTTCTTTGGTGTGGGCCTTTTTTGAGACGAGTGCATCAGATCGCAGCGCTGCTATTTGCAACATATGTCTCAGGCGTATCTCGTGTGGCCAAAACATCACCCGCTTGATCAGACATATGTCGACCTGCCATGCAATTAGTTGGCAAGCACACCTAAAAGACCCACACCAAAGAACAAAGCGGAACTCTCCTTGCTCCTCATTAGCTGGGATCTCCAACCCCACTATACCTTCAGTCCTCTCTGAAACCTGCACTGAGAGGAATGAAGATGTAGATTTCGGTGTGTCACAGCCAAGTGCTTGCGGGCAATCTGCTATTGGTACACCGACGTCAGATTGTACCAGGCAAATTTCCCTGCCCCAGCTGCTGCACCGCCGAAAGAAGTTCGCTCCCAGCCATCCACATGCTTGCCCAGCGGTTGAATGCTAGCTTGGCTAAATTCAACTGCTGAATTTTCAGTTGATAGACTCTGCCCCCTTCCGTGAGTTTGTGGAATGTGCGGTTCCTCAGTGGCACGTTCCCAAACGCCACTTTTTCTCAAGGAAGGCGATTCCGACTCTCTACCGGCATGTGGAAGGCAATGTCTTGGCCTTGCTGGACAGGGCGGTCAGTGGTAAGGTGCATATTACCGCTGACTCATGGTCCAGCAGGCATGGGCAGGGACATTACCTATCTTTCACGGAGCATTAGGTGACTCTGATGGCAGCTGGGAAGGATGCAGGACAAGGTGCAGTAGTGTTGGAGGTTGTTCCGCCACCACGCCTCCAAAATGCTACTACTGGTGATTCTGACACACCTCTCTCCTCCACCCCCTCCTCTTCTTCTTCCTCCATGGCCTCTTTCTGTGGTTTGTCCTCGGAACCAGCGGTGCTCCGTAGGCATTCAAGGGGCTACGCTAGTACGCAGGCCAAAAGATGCCATGCGGTGCTTGAGCAGGTGTGCTTGGGGGACAGGAACCACACTGGGGCAGAGATTCTGTCAGCTCTGTAGGGGCAGGCTCAGAGGTGGTTGACGCCACACCAGCTTAAGCCAGGAAAGGTGGTTTGCGACAATGGCACCGACCTCCTCTCCGTCCTCCGACAGGGACAACTGACCCATGTGCCCTGTTTGGCTCACGTCCTTAACTTGGTGGTGCAGCGGTTCTTGGGCAGGTACCCGGGCTTACAGGATGTCCTGAAGCAGGCCAGGAAACTCTGTGGGCATTTCCGCCGGTCATATAATGCCAGTGCTCGGCTGGCTGACCTCCAAAAGGAATACAACCTGCCCAATAACCGCCTAATCTGTGACATGCCCACCAGGTGGAACTCTACGTTGGCCATGCTGCAGCGGCTGCACACGCAGCAGAGGGCCATCAATGAGTATCTATTGCAATATGGCACCGGGACAGGGTCAGGGGAGCTTGTTTGTTTTTCCCCACGCCAGTGGGCCATGATCAGGGATGCATGCATTGTCCTGTCACCATTTGAGGAGGCCACGAGGATGGTGAGCAGTGACAGTGCATGCATCAGTGACACTGTCCCTCTTGTCCACCTGTTGAAGCACACGCTGCATGGAATAATGGACAGGGCACTTGAGGCAGAACAGAGGGAGGAAGAGGAGGACTTCCTTACCTCTCAAGGCCCCCTTTATTCAGACAGTGTTCCTGCTGGCCCGCCTATCACACAGGAAGAGGAGGAGGAAGAGGATTGTGTCAGCATGGAGGTGGAGCCTAGGACTCAGCATCAGCAGCAGTCTTCAAGGTATCAATTACAGTCTCAAGAAACCCATGGACTTGTACGTGGCTGGAAGGAGGTGGCTGCGGATCATGTCGTCCTGAGTGACCCAGAGGACTCCGAACCGATGCCTCAGCAAACCTACGCTGCATGGCCTCCCTGATCCTGCAAAGCCTGTGGAAGTATCCTCATATTCATGCTATTAAGGAGAGGGATCATTACTGGTTAGCAACCCTCCTTGATTAATGTTACAAGGGTAAGGTTGTGGACCTTATCCAGCCGTTGCAGAGGGAGCAGAGGATGAAACATCTTCGGGAGGCCTTGCATAAAGGTCTGTGCAATGCGTTCCCAGAGACTGGGATGTTACAAATTCCTGGTCCTGGACAACGTGTTGCTGAGGCTTCGGTCAGTCAAAGAAGGAGCGGTGGAGAAGGTGGCCGCCTCACCAATGCGTTCAGACAATTTTTTAGTCCGCAGCCCCAAGGTATAATCGGTTCCAGCAACCATCACGACCGTCTGTTTTACAAGGTGCAGGAATACCTAGGGGCAAGATCAGACTTGGACACCTTTCCCTCCGAAAATCCTCTGGGTTACTGGGTATTGAGGATGGATCACTAGCCAGAGCTTGCACAGTATGCAATTGAGTTATGCGATCACAGGGTGCGCCTGTCCACTGACTCGGTTGATCGACTGACCTTCATAAAAATGAATCAATCTTGGATCACCACCAGCTAGCTACCAAGCACCTGATGCTGATGTAACCGAGTATTTTTTTTTTAAATGTCAGATCCCTTTGAGACTGCCTATGCTGATGCTGAGTGACTATCCTGTTATGCTGAGTGACTATCATTTTCCTCCTCAATGATCATGCTGATAGCTTGTAAGAACATTTTTGGTTCTGGGCACCGCCACCAGTGGCTAAGGCCCAATTTTTCAGCCCCTGTTTAACAGGTGCGTGTAATTAAAATGTTTGATGCAATACTTTGCAGCAGGGCTCATTCCTGCACTCAAACTAGAGTATCTGTGAGGGGTTGCAGTGTTGTGGCACCATCACCAGTGCCTAAGGCCCAATTTTTCTGCCCCTGTTCAACAGGGGCATGTAATTACAGTTCTTGATCTAATATTTCACAGCAGGGCCCATTCCTGCACCCACCAAGAGTAACTGTGAGGGCTTACAGTGTTGTGGCAACACCACCACCACCAAAGGCCCAATTTTTCTACCACTGTTCAACAATGGCATGTAATTACAATTCTTGATATAATAGTTCACAGCAGGGCCCGTTCCAGCGCCCACCAAGAGTAACTGTGAGGGCTTACAGTGTTGTGGCAACATTAACACCTAAGGGACAAATTTCTGCAGAGTATATACGGCATGCCCCTACTTTCAAATATCCAACTTACAAACGACTCCTACTTGCAAACGGAAGGAGACAACAGAAAGTGAGAGGAAATCTACCCCTAGGAAGGGAAATTCTCTCCTGTAAGAGTTAATATGGGAAAAACGTGTCTCCTCTCCACTGATGCTTTATCACCAATCCTTGTTTCACTAAAAACCCCAAATTTTCTAAAAAAATTGTCATTGGGACAGAAAGTGAGGTGAAATGTTCTGAAGAGGTGCACAGACAGCAAAACAAATGTTACAGGGGTGATAACCCTTCTCTATGTTTTCCAAAAAGCTTAAAAATAGATTTTTTGGCTGGAGCTACACTTTAAAAATGTACCAGTTCAAAATTACAAACAGATTCTACTTAACAACAAACCTACAGTCCCTGTCTTGTTCAGAGTATATAGGGCCTGGGGGCCCCCACGACTTTCCTTTTTTTAATTCATTTTTAATATCCATACAAGACCCAAAGGGGCTGTTAATGGGCTGGGGGGGTACCCTGGGGGGGGTACCCATACCATTTTTCTCAATGATTTTCATCCGTATTGCCGGGACCAGACATTACATTAAAGCCGCAAGCAGTTTTAAATGACTTTTTTTTCCTTTAGAAATGTAATTTTGTGCAGGGACAGTTCTAAGCACGGGAAACACGTGCCACTTCACAGGCATACTATAGACACCCCCCCAGGTACGATATTTAAAGGAATATTTCAATTTTTTTCACTTTAAGCATCATTAAAATCAATGCTCCCGAAAAAACGGCTGATTTTAAAACTTTTTTTTGCATTGATACGTGTCCCCTGGGGCAGGACCCGGGTCCCCAAACCCTTTTTAGGACAATAACTTGCATATTAGCCTTTATAATTAGCACTTTTGATTTCGAACCTTCGAGTCCCATAGAATTTAACGGGGTTCTAAAGTTTCCGCGAACTTTCACGTCCGTTCGCAGGTTCTGGTGCGAACCGAACCGGGGGGATGTTCGGCTCATCCCTACTAAGGAGCAGTTGCGGCAAATTCGCATGAACTGGCCCCTTGGTATGTTGCGTAACCATTGGGGATGGTGTCCACTATGGACTGGGATAAAGCTGTTTAGATCGGTTGTTTTAAAAAAGGCTTTCGGGAGTAATTGATTTTCCTTTTTCATCACTGTAACATCCAGGTAATTAATGTGGTCCCTGCTCCAATTAAACTCCAATTTAATGTTATTGGTGTTACTGTTCAGCCAATTGGAATATTCGATCAATGAGGATTCAGATCCTTGCCAAATAATTAATAGGTCATCAATAAACCGTAAATATCAATTCATTTCTTCTATTTTTATAAATCCACTTGTCCTCCCACACGCTCATAAAAAAATTTGCGAGGCTGAGCACGAATTTGGCGCCCATTGCGACACCTGTCTTTTGACTATAAAAATTACCAGCGTGCCAAAAATAATTAAGTGTTAAACAAAAATCTAAAACCATCTTTAATATTTTTTTCTGAATAAAGGGAATGTCATCCCTTTTGCTGAATGCCCAATTAACCACTTAACAACCACCTGCCGACAAATAACGTCGACAAGGTGGTTGCTTAACTCTGGGAGGACGTTATATAACGTCCTCCCAGAATCGCGCTCCCGCGCGCCCCCTGGGGCGCGCACACGGGAAACTCCGTGACCGCCGGGTCCAGAGGACCCGGCGGATCACGAATCGCGGTAAATCACCGCTGATAGCGGCCGTTTACCACGTGATCGCTCCGTCAAATGACGGAGCAATCACTTGTAAACAGACCGGCGTCATTTGATGACGCCGGTTCCTCCCTCCCCTCTCTGTACCGATCGGTACAGTGTGAGAGGGGAGGGGGAGGGAGCGGATGGCAGCAGCAGCACTGTGGGCTGGATCTGTGACAATTGCAGTCACAGATCCAGCCATCCATCCATCCCTGCTCAGCCATCCCTGTGCTATACCCTGCCAATACTCTGCAATACACCCTGCCAATACTCTGCAAAATACCCTGGTGCAATACTCTGCAATACCCTGGTGCAATACTCTGCAATACCCTGGTGCAATACTCTGCAATACCCTGCGAAATACTCTGCAATACCCTGCGAAATACTCTGCAATACCCTGGTGCAATACTCTGCAATACCCTGGTGCAATACTCTGCAATACCCTGGTGCAATACTCTGCAATACCCTGGTGCAATACTCTGCAATACCCTGGTGCAATACTCTGCAATACCCTGGTGCAATACTCTGCAATACCCTGCACAATACTCTGCAATACCCTGCACAATACTCTGCAATACCCTGCAAAATACTCTGCAATACCCTGCAAAATACTCTGCAATACCCTGCAAAATACTCTGCAATACCCTGCGCAATACTCTGCAAAATACTCTGCAATACCCTGCACAATACTCTGCAATACCCTGCACAATACTCTGCAATACCCTGCACAATACTCTGCAATACCCTGCACAATACTCTGCAATACCCTCCACAATACTCTGCAATACCCTCCACAATACCCTGTGCAATACCCTCAACAAAACCCCGTGCAATACCTGCCACAATACACTGTGCGATACCCGTGCAATACCCTGCCACACACCGCAATACCCTGCCATACACCGCAATACCCTGCCATAGTCCGCAATACCCTGCCATAGTCCGCAATACTCCGCAATGCCCTGCAATACTCCGCAATGCCCGGCAATACTCCGCAATGCCCGGCAATACTCCGCAATGCCCGGCAATACTCCGCAATGCCCGGCAATACTCTGCAATAACCACTTCCCGCCCTCCGGCCGTCATATGACGTCCTTGACTTTGTGCGGGGATATCTGAATGATGGGAGCAGCTACAGGCATCATTCAGATATTAGCTTTTTCAGCCGGCGATTCCCTACACCATAAGAACAATCATAGCGGCTGTTCCGCCGCTTGATCATTCTTACGGGAGGCGAGAGGGGATGTCCCCCCCCGCCCGCCGCCCTCCGGTGCTTCTACCGACTCACCGCTACGATCAAAGCCAGGATTGTTGTTTTTTTTTTTTTTTTTTTTTTCAGGCTTCCCAGCCTAGAGGTGAGATGTGGGGTCTTATTGACACCCCCCCCCCCATATCTCACTGTAAAGAGGACCTGTCATGCCATATTCCTATTACAAGGGATGTTTACGTTCCTTGTAATAGGTATAAAAGTGATCAAAAAAATGTTTAGGGCGGAAAAACATGTCAAACTAAAATAAATAAAGTAAAATGAAGAATAATTTTTTTTTTTTTTTTAAAGCGCCCCTGTCCCCGTGAGCTCGCATACAGAAGCGAACGCATACGTAAGTTTCGCCCACATATGAAAACGGTTTTCAAACCACACATGTGAGGTATCTCTGCGAACGTTAGAGCGAGAGCAATCATTTTGGCCCTAGACCTCCTCTGTAACTCAAAACATGTAACCAGTAAAAATATTTAAAGCGTCGCCTATGGGGATTTTTTAAGTAGCGAAGTTTGGCGCCATTCCACGAGTGTGTGCAATTTTTAAGGGCGACATGTTAGGTATCTATTTACTCGGCGTAACTTCATCTTTCACATTATGCAAAAACATTGGGCTAACTTTACTGTTTTTTTTTTTTTTTAAGCACAAAACATTTTTTTTCCGTAAAAAACGCGTTAAAAAAATTGCTGCGCAAATATCGTGCGAGATAAAAAGTTGCAACAACCACCATTATATTCTCTAAGGTCTTTGCTGAAAAAAAATATATAATGTTTTGGGGTTCTATGTAATTTTCTAGCAAATAAATGATGATTTTTACATGTAGGAGAGAAATGTCAGAATTGGCCTTGGTGCTCCAGAACGCCTGAAGGTGCTCCCTGCATGTTGGGCCTCTGTATGTGGCCACGCTGTGTAAAAGTCTCACACATGTGGTATCGCCATACTCGGGAGGAATAGCAGAATGTGTTTTGGGGTGTAATTTGTGGAATGCATATGCTGTGTGTGAGAAATAACCTGCTAATATGACAATTTTGTGAAAAAAAAAAAAGAGAAAAAAAAAATCTTGATTTTGCAAAGAATTGTGGGAAAAAATGACAACTTCAAAAAACTCACAATGCCTCTTTCTGAATACCTTGGAATGTCTTCTTTCCAAAAAGGGGTCATTTGGGGGGTATTTGTACTTTTCTGGCATGTTAGGGTCTCAAGAATTGAGATAGGCCGTCAGTACTTCAGGTGTGATCAATTTTCAGATATTGGCACCATAGCTTGTGGACTCTATAACTTTCACAAAGACCAAATAATATACACCAATTTGTACTTATTTTTACCAAAGATATGTAGCAGTATAAATTTTGGCCAAAATTTATGAAGAAAAAATAGTAATTTGCAAAATTTTATAACAGAAACGAAAAAAAAATCATTTTTTTACAAAATTTTCAGTCTTTTTTCTCTTATAGCGCAAAAAATAAAAAACCCAACAGTGATTAAATACCACCAAAAGAAAGCTCTATTTGTGTGAAAAAAAGGACAAAAATTTCATATGGGTACAGTGTTGTATGACTGAGTAATTGTCATTCAAAATGTGAGAGCACCGAAAGCTGAAAATTGGTCTGGTTATTAAGGGGGTTTAAGTGCCCAGTGGTCAAGTGGTTAAGGGCCAATAGTGCGTCATCATGTTGTATGATCTTGTACAGTGACGAAACATCAGCTGTAACCAGAAACATTTCTGTGTCATTGACTCATTGGGAATGTCTACATTCTTTATCAACTGTAATGCGGCGTACACAAGATTGTTTTTCATGCCATTTTTTAATCCGATGTTTTTCTCGTCGTTTTTTTTAATGTTTCCTCTCAAGCCTGTCTTGCGTACACACGATCATTTTAAAAAACGTTCAAGCAAAGCGCAGTGACGTACAACACGTACGACGGCACTATAAAAGGGAAGTTCCGTTCGGATGGTGCCACCCTTCATGTTAGTAAAGTTTTTTGAGCGACGATTCGCGCTTTTCAGCCTCCTGCTTTTCAGTCCGTTACAGCGTTACGAATGTGCTATCTCCATTACAAATGCTAGTTTTACCAGAACGTGCGCTCCCGTCTCATACTTGATTCTGAGCATGCGCGTTTTTTTTCACCTCTTCAAAGCATACACACCATCGTTTTTCACGTCGTTAAAAAAAACGACATGAAAAACGACGTGAAAAAATAGAGCATGTTCGAAATTTTTAATGCCCGTTTTTCACGTCGTTAAAAATGCTCTGGAGCATACACACGATCGGTTTTAATGCCCATTTTTAAAAATGGCATTTTTAACGGCATGAAAAACGATCGAAGTTTGTAGTATCTTTAAGGTATGCCTTAGTGCGTGTTACACTCATTTAGAGGAAATTGTCCAAGTACTGGCCTATTCGGGATGTGACCGAATCGATGAGATTTACTATTGGCCTGGCTGGTGGATTTAACGGTCCTTATGTATTTTGGGGACCATGCATAATGTTTTACGACTAAAACTGGGACAAAGATAAGCTTTTTCTTTTTTAGTGATTACCCGCATATAGAAACCATAGTCCACAAAATTAAATAGATCCATCCTATAATTATTAATGGGGTCCTTATCTAATTGGCGGTATCTACTATCATCCGCTAACATTATTAGGAGCTGGGAGTGGTAACAGGTTTTATCCATAATATACTCTTTCCATTTTTGGATGAAGGATTGAACAGTGCTCCATGAAATGTTCAACGCTTGGGATATTTTTTTACAACCTAACCCTGCTTTAAACTTCTCCACAACTTTATCCCTGACCTGTCTGGTGTGTTCCTTGGCCTTCATGATGCTGTTTGTTCACTAAGGTTCTCCAACAAACCTCTGAATGCTTCATAGAACAGCTGAATTTATACTGAGATTAAATGACACACAGGTGGACTCTATTTACTAATTAGGTGACTTCTGAAGGAAATTGGTTCCACTAGATTTTAGTTAGGGGTATCAGAGTAAAGGGGGCTGAATACAAATGCACGCCACACTTTTCAGATATTTATTTGTAAAAAAACGTTGAAAACCATTGATTATTTTCCCTTCCACTTCACAATTATGTGCCACTTTGTGTTGGTCTATCACAGTGATGGTGAACCTTGGCACCCCAGATGTTTTGGAACTACATTTCCCATAATGCCCATGATGCTCAACTACACTGCAGAGTGGATGAGCATTATGGGAAATGTAGTTATAAAAAATCTGGGGTGCCAAGGTTTGCCATCACTGGTCTATCACATAAAAGCCCAATAAAATACATTTATGTTTTTGGTTGTAACCTGACAATATGTGGAAAATGTCAATGGGGTATGAATACTTTATCAAAGCGCTGTACATACTGTGTAACACTGTTAGTACTGACTTTAATAAAGATTGACTTTAAGATGAACAATAAGTTACATTACAGATGTCCTATGCTCACTTACTTGACAATAACCAACCGGACACATTCAGTCTCAGGGTTGGATCTTTTCCAGGTTGTCTAATAAAATTAAAGCATCGGCCACTTTGGTATAATAAACATTCAACTGGTTTATTTTCATGTAATAGCAAATGGTAAGGATAATAATATAATAATAATGAGACCCAATATGATTTTTATCTCAAATCCCCTGAGTAGGTTCTATTCCTATTGAAAATCCATGTACTTTTATTCTGTTTGCTCCTACAGGCTTTGCTGACCCTGTTACTTCATGGGCTTAGGCTTCCTAGAGATAAAGGTTCTAGTGGTATCTTGGTCATAGACTTCTAAGCATAAGAGTGCACAGCCTATTACATTAGGGTGTGCACCCTAAAGCTCAAACATATATCTGTGTGTGTGTCTACATATGTATGGCCTCGACACAATAATCTCCCTGCCCATACAGTGAAAGAGACCTGTGTAAGCAGAGCCGATGAGAGGGAGATCTTTCCAATTTTCCCGCTGGCACACACGGAGTGATAATGCTTATGCGCATGGTGTCATTAGGGTGTGCCCAGGCACACTCCGCACACACCTGTGCATCTAAGGCAGAAGAGCTGAGAAAGATCTTGTGAAAACTAACATCAATAACTAAGGATGGTGGAGACCCCTTATCATTGATGCCTGGTGGACCCCTTAGATTACCTCCAGTACCGCCAGGATTCTATGCCTTGTTTTGTGCCCTACGGCAGTCCCTATAACCATATTTCTTCTGAATATCAATTTGTTCGCTCCATCAGTTGGGGGTTGGATACTGCTTAGTTGACCTCTGTGCCCCGGTGCCCACCCAGGGAGACCCATATCTATGTGTATTCATACCCAGACAAGTGAGACTGGTGTCTACTTAATTTCCCTCTGTGTGTCCTAAGGAAGTGGATCAGCTAAACGTGGTCTCACAAGGAATTACCTAACTGAAATCATGAACATTTACTACATACTTGAAATATTAGGCCCTTGTTGGCCGTGTTTTCTACATTTATGAACACATGTTTTAAAATGGCACTGTTCTATGCATATTTGTTGATTTTATATTCTTCTGTCTATAAACAAAACATGGATTTTTTTAGAAACATTGTAAGTCCAACCAATTGGTCCCCTTTTTCCTCGTTTGTTCCAAGTTAGATTTATGGATGTGGCAAGGGAATGATTCTAGTATTTGTATTCTTGGATCTTGGTGTTATTTGTGTATTTGTTCCAAATCAGTGCAGCAATTCAGTGCGAAACTTGCTTTTGTGCAGGAACAACCTGTAATAAAGACTGGTCACTGCTGTTCTCTGTGCTTGTGCAGGGTGACTGGTCTTATCTCTGCCCAGGCCACCTGTAATGGGTGGAGCCTTGTGGGGCCCTCCCACAGCTCTACCCTCTGCACAGGCTATGATGTCATTGCTAATGTTACAAGGTAACTTCTTGATTTGCAAAGGCATTTGGTGTGCAGAAGGTGATTTGTATGCTTTGTGTCTAGTGTGGAAATTATTTAAATAAACGTTTTTTGTGCCTGTAAGTCAGCGTTAAGGCTAATTACTTCTGTTCCAGCAAGCCAGCATCCTGAAAAGTCTCCCAGGAGGGGTTTTAAACATTCATAACACAAATTGGTAACTCTAACTATCCATGTGTAGTACCACATACTAGTGAAAGAACACTTAGGCTGGCTGCAACCTAACTACTCCCTGGAGATCAGACCAAAAAATAAAATAGTTCTTTCTGCAAATATTAGCAGATCCCTCCATTTGTATTTAGGTAGTTGGGACACAAACAAATCCTTAGTTGGCAGTAAAGTAATAGAAAATGGCTTAGAATTCATGTTGTTTATTTGACCACCAATATATGTTTGCATTATATCTGTACAGACTACAAATTTACACCAACTTCTCCAACTTTTTATGAACATACTGTAAGTTGTTTTTTTACCATTTTGAAACAACTTTTATTAAAACAATATATTCAGCGGCCATAATACAACATGAAAACAAATCCCTTTTAATCTTAAAATGACTCACTGCCCTAGTATGCTTCTGTTGAATAGTCTGTACAGTATACAGTAAATATCTGAAAAAATGATAGATAGAATGCCCCCTTTTCTTTTAAGCAAAATCCCACGTAAGTGGTCAAGACAGTGGTTTATGTGCACCTATTTTGTTGTTCTTAACTAGAGATATAATTTTTTTATCGCCTGCAGATTTATACAAAATGAGACTGCTGCAATCAGAATATTCTCATTTTAAATGTTATTCAAAAATCTCCATTGACATAAATTAACCTGAATAAGCTATTCTTAGCCTTTTCCAGTTCTCCCTGCCAACAAAATGCAGCCTTTTCCAGTTCTTCTCTGCTCCTCAACATATACACACAATTACTTGCAGGATCCTGCTTTGAGCAAAATGTTTAACACTCTCCAAAAAAAATTCATGAGCCAATTAAAACCTCTTTATAAAAGCTGATTTTATTAGTGTAGCCAGGTGCTGGACTACAGTATATGGAGAAGGAGACATTGCCTTTTATTCTTCTCACCCTTTACTGAGATACTGATGTTATGTTGCACCATTCTCCTCCTGCCAGCAGGGGAGTGCTAAAGCCAAGCAAGCCCATAGACTTCTATACAGACTTTAGATAATCCTGGGAATTGTAGTTTGAGACGGCAGCCATTTAATATAATCCTCCCTTTCTTTTAGACAGTGCATGCCCAGTCGGTCTAGGACTAGCATCGCCACCATAAAAGCACTATGGCAGTATAGCTCCAGCACTCTGTAGATTAAACTTTACTACTGCTGACTGCTGCACTTGAGGTGGACTTGCTACTATCTATGCCGATCTGGATGCCAAATGTCATCTTATGCCTAGTCCTTATGCCCCATACACACGATCGTTTTTCATGCCGTTAAAAATGCCATTTTTAAAAATGGGCATTAAAACCGATCGTGTGTATGCTCCAGAGCATTTTTAACGACGTGAAAAACGGCCATTAAAAATTTCGAACATGCTCTATTTTTTCACGTCGTTTTTCATGTCGTTTTTTTTAACGACGTGAAAAACGATAGTGTGTATGCTTTAACGACGTGAAAAAAAACGCGCATGCTCAGAATCAAGTATGAGACGGGAGCGCTCGTTCTGGTAAAACTAGCGTTCGTAATGGAGATAGCACATTCATCACACAGTAACGGACTGAAAAGCACGAGGCTGAAAAGCGCGAATCGTCGCTCAACAAACTTTACTAACATGAAGGGTGGCGCCATTCGAACGGAACTTCCCCTTTATAGTGCCGTCGTACGTGCTGTACGTCACTGCGCTTTGCTCAAGCGTTTTTTTTAATGATCGTGTGTACGCAAGACAGGCTTGAGAGGAAACATGAAAAAAAACGACAAGAAAAACGTCGGTTTAAAAAATGGCATGAAAAATGATCGTGTGTATGGGGCATCACTGTTAATCACTTGGTAGGCTAAGTTGTGTTATTACCATTGTTAATCCATTTTATGCTTGCCTAGTTACCAACCATATTAGGTGACAATATATTAAGTTTGCCTTTACTACCTGGTTTAGTGCCTGTTTTCTTTAATATAGCACCACTACTGGGTACTAAGTATAACTTTCAGTGATTTCCTGTGATATTGTATGTATAAAATATGTGGCAAAGAACAGAGGACCCATCCTAATCAGAGGCCCCTATGTGTGCAGTGCTACATCTAGCCAGTCTGATGAGGGAGTGCAGTAAAAAGTGTCAGGAGGGAAAATGATGGGAGGTCAACAGGGCAGTATACAGAAACAGAAATCAGTAGCTCAGTGTACAGGGGGTCAGCAGGGCAAAGGATAGGGATCAGCAGAACAGAGGACGAGTTCTGCAGTTTGTAGGGCAGTGTACAGTGGGTTAGCAGGGCAGAGGAGAGGGGGCAGCAGTTTGTAGGGCAGTGTACGGTGGGTTAGTAGGACAGTGTATAGGGGTCAGGAGGGTAGAGGATAGGGGGCAGCAGGGCAGTGTGTAGTGGGTCAGAGGCAGAGAATGGGAGGCCAGCAGGCAAATGTACAGAAGTAAGCAGGGCAGAGAACAGGGGTCAGCAGACCAGTGTACATGCATCAGCAGGGCAGTGTAATGGGGTCAGCAGGACAGTATACAGGGGTCAGCAGGGCAGAGAAAAGGGGTCACAAGGATGGGGGACAGGAGTCACAAGAGTGGAGAACAGGGGTCAGAAATGCAGACTACAGGGGTCAGCAGTGATGTGTACAAGTGTACAGGGGTCAGCAGGGTAGGTAATAGGGGTCAAAGGATAGAAGACAGGGGTCACAAAGGTGGAGGACAGAGGTCAGCAGTGCAGAGGACAGGGGTTAGCAGTGCTGTGTAAAGGTGTACAGGGGTCACCAGGGCATTGTATAGGGGCCAGCAGGGCACAGAACAGGGGGTCATCGAGGCAGTGTACAGTAGTCATAATGGCAGTGTACAGGGCTCAGCAGGGCAAAGGCCCGGGGGTCAGGAGGGCAGAGGACAAGGTCAGTAGGACAGTTTACAGGGGGTCAGCAGGGCAGAAGAGGGGTCAACGAAGCAAAGAACATGGGTCAATATGGCAGTGTTTTGTGGCAGCAATTATGTCCACTGTTGCTTTTTGCAGGCACAGCGCCTGCTGAATGTGATCCATTCAAGTTAACAAGGCTGCTCTGCAAACACCCCTTAAACTGTGTGCAATGCACACGGTTGAGGTGCACTAAACCAGGGATCCAGGGGTTAAAGCAGGTGATGAGGAGGTGATACAATGTCCCCTCACTGCCTGCCAAATGCTATCTGAAGAACTATCTGAACGCAAATGCTATCTGAAGAACGATCTGAACGCATATTGCACCTTTTCCAAAAATGTGGTTGCATGGAAAACACTTGTGCAGTAAATTTCCCAGTACGGGACACTATGCTGCAATTTCCATTGAGTACAAATGCCATTAGGATTAATGGCGCCCCCATACATGGACATCAATCATTTAGCCAGATGTTACTGAAGCTGCTGTTACTTCAATCCCCCCACACATCCCCTTTCTCAGGCACAGCACTGTCTACACGCTGGGGATTAAAGTGTGGGCGGGGCAGACACAGAAGGGTAGGGGCGGAAGGAGGCAGAACAGACAGATCCTTCTCTCTCCTCTCACGTTGTTGGGGGAAGGGGAGTGTGCTGGCTGGGATCTGTGAGAGTATCAGTGAGAGCCTTCATATCTGCTGCCAGCTGCCCTATTTTGTGTACAGAATTGGACTTTGGATCATTATATTAGTTCTCATCAAAGAGTCTTAGATGAGAAACATGCAGATGAATGAAGACATGTGGGATAATAAATACAACATTTGCTGGCTCAATTTGTATAATAATTTCAGCATGTGTATATTTATGTGTTATACTTTTTGTGATGTTATACATTTTGTTTGTAATCAGATATGCCTGTATGTATGTTAAAAATTATTGCATCTCTTTTATGTAGTTCTTTTTTAAATTATGGTAATAAATAAGTGGTTTAAACTGTCCATCTGAGACTTGTCTAGCAGTTACCACCCCAATAAATGTGAATCTTCCACTTCCACATCTGAGCTACCTAAATTGAGGTCACTTCCTGTTTTTAGCACACTTACAATGCATTCTAAGTAATTTTCTGATATTAATATGCGTGTGAAAAATGTAAAAGTTGCCCCAGACACAAAGAGGGAGATTTATTAAAACCGGAGCACTCAGAATCATCTGGTAGCTGTGCATCGTAGCCAATCAGCTTCTAACTTCAGTTTGTTCAGTTAATCTTTGACAATAAAACCTGGAAGCTGATCGGTTTCTATGCAGAGCTGCACCAGATTTTGTACTCTCCAGTTTTAGTAAATCTTCCTCACAGTTTTTAAAGATGCTGCCTGCAAGTACAAAAAATACTCAGAAATGCACTCAACTCCTAATTTCTGCTGTGGCTAATTTGACAACAAGCAACATATTTTGTGGTTACAGCCCTTCCCAATTGTCTTTAACCAAACTCATAAATTCCTCCCTCTACAATCCTCATCTCCACAACATAGGAACTCATTTTTCTCTAGTCCACCATAAGAACTGAAGAACTAATTGTAAGTTTTCACTAGACACAGGACTGCTTTGAACTTCTAAATTATTAGCAGATTTTTTTGGCATGTATCAAATATAGGGATGAGCTTGGTGTTTGACTTGAACATCAGCTGTTCGATCGTTCGGCGAACATCGAACGATTTTGGCCGTTCGCGCCAAATTCGAGTGATGTGAACGGCCCACAATACACTGCCCCATCGCAGTGCAATCCCGGTGCTGTGATTGGCCAAGCATGCACTGTGACCCCACATGCTTGGCCAATCACAGCGCCGGCATCTAGGAGAGCCATAATTGGCCACAGGCAGATTGCCTGTGGCCAATTATAGCTCAGGGGTTTAGCACACGCCCCATACTATAAAAGGCCGCCAGCGCGGCGGCCTTGTGTAGTGTGTTCCGGCGCAGGGAAAGAGAAGGATAGGCAGGGACAGTGTTGATATTCTTTGTGCTATTCTTGTGTGCAGGGAGAGAGAAGGATAGGCAGGGAGAGTGTCAGTGTCATATTCTTTGCTAAACCTTGTGTGCAGGGAGAGAGAAGGATAGGCAGGGGACAGTGTCAGTGTCATATTCTTTGCTAAACCTTGTGTGCAGGGAGAGAGAAGGATAGGCAGGGAGAGTGTCAGTGTCATATTCTTTGATAAACCTTGTGTGCAGGGAGAAAGAAGGATAGGCAGGGGACAGTGTCAGTGTCATATTCTTTACTAAACCTTGTGTGCAGGGAGAGAGAAGGATAGGCAGGGAGAGTGTCAGTGTCATATTCTTTGATAAACCTTGTGTGCAGGGAGAGAGAAGGATAGGCAGGGGACAGTGTCAGTGTCATATTCTTTACTAAACCTTGTGTGCAGGGAGAGAGAAGGATAGGCAGGGAGAGTGTCAGTGTCATAGTCTTTGATAAACCTTGTGTGCAGGGAGAGAGAAGGATAGGCAGGAGACAGTGTCAGTGTCATTGTTGCTAAGCCTCCTGCACAGTATACACCTGAAGCTAGCCCTTATTGCTGTGTTTTCCTGGTGTGTTACACTAACAGGCATTTGCAGCACTTACAGCGGGCGGAGTGTGCCTCCTGCACATTATACACCTGAAGCTAGCCCGTATTGCTGTGTTTTCCTGGTGTGTTACACCAACAGGCATTTGCAGCACTTACAGCAGGCGTAGTGTGATTCCTGCAAAATATACTCCTGAAGCTAGCCCGTATTGCTGTGTTTTCCTGGTGTGTTACACCAACAGGCATTTGCAGCACTTACAGCAGGCGGAGTGTGCCTCCTGCACATTATACACCTGAAGCTAGCCCGTATTGCTGTGTTTTCCTGGTGTGTTACACCAACAGGCATTTTCAGCACTTACAGCAGGCGTAGTGTGATTCCTGCAAAATATACTCCTGAAGCTAGGCCTTATTGCTGTGTTTTCCTAGTGTGTTACACCAACAGGCATTTGCAGCACTTACAGCGGGCGGAGTGTGCCTCCTGACCATATTACACCTTAACTTAGCCTGTATTGCTGATTTTTCCTGGTGTCTTACACCAACAGGATTTTGCGGCACTTACAGCGGGCGGAGTGTGCCTCCTGACCATATTACACCTGAACTTAGCCTGTATTGCTGCTTTTTCCTGGTGTGTTACACCAACAGGATTTTGCGGCACTTACAGCGGGAGGAGTGTGCCTCCTGACCATATTACACCTGAACTTAGCCTGTATTGCTGCTTTTACCATTTCCCTGCAGGCCATTAGAATGTCTGGAAGGCAAACAAGGAGAGGCAGACAGTCAGGAGCCAATAAAAGAGGGCAAGCAGGCTCTGTGTCTAGAGACAACAGTGCTGGTCGTGGACGCGGTGCATCGCCATCAGCACGTGGCCATGGGACACGCTTGTCCTTCTTTTCGGCAGCTGGACGTGTTGAGCCGCATCATGCCGAAGACTTGGTAGAGTGGATAACCAAGCCCTCCTCATCCTCCTCATCCTCTCTCACCCAGGCTCAGGGTACTGGCAAAGCAGCTGCCAAAGTGTCCTCTTCCCTGGTATCAATGTCATCATCGGTCACTCCTTCCCTAGACCAACCATGTCCTCCTGAGAAGTCCCCCGAACTGTTTGAGCACAGTGTTGGGTACATGCTCCAGGAGGATGCCCAGCGTTTCGAAGGGTCTGATGATGATACCCAGCTAGAGGAAGGCAGTAGCGTGAGAGCAGAGAGAGGGGATGCTCAAGAAGGACACCAATCTGGCAGTCATGTTCCAGCAGCTGCAGAATACTGCCAGATTGGCTCCAGTGATGAGGAGGGAGGGGATGATGAGGTCACTGACTCCACGTGGGTGCCTAATAGGAGAGAGGAGGAGGAGGAGGAGGAGGCACATCTCCAACGAGGCAGGATGCCCTCGGGGGGCCAGCGTAAGGGCAGTACACCGACGGAATCACACCGCAGAGCTCCGCCTGTGCAGGGCGCTGCCTCTGCCCGTTATTCAAAAAGTTCTTTGGTGTGGGCCTTTTTTGAGTCGAGTGCATCAGATCGCACAGCTGCTGTTTGCAACATATGTCTCAAGCGTATATCGCGTGGCCAAAACATCACCCGCTTGGGCACCACATGCTTGACCAGACATATGTTGACCTGCCATGCAGCTCGTTGGCAAGCCTACCTTAAAGACCCACACCAAAGAACAAAGCGGACCTCTCCTTGCACCGCATCAGCTGGGATCTCCAACCCCACTATACCTTCAGTCCTCTCTGAAACCTGCACTGAGAGGAATGAAGGTGTAGAATTAGGTGTGTCACAGCCAAGTACTTGCGGGAACTCTGCTAGCAGTACACCGACGTCCGATTCTAGCAGGCAAATTTCCCTGCCCCAGCTGCTGGACCGTCGAGAGAAGTTCACTCCCAGCCATCCACATGCCCAGCGGTTGAATGCTAGCTTGGCTAAATTGCTAGCGCTTCAACTGCTGCCTTTTCAGTTGGTAGACTCGGCCCCCTTCCGTGAGTTTGTGCAATGTGCGGTTCCTCAGTGGCAGGTTCCCAAACGACACTTTTTCTCACGGAAGGCGATTCCGGCTCTCTACCGGCATGTGGGAGGCAATGTCTTGGCCTCGCTGGACAGGGCGGTCAACGGTAAGGTGCATATTACCGCTGACTCATGGTCCAGCAGGCATGGACAGGGACGTTACCTTTCTTTCACGGCCCATTGGGTCACTCTTTTGGCAGTTGGGAAGGATGCAGGACAAGGTGCAGTAGTGTTGGAGGTTGTTCCGCTGCCATGCCTCCAAAATGCTACTACTGGTTGTGACACACCTCTCTCCTCCACCCCCTCCTCTTCTTCTTCCTCCATGGCCTCTTCCTGTGCTTTGTCCTCGGAACCAGCGGTGCTCCGTAGGCGTTCAAGGGGCTACGCAAGTACGCAGGCAAAAAGATGCCATGCCGTGCTTGCGCTGGTGTGTTTGGGGGACAGGAGCCACACTGGGGCAGAGGTTCTGTCTGCTCTGCAGGGGCAGGCCGAGAGGTGGTTGACGCCACGCCAGCTTAAGCCAGGAATGGTGGTTTGCAACAATGGCACCAACCTCCTCTCCGCCCTCCGACAGGGACAACTGACCCATGTGCCCTGTGTGGCTCACGTCCTTAACCTGGTGGTGCAGCGGTTCTTGGGCAGGTACCCGGGCTTACAGGATGTCCTGAGGCAGGCCAGGAAAGTCTGTGTGCATTTCCGCAGATCTTATAATGCCAGTGCTCGCCTGGCTGAGCTGCAACAGGAGTTGAACCTGCCCAAGAACCGCCTTATATGTGACATGCCCACCAGGTGGAACTCAGCGTTGGCCATGCTGCAGTGGCTGCACACGCAGCAGAGGGCCATCAATGAGTACCTGTGCGACTACGGCACCAGGACAGGGTCAGGGGAGCTCGGTTTTTTTTCACCACGCCAGTGGGGCATGATCAGGGATGCATGCACTGTCCTGGCACCATTTGAGGAGGCCACGAGAATGGTGAGCAGTGACAGTGCATGCATCAGTGACACTGTACCTCTTGTCCACCTGTTGGAACATACGCTGCGTGGAATAATGGACAGGGCACTTGAGGCAGAACAGAGGCAGGAAGAGGAGGACTTCCTTGCCTCTCAAGGCCCCCTTTACCCAGACAGTGTTCCTTCTGTCCCACCCATCGCACAGGAAGAGGAGGAGGAGGAGGAGGATTGTGTCTGCATGGAGGTGGAGCCTGGCACTCAGCAGCAGTCTTTTAGGGATGATTTACAGTCCCAAGAAACCTGTGGACTTGTACGCGGCTGGGAGGAGGTGGCTGCGGATCATGTCATCCTTAGTGACCCAGAGGACTCCGGACCGAATGCCTTAGCTAACCTACGCTGCATGGCCTCCCTGATCCTGCAAAGTCTGCGGAAGGATCCTCGTATTCTTCGGATCAAGGAGAGGGACCATTACTGGCTGGCCACTCTCCTTGATCCACGGTACAAGGGTAAGGTTGCGGACCTTATCTTACCGTCGCAGAGGGAGCAGAGTATGAGACAACTCCGGGAGGCCTTGTAGAAAGGTCTGTGCAATGCGTTCCCAGAGACTGGGATGTGACAAACTCCTATTCCTGGACAACGAGTTGCTGAGGCTTCGGTCAGTCAAAGAAGGAGCGGTGGGGAAGGTGGCCGTCTGACCGATGCGTTCAGACAATTCTTTAGTCCGCAGCCCCAAGGTATGATCGGTTCCAGCAACCATCGCCAGCGTCTGATATACATGGTGCAGGAATACCTAGGGGCAAGGTCAGACTTGGACACCTTCCCCACCGAAAATCCTCTGGCTTACTGGGTCTTGAGGATGGATCACTGGCCAGAGCTTGCACAGTATGCAATTGAGCTACTGGCCTGTCCTGCATCCAGCGTTCTTTCAGAACGCACATTCAGTGCTGCTGGAGGATTTGTCACGGATCACAGGGTGTGCCGGTCCACCGACTCGGTTGATCGACTGACCTTCATAAAGATGAACCAGTCTTGGATCACCACCAGCTACCAAACACTTGAAGCTGATATAACAGACTCATTTATTTTCAAATGTCACATCTCTTCAAGACTGATTCTGATGCTGAGAGACTGTCCTGTTATGTTGACTAACTATCCTCCTCAATGATCCGATTGATGATGATAGCTTGGAAGAACATTTTTGTTTCTGGGTGCCGCCACCAGTGGCTAAGGCCCAATTTTTCAGCCCCTGTTTAACAGGGGCATGTAATTATAATTTTTTATGCAATGCTTTGCAGCAGGGCTCATTCCTTCACTCCAACTAGAGTATCTGGGAGAGGTTGCAGTGTCGTGGCACCAGCACCAGTGGCTAAGGCCCAATTTTTCAGCCCCTGTTTAACAGGGGCGTGTTATTACAATTTTTTATGCAATGCTTTGCAGCAGGGCTCATTCCTGCACTCCAACTAGAGTATCTGGGAGAGGTTGCAGTGTCGTGGCACCAGCACCAATGGCTAAGGCCCAATTTTTCAGCCCCTGTTTAACAGGGGCATGTTATTACAATTTTTTATGCAATGCTTTGCAGCAGGGCTCATTCCTGCACTCCAACTAGAGTATCTGGGAGAGGTTGCAGTGTCGTGGCACCAGCACCAGTGCCTAAGACCCAATTTTTCAGCCCCTGTTTAACAGGGGCATGTAATTACAATTTTTGATGCAATACTTTGCAACAGGGCTCATTGCTGTGCTCCGAGTACAGTATCTGTGAGGGGTTGCAGTGTTGTGGCACCAGTGCCTAAGGCCCAATTTTTCTGCCCCTGTTTAACAGGGGCATGTAATTACAATTCTTGATCTAATAATTCACAGCAGGGCCCATTCATGCGCCCACCAAGAGTAACTGTGAGGGCTTACAGTGTTGTGTCAACACCACCACCACCACCACCAAAGGCCCAATTTTTCAGCCCCTGTTCAACAGGGGCATGCAATTACAATTCTTGATCTAATAATTCACAGCAGGGCCCATTCATGCGCCCACCAAGAGTAACTGTGAGGCCTTACAGTGTTGTGTCAACACCACCACCACCACCACCAAAGGCCCAATTTTTCAGCCCCTGTTCAACAGGGGCATGCAATTACAATTCTTGATCTAATAATTCACAGCAGGGCCCATTCATGCGCCCACCAAGAGTAACTGTGAGGGCTCACAGTGTTGTGGCAACACCAACATGTAAGGAGAAAATTTCAGCAGAGTATATACGGCAGGTCCCTACTTTCAAACATCCAACTTACAAACGACTCCTCCTCGCAAACGGAAGGATACAACAGGAAGTGAGAGGAAATCTACCCCTAGGAAGGCAAATTCTCTCCTGTAAGAGTTAATATGGGAAAAAAGTGTCTCCTCTCCACTGATGCTTTATCACCAATTCTTGTTTCAATAAAAAAAACAAATTTTCAAAAAACGTTTGTCATTAGGACGGAAAGTGAGGTGAACTGTTCTGGACAGGTGCACACTGCACAGACAGCAAAACAAATGTTACAGGGGTGATAACCCTTCCCTATGTTTTCCAAAAAGCTTAAAAATAGATTTTTTGGCTGGAGCTACACTTAAACAATGTACCTGTTCAAAATTACAAACAGATTCTACATAAGAACAAACCTACAGTCCCTGTCTTGTATGCACCGCCTGTATACGGCTGTTCAGAGTATATAGGGCCTTTTTTCTTTTGTGTGCGGGGTTCCCCTTAACCACTTAACAACCACCTGCCGACAAATAACGTCGACAAGGTGGTTGCTTAACTCTGGGAGGACGTTATATAACGTCCTCCCAGAATCGCGCTCCCGCGCGCCCCCTGGGGCGCGCACACGGGAAACTCCTAAATCGCCGCCGATAGCGGACGTTTACCACGTGATCGCTCCGTCAAATGAGGGAGCAATCACTTGTAAACAGACCGGCGTCATTTGATGACGCCGGTTCCTCCCTCCCCTCTCTGTACCGATCGGTACAGTGTGAGAGGAGAGGGGAGGGAGCGGATGGCAGCAGCAGCTCTGTGGGCTGGATCTGTGACAATTTCAGTCACAGATCCAGCCATCCATCCATCCCTGCTCAGCCATCCCTGGTGCAATACCCTGCCAATACTCAGCAATACACCCTGCCAATACTCTGCAAAATACCCTGCGCAATACTCTGCAAAATACTCTGCAATACCCTGGTGCAATACTCTGCAATACCCTGGCGCAATACTCTGCAATACCCTGCGCAATACTCTGCAATACCCTGCAAAATACTCTGCAATACCCTGCAAAATACTCTGCAATACCCTGCGCAATACCCTGCAAAATACTCTGCGCAATACCCTGCGCAATACTCTGCAATACCCTGCGCAATACTCTGCAATACCCTGCGCAATACTCTGCAATACCCTGCGCAATACTCTGCAAAATACTCTGCAATACCCTGCGCAATACTCTGCAATACCCTGCGCAATACTCTGCAATACCCTGCGCAATACTCTGCAATACCCTGCACAATACTCTGCAAAATACTCTGCAATACCCTGCACAATACTCTGCAATACCCTGCGCAATACTCTGCAATACCCTGCGCAATACTCTGCAATACCCTGTACAATACTCTGCAATACCCTGCACAATACTCTGCAATACCCTGCACAATACTCTGCAATACCCTGCACAATACTCTGCAATACCCTGCAATACCCTGTGCAATACCCCGTGCAATACCCTGCCATACTCCGCAATACCCTGCCATAGTCCGCAATACTCCGCAATGCCCTGCAATGCCCGGCAATACTCTGCAATGCCCACTTCCTGCCCGCCGGCCGTCATATGACGTCCTTGACTTTGTGCAGGGATATCTGAATGATGCTTGCAGCTACAGGCATCATTCAGATATTAGCTTTTTCAGCCGGCGATTCCCTACACCATAAGAACAATCATAGCGGCTGTTCCGCTGCTTGATCATTCTTACGGAAGGCGAGAGGGGATGTCCCCCCCCTCCCGCTGCCCTCCGGTGCTTCTACCGACTCACCGCTACGATCAAAGCCAGGATTGTTGTTTTTTTTGTTGTTTTTTTTTCAGGCTTCCCAGCCTAGAGGTGAGATGTGGGGGTCTTATTGACCTCATATCTCACTGTAAAGAGGACCTGTCATGCCATATTCCTATTACAAGGGATGTTTACGTTCCTTGTAATAGGTATAAAAGTGATCAAAAAAATTTTTGGGGCGGAAAAACATGTCAAACTAAAATAAATAAAGTAAAATGAACAATAAAAAATATATATTTTTTTTAAAGCGCCCCTGTCCCCGTGAGCTCGCATACAGAAGCGAACGCATACGTAAGTCCCTCCCACATATGAAAACGGTTTTCAAACCACACATGTGAGGTATCTCTGCGAACGTTAGAGCGAGAGCAATTATATTGGCCCTAGACCTCCTCTGTAACTAAAATCATGTAACCAGTAAAAATATTTAAAACGTCGCCTATGGGGATTTTTTTAAGTAGCGAAGTTTGGCGCCATTCCACGAGTGTGTGCAATTTTTAAGGGTGACATGTTAGGTATCTATTTACTCGGCGTAACTTCATCTTTCACATTATGCAAAAACATTGGGCTAACTTTACTGTTTTTTTTTTTTTTTAAAGCACAAAACATTTTTTTCCGTAAAAAACGCGTTAAGAAAATTGCTGCGCAAATATCGTGCGAGATAAAAAGTTGCAACAACCACCATTATGTTCTCTAAGGTCTTTGCTAAAAAAACATATATAATGTTTGGGGGTTCAGTGTAATTTTCTAGCAAACAAATGATGCTTTTTACATGTAGGAGAGAAATGTCAGAATTGGCCTGGGTGCTCCAGAACGTCTGAAGGTGCTCCCTGCATGTTGGGCCTCTCTATGTGGCCACGCTGTGTAAAAGTCTCACACATGTGGTATCGCCATACTCGGGAGGAATAGCAGAATGTGTTTTGGGGTGTAATTTGTGGAATGCATATGCTGTGTGTGAGAAATAATCTGCTAATATGACAATTTTGTGAAGAAAAAAAAAAGAGAAAAAAAAAATCTTGATTTTGCAAAGAATTGTGGGAAAAAATGACAACTTCAAAAAACTCACAATGCCTCTTTCTGAATACCTTGGAATGTCTTCTTTCCAAAAAGGGGTCATTTGGGGGGTATTTGTACTTTTCTGGCATGTTAGGGTCTCAAGAAATGAGATCGGCCGCCAGTACTTCAGGTGTGATCAATTTTCAGATATTGGCACCATAGCTTGTGGACTCTATAACTTTCACAAAGACCAAATAATATCCACCAATTTGTACTTATTTTTACCAAAGATATGTAGCAGTATAAATTTTGGCCAAAATGTATGAAGAAAAAATAGTAATTTGCAAAATTTTATAACAGAAACGAAAAAAAAATATTTTTTTTACAAAATTTTCAGTCTTTTTTCTCTTATAGCGCAAAAAATAAAAAACCCAAAAGAAAGCTCTATTTGTGTGAAAAAAAGGACAAAAAATTCATATGGGTACAGTGTTGTATGACTGAGTAATTGTCATTCAAAATGTGAGAGCACCGAAAGCTGAAAATTGGTCTGGTTATTAAGGGGGTTTAAGTGCCCAGTGGTCAAGTGGTTAATATCCATACAAGACCCAAAGGGGCTGGTAATGGGCTGGGGTAGGGGGGGGGGTGATGGGGTAGCTATGCCATTTTTCTTAAAGATTTTCATCCATATTACCGGGACCAGACATTACATTAAAGCCGCAAGCAGTTTTAAATGGCTTTTTTTCCTTTAGAAATGTAATTTTGTGCAGGGACAGTTCTAAACACGGGAAAAACGTGGCACTTCACAGGCATACTTTAGACACCCCCCAGGTACGATATTTAAAAGAATATTAAACTTTTTTTATCACTTTATGCATCATTAAAATGACTGCTCCCGAAAAAACTTCCGTTTTTAAAACTTCTTTTTGCATTGATACATGTCCCCTGGTGCAGAACCCGTGCTCCTATACAGGGATGAGCCGAACACCCCCCTGTTCGGTTCGCACCAGAACCTGCGAACAGACAAAATGTTCGTGTAAACTTTAGAACCCTATTAAATACAATGGACTCGAACGTTCGAAATCTAAAGTGTTAATTATAAAGGCTGATATGCAAGTTATTGTCCTAAAAAGTGTTTGGAGACCCGGGTCCTGCCTCAGGGGACATGTATCAATGCAAAATGAAGTTTTAAAAACGGCCGTTATTTCGGGAGCAGTGATTTTAATAATGCTTAAAATGAAAAAATAAAAGTGGAATCGGACCCCCCAACTATACAAAGGCGATCACGTAGATATACGTGATTCTGCCTGTCGTGCCATTCTGCCGACATATTTTTACAGTGGGCGGTCGTTAAGTGGTTAAGGATACAATTCATTTTCTCAAGATGATCGAACAACTCCAACTGCCTGATCAGGCAATTTTGGTGACGGCGCCGTTGAGCTCCCGTGCGCGCGCGCATCGCCTTAGGGGACACCATCACTTATGCGGGGATGTAGGCTATGCCTGGATCTCTGTCCACTGGGACGACGAGGGGGCCACTCATGGGGAACCACTGCGGACGGCAGGGGGAGGAACTGAACACCAGCTCCCAATTAAGAATAACTGCATACAGGTAAGATCCCTATTTAAATCACAACCCCACAGGAGGTAAGGTCTGCTGATTTTCTGGCAAGCACACCATTCCTGATTATCCACTCTATGGGAGGTAAGCATGCATCCTGCAAATCTGGGCTTTCAAACAATACATACTCTTTGATTCTCCTCTAACTGTAGCATTATATGATCATTTCTTTAAAGGATTTCCTTCTCACACTGTTCCCATCAGCGCTTTTGAGACTCACAAACTAGGCAATGTGAGTACAAATTTTACTTTATTCAACCACAATATTCACTGTCACTATACATTCACATCACCTTTCCAATTCATGTTCACCATTTCTATCGTATTTGATTTACATTCTGTTACTTTCTCTATTCCTTTCCTTTATTTTATTTTTTATTTATTCTTCACATCTTATATTTCATTTTTTATTTTCATTTAATCATTTTATTCATTTATTTTATTTTATTTTATTTTATTTTATTATTATTTTTTTCTCCTATTCAGGCTTTCTTGTTTTCATTCCTACCACTTCACCACTTTACCTTTTTCTTTTTTCACCTCTTTTTCACCTTAACCACTTAAGCCCCGGACAATTTGGTAGCTAGAGGACCAGAGGTGATTTCAGAATTTTGCACTGCGCTGCTTTAACTGTAAATTGTGCGGACATGCAATGTTGTACCCAAACAAAATATGCATCCTTTTCTTCCCACAAATAGAGCTTTCCTTTAATGGTATTTGATTGCCTCTGCGATTTTTATTTTTTGCGATATAAACGGAAAAAGACAGAATTTAAAAAAAAAAATGATATTTTCTACTTTTTGTTATAAGAAAAATCGAATAAACTCAATTTTAGTCATACATTTAGGCCAAAATGTATTTAGCCACATGTCTTTAGTAAAAAAAATGTCAATAAGCGTATATTTATTGGTTTGCACAAAAGTTATAGCGTTTACAAACTAGGGTACATTTTCTGGAATTTACACAGCTTTAAATTTATGACTGCCTATCTCATTTCTTGAGGTGCTAAAATGGCAGGGCAGTACAAAACCCCCCAAATGACCCCATTTTGGAAAGTAGACACCCCAAGGAAATTGCTGAGAGGCATGTTGAGCCCATTGAATATTTTTTTTTTGTCCCAAGTGATTGAATAATGACAAAAAAATAAAAAAAAATAAAAAATTACAAAAAGTTGTCACTAAATGATATATTGCTCATACATGCCATGGTTATATGTGGAATTGCACCCCAAAATACATTTTGCTGCTTCTTCTGAGTACGGGGATACCACATGTGTGGGACTTTTTAGGAGCCTAGCCACATACGGGACCCCGGAAACCAAGCACCGCCTTCAGGATTTCTAAGGGCGCAAATTTTTGATTTCACTCCTCACTACCTATCACAGTTTCGAAGGCCATAAAATGCCAAAATAGCACAAACCCCCCCAAATGACCCCATTTTGGAAAGTAGACACCCCAAACTATTTACTGAGAGGCATGTTCAGTCCATGGAATATTTTATATTTTGCCACAAGTTGCGGGAATATGACAAACTTTTTTTTTGCACAAAGTTGTCACTAAATGATATATTGCTCACATATGCCATGGGCATATGTGAAATTACACCCCAAAATACATTCTGCTGCTTCTCCTGAGTACGGGGATACCACATGTGTGGGACTTTTTGGGAGCCTAGCCGCGTACGGGGCCCCAAAAACCAAGCACCGCCTTCAGGACTTCTAAGGGCGTAAATTTTTGATTTCACTCCTCACTACCTATCACAGTTTTGAAGGCCATAAAATGCCAAAATAGCACAAAACCCCCCCAAATGACCCCATTTTGGAAAGTAGACACCCCAAGCTATTTACTGAGAGGCATGTTGGGTTCATGGAATATTTTATATTTTGCCACAAGTTGCAGGAATATGACAAACTTTTTTTTTTTGCACAAAGTTGCCACTAAATGATATATTGCTCACACATGCCATGGGCATATGTGAAATTACACCCCAAAATACATTCTGCTGCTTCTCCTGAGTACGGGGATACCACATGTGTGGGACTTTTTTGGAGCCTAGCCGTGTACGGGACCCCAAAAACCAAGCACCGCCTTCAAGGTTTCTAAGGGCATAAATTTTTGATTTCACTCCTCACTACCTATCACAGTTTTGAAGGCCATAAAATGCCAAGATAGCACAAAACCCCCAAAATGACCCCATTTTGGAAAGTAGACACCCCAAGGAAATTGCTGAGAGGCATGTTGAGCCCATTGAATATTTTTTTTTTGTCCCAAGTGATTGAATAATGACAAAAAAAAGAAAAATTACAAAAAGTTGTCACTAAATGATATATTGCTCAAACATGCCATGGTTATATGCGGAATTGCACCCCAAAATACATTTGGCTGCTTCTCCTGAGTACGGGGATACCACATGTGTGGGACTTTTTGAGAGCCTAGCCGCGTACGGGCCTCCGAAAACCAAGCACCGCCTTCAGGATTTCTAAGGGCACAAATTTTTGATTTCACTCCTCACTACCTATCACAGTTTTGAAGGCCATAAAATGCCAAAATAGCACAAAACCCCCCCAAATGACCCCATTTTGGAAAGTAGACACCCCAAGCTATTTACTGAGAGGCATGTTCAGTCCATGGAATATTTTATATTTTGCCACAAGTTGCGGGAATATGACAAACTTTTTTTTTTTGCACAAAGTTGTCACTAAATGATATATTGCTCACATATGCCATGGGCATATGTGAAATTACACCCCAAAATACATTCTGCTGCTTCTCCTGAGTACGGGGATACCACATGTGTGGGACTTTTTGGGAGCCTAGCCGCGTACGGGGCCCCAAAAACCAAGCACCGCCTTCAGGACTTCTAAGGGCGTAAATTTTTTATTTCACTCCTCACTACCTATCACAGTTTTGAAGGCCATAAAATGCCAAAATAGCACAAAACCCCCCCAAATGACCCCATTTTGGAAAGTAGACACCCCAAGCTATTTACTGAGAGGCATGTTGGGTTCATGGAATATTTTATATTTTGCCACAAGTTGCGGGAATATGACAAACTTTTTTTTTTTGCACAAAGTTGCCACTAAATGATATATTGCTTACACATGCCATGGGCATATGTGAAATTACACCCCAAAATACATTTTGCTGCTTCTCCTGAGTACGGGGATACCACATGTGTGGGACTTTTTGGGAGCCTAGCCGCGTACAGGACCCCAAAAACCAAGCACCGCCTTCAAGGTTTCTAAGGGCATAAATTTTTGATTTCACTCCTCACTACCTATCACAGTTTTGAAGGCCATAAAATGCCAAGATAGCACAAAACCCCCCAAATGACCCCATTTTGGAAAGTAGACACCCCAAGGAAATTGCTGAGAGGCATGTTGAGCCCATTGAATATTTTTTTTTTGTCCCAAGTGATTGAATAATGACAAAAAAAAAAATTACAAAAAGTTGTCACTAAATGATATATTGCTCAAACATGCCATGGTTATATGCGGAATTGCACCCCAAAATACATTTGGCTGCTTCTCCTGAGTACGGGGATACCACATGTGTGGGACTTTTTGAGAGCCTAGCTGCGTACGGGCCTCCGAAAACCAAGCACCGCCTTCAGGATTTCTAAGGGCACAAATTTTTGATTTCACTCCTCACTACCTATCACAGTTTTGAAGGCCATAAAATGCCAAAATAGCACAAAACCCCCCCAAATGACCCCATTTTGGAAAGGAGACACCCCAAGCTATTTACTGAGAGGCATGTTGGGTTCATGGAATATTTTATATTTTGCCACAAGTTAAGGGAATATGACAAACTTTTTTTTTTTTGCACAAAGTTGTCACTAAATGATATATTGCTCACACATGCCATGGGCAAATGTGAAATTACACCCCAAAATACATTCTGCTGCTTCTCCTGAGTACGAGGATACCACATGTGTGGGACTTTTTGGGAGCCTAGCCGCGTACGGGACCCCAAAAAACCAAGCACCGCCTTCAAGGTTTCTAAGGGCATAAATTTTTGATTTCACTCCTCACTACCTATCACAGTTTTGAAGGCCATAAAATGCCAAAATAGCACAAAACCCCCCCAAATGACCCCATTTTGGAAAGTAGACACCCCAAGCTATTTACTGAGAGGCATGTTGGGTTCATGGAATATTTTATATTTTGCCACAAGTTGCGGGAATATGACAAACTTTTTTTTTTTGCACAAAGTTGCCACTAAATGATATATTGCTCACACATGCCATGGGCAAATGTAAAATTACACCCCAAAATACATTCTGCTGCTTCTCCTGAGTACGAGGATACCACATGTGTGGGACTTTTTGGGAGCCTAGCCGCGTACGGGACCCCAAAAACCAAGCACCGCCTTCAAGGTTTCTAAGGGCATAAATGTTTGATTTCACTCCTCACTACCTATCACAGTTTTGAAGGCCATAAAATGCCAAGATAGCACAAAACCCCCCAAAATGACCCCATTTTGGAAAGTAGACACCCCAAGGAAATTGCTGAGAGGCATGTTGAGCCCATTGAATATTTTTTTTTTGTCACAAGTGATTGAATAATGACAAAAAAAAAATACAAAAAGTTGTCACTAAATGATATATTGTTCACACATGCCATGGTTATATGTGGAATTGCACCCCAAAATACATTTTGCTGCTTCTCCTGAGTACGGGGATACCACATGTGTGGGACTTTTTGGGAGCCTAGCCACGTACGGGCCCCCGAAAACCAAGCACCGCCTTCAGGATTTCTAAGGGCGCAAATTTTTGATTTCACTCCTCACTACCTATCACAGTTTCGAAGGCCATAAAATGCCAAAATAGCACAAAACCCCCCTAAATGACCCCATTTTAGAAAGTAGACACCCCAAGGAAATTGCTGAGAGGCCTGTTGAGCCCATTGAATATTTTTTTTTGTCCCAAGTGATTGAATAATGACAAAAAAAATAAAAAAATTACAAAAAGTTGTCACTAAATGATATATTGCTCACACATGCCATGGTTATATATGGAATTACACCCCAAAATACATTTTGCTGCTTCTCCTGAGTACGGGGATACCACATGTGTGGGACTTTTTGGGAGCCTAGCCGCGTACGGGACCCCGAAAACCAAGCACCGCCTTCAGGATTTCTAGGCACAAATTTTTGATTTCACTCCTCACTACCTATCACAGTTTTGAAGGCCATAAAATGCCAAAATAGCACAAAACCCCCCACAAATGACCCCATTTTGGAAAGTAGACACCCCAAGATATTTGCTGAGAGGCATGGTGAGTATTTTACAGCTCTCATTTGTTTTTGAAAATGAAGAAAGAAAATATTTATTTTTTTTCAAATTTCAAAACTTTGTGACAAAAAGCGAGATCTGCAAAATACTCCCCATACCTCTCAGCAAATAGCTTGGGGTGTCTACTTTCCAAAATGGGGTCATTTGGGGGGGTTTTGTGCCATTTGGGCATTCCATGGCCTCCGAAACTGTGATAGGCAGTGAGAAGTGAAATCAAAAATTTACACCCTTAGAAAGCCTGAAGGCGGTGCTTGGTTTTGGGGTCCCGTACGCGGCTAGGCTCCCAAAAAGTCTCACACATGTGGTATACCCGTACTCAGGAGAAGCAACAGAATGTATTTTGGGGTGAAATTCCACATATGCCCATGACATGTTTGAGCAATATATCATTTAGTGAAAACTTTGTGCAAAAAAAAATAAAAATAATTCTTTTTTCCGCAACTTGTGTCAACATATAAAATATTCCATGGACTCGACATGCCTCTCAGTATATAGCTTGGGGTGTCTACTTTCCAAAATGGGGTCATTTGGGGGGTTTTGAACTGTTCTGGCATTTTATACACAACATTAGGAAGCTTACATCCACTCTTCTAACCACTTGAAGACAAAGCCCTTTTTGACACTTTTTGTTTACATGAAAACATTTTTTTTTTTGCAAGAAAATTATGTTGAACCCCCAAACATTATATATATTTTTAAAGCAAAGGCCCTACAGATTAAAATGGTGGGTGTTGCATTTTTTTTTCTACACAGTATTTGCGCAGCGATTTTTCAAACGCTTTTTTGGGGGAAAAAATACACTTTTTTTAATTTTAATGCACTAGAACACACTATATTGCCCAAATGTTTGATGAAATAAAAAAGATGATCTTAGGCCAAGTACATAGATACCAAACACGACAAGCTTTAAAATTTTGCACAAATGCGCATTGGCGACAAATTACATACATTTTTAAAAGCCTTTAAAAGCCTTTACAGGTTACGCCGTTAGATTTACAGAGGAGGTCTACTGCTAAAATTACTGCCCTCGATCTGACCTTTGCGGTGATACCTCACATGCATGGTGCAATTGCTGTTTACATATGACGGCAGACCGACGCTTGCGTTCGCCATTGGGCAAGAGCAGGGCAGGACAGGGGTGCTTTTTATTTTTTTTATTTTGCTTTTTTCTTTTATTTTTAAACTGTTGCTTCCATATTTTTTTTTTTTTTATCATTTTTATTGTTATCTCAGGGAATGTAAATATTCCCTATGATAGCAATAGGTAGTGACAGGTACTTTTTTTAAAAAAAACTGGGGTCTATTGGACCCTAGATCTTTCCTCTGCCCTCAAAGCATCTGACCACACCAAGATCGATGTGATAAAATGCTTTCCCAATGGCGCTTTTTATATCCGGGGGGGGGACATTCCCTCCCACTGCTTGTAAAAGCAGTCCAGAGGCTAATTAGCCACTAGGATTGCTTTTACATGAAAGCCGGCCGCTGGCTGAAAAGAATGATACCAAGATGATACCTAAACCCGCAGGCATAATACTGGTATAAACATTCAAAGTCCAGCAACATACCAGTACGTTGCTGGTCCTTGTTGGACATGTATTGTAATCTTTTTTTTCATGCAGCCTGTTGGCTGAACGAAAAAAAAAGATTGATCGGTGGGTATGCCCACCATTAGAATACCGCCCTTCATCCACCCACTTCTAATGATGGGCATACATGCACCATTTATATATGCCGAAGCATGGGGGCATCTTCCCGCAAAAGTTATGCCGCGTACACATGGTCAGACTTTTCCACGGGCAAGCCTCCGTCGGAATTTAGACCGTATGTACGCGGCATTAGAAGCAAAATCGCTCCTCCGCTCCTCCGCCCCTGCTGCCCCAATGCTTCGGCATATATGCTTTTTTTTCTAACTGTGGTGGTGAAATCACCTCCTACAGCACTGGAGTCGCAGGGATCAGGCCTGTCTCTGCGAACGCTGCAGTTATGTGTGTTGTGTTTTGCAAGTGACAGTGATCGATCGATACTGCACTTGGGTGGCCTGGGCTGGACGGAGGGGCAAAACGCAGGTGCTAGCAGGTATCTGGGCTGATTCCCGCTAACACTGCGTTTTTGGGAACCCTAAACTGCTGGGGACGCTAGTATAGATCTGATCAGATCAGATATTGATCTGTTCAGATACTATACCACTAAGGGGGGTGTATGCTTCACGCGTGGGTGTTAGCTCTACTGGCACTAACCTGACGCTGCCTGGGGTGTGACGCAGACCCTCTCTGACGCTAAAACCTAATTGATATCACCCGCCGGGCGATCGGGGGGTTAAACCTTTATTGGGTTATATACGGCGGCTGCCCTGACACTATAAAAAGCAAACTAACTAACCAGCGTCACCCGTAACACTTATATGGTGATCACTGGTGAAAGGGTTAACTAGGGGCAATTAGGGGGTTAAAACCTTTATTAGGTAATATATGGGGGTACCTGACGCTATATAAAAACCTGACGGCGAACCTAAAAAAAAATTACTGGCTACCTATCGGCATCACCGACACTAAGACAGCGATCAGAAAAATGATCGCTTAGCGACAGTGGTGATAGGGGGTGAAAGGGTTACCTGGGGGGCGATCAAGGGGGTTAAACCTTTATTAGATAATATATGGGGGTACCTGACGCTATAAAAACCTGCGGCGAACCTAAAAAAAATTACTGGCTACCGTACGGCATCACCAACACTAAGACAGCGATCAGAAAAACGATCGCTTAGCGACAGTGGTGATAGGGGGTGAAAGGGTTACCTGGGGGGCGATCAAGGGGGTTAAACCTTTATTAGATAATATATGGGGGTACCTGACGCTATAAAAACCTGCGGCGAACCTAAAAAAAATTACTGGCTACAGTACGGCATCACCAACACTAAGACAGCGATCAGAAAAACGATCGCTTAGCGACAGTGGTGATAGGGGGTGAAAGGGTTACCTGGGGGGCGATCAAGGGGGTTAAACCTTTATTAGATAATATATGGGGGTACCTGACGCTATAAAAACCTGCGGCGAACCTAAAAAAAATTACTGGCTACCGATCGGCATCACCAACGCTAAGACAGCGATCAGAAAAACGATTGCTTAGCGACAGTGGTGATAGGGGGTGAAAGGGTTACCTGGGGGGCGATCAAGGGGATTAAACCTTTAATAGGTAATATATGGGGGTACCTGATGCTATAAAAACCTGCGGCGAACCTAAAAAAAATAACTGGCTACCGATCGGCATCACCGACGCTAAGACAGCGATCAGAAAAATGATCGCTTAGCGACAGTGGTGATAGGGGGTGAAAGGGTTATCTGGGGGCGATCAAGGGGGTTAAACCTTTATTAGGTAATATATGGGGGTACCCGACGCTATAAAAACCTGCGGCGAACCTAAAAAAAATAACTGGCTACCGATCGGCATCACCGACGCTAAGACAGCGATCAGAAAAATGATCGCTTAGCAACGGCGGTGCTAGGGGGTGAAAGGGTTATCTGGGGGGCGATCAGGGGGTTAAACCTTTATTAGGGGGGGTTAGGGGGCTACACTGGACCTAAAACGAACTTTAGTGACACTTTTACAGTCACAAATGTCACTGATTGCAGTGATCAGTAAATAAATGATCACTGCAATCAGTGACACTGTGACTGGGGGCTGGGGGGTGATCTGGGGTGTCTGGGGGGGCCTGGGGGGGGCGATTTAAGTGCCTATGTGTCCTGGTGTCAGTGTAGTGTTTTGTGCACTAACCTGCATCTTCTCTTGTGCGGCGCTTGGTATATGTGAGCGCCGTAGGAGAGATGACATCACTTCCTCTGCCTGTGTAAACATTACACAGGCAGGGGAAGGATTCGATTCGCTGGGAGCGATCGAGAGGGGGTGGTCGGAATCGAACGGCCGTCCCCTCATCCCTGATCGCTCCCAAACGAATAACGGCCGCTCACTGTAAAGATGGGGTCCGATCGGACCCCCCAACTATACAAAGGCGATCACGTAGATATACGTGATTCTGCCTGTCGTGCCATTCTGCCGACGTATTTTTACAGTGGGCGGTCGTTAAGTGGTTAAGGATACAATTCATTTTCTCAAGATGATCGAACAACTCCAATTGCCTGATCAGGCAATTTTGGTGACGGCGCCGACGTGCTCCCGTGCGCGCGCGCATCGCCTTCAGGGACGCCATCACTTATGCGGGGATGTAGGCTATGCCTGGATCTCTGTCCACTGGGACGACGAGGGGGCCACTCATGGGGAACCACTGCGGACGGCAGGGGGAGGAACTGAACACCAGCTCCCAATTAAGAATAACTGCATACAGGTAAGATCCCTATTTAAATCACAACCCCACAGGAGGTAAGGTCTGCTGATTTTCTGGCAAGCACACCATTCCTGATTATCCACTCTATGGGAGGTAAGCATGCATCCTGCAAATCTGGGCTTTCAAACAATACATACTCTTTGATTCTCCTCTAACTGTAGCATTATATGATCATTTCTTTAAAGGATTTCCTTCTCACACTGTTCCCATCAGCGCTTTTGAGACTCACAAACTAGGCAATGTGAGTACAAATTTTACTTTATTCAACCACAATATTCACTGTCACTATACATTCACATCACCTTTCCAATTCATGTTCACCATTTCTATCGTATTTGATTTACATTCTGTTACTTTCTCTATTCCTTTCCTTTATTTTATTTTTTATTTATTCTTCACATCTTATATTTCATTTTTTATTTTCATTTAATCATTTTATTCATTTATTTTATTTTATTTTATTTTATTATTAATATTTTTTTTCTCCTATTCAGGCTTTCTTGTTTTCATTCCTACCACTTCACCACTTTACCTTTTTCTTTTTTCACCTCTTTTTCACCTTAACCACTTAAGCCCCGGACCATTTGGTAGCTAGAGGACCAGAGGTGATTTCAGAATTTTGCACTGCGCTGCTTTAACTGTAAATTGTGCGGACATGCAATGTTGTACCCAAACAAAATATGCGTCCTTTTCTTCCCACAAATAGAGCTTTCTTTTAATGGTATTTGATTGCCTCTGCGATTTTTATTTTTTGCGATATAAACGGAAAAAGACCGAATTTAAAAAAAAATAATGATATTTTCTACTTTTTGTTATAAGAAAAATCGAATAAACTCAATTTTAGTCATACATTTAGGCCAAAATGTATTTAGCCACATGTCTTTAGTAAAAAAAATGTCAATAAGCGTATATTTATTGGTTTGCACAAAAGTTATAGCGTTTACAAACTAGGGTACATTTTCTGGAATTTACACAGCTTTAAATTTATGACTGCCTATCTCATTTCTTGAGGTGCTAAAATGGCAGGGCAGTACAAAACCCCCCAAATGACCCCATTTTGGAAAGTAGACACCCCAAGGAAATTGCTGAGAGGCATGTTGAGCCCATTGAATATTTTTTTTTTTGTCCCAAGTGATTGAATAATGACAAAAAAATAAAAAAAAATAAAAAATTACAAGAAGTTGTCACTAAATGATATATTGCTCACACATGCCATGGTTATATGTGGAATTGCACCCCAAAATACATTTTGCTGCTTCTTCTGAGTACGGGGATACCACATGTGTGGGACTTTTTAGGAGCCTAGCCACATACGGGACCCCGGAAACCAAGCACCGCCTTCAGGATTTCTAAGGGCGCAAATTTTTGATTTCACTCCTCACTACCTATCACAGTTTCGAAGGCCATAAAATGCCAAAATAGCACAAACCCCCCCAAATGACCCCATTTTGGAAAGTAGACACCCCAAGCTATTTACTGAGAGGCATGTTGGGTTCATGGAATATTTTACCACAAGTTGCGGGAATATGACAAACTTTTTTTTTTTGCACAAAGTTGTCACTAAATGATATATTGCTCACATATGCCATGGGCATATGTGAAATTACACCCCAAAATACATTCTGCTGCTTCTCCTGAGTACGGGGATACCACATGTGTGGGACTTTTTGGGAGCCTAGCCGCGTACGGGGCCCCAAAAACCAAGCACCGCCTTCAGGACTTCTAAGGGCGTAAATTTTTGATTTCACTCCTCACTACCTATCACAGTTTTGAAGGCCATAAAATGCCAAAATAGCACAAAACCCCCCCAAATGACCCCATTTTGGAAAGTAGACACCCCAAGCTATTTACTGAGAGGCATGTTGGGTTCATGGAATATTTTATATTTTGCCACAAGTTAAGGGAATATGACAAACTTTTTTTTTTTTGCACAAAGTTGTCACTAAATGATATATTGCTCACACATGCCATGGGCAAATGTGAAATTACACCCCAAAATACATTCTGCTGCTTCTCTTGAGTACGGGGATACCACATGTGTGGGACTTTTTGGGAGCCTAGCCGCGTACGGGACCCCAAAAACCAAGCACCGCCTTCAAGGTTTCTAAGGGCATAAATTTTTGATTTCACTTCTCACTACCTATCACAGTTTTGAAGGCCATAAAATACCAAGATAGCACAAAACCCCCCAAAATGACCCCATTTTGGAAAGTAGACACCCCAAGGAAATTGCTGAGAGGCATGTTGAGCCCATTGAATATATTTTTTTTGTCCCAAGTGATTGAATAATGACAAAAAGAAAAAAAAATTACAAAAAGTTGTCACTAAATGATATATTGCTCAAACATGCCATGGTTATATGCGGAATTGCACCCCAAAATACATTTGGCTGCTTCTCCTGAGTACGGGGATACCACATGTGTGGGACTTTTTGAGAGCCTAGCCGCGTACGGGCCCCCGAAAGCCAAGCACCGCCTTCAGGATTTCTAAGGGCACACATTTTTGATTTCACTCCTCACAACCTATCACAGTTTTGAAGGCCATAAAATGCCAAGATAGCCCAAAACCCCCACAAATGACCCCATTTTGGAAAGTAGACACCCCAAGCTATTTGCTGAGAGGCATGGTGAGTATTTTACAGCTCTCATTTGTTTTGAAAATGAAGAAAGACATTATTTTTTCTTTTTTTTTTCTTTTTCAATTTTCAAAACTTTGTGACAAAAAGCGAGATCTGCAAAATACTCAACATACCTCTCAGCAAATAGCTTGGGGTGTCTACTTTCCAAAATGGGGTAATTTGGGGGGGTTTTGTGCCATCTGGGCATTCCATGGCCTCCGAAACTGTGATAGGCAGTGAGGAGTGAAATCAAAAATTTACACCCATAGAAATCCTGAAGGCGGTGCTTTGTTTTCGGGGTCCTGTACGCGGCTAGGCTCCCAAAATGTCTCACACATGTGGTATCCCCGTACTCAGGAGAAGCAACAGAATGTATTTTGGGGTGTAATTCCACATATAACCATGGCATGTTTGAGCAATATATAATTTAGTGAAAACTTTTTTTTTTTGTCATTATTCAATCACTTGGGACAAAAAAAAAATATTCAATGGGCTTAACATGCCTCTCAGCAAATAGCTTGAGGTGTCTACTTTCCAAAATGGGGTAATTTGGGGGGGGGGTTATGCACAACATTAGGAAGCTTATGTCACACATCATCCACTCTTCTAACCACTTGAAGACAAAGCCCTTTCTGACACTTTTTGTTTACATGAAAAAAAAAAAAATTTTGCAAGAAAATTATGTTGAACCCCCAAACATTATATATTTTTTTAAAGCAAAGGCCCTACAGATTAAAATAGTGTGTGTTGCATTTTTTTTCACACAGTATTTGCGCAGCGATTTTTCAAACGCATTTTTTGGGGGAAAAACACACTTTTTTTATTTTTAATGCACTAAAAAACACTATATTGCCCAAATGTTTGATGAAATAAAAAAGATGATCTTAGGCCGAGTACATGGATACCAAACACGACATGCTTTAAAATTGCGCACAAACGCGCAGCGGCGACAAACTACATTCATTTTTAAAAGCATTTAAAAGCCTTTACAGGTTACCACGTTAGATTTACAGAGGAGGTCTACTGCTAAAATTACTGCCCTCGATCTGACCTTCGCGGTGATACCTCACATGCATGACGCAATTGCTGTTTACATATGACGCTAGACCGACGCTTGCGTTCGCCTTTGCGCAAGAGCAGGGGGGACAGCGGTGCTTTTTTTTTTTTTATTTTTTTTATTTTGCTTTTTTATTTGATTTTTAAACTGTTCCTTCCATATTTTTTTTTTTACCATTTTAAGTGTTGTCTCAGGGAATGTAAATATCCCCTATGATAGCAATAAGTAGTGACAGGTACTCTTTTTTGAAAAAAATTGGGGGGTTAGACTCTAGATCTTTCCTCTGCACTCAAAGCATCTGACCACACCAAGATCGGTGTGATAAAATGCTTTCCCAATTTCCCAATGGCGCTGTTTATATCTGGGGGGGGGGCATTCCCTCCCACTGCTTGTAAAAGCAGTCTAGAGGCTAATTATCTACTAGAATTGCTTTTACATGAAAGCCGGCCACTGGCTGAAAAGAATGATACCAAGATGATACCTAAACCTACAGGCATCATTCTGGTATAACCATTCAAAGTCCAGCAACATACCAGTACGTTGCTGGTCCTTGTTGGACATGTATTGTAATCTTTTTTTTCATGCAGCCTGTTGGCTGAATGAAAAAGAGAGATTGATCGGTGGGTATGCCCACCATTAGAATACCTCCCTCCATCCACCCACTTCTAATGATGGGCATATATGCCGAAGCATGGGGGCATCCTCCCGCAAAAAAGTAATGTACACACGGTCGGACTTTTCCACGGGCAAGCCTTCGTCGGAATTTCGACCATATGTACGTGGCATAAAAGGTTATACCGCGTACACACGGTCGGACTTTTCCACGGGCAAGCCTCCGTCGGAATTTGGACCATATATACGCGGAATTAGGAGAAAAATCGCTCCTCCGCCCCTGCTGCCCCCATGCTTCGGCATATATGCTCTTTTTTTAACTGTGGTGGTGAAATCACCTCCTACAGCGTTGGAGTCACGGCTTTATGTATCGTGGGAGCAAACACTGTTGCTGTCAAGATAAATAGATCCGCTCTGCAACTGAATGGTGTACCTGCTAAGCAAATAATGGTTAACATTAAAACAAAGTAACATTACAGTACAACAGTAAGACCTTACCATACCATACCTGCAAAGCAAATACCAAAACAAAACCTAGTAAAAAATAAAACATTTTTTTAACGCAACCTGTGCCTAAAATATATATATGCCGAAGTATGGGGGCATCCTCCCGCAAAAAAGTTATGCCGCGTACACACGGTCTGACTTTTCCACGGGCAAGCCTTCGTCGGAATTTCGACCGTATGTACGAGGCATAAAAGGTTATGCCGCGTACACACGGTCGAACTTTTCCACGGGCAAGCCTCCGTCGGAAAGCAAATACCAAAACAAAACCTAGTAAAAAATAAAACATTTTTTTAACGCAACCTGTGCCTAAAATATATATATGCCGAAGTATGGGGGCATCCTCCCGCAAAAAAGTTATGCCGCGTACACACGGTCTGACTTTTCCACGGGCAAGCCTTCGTCGGAATTTCGACCGTATGTACGCGTCATAAAAGGTTATGCCGCGTACACACGGTCAAACTTTTCCACGGGCAAGCCTCCGTCGGAATTTCGACCGTATGTACGCGGCATTAGGAGCAAAATCGCTCCTCCGCCCCTGCTGCCCCCATGCTTCGGCATATATGCTCTTTTTTTTTAACTGTGGTGGTGAAATCACCTCCTACAGCACTGGAGTCACGGCTTTATGTATCGTGGGAGCAAACGCTGTTGCTGTCAAGATAAATAATTCCGCGCTGCAGTTGAATGGCGCACCTGAAAACAAAAAATTACATACCTGAAAAGCAAGCATGATAAAACATTGCAGAATGGAATACAGTAAAAAAGAGCAGAACAATAGAGAGAAAATAGAGAGCGAGAGAGAGAACAATAAAACTATTTTTGTTTTTTTTATTTTATATTTTTTTTGTGTTTTGTTTTTTACGTTTTTATTTTTTTATTTTTTACACTTTTTTTTTGTAACTTTAACAAATGTAATGGTTCGGGTCTCTCAAAATGTAATGGCATCTTTGGAGACCCTGTGTAAGTGTGTCCTAGTCTGTGAAATGCTGTACCCTACGCTAAAACTTCACTTTTGAGTGGTAGCGTTCAAAACATTCACCAAGGCAAAGACCAGGCTTGTCAGGACAGAGTGGACAATAATGACGGGTGTCATGCCTAAATCCGCGCTTGCTACAGACACGACATCTTTTTTGGGGGGCTCGTTGGGTAGGGGTACTCGGGAGGACATACGTATAATGCCTCTCATGCAGCCGGCTTACTGCATTTGGTTGGGGATGGTGAGGTGCAGAACTGCCTGGATACAGGAGTTCTGTGACAATCTCATTCTGGAATTTTAGAAGAGATAAAGTCCCGCCTGAAGCTCTGTATAGCACATGAGCGTTCAGCAAAGCCAATTGAAATAAGGATAGAGACACTTTTTTGTACCAGCGTCTCGCCTTACGGTCAATTAGATACGGCGCCAACAACTGGTCGTTGAGGTCCACCCCTCCCATATTTTTGTTATATTCGTATCTCTCAATTAACCTGTTGAGTTCAGAATAAAACAACCAGTACATATTGTGGACTAATATTACTATTTAAATTTCAAGCAATCCAAGCCATATTCTTAATGTCCATTGTTTCCTGGCTCACCCTGTGTCCAAAGTGACCCCCCTGTCACACATCTCCCCTTTCGGCAGGAGACTAACACAGGAGGTGACCCCAGACGGGTTGACTCTGAAGTTAGTCCATAGGTGCATTCTTCTAATGCCCGTATCTACACAGTACCCCAAATAAATTGCTCCAAACAGAGCATTACTTACCCAGCCAACCTCTGCCTCTCTCAGAGAACATACCCGCCGCTGGGGAGAAGACAGGGTGACTGGGCTCAGTCTTTCATGCTGTTGGGGATCTGGGCCGACTGCCCAGCATCCCTGAGGTATACAAGTGGAGACTGAAGTCCCATCCACTTGTGGTAGGTGAAAATCCCCCAGTGCTTGCAAAGCAAGACTGACATCCTCCTGTCCCAGTGTCACACCATTTTCTGGGGTTGTGTCAGTGAGGACCGAAGTCCCATCCAGTACCACAGGAACTCCCTTTTCTGTTAGTTGAGAGCAGAGGCCTGCGGCACTCTGCTCTGTTGCCAGCTCTTGTGCTGGGTTGCTGTGATTGGAGACCACAGTCCCATCCACCGATATCCGCTCAAGTGACAGTTGTGTGCAGCGGCCAGTAGCATTCTGCCCTGCTGCCAGTGATTCAGCTGGGGGTAAAAGCTTTACCACCTCAGCTTGTTGCTGGAGAGATGGGCCAACTGCCCCGGCTCCCTGAAACTTCACAGTTGTTTCCGGTGCTGGGCAGAGGTTGCTATCACTCTGCCCTGTTGCCAGCACTTCTGCTTGGGACTCCACACCATCTGCTCTGGCTAACTGTTGGGGAGGGAAAAGGGCTGCTTCTCCCCCCTGCATCTCTGAAATCCCCTGGGAAAGAGGAACCATCACCTTCTCACCTCGGGCCTCCAAAACTGCCACGGGTGTAGAGCAGGGGTCTGCAGTACTCTGTCCTGCTGCCAGTACTTGGGCAGGCGATGCATAATCCCTAACATCCTCTGAACAGCCCAGTAAGTCCATACCTTCTGTAATCTGTGGCTGGGGAGACGAGCCAACTGCCCTAGCTCCCTGGAACTCCACATCATCTACTTCGGCTTTAGGGATGGCAATCTCCAGATTTTCCACTGCCGATTCTTCAGCCAGGCTAGGTCCCTGGAACTCCATATCATCCACTTCGGCTTTAGGGATGGCAATCTCCAGATTTTCCACTGCCGATTCTTGAGCCAGGATTTCATAGTTGTCAACTGGTATTTCCTGATAGTCCCAGGCAAAGGGAGCCCCACCCTGCTGCTGAGCAGAGTCTAGCAGCTGTTTGTAGGCAATCTCCAGCTCCCATTCCTGAACGGCCAGAAACTCCAAATCTTCCTGTGCCCAGTGCCCTTCCGAGACATTCAGTCTTTGCTCTCTGTGCTCCATTATTTCCTCCAAACGCCACTCCCGATCACTCCCAAAGTCAGGGTCCTCGGACAGCCTCCAATACAACAATCCCAGGCCATTATCGTCAAAGCCTTCTGTGGGGCTGTCATCCGCTGACCACTGGCACTCTTGGGCTACATACCACTGGAGGGCTCTGTAGCTCTCGTCCAACCGCATCTCTGCCCAGATCAGCCTGCTTAACTCAGCTGTCCACTCCTGCTTCGGTTGTTCCCCCAATAACAGCATTCGTACTTCATACTGCGACCAGTACCTTACATGGATGGAGGGGAGAACTTTTCCCTGGTGTTGCTGCTCGAGAGCTAGCGCTTTCTTTCAGAGTTCGCAGCGGTTTGAATCAGACCATCCCAGCAGGACCTCCTCTGATACTGGTCCTCTATGCTGTATCTGCATCTCTCGCAACCTCCTTCTGAATTCCTTTTCCATGTCGGCTGGTATCTGTATCTCTCCTCTCCTTTCAGTTGGTGCTGCTTCTTTAGGTGTTGTCTCCGATTGCCGTATTTCCGCCATTCTCTGCTCATGTTGCCGCTCTAGCTCTCTCTTTTGTCGCTCTAGTTCTCTCTTTTGTCGCTGTAGTTTTTTCTCTTGTCGCTCATCCTGCAGCTGGATGCCTCTAATGGCTTCCTGTATGGCGGTCTCTGATGGGTTAGCACCATATAATGTCAAGCGCTCTCGAACTCGTTGCTGAAACAAATCTTCAACTGACCGGGGTCACCGTCCCTCTGGTCCATCTCAGCTCTCAAGTAAGTCTTTCAGTGTGGCTTTCCTGCAGGCTGCATAGCTTGGTCATTCACTGTGGTGGCTTGGAGTGTCCCAGGAACTGGAGGGAAAATCCCGCTGCTGCCAACCAATGTAACGACACCCCAAATATGAAAGGGGTTTAACGCTGTTTAAAGATATTCCCCCTCCTGGGCACAAATTCACTGTCGATCCTCCACAGCCAGACGACCACTTCCCATCAGAATTAATCCTTCTGAAAGAACGAGACGCACTCTGTATCTTTCTCTGGATAGACTCACTTTATTAAAGAAAACATTGTAACTTTTATACACATCCAATACTGCATTAATCTAAAATGAACAATGGTCCAGCTCCACCCACAACATAACAAGACCCAATACACATTATTTTGACACCTCCTAGAAGACAACAGGTTAGCTTTTGTCTCCCAATACCCATCTGACCAGACCCAATTTACATGAGTCAATTAGCTACAGCTGCTGTCTCAGACCCATGACCTTTATATTCACCAGACTGTCTGTTACTTTACAATACACACAAGTACAGACTTAATTATCCCTATTCACACTAAAAGGGTCTTCAGACGCCCTTCTAGATTCATTTACATCACAACTGGTAGGTAACACATCTCTCAATTAACCTGTTGAGTTCAGAATAAAACAACCAGTACATATTGTGGACTAATATTACTATTTCAATTTCAAGCAATCCAAGCCATATTCTTAATGTCCATTGTTTCCTGGCTCACCCTGTGTCCAAAGTGACCCCCCTGTCACAGCCCCCATATCCAATCACTGGCTAAATCCTTCCACCTTAACCTCTGCAACATCTCCAAAATTGACCCTTCCTGACCAATGACACCACAAAGCAACTTATTCACTCCGTAATTGTTTCCCGCCTTAACTACTGCAACTCTCTCCTTAATGGCCTACCCTTAAGCAGGCTATCCCCCCTTCAGTCTATCATGAATTCTGCTGCTAGACTAATACACCTCACTAATCGATCCGTGACTGCTGCTCCTCTCTGCCAATCCTTTCACTGGCTTCCCATACCCCAACGTGTAAAATTCAAAATGCTAACCATAACATACAAGGCTATTCACAACATCTCCCCCATCTACATCACCAACCTCATCTGCAGATATCGACCAAATTGTCCCCCCCCTACCCTCCCAGGACCTCCTGCTTTCTAGCTCCCTTGTTATCTCCTCCCATGCTCACCATCAGGACTTCTCCAGAGCCTCTTCCATCCTCTGGAACTCCCTGCCCCAATATGTTCGATCAGCCCCTAACCTGTCCACCTTTAGGAGATCCCTGAAAACTAATTTATTCAGGGAAGCCTATCCCACACCCACCTAATAACTGTCCCCGAGCCACCCCCATCAAATCATTCTCTGCAGCTATTACCTTTTGTACCACCTTTGTACCACCTTTGTACCATCCCTTTAGAATGTAGGCTCTATGAGCAGGGCCCCCCTGTACCTTTTGTAGGGATGAGCTTTATGTTCGGGTCGAACATAAGTTTGACTCGAACATTGGCTGTTCAATCGTTTGTCGAAATTCGAACATTATGGGGCGTTCGCGCCAATGTCGAGCGGCGCGTCACGCCCCATAATGCACTGCGACATCGCAGTGCATTGTTGTCAAATGATTGGCCAAGCATGCACTATGACCCACATGCTTTGGCCAATCACAGATCCGTCAGCAAAGAGAGCCATAATTGGCCAAAAGCCTTTGGCCAATTATGGCTCAGGGGGTTAAGTCCACGCCCCACACTATATAAGATCGCTTGCATGTCGGCCCTGTGTAATGTGTTGCTGGCGTTGACCGAGAGAGAGTGTCATATAGATTGAGTAGGCAGGCGATTCAGTTAGCTGCAGTGTATTTAGTATATATATACATCCAGGCTTGTATATATATATATATATATATATATATATATATATATATATGCTGTATCCAGTTTAGCTAGATCTGACTGCAGACCATTCCTGGTATACTGTTTCTAATGTACTTCAGGCAGGCAGGTGATTCAGCTAGCTGCAGTGCATTTAAAATATATATACAGTCATCCACTGTATCCAGTGCAGCTAGAGCTGACTGCAGGCTGTTCCTGGTGTACTGTTTCTAATATACTTCAGGCAGGTGATTCAGCTAGCTGCAGTGCATTTAATATATAAATACAGTCTTTTATATATATATATATATATATATATATATACAGTATATATATATATATATATACACACTGTATCCAGTGTAGCTAGATCTGACTGCAGGCGGTTCCTGGTGTACTTTTTCCAATATACTGTCTGGCAGGCAGGTGATTCAGTGAGTTGCAGTGCATAAAATATATATACAGTCTCCTACATATACATATCCACTGCATTTCAGTTTAGCCAAGCCTATATCTGACTGAAGACCATTACTGGTGTACGTTTTCAAATACACTTTCAGGCAGGCAGGCAGGTGATTCAGTGATCTGCAGTGCATAAAATATATATACAGTCTCCTACATATATATATCCACTGCATTGTAGTCTAGCCAAGCCTATATCTGACTGCAGGCCATTCCTGGTGTACGTTTTCAAATACACTTTCAGGCAGGCAGGCAGTTGTTTCCGGTGCTGGGCAGGTGATTCAGTGATCTGCAGTGTATAAAATATATGTAGCAAGAATCTCCTTTAAGGATCCAGGACTACGATACCCAGAACCCCGTTCAGCACCCAAGGTGCATTGCCAACCGCAGACACTCATGGGGTGGGCTTTAAAGGTGAAGCGGAGGTGGAGCTCGGCCTCTTTGGACGCCGCCCTTCTAGCAAGAGGATCCCCTGTGCAGACTTGCTGCTGGTGCGAGGCCTGAAGCCTGGGCCTTGCGCACTTCCAAAGAGCCTTCCACTCCACTGCGGAGCTTGTGTGGCACTTGATCTCCATTCGTTTCTCACTGACATCAGGAGGACCGAACACCCGGCTATCGCAGACCCTGTGTGCGGATACACAGTGGTGGAAGTTACGGACGGTGACTGAGTCCGGTGTGGTGAGAGAGCACTTGCTCAAAGTTATAGCCAAGTACTTTGTTTAGGCCTACTGACTGCCTTGGCCCTTAGTGCTATACCAACTATCCTAGCATGAGACTATTTCCAGGACTGAGTTTGATAGTCTCCTGGGAGTTGTTACTTTGCTGAGACACTGTCCCGTTGGATTACAATTATTGTTCCTGATGTGCACCACCGGTTTCCTTGCATGCGGAGATTCTTCACCCTAAGACCATACCTTACTTTGAGTCAGGCCTGACTGGGTAGCGTAGAACATTATTGGGTGCCATATTGCTCACGGGGAGGATAGCTGCAGCGTGGTGTGCTAATATATTTTATACAGTATTGCTAAGTGTCATTAATTTTGCAGGGCTCTGCATGTGTTATGTACTGTATTTCTACCTACCTTTTATACAACAGTAAAGTTGCTATAGTTAAGTAGTCAGGTATCAGTGTCAATTACTATACTGTATTACTGTTTGCTTTATTGTGTGGCTGAGTCATAGACAATCGCAGAGAAATTACCAGTCTATCATTCCCTAGACTAACAGTGCCAGGGGAGGGTCGAGTAGATTACCGGGGGTTGGCAGTGCTGTTTACAGGGCCCGAAACAATACCAGCGGCTCTCTTAAGTTGGGGGTATCGCTACACGTGGGGGCTCTGAGTCCAGGATCCTGTACGCGGCAATCAAACACGCCAAAGGTACCGGCATGGACCCGCTAGCAGTGAAAGCATGGTGCGAGGAAGTCAAGGCCAGCCCAGACATGTCAGTGGTCCTCAGTCTCCCAGGAGAAGAATGGCCGGATGCGGTGGAGCGACTCTTAGTGTCGTTATCCCCGAATCGAGAGTCATGGGTGATAGACATGAGGTCAGATCCAGAAACCTTGTTCAAGTATGCACTGATAGAATGGAAAGATGGAATACCCGGGAATTTTAGAGGTCGAAGTGTGCAGACGGCAGATAACAAGACCTACGGTTTGGCGCACGCAGTGACTGTAAAGAAGGAATTACCCCTGCCGTCCCCGCCGGGGTCACCGCCAGGGACATCCCATACATCAGAGAAGCGCAAGGGGGCGACATCTCCGGTGACACCCCTGACTACTATAGGACCGGAACTTTTAAATGCCCTAGGGGATCTGCTCACTAAGTGTCAGAAAACCAACACGGTGCACATAGAGGCTAGTTACCGAAAGCTAAGGATCTTTTCAGGGAAGCTACCTGTCCCTGTAGGGGAGGAAGACTTTGACACCTGGATCGAGCAGGCATTACTAGCGGTAGAGGCATGGGAGGTGCCTGAAGTGCAGAAGAAGCAGCGCGTGATTGAGAGTTTGAAAGGCGCGGCTGCTGAAGCTGTAAAGAGTCTCCGGTTTAGCAATGCTGCTTGCACGGCCTACGACTACTTGGCCATGCTGCAGGAAGAGTTTGGTCAGTTGGAAAAGGTGACAGAACTGGTGTATCAGTTTGAACACACCTTTCAGCAACCAGGAGAAAAGCTGTCGGAGTATGTGAGAAGACTGAATAGGATGCTTTGCCAAATCGTGCTGAAAAAGGGAATGGTGCCCCGAGCCATAGATGCGAGGATGAAGCAGATCCTAAAGGGAGCACTACGTTCAGACCCGGTCTGGCTCCACCTTAAAACCTCTGGAGGAGGCATGTCACTGAATTACCCTGATCTAGTGAAGATCATCAGAGATGAAGAAGCTCTACTAAAAGATCAGCAAGCCACCAAGACACACACCTCTTCTACACCTGTAATGGTCAGATCAGCCATGACCCCTGAAAGAGATTTAGAAGTAGATACTCTTAAATCACAGATGTCTCACGTATTGGAGATGCTGACCTCTTTGATGACAAAAGATCCAAGAGTCCCAGAGAAAGAGGGACCGAAGAAGGAGTTATTCCCAGATGCCTCGACACCCGCTCCCTTACAGGATTGGGGGGATGCGATTTGCTACAACTGTGGAGGAGTTGGTCATATTGGAAAAGTATGTCCCAGTCCAAAGAAAAAGAAAGTTAATAATCGCAAGCCGGCGGAAAACTCCAGAGGGCCCTGGTGAAGGAGTCAACCGGGTGCCCTCCATCTCCAGTAAGCTCCATTGGATCAAAGTTTAATGAGAAGTCCAGCAAGAAAGGGGCCAAACCCCCTCCAAAAAGGAATAATGTCCCTCAGCGGGGGTATACACCTAAAAAAAACTGAGATATCAATGCATACCAAGCCCAAGAGGGATTGAAGTCAAGAGGAAAATGGAATAAGAAGAGTCCTAAGGGAAAATGCAGGGATCAAAAGAAAGAAACTTCCCAGAAACCATTCCCAGAAAAGCTGGTAGGACCCTCTCCACTAGTACCCATTCAAGTGGAGGGAGTTTACACAAGGGCAATCCTAGATACTGGGGCACAAGTGACCCTACTATATAGGGACTTTTATGATAAACATCTGAGCCATCTGCCCATCCAAAAACTCGAAGACTTGGAGATATGGGGGATCGGAACACAGAGTTTCCCTTACGATGGCTACTTACCAGTAAAGTTGACCTTCGACCCTTCAGTGGCCGGGAAGGCTGAAGTAATGGATACCCTGACAGTGATCTGCCCTCGACCACCTGGAGCCAACAAGAGTTCCCTTATAATCGGGACCAATACAGACCTGGTCAGGAGGCTCCTGGCACCCTTAACAAAAGGGAAGAACCCTACAGCCACCAGAATCCATCCGATGCTGAAGCTAGCCTACTAGGGGCTAGTCTTGGAGCAGAGGGCCCCAGAAGAGGGGGTAGGGAAAGTCTGGAGGTTAGGGAATAACGGGATAGTGCTACAGCCCGGTGAAGTAACCTGTCTCAGAGCCACTGTAAAGCTCACCTGGGCTTTAAAGAAGGCACACTCTAAGGTGCCGGAATGCATCAGAAACACCACTGATTCCCCCATGAAGATCCCAGCCAGGATGCTGCTGGGCCAGGTGAGCCAAGCTGCCCCAGTTGTCTTGTCAGATGTGGAGAAGACAGAGGGAGAAAGCACCACATGGGAGAAGCTCTTCATGGAAAACCCAAACCTACCAAGGGCCTGGAAGGAGAAGGCAAAGGCCCAGTTGATCAGATGGAGGAAGATCTTCTCCAAAGATGAGTTCGATGTGGGGTGTGCGAAGAGTGCCACTCATCGAATCCGCCTCCAGGAAGACAAGCCCTTCAGAGAGAGGGTCAGGCGGGTTCCCCTAGCCGATCTAGAAGATCTGAGAGAACAGCTCGCTGAGCTCAAGTGAACCAGTGTTATCCGGGAGTCCAGAAGCCCCTATGCCTCCCCGATCGTGGTGGTCAGGAAAAAGAATGGGTCACTGAGGCTATGTATAGATTACAGGACCCTCAACAGAAAAACGATACCCGACCAGTATACCACCCCGAGGATAGAGGATGCCCTACAGAGTTTGCCTGGAGCTAAGTGGTTCAGCGTCATGGACCTTAAGATCGGATACTACCAGATCCCGATGCATCAGGAAGATAAGGAGAAGATGGCCTTCATAACCCCTGTGGGGTTCTTCGAATTTGACCGGATGCCCCAAGGCCTGTCTGGAGCCCCTGCCACTTTTCAGTGCCTGATGGAGAAAACCGTGGGAGACATGAACCTCATCGAAGTTCTAGTGTACCTAGATGATATCATTGTCTTTGGGAAAACTCTAGAGGAGCATGAAGAGAGACTGGAAAAAGTCTTGAAAAGACTTAGTGACGAGGGACTCAAGCTTTCACCAGAGAAATGCCAGTTCTACCAGTCGTCAGTCCACTACCTGGGACACATAGTGTCCGAAGAGGGGGTAGCCACAGACCCCGAGAAGCTGGAGGCAGTCACCTCCTGGCCACGGCCCACCACTGTGACGGAACTCAGGTCCTTCTTGGGATTCTGCTCATACTACCGGAGGTTCGTGGAAGGGTTCGCACGAATTGCCAGACCCCTAAACGAACTGTTGAAGACAGATTGAGAAGAGGATGACTTGGGCCCGAGGAAGCCGGGGGAGTCGGTTGAAAATCAGTGGAATGGGAAGTGTGAGGAGGCCTTCCAAATGCTGAAGAAGAGCTTGACCACTGCCCCTGTCTTGGCCTATGCAGACACAAAAAAGCCATATAATCTCCATGTGGATGCCAGTCACGATGGTATGGGAGGGGTGCTTTACCAGGAGCATGAAGGGCAACTACGCCCCGTTGCCTACGTGAGCAGGAGCTTAACCCCAGCTGAGAAGAACTATCCTACCCACAAGTTGGAGTTCTTGGCCCTCAAGTGGGCTGTGGTAGATAAATTAAAAGAATACCTGTATGGAGTAGAATTTATCGTGAAAACTGATAACAACCCCCTCACTTATCTCTTCACCACGGCAAAGCTGGATGCCACTAGCCACCGATGGCTGGCTGCGCGCTCTAGATTCAATTTCAGCCTGAAATACAGACCTGGAGCTGGAAACCGAGATGCGGATTCCCTGTCCAGAAGGTCTCATACTCCCACCGGCAGTAAAGAAGACTGGACTCAAGTGACGCCAGATGGGGTGCAGGCTCTCTGTCAAGGAGCTGAACTCCAAGCCAGTGATGGATCCAGAGCAGAATAGATAGGAGTCACAGTAGTAAGAGTACCCAAACAATACTGCGGTGTGACTCAAATAGATGAAGATGACTTGCCAAAGCTGTCCAAGAAGGAGCTGCGATGTGACCAACTGGAAGACCCCCTGGGAAAATTGGTCCTGGAAGCCCTGGAAGATCAAGATCCAGACAAACTTCTGCATCATCCTTCAAAGGAGGCCCGCCTGCTGCGGAAAGAGTGGGACAGGCTACAGGTGCATCAAGGGGTGGTCTACCGAAGGGGCCCCTCTGAGGACCTGGAGGACAAATGGCAACTATTTCTGCCCGAGAAGCACAGAGAGACTGTCTTAGTGGCCCTACACGATAACCATGGTCACCTGGGAGCTGAAAGAACTTTTCAACTTATCAGGAGTCGGTTCTACTGGCCTTGTATGAGGGCTGAAGTGGAGGCATACTGCCACTCCTGTGTACGCTGCATCCAACGAAAGACTCTACCCCATCAAGCTGCCCCAATGGGCCACCTACAAAGTGAAGGTCCATTGGATTTGGTATGCATTGATTTTCTCTGCCTTGAACCCGACTTGTGTGGATTAGGAAATGTTCTGGTGGTAACCGATCATTTCACTCGGTATGCCCAGGCCTTCCCAACCAAAGACCAAAAGGCTTCCACCGTGGCCAAGGTACTCATGGAGAAATACTTTGTGCACTACGGGCTACCGCAACGCCTTCACTCGGATCAAGGGAGGGACTTCGAGAGTAGGCTGATCCGGAAAATCTTGGACTCCTTAGGGATCAAGAAAACCCGGACCACTCCCTACCATCCACAAGAGGATGCGCAGCCAGAGAGGTTCAACAGAACCCTACTAAACATGCTAGGGACTCTAAGCAGCGAAAAGAAACAGCACTGGAGTAAGCACATAGCAGCAATTGTGCATGCTTATAACAGTACAACAAGTGATGCCACAGGGTACTCTCCCTATAGACTTATGTTTGGAAGAGAGGCAAGACTACCCGTAGACCTGGCCTTTGGCACCTCCATAGATCACACCTCAGCCACATCCCACAAGGGATACGTGGATAGGCTGAGGCAAAGTTTGAAGTTGGCCTATAAACAGGCCCAAGCAGCCTCGGATCAAAGGGGAGCTCGTAACAAACGAAACTTTGACTTGAAAGTAAGGATTCAGGACTTGCAACCTGGAGATAGAGTGCTGCTGTGAAACTTGGGGGTCCCTGGGAAGCATAAGTTGGCAGACAGATGGAGACCTGAACCCTATGTCATCTGCAAGAAGATACCTGGTCTACCAGTTTACCAATTGAAGCCGGAGGGAAAAGTGGGGCCACTGAAGACCTGGCACAGAAATGATCTACTTCCACTTTCTGAAGCAGTTTGGATATCCCCTGTAAAGGATTCCCCTGAGCCAACTTCCATTCTGGATACTCCTAGGCCAAATACCCGGTCTCAGACATCTCAATCTGGAGGAATGGATGTCTCTGAACCCAGCGAGGATGAGAGAGAGGAGCTCGAGTGGCTGTGGCCTTCCCAGGACCCTGTACCTTCTTCCATAGATCTCCCATCTTCTGAAAGCACCATAGACAGTACACTGAGCGCAGAAGCCACTCTGTCAGACACATGGGAAGATGCCTTTGACTCACTCCCTGCAGAGGATCCAAGAGAATCTATGTATCTTCCTGCATCTGAGGTGAATGCTCCAAAGACTATGGAGGCTTCTACGTCTGTTCCAGGGAAGGAACCTACAATGACTGAACCAGAGATTCCAAGGGAACAGAGAATGAAAAGAACCATAAGTCCTCCCCGGAAGTTGACTTACACCCAAATGTGGGAGAGTTCAGAGGACACTGTGATAACAGCCAGGAGGAGTGTAGAAAACCCTGACCCCTCCACTGTTCATTTGGTGTAGGGCAACCCCAACTCACCCTCTGGCACAGATAGGCAGGTCACTTCTGACAATGTGACCTGTGGGCAGGGTAATTCCCCTCCTCGTTTTTGGTGTGAACTTCCTCTGCCGACATCACTTACAGCTTTAACTGATGTTGTACGTACCTTTTGTTAGTACTATCTTTGGGGACCAAAGAGTCAAAGTGGGGGGAGTTTGTAGCGGGAATCTCCTTTAAGGATCCAGGACTACGATACCCAGAACCCCGTTCAGCACCCAAGGTGCATTGCCAACCGCAGACACTCATGGGGTGGGCTATAAAGGTGAAGCGGAGGTGGAGCTCGGCCTGGATGCCACCCTTCTAGCAAGAGGATCCCCTGTGCGGACTTGCTGCTGGTGCGAGGCCTGAAGCCTGGGCCTTGCGTACTTCCAAAGAGCCTTCCACTCCACTGCGGAGCTTGTGTGGCACCTGATCTCCATTCATTTCTCACTGACATCAGGAGGACCGAACACCCGGCTATCGCAGACCCTGTGTGCGGATACACAGTGGTGGAAGTTACGGACGGTGACTGAGTCCGGTGTGGTGAGAGAGCACTTGCTCAAAGTTATAGCCAAGTACTTTGTTTAGGCCTACTGACTGCCTTGGCCCTTAGTGCTATACCAACTATCATAGCAGGAGACTATTTCCAGAACTGAGTTTGATAGTCTCCTGGGAGTTGTTACTTTGCTGAGACACTGTCCCGTTGGATTACAATTATTGTTCCTGATGTGCAGCACCGGTTTCCTTGCATGCGAAGATTCTTCACCCTAAGACTATACCTTACTTTGAGTGTGGTGTGCTAATATATTTTATACAGTATTGCTAAGTGTCATTAATTTTGCAGGGCTCTGCATGTGTTGTTATGTACTGTATTTCTACCTACCTTTTATACAACAGTAAAGTTGCTATAATTAAGTACTCCGGTATCAGTGTCAATTACTATACTGTATTACTGTTTGCTTTATTGTGGGGCTGAGTCATAGACAATCGCAGAGACATTACCAGTCTATCATTCACTAGACTAACTGTGCCAGGGGAGGGTCGAGTAGATTACCGGGGGTTAGCAGTGCTGTGTACAGGGCCAGAAACAATACCAGCGGCTCTCTTAAGTTGGGGGTATCGCTACATATATATACAGTCTCCTACATATATATAGATTTTATCTGACTGCAGGCCATTCCTGGTGTACGTTTTCAAATATACTTTCAGGCCGGCAGGCGATTCAGTGATCTGCAGTGAATTAAATATATATACAGTCTCCTACATATATATATCCACTGCATTCTAGTCTAGCCAAGCCTTTATCTGACTGCAGGCCATTCCTGGTGTACGTTTTTAAATACACTTTCAGGCAGGCAGGCAGGTGATTCAGTGATCTGCAGTGCATTAAATATATATACAGAGTCCTACATATATATATCTACTGCATTCTAGTCCAGCCAAGCCTATATCTGACTGCAGGCCATTCCTGGTGTACTTTTTCTAGTAAACTTCAGGCAGAGTTTTGCTAATCAAATTTTACAGCATGTCTGGAAGGCCACCAAGGAGAGGCATACGCTCACAGGCCACTAAAAGAGGGCAAGCAGGCTCTGTGTCTACAGCTAACAGTGCTGGTCGTGGACACGGTGCATCCTCAGCACATGGCCGTGAGGCACGCTTGTCCTTTTTTTCGGCAGCTGGCCGTGTTGAGCCACAACATACAGAAGAGTTGGTAGAGTGGATAACAAAGCCATCCTCATCCTCCTCATCCTCTGTCACCCAGGCTCAGAGTAGTTTGCAAATGAAAAAAAAGGAAAAACAAGGGCGCACCAGCCTGGTGTGATATCGTTTAGGATAATTTATTTAAAATAATTTATTTAAAATGAAAGCAATAAAAAGGTACTCACAAAACTAGTACAAAAGTACGCATTGTACAAACAGTGCCTTGGAAGCTGCAGCATGTGAACCCAAACCACACTTCGACCGATCAAGGAGACCGTGATGGGGCGCACTATCGGCTGACGCGTTTCAAAGTATAAAACTTCTTTGGTGGCTTTGATAAAGAAGTTTTATACTTCGAAACGCGTCAGCCGATAGTGCGCCCCATCACGGTCTCCTTGATTAGTCGAAGTGTGGTTTGGGTTCACATGCTGCAACTTCCAAGGCACTGTTTGTACAATGCGTACTTTTGTACTAGTTTTGTGAGTACCTTTTTATTGCTTTCATTTTAAATAAATTATCCTAAGCGATATCACACCAGGCTGGTGCGCCCTTGTTTTTCCTTTTTTTTCATTTGCTACTAGGACACCCCTATCCACGAAGGGCAGCAAGGCCGGTGCTTTCGTTGTAGATTACTGAATGGTCGATGGTCATCTCGTGCGCAGGATTGTTTGTTGCTTTTCTGCCATTTCAGAGTAGTTTGCCTGCCAATGCAGCTGCCAAAGCGGCCTATTCCATCGGCTCAATGTCATCAGTCACTCCTTCCCTAGCCCCACCATCATGCACAGGGGAGTACCCTGAACTGTTCGATCACAGTGTCGGGTACATGCTGCAGGAGGATGCGCAACGTTTTGAAGGCTCCGATGATGGTACCCAGGTTGAGGAAGACAGTAACGTGAGCCCAGAGAGAGGGGGTGCCCAAGAAGGACAAGAAACTGTCAGTCATGTTCCCTCAGCTGCAGCATACTGCCAGGTTTGCTCCAGTGACGAGGAGGAAGGGGATGATGAGGTTACTGACTCTACATGGGTGCCTGATAGAAGAAAAGAGGAGGAGGCACATCTCCAATGAGGCAGGATGCCCTCCAGGGGCCAGCTTAAGGGCAGCCACACGACTGCATCACACCGCAGAGCTCCCCATGTGCAGGGCGCTGCCGACTCCTTGCGTATTTTGAAAAGTTCTTTGGTGTGGGCCTTTTTTGATACGTGTGCAGCAGATCGCACCGTGGCTGTTTGCAACATATGTCTGAAGCGTATCAAGCATGGCCAAAACAGCAGCCGCTTGGGCACCACATGCTTGGCCAGACAGATGTCGACCTCCCATGCAGTCCGTTGGCAACAGTACCTAAAAGACCCACACCAAAGAACAAGGCGGACCTCTCCTTGCTCCTCATCAGCTGGGATCTCCAACCCCACTACACCTTCAGTCCTCTCAGAAACCTGCACTGAGAGGAATGAAGGTGTAGAATTAGGTGTGCCAAGTACTTTCAGGCAATCTGCTATCGCTACACCAACATCCGATTGGAGCAGGAAAATTTCCCTACCCCAGTTGCTAAACAGTCGAAAGAAATTCAGTCCCAGCCATCCACATGCTCAGCGGCTGAATGCTAGCTTGGCTAAATTGCTAGCACTCCAACGTCTGCCTTTTCAGCTGGTGGACTCTGCCCCCTTTCGTGAATTTCTGGAATGTGCAGTACCTCAGTGGCAGGTTCCCAAATGCCATTTCTTTTCACGGAAGGCCATTCCGGCTCTCTACCGGCATGTGGAAGGAAATGTCTTGGCCTCGTTGGACAGGGCGGTAAGCGGTAAAGTGCATATTACCGCTGACTCATGGACCAGCAGGCATGGACAGGGACGTTACCTTTCTTTCACGGCACACTTTGTAACTTTGCTGGCAGCTGGGAAGGATGCAGTACAGGGTGCAGTATTGTTGGAGCTTGTTCCGCCACCACTCCTCCAAAATGCTAGTAGCGGTGATTCTGCTACACCTCTCTCCTCCACCCCCTCCTCTTCTTCTTCCTCTATGGCCTCTTCCTCTGCAGATTTGTCCTCGAAACCAGCAGTGATCCGTAGGCATTCAAGGGCCTACGCAAGCACTCAGGCAAAAAGATGCCATGCGGAGCTTGAGTTGGTCTGCTTAATGAGCCACACTGGGGCAGAGATTCTGTCAGCTCTGCAGGGGCAGACTCAGAGGTGGTTGACGCCATGCCAGCTTCAGCCAGGAATGGTTGTATGCGACAATGGCACCAACCTTCTCTCCACCCTCCGACAGGGACACTTGGCCCATGTTCCCTGTTTGGCTCACGTCCTGAATTTGGTGGTGCAGCGGTTCTTGTGCAGGTACCCGGGCTTACAGGATCTCCTGAGGCAGGCCAGGAAAGTCTGTGGGAATTTCCGCCGGTCATATAATGCCAGTGCTTGGCTAGCTGACCTTCAAAAGGAATGCAACCTGCCCAAGAACCGCCTTATTTGTGACATGCCCACCAGGTGGAACTCAATGTTGGCAATGCTGCAGCAGCTGCACACCCAGCAGAGGGCCATCAATGAGTACCTGTGTGAGTATGGCACCAGGACAGGGTCAGGGGAGCTTGGCTTTTTTTCACCACGCCAGTGGCTACTGATAAAGGATGCATGCACTGCCCTGTCACCATTTGAGGAGGCCACGAGGATGGTGAGCAGTGACAGTGCATGCATCAGTGATACTGTCCCTCTTGTCTTTCTGTTGGAGCACACGCTTCGTAGAATAATGGACAGGGCACTTGAGGCAGAACAGAGGGAGGAAGAGGAGGACTTCCTTACCTCTCAAGGCCCCCTTTATCAAGACAGTATTACTGCGGGCCCGCCGATCACACAGGAAGAGGAGGAGGATTGTGTCAGCATGGAGGTGGAGCCTAGCACTCAGCATCAGCAGCAGTCTTCAAGGGATCGTTTTCAGTCCCCAGAAACCCTTGGACTTGTACGTGGCTGGGAGGAGGTGGCTGCCGATTATGTCATCCTTAGTGACCCAGAGGACTCCGGATCAAATGCCTCAGCAAACTTACGCTGCATGGCCTCCCTGATCCTGCAAAAGGACCCTTGGATTTGTGGTATCAAAGAGAGGGATTATTACTGGCTGGCAACCCTTCTTGATCCACGTTACAAGGGTAAGGTTACAGAACTTATCCAGCCTTTGCATAAGGAGAAGAGGATGAAACATCTTCTAGACAACGTGTTGCTGAGGCTCAGTCACAGAAGAAGCGCTGGAGAAGGTGGACGTCTGACCGATGCGTTCAGACAATTCTTAAGTCCGCAGCCCCAAGGTCTGATCGGTTCCAGCAACCATCGCCAGTGTCTGATTTACATGGTGCAGGAATACCTAGGGGCAAGATCAGACTTGGAGACCTTTCCAACTGAAAAAATCCACTGGGTTACTAGGTCTTAAAGGATGGATCACTGGCCAGTGCTTTCACAAAATTCAATTGAGCTACTGGCCTGTCCTGCATCCAGCGTTCTTTCTGAATGCACATTCAGTGCTGCTGGAGGCTTTGTAACTGATCACAGAGTGCGCCTCTCCACAGACTCAGTTGATCGGCTCACCTTCATAAAAACAAATCAGTTTTGGATCACCAGCTACCAAGCACCTGATGCTGATGTAACCGAATAATTTTTCTATGAATGTGAGATCCCTTGAAGACTGCCTATGCTGAGTGACTATCCTATTCCTCCTCAATGCTCATGTTGATAGCTTCTAAGAAGATTTTTGTTTCAGGGCACCACCACCAGTGCCTAAGGCCCATTTTTTTCCCCTGTTTAACAGGAGCGTGTAATTATAATTTTTGCTATAATATTTTGCAGCAGGGCTCATTCTTGCACTTAACTAGAGTATCTGTGAGGGGTTGCAGTGTTGTGGCACCACCACCAGTGCCTAAGGCCCAATTTTTCTGCCCCTGTTTAACAGGGGCGTGTAATTAAAAATTTTGCTGTAATATTTCACAGCAGGGCTCGTTCCTGCGCTCAACTAGAGTATCTGTGAGGGATTGCAGTGTTGTGGCACCACCACCACTGCCTAAGGCCCAATTTTTCTGCCCTTGTTTAACAGGGGCGTGTAATTAAATTTTTTGCTGTAATATATCACAGCAGGGCCCATTCCTACGCTCAACAAGAGTATCTGTGAGGCTTTACAGTGTTGTGCCACCACCGCCTAAGGCCCAAATTTTTTGCCCCTGTTTAACAGGGGCGTGTAATTAAAATTTTTGCTGTAATATATCACAGCAGGGCTCGTTCATGCGCTCAACAACAGAATCTGTGAGGGGTTACAGTGTTGTGGCACCACCACCACTGCCTAAGACCCAATTTTGCTGCCCCTGTTTAACAGGGGCGTGTAATTACAATTTTTGATTTAATATTTCACAGCAGGGTCCATTCCTGTGCTCAACTAGAGTATCTGTGAGGGATTGCAGTGTTGTGGCACCACCACCACCACTGCCTAAGGCCCAATTTTTCTGCCCTTGTTTAACAGGGGCGCGTAATTACAATTTTTGCTCTAATATTTCACAGCAGGGCCCATTCCTACGCTCAACAAGAGTATCTGTGAGGCTTTACAGTGTTGTGCCACCACCACCATCGCCTAAGGCCCAAATTTTTTGCCCCTGTTTAACAGGGGCGTGTCATTACAATTTTTGCTGTAATATATCACAGCAGGGCTCGTTCATGTGCTCAACAACAGAATCTGTGAGGGGTTACAGTGTTGTGGCACCACCACCACTGCCTAAGACCCAATTTTGCTGCCCCTGTTTAACAGGGGCGTGTAATTACAATTTTTGATTTAATATTTCACAGCAGGGTCCATTCCTGCGCCCACCAAGAGTAACTGTGAGGGATTACAGTGTTGTGGCACCACCACCACACCACCACCAAAGGCCCAATTTTTCTGACCCTGTTCAACAGGGGCATGTAATTACAATTCTTGATATAATATTTCACAGCAGGACCCATTCCAGCGCCCACCAACAGTAACTGTGAGGGCTTACAGTGTTCTGGTACCACCAACACCTAAGGCTCAATTTTCTGCAGAGTATATAGGGCAGGCTGTATAGTATATACAGGCGGTCCCCTACTTTCAAACATCCGACTTAAAAACGACTCCTACTTACAAATGGAGGGAGACAACAGGAAGTGAGAGGAAATCTACCCCTAGGAAGGGAAATTCTCTCCTGTAAGTGTTAATATGGGAAAACGGTGTCTCCACTGATGCTTCATCACCAATCCTTGTTTCCCTAATAACGCCAAATTTTCAAAATCCAATTGTCATTGGGCCAGAAAGTGAGGTGAAATCTTCTGAACAGGGGCACAGACAGCAAAACAAATGTTACAGGGGTGATAACCCTTCCCCATGTTATCCAAAAAGCTTAAAAATAGATTTTTAGTCTGGAGCTTACAAAATGTACCTGTTTCAAATTACAAACAGATTCATCTTAAAGGAGCACTATACCTTTTTTTTTTTTTTGCTTAAAAATAACAAACATGTTATACTTACCTCCACTGTGCAGCTCGTTTTGCACACAGTGGCCCCGATCCTGGTCTTCTGGGGTCCCTCGGCGGCTGTCTTGGCTCCTCCCCGCAAGGACTCCACACCTTAATGCGAGTGAGCTCGCATGGTGTGGAGTGATTGCGGGCGCGCTCCCGTGATACAGCGGCGGCCATAGCCGCCGACTGTATCACTCGGCCCCGCCCCCCGGCGTGCCGCGTCATTGGATGTGATTGACAGCAGCGCCAGCCAATGGCTGCGCTGCTTTCAATCTATCCAGTGTAGCCAATCGGCGGCCAGGCAGAAAAACGAAGAGGATGACGGGGACGAGCATGGGACTTTCGAGGGGCCAGGTAAGAAAAACGGGGGCTCGGGGGGGGGGCGGTATTGTCGAATGTTTTTTCACCTTAATGCATAGGATGCATTAAGGTGAAAAAACATGTAACTTTACTACTCCTTTAAGAACAAACCTATAGTCTGTCACGAGGATGCTATACACAGACATCCAATACAGGTGGTCAGATCATTGGGCTGCACATTAAGGAATCAGGAACAGAGTAAGTGAAAAATATAAATATTTATTAAAGATAAAGACACACGTGTAAACAAAACCACAGCAAACCATAAGCAAGAAACGAATACAAAAGAACACAACAAACCCCAAAAACAACCTAATCTAACTAGCTAACTAATATGTACAAAAGGGAACACACATACATGAACAAGGCAGGGATGAGAGACAAGGGGAGCAGAAGGCCGGGTACTGGGAGCAGTCAGCAAGGGGGAGCTGGAAGCTGGTATCAGGGGACAGGTCTCAGGGGACAGGGTACAAGGATCAGAGTCCAGGACAAGGCAGGGAACAGATCAGGATCAGGTAACGGATCAGGTTCAGGTTCAAGCAGGGACCAGGCTTACAGAAGGAATTCTGGAGCAATGAGCTTGGTTAAGGGCGGGCTTATATAGTCCAGCAGACCCAGATCAGGTGTGCTTGATGTCTGGTGGAAAGTCTTGGTTAGGAGACACCCGCTGGTGGCCACCAGAACTACACCCACTTGTGCTGAAAGCAACAGTGCCACCAGCAGGTGAGCCCAGTAATGATACCATTCCTGACAGTTCCCCCCCCCTTAAGGAGTGGCCTCCGGACACTCCATTCAGCCCTTGGTTTGGCAGTCCGAGTGGATGCGGAAATATCCTAAAAGGCTTCCATACTGAGTCTGCGGACTTCTTCGTATTTTCTAGGCCTGAGTCCTTTAGTCCACTGGGGGACGTGCCACTAGAGTCTGAAAATAGGACACGCATCCCACCACCAGGGTCAGGAAGTTTAGATTCGGAAATAAAAATTAGCAGGGCAACGGGCAAGAACCCATCGGAGGCAGACCACGCAGGGGCATCCATCAGGAAGACATCAGCGGCCAGCTGGGTATCAGGAACAGGTTTTAGCAGGGACCATATCCTCAGGCTGGGCAGCGGGCTCCGAGTCATCAGGCTGGGCAGCGGTAAAGGAACCACCAGGCAGAGTATCAGGAATGGGACCATCAGGAACTGGATCGTGAGGCTGGATACCAGGTACAATGTCACCAAGCAAGACAGTAAGCTCTGGGACATCAGACTGGGCAGCGGGCACCAGAGAAGCAGACAGGAACCTCTCAGGCTAGGCAGCAGACGGGCACATCTCAGGCTGGGCAGCAGACGGGCACATCTCAGGCTGGGCAGCAGACGGGCACATCTCAGGCTGGGCAGCAGACGGGCACATCTCAGGCTGGGCAGCAGACGGGCACATCTCCGGCTGGGCAGCATACGGGATCATCTCCGGCTGGGCAGCATACGGGATCATCTCCGGCTGGGCAGCAGACGGGATCATCTCAGGCTGGGCAGCAGACGGGAACATCTCAGGCTGGGCAGCAGATGGGAACATGTCAGACTGGGTAGTAGGCTCCACAGATTGAGAAACGGGCATCATACCCTCAACCCGGGAAACAGGCACCACAACCTCAAGCCGGAAACGGGCACCGCAGCGGGCACCACAACCTCAGGCCGGGAAACGGGCACCACTACCACAGGCCGGGAAACGGGCACCACAACCACAGGCCGGGAAACGGGCACCGGATCTATCCAACTGGGACACCGGATCTTCCGACTGGGACACCGTCATCAGGACTGGCAGGCTGGTACAGGGTCTTCAGGCTGGAGCAGATTGGTTGGTGTGGAGGCAGGTTGGGATACCGGTAAGATGGTGTGGGTTGGAAAGTACTTCCGCTTCTTTTTGGGCTTAGTCACTGCAGGTTTGCAAGTAACGGGGGGAATATATGAAAAGGTTGGGATTGGGCAAATGGAAGAAAATGGCAGAGGTGCAGGGACAGTGGCTGGAGGAGGTTCTTGTGGATTGGCTACGGATAGGAGGGAAGAAGCAGGTGGATTGAAGGCAGGGTAGGTGCAACAGGTAGAGACGGGGTAGTAGTATTTGGGGGGCTGAACACACTGGACGGTAGCTGGGGTTGCCATAGGTGACGGGCGGATACATTCTTGGGAAGGCAGGTGATTAATGGCAGGGTTGAGTTGTTGTGGTTTAGCTAGATACAGGAGATCAGACCAGGCCTGAAGCACAGGCTGAACAAAATAAGGTTTGCACACTGCTTGTCTGACCAGAGACTGCACTGAATCAATGCATGCTGCAAGCACCTGTTGAGGACAAGCAGAGTAGTGCTCATGGAAAAAGGCTGATTCATCTTCCAACAGCCACACCAAAGATTCTACTTGAGCTGCATCAAAAGGAGGTGTATAATCACCTGTTCCACTAGAGGCATCAGACAGGGCCAACTCTGTACAGATACAGATCAAAGCTTGCACATCCTCAAAAAAAAAATAGCCCTGATCCACAAAAACGTGAGTTATGCGGATGTATTCCAATAACTGCTCTCTAGTGTATTCTTTTAGTGTCTGATAACAGAAGTCTCTGTCAGCTGTCGCCAGGAGCGAAAGATAAAGAATATCGTCCACCTGCATCTTGGTAATTTTAACAAGTGCTCAGACCCAATTCCCAGGTGCAGCCGATCTGATTGTATGGCTCCAGAATTCTGTCACGAGGATGCTATACACCGACATCCAATACAGGTGGTCAGATCATTGGGCTGCACATTAAGGAATCAGGAACAGAGTAAGTGAAAAATATAAATATTTATTAAAGATAAAGACACGGGGGCGTGGTCAAGCTGGCGGCCTGAGCAGACGTGTGCTCCTGGAGCTCCGCTCCGACCTGATTCTTCTATCCTGTTAACTCCAGCACAACCCTGACTTATCTACACCCGGTGCTCTTGGCAGACCCTTTGGTACGCATAGGAGTAAATCAGGCTCCGGGCGGAAGAATTCCTCCACTTTGAAACCTTCCCCGCAACAGAAACAACAGCGAGGCCTTCCTGCCAGCAGCCACATGGCGACGCAGACTCTGGCTCCGGCCTCAGCTACTGTGGAAGAAGATCGCTTCCAGGCACTGATGCAGGCCATATCCGAATGCAAGAACTCCCTCACTGCAAAGATAGATGTGTTGCAGACGGATGTTGGTCTAATGCGCAGGGACATGGACAAGCTCCGTGACAGGATGGGGGAAGCTGACCGTCGCGTGGGAGACTCGGAGGACGCCATTAGGGACCACCACGCTTCTCTCCACACGCTACAGGTCCAGGTGAAGGCGCTGGAGTCCAGAGCTGAAGACAGCGAAAATCGGAGCAGGAGGAACAACCTTAGGGTTGTTGGCCTGCCGGAGAACGCGGAGGGACAGGACCCGGTGGCATTCACTGAACGCTTGCTCCGTACACTCCTGCCAGATGCGGTGTTCTCCCCACACTTTGCAGTGGAAAGGGCCCACAGGATGCCTCCTGTGCGTGGAGCCCCTGGAGCACCCCCCCCCCGCACCTTTATTTTCCGTCTACTGAACTTCCGTGACAGGGACCTGGTGCTCAGGGAGGCACGAAGAGTGGCTGAGCTCCGGTTCGAGAACACAAGACTTATGCTCTTCCCTGATTATTCAGTCGAGACCCAGAGGCTTCACAGGACCTTCGACCACGTCAAAGCCCAGCTGCGCTCGAAGGGCATCAAGTATGGTATGCTGTTCCCTGCCCGCCTCCGTGTCATTGATGGGGAATCCGCCCGCTACTTCACCTCGCCGGAGGAGGCCTCCCACTGGCTGGATACCCTACCTGGTCCCCGGTAACTACTTTATCTCTTATTCTGACTATGATCAGCCTTTTTTTTTTTTTTTTTCTCAAGTCCTGCTACGAAGCCCGTGGTATTTGCTCCGCTTATGTCCCTTATTCTGAACTGTGACTCCCCACGGGACCTTCCCCTCACATCATTACCGGATCCACACTGGATTGATACACTTCCAAGCTCCCGGTAACGGTAAACTCCCCCCCTTCCTTTTTTTTTATGCCCCGGCATCATTTGGTTAATGCTAACCTGGCCTGTCTCCTACCCTCTCCCCCCTCCCGTTCCCATGTCCTACGAACTCATAGTACTCTGAACAGTGAGGTGCGGAGCGCTCAATGGCGGGCGGCATATGTCCTCAAGGCGGCTGCTGCTACCACAATGCCCTCCATCCCCTTCTGTCCCCTGCCGAGGGGTTGTTTGATATGACTGGGTGCCCCTGGGGGAGGAGGGATGCCGCGTTAGCCTACTATGCTGCGTGAGTTGCAGTGCTGTGCAGTGACTAACCATCTGGAGACAGGCAGTTGCTACTGTTCTTTGAACCTGTTACTGATGGGGGATTTTCTTTTTCTTTTGCTTCTATAATTTTTTTAATTTTTTTTTTGGTTAATTTTTCATCTGATCTTCAAGCTTATGCCCTTGGCTTCTGCTAAGAGACCTTCTTATTTGATGTTAACCCTGCTGGTTTCTATTTTTCACGTTCAGGTTGGGGTTGGCTGCCTAAGGCTTGCTGTGACTGTACGAACATTGCCTTAGCGCCCCCCTTGGTCGCTTTGTTCTTCTCCTTGCCCCCATAGGAGATATACCTAAAGTGCTCTGAATGAGCTCAGTTTTGGTTAAGGGAATGGGCACTCTGAGTTCCCCAACGGTTGTGCAGGGTGGGGGGGTTGTGGGTGTTATGATGTTAATGTTTTTGTTTTTTTGTCACAGTGTAATAGTGGTTCCTTCTGGCAGTCCATATATGTACGGTCCAAGAGAGTCTCTTGGACACCTGGATTCCTCCATATAGTTGTGGGTACTATATATTTTTGGTATCTCTCTCCGGGTCCTATTTTGCTGTTCTCCCCTAGCTTCTCCATTTCGTGGTTCCCTCTATGGCCCACCTGAAGTTACTCTCCTGGAATGTCAGGGGACTCAATGACAAGGTGAAGCGCTCCTTGGTGATGGCCTACCTTAAAAAGAGTGCTCCCCACATCTGTGTCCTGCAGGAGACCCACTTGTCTGGGAGTAAGGTCCTTGGGTTGAAGAAACCATGGGTTGGCCATTACTACCATGCCACTTACTCCACTTTTGCCAGGGGGGTCAGTGTACTGATTCATAAGTCACTAACGTATGAAATGTTGGATGTTAAGGTGGACCCGGAGGGTAGATATGTACTTCTACATGTGGTTATTGATACAATTGAGATGTTGATTCTGGGGCTGTATATACCGCCACCGGCCACCACTGCCCTCCTGAAGTTGTTGACCCTTCTAATGTCTATGTACCCTACCGATAACTTGGTCATAGCTGGAGACTTTAATATGGTCCTGAACCCGTCCCTGGATAGGCTGTCGCGGGGGACGGGTGTGGACTCCCCTCTGTCATGGTGGGTGTCGCTCTACGGCCTGACTGATGTCTGGCGGTGGAGGCACCCGGCGGACAGAGTCTATACCTGCCATTCCACGTCTCACTGAGCCATGTCTCGGATTGATCTAATACTTGTCAGTGGTGGGATGCTCTCTCGGGTTCACGAAGTTGATATCTTGGCGAGGGGGATTTCAGACCATGCCCCTGTGATGTGTAGTTTTCGCACTATGATGCCCCCTTCTGAGAGACTGTGGAGGCTCTCCCGCTATTGGATTGCTGATCCCCTAGTTGAGGCTGAAATATCCACCCACATATCTAGTTTTTGGCTGACGAACCCTGGAACTGCCGCAGTCCATACTATCTGGGATGCCTTCAAGGCCTATATTAGGGGTTCGTATCAATCCTCTATCTCTAGCGCCAGGAGAAACGCCTCTATTACCCTTGAAGAGGCGGAAGCTGCTGCTCAATCCTTGGAATCCCGGTACGTATTGTCCCAAAACCCGACTACCTATTTAGATATGCGGGCCGCGTACAGAGAGGTGATGCTCCTTCGGGTTGCCAATGCAAAAAAGCAACAGCTAGCGCAGTCTCAGCGCATTTTTGAGCAGGGTGGTAAGACTGGGAGACTCCTGGCCTGGTTGGCTAAGGAACAGCAACCAACCTCCTCCATCGCTCGGATCCGAGATGCTGATGGCACGATGGTGGTGGACCCCCTGGCCATAAATGCACATTTTGCGTCCTACTACTCTGGCCTATATTCCTCCAAGGTGGACTACTCTGGGGAGGAGCTTGGCTCTTTCTTGGATCAGATTGCCTTCCCAACCCTCTCCGACATGGCGCGTGACAGCCTTGACGGCTTCATAACTGTGGAGGAAGTCCAACAGGCCCTGCGTGATCAGCAGGCAGGGAAGACTCCGGGCACGGATGGTATCCCCCCAGAGTTTTATAAGCAATATGGAGAACACATGACACCTAAGCTTCATGAGATGATAGTCAAGACTCTGAGGGATGGGAGACTCCCTGTCTCCATGTCGGAGGCGATTATTGTTGTCATTCCGAAGCCGGGTAAAGACCCGGAGCTGTGTACATCTTACCGCCCGATCTCGCTGCTGAATGCAGATGCCAAGATTCTCACTAAGATATTGGCGCGAAGGTTGAATGAGGTTATCCTCACCCTAATACATGAAGACCAGTCAGGTTTTATGCCAGGCAAGGGTACAGATATTAACCTCCGGAGGCTGTACACGGTTTTGGGATCGGACAATTTTCTTGCTGCTTCAGACACAGTGGCCTCCCTTGATGCCGAGAAAGCATTTGACTCTGTTGAATGGGTGTATCTCTGGGAGGTCCTGCTAAGGTTTGGCTTCGGACCTAGGTTTATCTCCTGGGTGAAGGCTCTCTATACTGCCCCAAAGGCTAGAGTACGCACTGGCTCGGTCCTTTCTCCCTCCTTCTCCCTTCATAGAGGAACGAGACAGGGGTGCCCGCTCTCCCCGGCGTTATTTGCGCTGGCTATAGAGCCCATGGCGATTCTCCTACGTGCCGCCCCCGCGGTCTGTGGCATCGGCATGGGCCCTGTTGAGGAGAGGATATCCCTATATGCAGACGATACACTCCTGTACCTTAGAAACCCAGATACTTCATTACGGGAGGCTCTCTTGCTCATAGATGTGTTTGGCAGATTCTCGGGAGTTAGGGTTAACTGGGGGTAGTCCATTCTATTTGCTCTGCACTCCTTCCCTGCGGGGTTACCCACGGACACCCCACTCCAAATAGTCTCCCAATTTAAATATTTAGGGGTGGTTATTCATAAGACTATTTCCCTATATATTCCTCTTAATATCGAACCGGTCCTATCTTCCCTGACACGGAAGTGTGCGGCCTGGAAGACTCTGCCCCTCACTCCGGTTGGCAGGGTTAATCTTGTCAAGATGTCTGTGCTCCCTAAGTTCCTATATCTTTTTAGGCAGACCCCGCTCCCCATCCCCCGTACGTTCTTCCAAAAACTGGACAGCTTGTTAATCTCCTTTATATGGAATGGGGGAACCCCCAGGATAGCATTGTCTACCCTTCAACTCCCGGTTTCGTTGGGGGGCCTTGCGATGCCTTGCTTTATTAAATACTACTGGGCGGCGGTCCTTGTGACGGTCAGATGGTGGCTGTCTGAGGAACCGGCCAACCCTGCGGCTACATTAGAGGCAGCATTGCTGGGCTCTTACTCTGAACTCCGGAACTTGATACATAGAGGTCCCAGATCCAACCCTAACGTTACCCCATCCATGCGAACTACGCTGAGAGTTTGGGACACAGTGAGAGCCAGGATTGAGAAACCCCACAGTTGGTCTCCACGTACCCCCTTATGGGGCAACCCCAGATTGCTGCATTTCCGGTCCATTCCAGACCCTGCGATATGGGCCCGATATGGCATTATAACCCTGGCAGATATTGTCTCTGTCACCGGGTTGCGGACCTTTGATGACCTGAGGGGGGAGCGTGGATTGCCCAACTTTATGTTCTTCAGATACATTCAGCTCCGACATGCGTATAGGTCTCAATTTGCTCAACCTATTGTCCTGGAGATGGGTACAGTTGAAAACATGTTGTCTTTGGCTGGGGACCTCAAGCCCCTTTCGGCCCTATATGGCGAGCTTAGTGGTTTGGATACGTCTGTGGTCTCTCGCCTATTCTCAAAATGGCAGGCGGATATTCCAGCTATGGACTGGGACTGGGAGGAGGGGGTGCAACAGTACCTTCCTCTCGTGATCTCGGCAAGAGATAAATTCACCCAGCTTAGATTCCTCCATCGGGCCTATTATTCCCCAGACCGCCTGGCCAGAATTTACCCTGGTAGAAGTCCTATATGCCCAAAGTATAAATTGGAATCTGGCTCATTCTTTCATGTGGTGTGGTCCTGTCCACTTCTCAGGATCTACTGGGAGGGGGTAGTGGCGGATATTAATTCCATAGGCAAGCTCAGTGTTCCGTGTGACCCACTCCCGATGTTGCTGGGCATAGTGGACAACCTTGAGACATCCCGGAGTAGCAAGCTCTTTGTATTTTACGCAGCCTTCTATGCGAGAAAAGCGGTCCTCTTGCAATAGAACGACCCCTCCCCCCCCGACGGTACAACAGTGGAGAGCCATGGTGGACAATGCACTACCACTTTACAAGTTGACATACTTGGGACGTAATTGCCCCAAAAAGTTTGACAAGATCTGAGCAGCGTGGGTTGAGAGATGATGGCCTACTGTAGTTTGAGGGTGGTGTTGTCGAGGTGGCTAATGGCGATGTGGGTGTGCCTTGCCTATTTTTGCAGTCGGAACGCCCCCCCCCCCAACATCAATGTAGATTTAAGACCTTAACATGTCTCTGGTTCTTGCCTCCTTGGGCCCCCTCCCTCCTTCCTTTTATCCGTTTTGTTCTAAAACGGGCCTGGGCCCAATCCTCCAACCTGTCTACCTAGTGGGGGTGGCTACCCCAAGTTCCCCTGGGTCTTGTGTATGATTACCTACAAGCTGACCTGTTCATGTCTAGTGACTAGATTAGCAATTGTATATTCAACTGTTCTGATCTCCTACGGATAATGTACCACTGTGCTTGATGTTCTTTGTTGCTACATTGTATGCTACTGTACTGTTGATTGACTTGTCCTATCGGAGATAGATGATGACTGTCAAGTATGTACCACTGTATGTTGCTGTGCTTTTTTTTGTTTTTCTTTTCCAAAATAAATAAACTTTATGTTAAAAAAAAGATAAAGACACACGTGTAAACAAAACCACAGCAAACCATAATCAAGAAACGAATACAAAAGAACACAACAAACCCCAAAAACAACCTAATCTAACTAGCTAACTAATATGTACAAAAGGGAACACACATACATGAACAAGGCAGGGATGAGAGACAAGGGGAGCAGAAGGCCGGGTACTGGGAGCAGTCAGCAAGGGGGAGCTGGAAGCTGGTATCAGGGGACAGGTCTCAGGGGACAGGGTACAAGGATCAGAGTCCAGGACAAGGCAGGGAACAGATCAGGATCAGGTTCAGGATCAGGATCAGGTAACGGATCAGGTTCAGGTTCAAGCAGGGACAAGGGTTACAGAAGGAATTCTGGAGCAATGAGCTTGGTTAAGGGCGGGCTTATATAGTCCAGCAGACCCAGATCAGGTGTGCTTGATGGCTGGTGGAAAGTCTTGGTGAGGAGACACCCGCTGGTGGCCACCAGAACTACACCCACTGGTGCTGAAAGCAACAGTGCCACCAGCAGGTGAGCCCAGTAATGACACCATTCCTGACATAGTCCCTGTCTTGTTTGGACCACCTGTATACTGCTGTTCAGAGTATATAGGGCCTGGGGGCCCCACACCCTATCTTTTTTTATTTGAGTGCAGGGTTCCCCTTAATATCCATTTCAAGACCCAAAGGGCCTGGTAATGGGCTGGGGAGGTACCCATGCTGTTTTTCTCCATTATTTTCATCCATATTGCCGGGACCCGACATTACATTACAGCCGCAAGCAGTTTAAAATTACTTTTATTCCTTTAGAAATGTCATTTTGTGCAGGGACTGTTCTAAACACGGGAAGCACGCGCCACTTTACAGGCATACTATAGACACCCCCCCCCAGGTACGATATTTAAAGGAATATTTCACTTTTATATTATCACTTTAAGCATTATTAACCGCTTCAGCCCCGGACCATTTTAGTGGTCAAGGACCAGGCCACTTTTTGCGATTCGGCACTGCGTTGCTTTAACTGACAATTGCGCGGTCATGCAACGTGGCTCCCAAACAAAATTGATGTCCTTTTTTTCCCACAAATAGAGATTTCTTTTAGGGGTATTTGATCACCTCTGCGGTTTTTATTGTTTGCGCTATAAACAAAAATCGAGCGACAATTTTGAAAAAAAATAAAATATTTTTAACTTTTTGCTATTAGAAATAACCCCAAAAAATATATAAAAAAAACATTTTTTCCACAGTTTAGGCCGATACGTATTCTTCTACATATTTTTGGTTAAAAAAATCGCAATAAGCGTTTATTGATTGGTTTGCACAAAAGTTATACTTTCTACAAAATAGGGGACTGTTTTATGTCATTTTTATAAAAAAAATTTTTTTACTAGTTATGGCGGCGATCAGTGATTTTTATCGTGACTGCGACATTATGGCGGACACATCGGACACTTTTGACACCATTTTGGGACCATTGTAATTTTTATAAAAATGCACTGATTACTGTAAATATTACACTGGCAGTGAAGGGGTTAACCACTAGGTGGCGCTGTAGGGGTTAAGTGTTTCCAAGGGAGTGATTACTACTGTGAGGGGGCGTGGCTACACATGACACATCACTGATGACCATTCCCGATCACGGGGAAAGGTCATCAGTGACAGTGTCACTAGGCAGAATAGGGGAATGCCTTGTTTACAAAGGCATTCCCCTGTTCTGCTCTTGCCGACCGCAATCGCGGGACTCCCGGGAACATCGAGTTCCCGTGACCCGCGGCTGCACTGGGACGTGGCGGGCGCGCGCCCCCGCAGGGTGGCAGATTTAAAGGGACATACCTGTACGCCAATCTGCCTGCCTGTGCCATTCTGCCAATGTACATTGGTGTGCGGCGGTCGGCAAGTAGTTAAACTCACTGCTCCAGAAAAAACTGCAGATTTTTTGCATTGATACATGTCCCCTAGGGCAGGATCCGGGTCCCCAAACACTTTTTATGACAATAACTTGCATATTAGCCTTTAAAATGCGCACTTTTGATTTTTGATTTTTCATGTTCGGGTCCCATAGACTTTAACGGTGTTCGAATGTTCGCGCAAACTTTCGGTCCATTCGCATGTTCTGTCGCGAACCGAAGACCGGGGGGTGTTCGGCTCATCCCTATCCTTTCGTATTGTACTGTAATTGTGTTGTCCCCCCTATACATTGTAAAACGCTGCGTAACCTGTTGGCGCTATATAAATTGTGTATAAAAATAATAATAATAATGGCATATTTAACAGACCTAAGGGAGCAAATAATATACGTTCATTGTTAGGGTTTACATACACTTTAACAATTTTCTAAGGGTAAGATTATGGGTTAAACTTAATGTGTTTAAAAATAATTTTTATTATTATTATTATTGTATTAATACATTAATATGTTATTTTTACATTTGTTGCCATTTAACATGTTACTTTTTTTTAATTATCTATTGTATGCTGTTTACAATATACTTATGTTTACTGGCAGGGCGCAGCAGTTAATTACACAATGACAGATGTGAAGTCTTAATTAGTGCTAAAAAGGGAAGGTGGAAAAGTCAAACAGTGGTGGAATGCATAAGACTTGTCATGAATGCATAAAGGTCATCAGACCACGACAGGCTTTTGTTACTAATATTTCCAGCCATTTTACTCATCTGCAATACAACACAGTTGAATTTCGCAAGGTCATTTCAAGCTAAGAAAATGAATGCTTGATTTCTTAGCTCGTTCTCCATGGATTCTAATTAGAGCATTTGGTTTTCTGATTCTCTACCTAATGGATAATATTACCTCTGAAAGGATTTCAGCTACAGTCTTCGTTCACATATAAAAGAAACTTATCTCAAATAGACAGAATAGCCAAGACCAACTAATCATTATGACCTTTACGGCCTGGGCCACAAGATTTGACAGGCTGTGTTACAGTTAGGCAACTAAGGATGATGTGCTAATGAGGCATGCATACAAGAAAAGATCTTGGCAATGGCTGACATTTAACCATTGCTGTGTGTCATATAGTAATTGTTTTACCATTCTTAAATAATCTTTAAGTTTAGAAAGTAAGTTAGATGCTTAATACCAGTCCGAATACATAGCTGTATTTATGTGCTACTTTGTTGTAACTCTGATAATAAGTATAACTAACTATAATAAATTATTAAAATAGTGGACACCATCCCAGTCATAAGTTTTAAAGCTGATCTCTAGTCAGTCTATAAAAATAAGTTTGGGGTTTACTCACCTTCCGGGGATAGTAAGTATGGACATGTTCCTTAAGCACCTGGGCTTTGCAACACCACAACATTGTATACCCCCTTGACATTTTCCACATTTTGTCATGTTACGACCAAAAACGTAAATGTATTTTATTGGGATTTTATGTGATAGACCAACACAAAGTGGTACATAATTGTGAAGTGGAAGGAAAATAATCAATGTTTTTCATTTTTTTTTATACAAATAAATATCTGAAAAGTGTGGGGTACATTTGTATTCAGCCCCATTTACTCTGATACCCCTAACTAAAATCTAGTGGAGCCAATTACCCTCAGAAGTCACCTAATTAGTAAATAGAGTCCACCTATGTGTAATTTAATCTCAGTATGAATACAGCTGTTCTGTGAAGCCCTCAGAGGTTTGTTAGAGAACCTTAGTGAACAAACAGAATAATGAACGCCAAGGAACACACCAGACAGGTCAGGGATAAAGTTGTGGAGAAGTTTAAAGTAGGGTTAGGTTATAAAAAAAATATCCCAAGCTTTGAACATCTCACAGAGAACTGTTCAATCCATCATCCAAAAATGGAAAGAATGTGGAACAACTGCAAACCTACCGAGACATGGCCGTCCACCTAAACTGACAAACCGGGCAAGTAGAGCATTAATCAGAGAAGCAGCCAAGAGGCACATGGTAACTCTGGAGGAGCTGTAGAGATCCACAGCTCAGGTGGGAGAATCTGTCCACAGGACAACTATTAGTCGTGCACTTCACAAATCTGGCCTTTATGGAAGAGTGGCAAGAAGAAAGCCATTGTTGAAAAAAGCCAGAAGAAGTCCCATTTGCAGTTTGCAAGAAGCCATGTGGGGGACACAGCAAACATGTGGAAAAAGGTGCTCTGGTCAGATGAGACCAAAATTAATTTTTGTTGGCCAAAAAGCAAAACACTATGTGTGGGGAAAAGATAACACTGCACATCACCCTACAAACCATCCCCACCATGAAACATGGTAGTTGCAGCATCATGTTGTGGGGATGCTTTTCTTCAACAGGGACATGGAAGCTGGTCAGAGTTGATGGGAAGATGGATGGAGCCAAATACAGGGCAATCTTTGAAAAAAAAACATTAGAGTCTGCAAAAGACTTGAGACTGGGGTGGAGGTTCACCTTCCAGCATGACAACAACCCTAAACATACAGCCAGAGCTACAATGTGGCACATAAATAATGGTTTTCAAAATTTTAACATTTTTAGATCAAAGCATATTCATGTGTTAGAATGGCCCAGTCAAAGTCCAGACCTAAATCCAATTGAGAATCTGTGGCAAGACTTGAAAATTGCTGTTCACAGAGTCTCCCCATCCAATCTGACAGAGCTTGGGCTATTTTGCAAAGAAGAATGGGCAAAAATTTCACTCTCTTATGTGCAAAGCTGGTAGAGACATACCCAAAAAGACTTTCAACTGTAATTGCAGCAAAGGTGGTTCTACAAAGTATTGCCTCAGGGGGGCTGAATACAAATGCATGCCACACTTTTCACATATTTATTTGTAAAAAAAATTGAAAAGCATTTATTATTTTCCTTCCACTTCACAATTATGTGCCACTTTGTGTTAGTCTATCTCATAAAATCTATATATCTATATATCTATATATATATTGTGAAGGACTAGCATCAAGTGTAGAGCTTGAAGGACACCGCCACTCGCTGGTTCTTCTTTTTGAGGGTTGTTTGCCCATTTTTATTAAAAGAAGTTCAAAACAAAATCAAAAGGTTTTCCCTCGCAGGGGTTTCAGTACTCCTTTTCAACAACAAAATGACATTCAGCCTCCTGGCTTATACATACAGCAGTGCTGCTCAGGCCTTCCACTTCAGGCTCTTGTCTGTCTCCTATAGACTATTCCATCTGCAACACCATCCATTTGGATAGCAGCCCCTTGCTGCTCTGACCCTCAGACCTGGGTCTCTGGCTTCCACTGTGCACACAAGCACTCTCTGACTTCTCCAGTGCACACTTGCACTCTATGGCTTCCCCAGTGCACACCTGCACTCGTCGGGAGGGTGGGGCCCAGAATGCTGGTCCTGGTTCTACTATCAGGCCCACACACACCTGAACAATCAGTGTGCAGTTGAGTCTCAAAACCCGGATCCAGGACTGGGGATTTCATCCCACCCGGATCTCTAAGAAATCCCCAAGCTCCGGGTCCCAAAGTGGACTTTAGTAAATCATGAGGAAACTGAAATGCCAGTTTCCTCCCAAACAAGCAAATACCCTGGAGCCCCTCAACCTGCCTGGTTGAGAATCCTGCATCCATACACTGGTGGGGTACCACACTACCACAATATTTATATATATATATATATATATATATATATATATATTACAAAGTGGAACAACAGTCATAAACATCAGTTTGAATTATTCTTAGAAAAATAACCAAAATAAGTTTCCAAAATCCCCAAAATTTGGAGATCATTCTGCTCTAGCCACATACCAATACCATACCAATAATGACCCAATTTTGCAAGGCTTATTTTTGGCACTTGTAATATTAATTCTTACGAGAATTAAAATTAAAACCAGAATGCACTACTGGAGACTATGTATTACCTGCTTTAAATGCTGAGTTCATATTGGAGTGTACAGGCAAACAATTGAGAGCATTCAGAGAAATAGATCATGTTTATATGTTAATTGGGCTGCAGAGTCTAGAATCTCCCTCTGCCTTCCTTGCATAAGCTACCCCCCCCCCAACTTTGAGTTCTGCAGCTGAAATAATGAATTAAGAATTGAAGTTAACACATTTTAAATGTTGCAGATTATTGGCATTGGCCTTGGATTGCTGTAAGGTAAATACAAGCCTGAGGATCCTTGTGGTAATCTCAAGTTTTCCTAAGGAAAATTATTGAATTATTACTGCATTTGACCTATCACAGAAAATCTGCTTTACAGTGTATACCATGTGCCTCACTTATAGGCTATCATATGTACCATCATTAGTGATTGATAGAGTGGAAACAATTTTAACCAAAGCCAGACATATTTGTAAAACTGCTGCTAATCATATTTGTTAGCTGTTTCTGTTACAATATTGAAAATTGCACAGACATTAGCAATAGTTTCAGTGCTATCACATTCCCTCTGAAGCCACAGAATTGAATTGAAAATAGTACATTTGTGCAAGTTGCTGATACAGAACAGATTTTAGAAAAATTACTTACATTTAGGTAGCTGAATGAGAAAATAAGAATACAATTTTTTTTTATTATGTATCATTTTATCTGAAATCTATGCATATGTTATTCAAAGTACCAACCTTCAAATTCCACAGCAATAATATCAGTTATAACTCCCTATATACATATTAAACATTTTAGCAAAGCTAAGTTATAGTTAAGGTTTCTATATACCGTATATACTTGAGTATAAGCCGAGTTTTTCAGCCCTTTTTTTAGGGCTGAAAATACCCTCCTCGGCTTATACTCAAGTCAGTGTACCTGAATTCTTGACAGGCGTCCATTTTTTTTAAAGTCGCGGCTTCCTCAGGGTGTTTCCGTTCCATGATAGGAATTTGACACTGTGTTCCGCCTAGTTTCCCAGCAGACACTGTGTTCAGTGTTCCGCCAATCACGCACGTCCTCTTATCCGAGGATGAAAGAATGTCCGTGATTGGCGGAAAACTGAACACAGTGTCTGCTGGGAAACTGAGTCTGAGGATGAGAGGACCTCCGTGATAGGCGAAACACAGTGTCAAATGCCTATAACGGAATGGAACGCCAGGAGGAAGCCGCGACTTTTAAAAAATGGACGCCTGTCAAGAATTCAGGTACTTGGGCATAGTAAGACTGCAATGGGCACAATGAGGTATGGCACAGTGAGGTTGCAATGGACACAGTGAGATTGCAATGGACACAGTGAGGTATGGCACAGTGTGACTGCAATGGCACAGTGAGGTATGGCACAATGAGGTTGCAATGGGCACAGTGAGGTTGCAATGGGCACAGTGAGACTGCAATGGGCACAGTGAGGTTGCAATGGGCACAGTAAGGTTGCAATGGGCACAGTGAGGTTGCAAATGGGCACAGTGAGGCGTGCAAATGGGCATTGTTGACCCTCTTTTCCGCTTACAGTAGCTACTGCATTCTCACCCTCGGCTTATACTCGAGTCAATATGTTTTCCCAGTTTTTTGTGGAAAATTAGGTTCTCAGCTTATACTCGGGTCGGCTTATACTCGAGTATATACAGTATGTATGTTTATGTCTGTGTAATTACCAGTTTATTTAATAAGGAGGCAAGTATGATCAGCAGCAGAGACATAACTACAGATCATGGGGTTCAATAGCAAAACTTTGATGTAGCCCCCAGTCACTCCTGTGTCAACTGTGACAATACGTGACATTGATCCTAACATAAAATATAATAAATCAAGAAGAAGTAGCAGGAGATCTGTTAACATTGTTGGTACACTTCTACTATTAGTAGCTCACCTTTTTTTTTTTAAGCCCCATTCTTAGTACAAGCTTTTTTAAACCTTAGCCGAGGATACACTCTGGGATTTCCGTCCACACTATGATAGGCTTAAAGGGTGGGCTGTAGCAAAAGTTTACAGGGCTATACATTTACACTGCTAAGATAGCTAAACGAATGCTCCTTTTTGCACAAAGGAGAATCTGTGTAATCAACAATAATGATCTTGATAATTCCTTCTGGTGATTTTAGAGTTTGCTTCAACAGCAGCCCTAATGGGGCCCCCACTCCAGATTCCATAGCAGCTACAAATGGTTGCTATAGGTATGCCACTTATCAGTGGTAATTTACTAGACATGTGCACACTGAAATATTTCGTTTCGGAATTTCGTTTTCGTCCGAAAAATAAATTTATTTAGTTACTCCCGAAATTTGTTTTTATTTATTTCGTTTTTCGTTAGAAATTGCATTCGTCCGAAAATCTGAATTAATTAAGGTCGAATCTGTCATTGAAGGCTTATGGTGTCTGTCGAATGTTCAAAGAAGATTTGACGGAGCAGTGAAACTGTACAACGCTGCAATCATACATTTCCGGTCGAATGTTCCGCCCACAAGCTATAGAAGAATTCTAATGTTGTATGACTAGTAATAATTATATTTATTCATTACTATTACTAGTCAACCAACATTAGAATTCTTCTATAGCCTATGGGCGGATGCATTTGACCGGAAATGTACGATTGCAGCGTCGTACAGTTTTGCTGCACCGTCGAATCTTCTAACTTTCGATGCTTTGTCGAATCTTCGTCATTCTAGCTATTTTACTGCTCCTCCTCTTTGGTTACAATCAGCCAATAACATTCATCATCAACTTTATTTTTATTTTACTTCCCCCACCCAATTCCAGCAGTGATCTTTTCTCTCTATGTCGAATCTTTTCTCTCTATAATAACAAATCTTTTCTCTCCTATATCGAATCTTTTCTCTCCTATGTCGAATATTTTCTCTCTATAATGTCAAATCTTTTCTCTCCTATGTAGAATAATCTTGGACTAATAGAGTTAAGGTTAGGCACATTCGACCACAGGTTCGATAGACACAGATTGTTATTGTCAGCGTCACGTCGAATCTCCTATCTATATCGAACTGTTGTAGCAACGAAAACGAAAATAAAGCATTTGTTTATTTCGGATCTTTCGGTTTTCAGATTCTGTGCTTTCGTTTTCGTTTGTTAAAACGATAACGAAAATAGCTGAAATTCGGACGAAAATGCATTCGGACGAAAACGAATGCACATGTCTATAATTTACATCAACCTGAAAGACAGATGGTTAGGTAGTCAATATATATACATATAAATGACTATTTTCTCCTGTGCCTGTACTTTAGACTCTCACACTGATGTATTGGTGTAATCCAGAATTTAAAGCCTAATTACAAAAAAATAGTTTTTTTGTTTTGGATAGAATGGGAAGAGTTACAACATCTTTTAACAGGAATACCTGTTTTTTCTAAGAGAGTAGTATGAAACTAAGTAACTATGTAATAGCTATGAGACATTTCTATTTCAAAGGACATATATGGTCAAGGTGTCCACCTAACCTCAAGATCATCATACAGGTATGTCAATTTGACTGTTATATAACACTCATCATGGAAAGTTAAGAAAGGAGCAGTGCTCTCCATGGGGGTAACCCAGTCCAAGCACAAGATCCTCTCACAGGTGCCATGGGTCAGTGTGTCCTTGCACACTAAATCAGCATTCAGAGGTGGAGAAAGCTGGCAACACTGTAACCCTTTAAGAAATACTTTATTGGTTACATCAGAGTGACAGTAAAATGATAGCACTGACGTGTTTCAGCAAAGGGCTTTAGTCGTAAATACAGGGATGTGACTTTCACGCAACACCGGAAGTGACGTTCCGTGTGGAACCTTTTTGCTGGTCGGATGAGTTCATCATTGGGTATACTGTGACTATGATATGCTGGCTTCTGATCACTATACCAATGTGTTTTATTCATTGTTTTCTTGTAAGTGTAATACCATTAGGCCTTTGAGATTTTTAATAAATATTTTTTTACTATACGTTATTGCACTATTGGAGTTCTCTTTTCATTTGCATATTTTTGGGAGTCCCATTCCCATTGGATGATCGGATTGAATGACGGGATATCTACAACGCTGAGGGGTACAATGCTCCTTTTGCCAAACATGAGAGTGTGAGGCAATAACTGTTGATGAGTGTACATCCATTAGGGGAAGTGGAGACACATATAGTTATCACGTGGTGTGGTGTGGAATCATTTAATCAACTGCCTGTTTATCACGGACTGTCAACGATCATATATAATTCTTCATCCAGATTTGGATATCTTTATCATTGACAGTTATTTGTGGTTATGTACTTTTATTCACTGGGTGCTTAATTTTTATATTTACATTTTATATTTTAATCCTCTTACTTATTTATTGTGTGTTCAGCGCCACTATTTACCTGGTTGTTTTCTTAATTTATGGTAGATGTGATTTATGCTAATTATATTTTAAAGTGGCAGCTATACTTAGAATTCTATCGGGGGTAGTGTTGTTTTTTTAAATCTTGTTTGAGTTTATAAATTAAAGTTGTTATGTCCACCTCAAAAGAAGAGCATTTCAGCAGCTGTTTTTGATAAAACATTACCCAATGATGACAATCTAATAACCAGTTTAAAAGAAAGACAATAGTGTTATCAAACTAGAAAACCTATACTAAGAAAGAATGAAAGGTCAGAACATTAAGCTGGGCCACCATGGGTTAGCTCAAAGGGAGAAAAACTTGCAGTTCTCCTGCTTTATTTTATTCCCACAGGTGTTGGAGGTTGCTGCAGAATCCATGGGCAGCAACAGCCATGGGATTGGTTAATGCAGGAAAGCAGCTGATTGGGCAGTTTTGGCGGTGACTAGCCCGCGCGGGTGAAGCTAGCAAAGGAGCGGGAGCAGTGTACCTCAGACCGTTCCTGACCAGACAGCGACGCAGAGCTCCTGCACCATGAAGCGCCATTCTCCCAACAGCCGCGAGGCCCTCCTGTGTCAGCTGTTGGAGAAGGCGGAGAGTAGAGGCGGTGAGGAATGGCTAATGCGGTGCCTGGAGGAGGAGAGCGGCTCGGCTCCACCCGACTGTATTTCCCCTGGGATGTAAGAAGGCTCGTCTTCGGGCGGTGGCGGAACAAGACAACAGCCTGGAAGAAAGAAGAAGCATCAGAAAACAGCGGCTTCTCCTCAGCTGGCAGGTCAGGAGAGGGCAGTCAGTGTCCTGTCACAAAGTGCTTCTCGTCCGCCGGAGTGCAGCGCTACTCACCCTATACCTGAAGAGGCGAGTGAGCATAAAGAGGTGGTCCCTGATGGTGAGATGTGTGTCATTTCTCCTATATCAAAATTTTCAGTGTTAATTGATTCTTTATCAAACGTGTTACAACAGTTTAAAGGGGCACATGTTAATGGTGCTGATAATGCTGTGAATTTGCAAGGAGCACAGGTGTCTGGTGCTAAAAATACTGTACAATCCAGTGAAATTTTAGAACAAGGCATTCAGCTGCGGAGTAATGCAGTGGGTGAATATCAGAGGGCACAGAGGGCTGGTGCTGAACATATGATTTATAATGCTTCTAATAAAGCTAATAAATGCGTTGCTATAGATAATATGCATTATATGAATGATGTTGGTGCATTTGGCAGGATTCTAAAGCCCCGTACACACGGTCAGACTTTTGGCCAACAAACTTCATTTTGAGCAAGTTGGACCAACAATCCGACCGTGTGTACGCTCCATCGGACAATCTTTTTTTGTTTTTTTTTGTTTTCATCGGACAAAAGTTGGGTCTGCAAACGGACAAACTTATGGCGAACAAAAGTCAGATGGAGCAAAATCCGATCGTGTGTACAGAAAACCATCAGACTTTTGTCCTAGGTATGAACGCGCATGCTCAGAAGCAAGGAACAGCCGGGAGCCTTCTGTCTTGTAAAACTAGCGTTCGTTATGGAGATATCACATTCGTGACGCGGCAATTTTGAATTCTGGAAATGCAGCGCACATTTTCTTTATTCTTTATAATGCCCTAATAATACTATAAGCTGTTTTTCTTGTGATGCAGACGGAGTAATTAAAAAAACAACGTCTTTCCTCTTATGGATTTGTGTTTTTGTTATATTTAAAAATCAGATTTATATATATTATTTATTTGTTCAAGTTAGTACAACCCCATTATCCCCTTTTTTTAAAAATATACCTGCCTACTCCCAAACTGTAAATATTAATGTAAAACACAAAATTAATAATTTTTTAAACATTTTATTTTGTTTTGTAAATAAAATTAAACATAATAATAATGGCATATCCTAATTCCAAACATGAAGGCAGCAATAGATCAAATGGTGGAAATGGCGAAGCCTCTGTACCCCAGGGCATACAATTATTAATTTAATGTTGAACTTGGGAACCTGAGGAGTACATACAACAGGGAGGCCAAACTAAAGGTCGTGAACTAAAAAAAGATGGGAAGCAGCAGCAGAAGACATATGTGTCCCCAGGCTGTGGTACTCCAAGGGGCTGGTATTTTTGGCATACCAGACTGAAAAACTTACATGGCTTTCCACACTTCGCTCCACATCAGCTGAGGCCATTTTGGATAGTGTGCATTTCCAACCCAACTAAAATAAGGATTTTACTTTTTCTGGGTCAACCACAAAAATGTTTGGCTATACAAATCAATATGATCCCTCCCCCAAAAAATGTTATTAAAGTAAAACCAAAATAAAATTATTAAATAATCAGAACTTATTAGTAGCCCCTAAACTCCCCAGACCACTGGCCTTGTTGGGGATCCAGGGTCTGATGTGGCCACTGACCCCCATGTTGCTGGGGTGGGTGGGCTTGCTGGGGTGGGTAGGTTGGATGGGGTGGGTATGTTGTATGGGGTGGGTAGGTTGGATGGGGTGGGTAAGGTTGATGTTGAGGAGCTGTGTGGTCCAAATCACACACATGGGATTTAGGGGTAAGCTCCCGTTTCCTCGCCTTGCTGAGGAGCTGGATGATGAGCCCCTCACATAGCTCCCTTTGATCCACGTCAACCTCCCTCAGCTTTTTGGCTGTAAAACACCCAAAGCCTTCAGCACTATCGGGTGCTGTGGTGATCACTGCTGTAGCCCTACTTAGGAATTCGGCTTTGGCCTCATCCAGGTGGTGCCTCTTCCTGCCCCTTTTGGTAGGAGGGCGCAGGGTAGGGACTCTTGACTCGGTTGTCTGGCTGCTGGGCCCGGCCTCGTCTTGGGTCAAACTTTCCTGGGTCTGAAAAAGCAACATAATTTGAATATTATTTATTAGTAGTCATCAATCCCAAAACACATTTTAGCATCTCCTTATTTTTCCAACTTGAATGTCTTCAAAAACCAAAGGCTATCATTGTGACTCCAGCATTTCTCCTTCTTGTCAACATTTTTACTTTCAGCTTTTGTCTATTTTCTCATTTCTAATATCTTTGTTTATGTAATAATTTGGGAGGCATCATAACAACACATTTACATCATTTGATATTATTTTGCTCTCTTTTCGACAATGCTATACCTGGGGCAAGCTGAGCTCCTCCTTCTCCTCTTCTTCTTGTGTTGGATCCGCCTCAGTATCTGTGGCCTCAGCTTATGTGGAGGGTAGTGTGGAGGATAGTGTTGAAATATGCCTGCGTGGTCCTTCAAAAATCCCAGGCTTGAGAAGTACCACAGCTTGGGGACATAAACGTGTTCTGCTGCTGCTCCCGATCTCTTGGAATCCTTGATCTTCTTTAGCTCCCTGTTGTACATACTCCTGATGCCCCCAATTTTTGTCTTGACCATCGTTCCATCTGCCCTGGGGTACACAGTGTTCGCCAATTCCACCAATTGATCGATTTCTGCCTGCCTTTTGTTTTTATTTGAGTAGTCTTTATGTTTCACCTGCTACAGACAGGCGTGAGACCTGTATTGTTCAATGAAGTCAGCCATGAATTCTGGGCTATTCAAAACTGTCCCCTTCATTTTAACTCCAATTAGATCAGATGGCTGCAAGAAAGAACACAAGACAAACCAATAATGTTTAGCTTCTAGCTCATAACCTGCTTAGAATCTAGGCCTTTATGCAGGCCCGCCATCATTAATTTGTGATCCCCTTACATAGCTTCATGCATGTGCCCCCTGGAGCATAGGAGAACCGGGGGGGGGCTTCCGCCATGATTAGCGAAGCAGGGGGGGGTAGACGCTCAAAATATTTGAGGTCGGGGGGCTTTGGGTGCTGACGAACAAGTTAAATAAATGTGTGTGTTGCCATGCTGGGCCCTGGGGACCTCCGTGACCCTTACAGGTGTACTGCCTGTACCCCCCTGATGGCAGCCCTGCCTTTAGGTAATTAGTAGATTGGTATTAGGCCCCTTGCACGTGAGACGCTGCTCAACACGCATTCAGAGGCATTTGTACACTTTTTCAAACTGCCCCATAACTAATTCAATGATATCCTATGTATCCATGCACACACTGTCACAATGTTGTCACGTACCTATCTTTCGACTATCCCTTTGGCTTGTTTTCGTTTCCCACGTTTAAGGCTACGTTCCAGCGTCCGGTACGTCGAACGGTCGTTAGGGATTTATATACCCTGCGCATGCGTCAAACTCCGCTCTCAGTACGTCAGTACTACAGGAGAGTCAGGACGCTCTCTACGTTGCAGATATAGAAAGGACCTGTGTTTCAGTGGTCATCCTGACTCTCCTGTAGTCCAAGGGAGGGGGCGAGCATGACACTCCACACCAGGGAGAAAGCCTCGCATTACTGTGTGGATTACAGACAAAAGAACAGGAACTGAGGATTTATAGGAAGAAATAAGTACATTTCTAAGAAAAATTGAAGGATGAGGCAAGTGAAGGAGGACTGCACTAAGGTAAAGGAAGCTATTTAGGGTTGAAAAATTGTACATTTACAACCCCTTAAAATTTTTCACATATTTTTGGTTAGGTTTGTAGGTCAGTGTTTCTCCACCCCCCTTCTCTTGGTGCTTTACCACCTCCTTTTAGATTTAGGGTAGTCAGTATACCAAAAATCGTTGGGGATTGTAAGTAAAAATAAAAAAAATTAAAACCTGTGACTATAGTTACAAAGAGAGAAAATAATACCTGAAAATGCACCTGGACAAGGAGAGTTGGCAAACACTGTCCGCAAAGTTACCTTTTGCATACTGTTTGTCATACTTGGGTATTTTAGATTTTAAAAATGTGAATACGGTTTGCCAACATGAAGATTGAAAATGTTAAGAAACACAGTGTGTGTTTTTCCAAATAATAAAAAAATTTTGCCACTACAAGTGCAGTGGCAAGTGCACTTGTATTTTCACCAAAATTTTTTGTGTTTGAAACACCCCCACTGTGCCCACATGTGCTAGCTGCCATCAACACAAAAACAGTGAGATCCCGTGATGTCAGCTAGCACATGTGGACACAGTGGGCTTTGGTTAATAATCTGGACGTAATGACATTTTAGGAAGGGTATCAGAAGTTCAATTTTCTATTTAGCCCTCTTTAACATTTGGCTTGGAAAGGGATGAGCTCTTTCCACCTGAGGAAGGAAATATATTCTCACATTGAGAATACAATGCAAAATGTCTCGTATGGCCTTTTTACATTATATTTTGTAATTTTGTAGGTACTGATTTGGTGATGTGTATTGCTGTGATTTCAAAGATGCATGTTTAGCCACCTCAAAGTTGATAAGAAAAAATAAATAAAAATTTACTACACAAATAACAATGTTGTTTTGTTGTAAAACCCTAAAAATAACAGCTCAATGTGGTGAAAGTAAATATTTTTGGGATTTACTATGTGTGGCTTCTTACTTCTATGATTAATAAGAACAGTATATTTGTTCAGTTGGTGTAGTTACATTGACAGTGTACTTGAAAATGTGTGTAGCAGACCCACAGCACAACATAATACACTACATAGCTCAAGGCAACATTTAGAGCTAATACATTCCAATTATGGTTTGTCAACTAAAATCTAAAATAGAAAATTATATTCAAAGGATATTTGCCAAGATAATAAACATAGACAACAGTATTTCAAAGAAATTTGGGTTTTATAACGCAAATACAGGTTATTAGATAGTATCAACAACATTTTGTTGCCAAGGCACTGCCCCACTACCCACAAAATAAGCCTTGTATTGTTCACGCACAACATGGCCATTTTGTGATGAAACCCCACCACCACCAGTTTGCAGAGCTGGCATCACGGGCTCTTCAGCTGCCATAACACCTGATGGATCTTCTGTAGCCACTGAGCCAATGTAGTTTGTGCCATTCCTCCTTAAAAATTTGTGCAGGATGCATCAGCATAACACAACATGATTTATCTTATACTCTGCCAAATTGATGGCAGTTAAAAAAAGACGGAAACGGTTGGAGAGTATTCCAAATGCATTCTCGACAACCCTCCTGGCACGTGAGAGCCGATAATTGTAGATGCGCTGCTCTGGGGTTAGGTTCCCCATTGGAAAGGGTTTCATAAGATGAGGCCCCAGAGCAAACGCATCATCGGCTAAAAAAACAAAATTAAGCCCCTCAACATTGTCCTGGGCAGGTGGTAAATTTAATGTCCCATTCTGGAGGCGGTGATAAAACTCTCTGTGCATCATCACACCTCCATCTGAATGGCACCCATTGATACCCGCATCCAAATACAAAAATTCATAATTTGCAGAAACTAGGGCTAGCAATACTATACTGCAAAAGCCCTTATAGTTGAAATAGTAAGAGCCAGAGTTGGGTGGTGGTATGATCCGTACATGTTTCCCATCAATGGCACCCCCACACTTTGGGAAATTCCAGTAATTCTGAAACTGTGCCGCCACATCCTGCCATTGCTGGCGGTTGGAAGGAAACTGTGAATAAAATAAAAATACCAATAAATTAATACTTGATCACCTAAAATGACAATAATTTATGACACATACATTCTTGTGCTAACAATAAAATATAAAATTTAAAGCAGTATTTAGAGAAAAAAAGGATAACAGTTATAATTATATGCTTCCTCACTCCCTCTGGTGCCACATTCCATTTTTTTTTGTGGGGGGGGGGGGTGAGTTTGAATGGGTAGAGTTTTGTGACAGGTAAGAACCCTCTGCACTTCCATTAGAGCTAAATGAGGACAAAACGAAGTAAAATTAAACAAGCCACTCTGTTTTAGAAATATTGGCAGCCTAGTGGGAAGATAATAAGTGCCATCACATATAATTAGAAAATTAAGTATTTTACATGCATTAAATAAAACTAAAAGAAGTGATGAGTATAAATTGATAGTGTACTACATGATAATGACTACATGCTTTGGAAAATTTATCCAGAAATATTCCAATCCAAAAAAAAGGAATACTGCGAATGGATTTTGAAAAATGATCAAAAACAGTAGTTTTAATCAGTTGATTATGCATTTTGGGGAGGGGAGGGAGGGTTCAAAATTTTTTGGTTTGCCCAAAAATAAATAATCTTGCACTCAGAATGAATTTGAGACCAACAATACAAATGTGACACGGTTTAGGGGGTGTTTAGGGTAATCCAGAAAAAAAAAAAAAAGATATTATGCTCTAAATGGGGATGTGCCCAGGAAAACATGCTGGGGAGGTAAGTGAAGACAAATATGCATGTAGGACATGAAAAATAAACTAAAATCTAAATATAGGACATTCACAGAAAATTACATTACTGAAAATCATGTAAGAAAACATACAGAATCAAAGATTAGAAAAAAGGAAGTAGATAGAATTGGAGATGACATAAAAAGACATACCCGAATATAGTCCTTCTGCATGACTTGAAAAATCGCACAACACGTCTCCGGTATGATATGGCCAACAGCCTGGGGAGAGATACTGGTCGTAAATTTGATATCTTGGAGACTTCTCCCTGTCGCCAAGTAACGCAAAGTGGCTATGAGCCTTTGCTCTTCAGGAATAGCACTCCTCATGCAGGTGTCCTGCTTCCTAATGTAGGGGGACAGCAAGGACAAAAGGTGCTGGAAGCAGGAGTCTGACATCCGGAGATAATTCCTATAATCGTGGGGATTATTCTCCCTTAGCTCCCTCAGCAAGGTCATGTGAGGAAATTGGTCGCGTTGAAGCAACCAATTTTTGGTCCAAACAGTCCTCCTCCTACCCCTTGACCTGGACTGGGCATGAGAGATAGCCAGAACTCCCAGGCTATATATAGCACGCTCTCTCTCTGGATTGCGCAACATCTTGAATCAAGAACGGACGTTCAGAACCGACCGTAAAGAAGAAGCACGAATCTGCCCACGCCAAATCGTCACTACCTCGCACTTAGCAGAACGAGACCAAAGGGTGACGCAGGAAAATAGAACTTTCCTCTTTTGAAGGCTTGTCAGAACGTTGAAACGTCACTACGTTCATGTTTGTTGGCGAAAAAGTCAGAGCGTGTGGGTGAATCTTCCTTTAAAGAGCCCCTTCCATGTGAGCTATAACCACTGGGTTTTCATTTACCCAAGACGGTTAAAGACAAGATATGGAGGGGCGAGTTCCTTGATATACTATCAATGTTACCAGCCTCCAAAGAATTCTTATCTAAGTCTGATAGGCAGGCTGGTGATAAGGCTGAGGAAGATAGAAGAAGGGCTATCCCTAGAACCTTCCAGAACTGGTTGCAAGCCTTTTGCATCTATGCAGCAGTCATGGGCGAACGTTTCCTTGGGAAATGCTAAGGTTTGTTCCAACACTTGGACATAATTGCTGAAGCATTTCTCCACTTTGGAGGATCTGCTTGGTTCACATATGATGAGAACTTTTGTCAGAAATTGGCAGTCCATCCCTCGTTACACTGGGATTCGAAGGACGTGGGTTTGTGGCTGAATCTCATGTTACCAACGAAGCCGCAGTTCACTCCTAGACTTCAACCCAACATTTAAAATTCATTTCGCAAAGGCTTTTGTTTTGCCTTCAATGAAGGACAGTGCAAATTTCTGACAAATTGCAGATATAAGCATGAATGCTCCCACTGTAATGGAGCACATGCGGCAAGTAGGTGTTTTCGTAAATCGAATGCAACCTCTTTTCAGTCATTGCCCAGGGACACTCATGGGAAAAGCTCAGACTCCGGTGAGTCTGTCAAGAATGCGCCCATGGCTAGAGCGCTATCCAGATCGCAGGATGGCGGCTCTGTTAATTGAAGGGTTTCAAGAAGGGTTTTTGGTCCCTTCTTTTCAAGGTCCGGGTTGTACCCAGATACAGAATTTGGTATCTGCTTATACACATGCTGAGGTGGTCCAGGATAAAATATCTAAAGAACTGTCAGACGGCAGGATTGCTGGCCCCTTTGTGGTTCCGCCATTTCGGGACTTTCGCCTTTCACCGTTGGGAATAGTTCCTAAAAAGGAGACGGGCTGCTACAGAATGATACACCATCTTTCTTATCCCTCAAAATTATCACTGAATGATGATGTCTCTGATGTCTTAGCCCCGGTGTGCTACTCGTCTTTTGATGAGGTGTTAGTCCTGTTAAGGCGGTCGGGCCAAGGTTCTTTGTTGGCTAAAGCTGATATTAAATCAGCCTTTCGCTTGCTCCCAGTCCACCCCCAAGGTTTCAACTCCTTGGGTTTTCAGTTTATGGGTCAATTCTATTTTGACAAATGTATGCCCATGGGGTTTTCATTGTCTTGCTTTTATTTTGAAGCATTCTCCACTTTTTTACATTGGGTTTTATCCGAATTTTCACCCAATGGGGCTATTCTTCATTATCTGGATGTTTTTTTATTTATTGGACCAGAAGATTCATCAGAATGCTTGGAAACCTTGCGGGCATTTTTTGTTGTTTGCAAATGCTTCGGTGTGCCTTTGGCATCCGAAAAAACGTTTTTTTCCTCTACCTCCCTCGAATTTTTGGGAATTACGATTGATTCTGAGCATATGGAATTCAGGTTGCCGCAGCAAAAACTCAAGAAGATGAGATCTTTGATCTCAGTTTTCCTATCCAGAAAGAAGGTTCTTCTAAAAGAAGCCCAATCTCTGTTGGGGCTTTTTGCATTTGCAGCAAGAATTACTCCTATGGCTAGGGTTTTTTCTCGCAGATTTTCCCTTGCTATCAGGGGTATAAAAAACCCATACGCTCACATTCGTATCTCTAAGGGGATCAGGGAGGACCTAAAAATTTGGGATGCCTTTTTGGGTAACTTTTTTTTTTAGACTTTATTTCTTTATTAGGTTTTTCCCAGTTTACAAACAGTTTAGGAGCAGTGTACTCCAAACTACCCCTACCCTCCACCTTCCTCCCCTCTACCAATCAAAGGACTATACCTATTAGGAATATCCCCGGGGGGGGACCTGATGAAGGGGGGTCCCCCGGGGTTTTCTGTACAATCTAGTATTCTTAATGCTAAAATTCATACCCTTTCACACCATTCATTCATCTCTGTCGTTCCTCAACTTCCATTCCCTTATCCAAAAAATTCTATTGGGCCATTGCTCTCCGTTTTAAGTGTGTTATCTTGCACTTTTTAGGAGTTACATACTGATCCCTCTTGCTTCCCACCAGGGTTTCCAAATCTTATCATACCTTGTTTTATATAGACCGATTTCTCTTTTAGGATTATCCCATTCATGCTATTCTGCCATTCCTCACTGGACGGGGGCAATATTGACTGCTATTTACGGGCAATCAATATCCTGGCTTTGAATAGACATCTCATAACTGCTATTTGGGAGCTCCCAAATTTGCCCCTTTCCCCCACTAGTCCCAATAGGCATAACTTCAGCCTCAGCTCAATGGAAATCCCAAACACCTTTTCAATGATTTTTGCCACCTCCGTCCAGTACCGGAATAGCTTCGGGCACCTCCAGAACATGTGAAGCAGGTCCCCTTTTGGGTCCCTGCATCTAGGACAACTAGCGTCTGGCCAACGGCCAAACTGAAAAAGTCTATATGGGGTGTTGTAAGTTCTGTACAATAAGAAAAGGTGTGATATCCTCTGAGAGGGGGACAGCGAGACCAGTGGGGCAGCTTCAAGGATCCTATTCCACTGGGTAACAGAGATAGCTCCTACGTCTTTTTCCCATTTAATTTTATATGAGGGTGGTTCTGACCTACTCAGTCTCCCTTTATTAATATCAGGATACACCTTGGAAATTAAGCCCTTCGCGGAGTCGGCATTAATCAATTTTTTCAATACCGGAATTGTGGTCCATTCTAGAGTCTGTCCTTTAAATTGTTCCTCTAATGCATGCTGAACCTGCAAATATTTGAAAAAGGATTTATTCGGCAGGGCATGATGGACCCTCAGCTCCTGAAAGGTTTTCAATGTACCGTCCTGATATAATTGGGAGATAAATTTTATCCCACATCTCTCCCATTCTCTTATTGTCCCTATCTTCTGGCGCTCCCCTAGTTTCCTGTTATCCCACAATGGAGTGAATTCCGTAAATCCTCTGTAATTCAGTATAGTTTTCACTGTATCCCAGACCTTCACCATTAATTTCAAAGTTGGGCATTTTGGAGAGAAAGATCCTGCCTCCAAAGCTTCAGGTATAGAATCATGTGGAATATTTTGGAGAAGAATCTTTCTTCCTGCTTCTTGACCAGGGGTGTTACCTCCCCCTAGATACTGAAGTTGTGATGCCAAAAAGTAGCTATAGGGGTGTGGAGGTGCTACTCCTCCCTCCTGTTTTGGGAGCTGCAGAGTACTTAACCGGATTCTTGCCAGGCCACCCTTCCATATCATTTCCCTGAACAGAGTCTCTATCTTTTGAAACCATTTTTTATAGAGCTAAATTGGCGAATTGTGTAGTGCATACAGGAGTTGGGGCATCCAGATCATTTTGATCAAGTTACACCGGCCTGCCACAGATATTGGCAAGTGTTTCCAGACTTTTATTTTACCCCTAAATTTAATCAACAGGGGATCAATATTATCTGCAGTGTATTGTTGGAGATCTTTAGAAATATTTATACCTAGATATTTGAATTTGTTCACAACCTGGATCTGGGCTACCTCGTCGGGTAAAGAACCCATCAGAGGGTCCACTGGTAACAAACTGGACTTTGCCCAGTTTATCTTTAATCCAGAAATTTGGCCAAAGCCATTAATGATGTTCATGGCCTTCCGAAGGGAGTCCTGTGCATCTCCGAGGAAGAGGAGAAGATCGTCTGCATATAATGCAACTTTTTCTTCCAGGTCTCCTCTTTTAAAGCCCCTCACCTGATCAGAAGATCTGAGAGCGACAGCCAGAGGTTCTATTGCAATAGCAAAGAGGAGGGGTGACAACCCTGTCGCGTCCCCCTCCCCAATTCAAACTTATCGGATTGCTCTCTGTTCACCCTTACTCTGGCCTCTGGTGCTCTGTAGAGCATTTTCACCCAGTTGATAAAACCTGGGCCTAGTTGGGCCGCATCCATGGCCTTCCACAGGTACTGCCACTCCAAACTGTCAAAGGCCTTGGCGGCGTCCAAAGACAGGATAACCCTTTCCCCATCCCCATCAGACGGGACCTGGAGGTTTAGATATAACCGCCTTATATTAACACTAGTTGTTCTTCCAGGAATAAACCCAGACTGGTCAGGGTGGATAAGTTTCGATATCACCCTGTTTAATCTGGTCGCCAAGACCTTCGCAAGGATCTTCATGTCAGTATTTAACAGGGCAATAGGCCTATAAGAGGCTACATCCAATGGGTCTTTACCTTCTTTGTGTATGATAATTATATTAGAATCCATCATTGAGGAAGGAAGTTCACCCTGTACTAGTGAATTATTCAGTACCATCAGCAACTCAGGTAGTAACACCTTCCCGTAGTGCCGGTATATTTCGGCGGGGAGGCCATCTGGACCTGGGGATTTCTGTCTTGCCATCTCATTGGTAATACATGTTATCTCTTCCAGAGTTATGGGGCGGTCCAGCTCAGCTCTGTCCATCTCACTGAGGAAAGGCAGGTTCAGATTCCCAAAGAAAATGTCCATTGCTTCGCTCCCCTCCCCCTGCCGAGATCTATAAAGATCTTCATAGTACATTTTAAACCTATCCACTATCTCTGGAGTGTATGACGTCACTCTCCCATCCGCCGCGGTAATCGTGGGCACCACAGAGGTGGGGGAGTTTGCCCTGACCAGTTGTGCCAGCATCCGCCCCACGCTTTCCCCTTCTCCAAAGGCAACTTGTCTCTGGAAGAGATATTTATTCTCTACTCTTTGAAGAGTCAATAGTCGATAATTTTGTTGCTCTTCTATCCAGGTTCTGAGTGTCTCTGATGTCAGGTTATTAATGTATTGTTCTTCGGCGGTTGTTACCCTCTCTCCTATTACTCTCTCCCAATCCTTAGTCTGCTTTTAAATTTTTGAGATCTGTTGTATCATCATCCCGCGCAAATAGGCCTTCAACGTGTCCCATACTATTCCCACCGAGGCTGTGCCCCGGTTCAAATCAATAAAATCCCCCAGGGATAACAGTACATCCCTGGGGTCTCCTATCAGTTCAATCCAGAAGGGGCTCAGTCTCCACTCCCTAAGAGAGTTACGTTTTCCTAGTTCCAATGATACTGATACCGGGGAGTGATCTGACAAGCCCCTTGGTTTGTAACTCACATTTTTTATTAGTGACATCATCTCCTCATTCCCCAAGACCAAATCGATCCTGGAAAGGGTAGAGTAAGTCTTAGAGAAGCAGGAGTACTGCCAAGCCTCCGGATTCCGTACTCTCCAAATATCTCTCAATCCGGTTTCCGTCAGAAAGTCAGATAGCCGACTATCTGCTGCTCTGCTTGTATGTATCACAGGGGGAAATCTGTCTAATTTCCGATCCATTACTGTATTAAAATCCCCTGCCATTAACACCGGTACTCCAGGTTGATCCAGAGCAAACTTGATGAGATCACAGAAAACCGAAAGATCAAAGGGAGGGGGAAGATACACATTTGCCAATATGCAGGTTTTGTTTTCAATCACACAGAACAAGAAAATATATCGTCCCTGTTCATCTATCTTAACCTGAATGCGCGAGAAAACCACCCCAGTTTTAATAAGAGTGCTCACACCTCTGGAATAAGAGGTGTGAACTGAGTGAAACTGTATGGGGTAGTCCCGCCACCTCAGTTGGGGACTAGTAATTTTTGTGAGGTGTGTTTCCTGTAGGAAAAGTATAGCTGCCGCATATGTTTTTGCAATCAGGAGAACTGCTGCTTTTTTCTCTGGATCTCCCAGTCCCCGCACATTCCAAGAGCATACGTTCAAATTTTTAATCTGCGTGCTTCCAGCCATAATATTCCAGTTTTCCATCTAACATGTAATCAAGTGACCAGTGACTTTTTTCATTTATAAATATTACTTGTGCTAATTTTAAAAAAATTTGAACCCAATATTGCACAATTCCAAAAGTGTAGTTTCTTTCAAACAACCTTGTGTACCAAACATACCAATCGTGCCATCTCCAGAAATTCATACCTTCCTTCAAACTCATACTTCCGTGCATCCTTCTCACCTGCCCTTTGGGCCTAATTGGGGGCATTCTAATGTGACCATTACCGATTCCTATCATTTTTAGTGTTCTTAGTGTCTTTAATCTCATTTCCTTACACTCTTCCCTCCCTAACCCATCCCTCCCTCCATAAACCCTGCGTCCAAACCAACAAACCCGAAAACATAAAAAAAGAAAGAAACACACATGGAGAGTTCTTTGCCATGCCCCTTAACTACCGGGGGCAGTACGCTCATAGCTCCCCCACACCCAAACCTCCCCCCCCTCCCCTCCCTATTTTATACGACTATGTGCTTGTGTGATTTAAATTAATTACTCGTGTAGCGATACCTTCACTTAAGAAGGCCGCAAGTTTAGTTTGGGCCCTGAAAGCAGTTCCGCCAACCCCCGGCAATGTACTTGACCCCCTACTGGCACAGTTAGTATTAGCAGCAATAAATAATCTTATACTGTATGAGTAAGCCCAGACACCGAGACAGTAATGATAAAAAAAAAGGTATCGGATTTACTTAAGCTTTTGATAAGAAAGGTTAACAGTGGTAAACAGTTCACAGATCAGTAAATTTGCAGAGCCCTGCAGATTAACACACTATGCATATAAAATGAACAGTAAAAGTGCGCCACATGGGCGACCGTTAACTAGGCGTCCTGTGACGCAGTAACCAAATGAACTAACTAGCTGACCAGGCCTGGCTCAGATATCTGCATCTTAGTCTATAGGGGATGATAGTTTTTTTTTTCTTCACCGGCAGGTCTTTAACGGTGGTGCACATTAACAGAATACCCTTTTTGTAATCCAATAGTAAGGTAGAGATGAAATAAACACTTGGCTATGTAAAGTGTGAGTTCAGCTCCGATGAGGTTCTCTAGTGAGAGTATCAGAAACAACTTGTGGGCTACGGCAGTCTATAGGCCCATTAGTAACGACAGTATATGGATTGGGCATACGCCCTCTCACCCATCCGGACGCGGTCCCAGTCCGGGGAAAACTTCCACCGACTGTGTCACACACACACAGTGTCTCCAGCGATCGGGTCCCCGATCCAATCAAGGCTGTAGGTAAGCGATGTCAGATGCCACCCAGGCTCGCAGTGGGGTGGAAGGCTCTTTGGTGCTGCGCAAGGCCTCAGGCTTCAGGCCTTGCACTCCGGTACATCCGCACAGGAGGATCAGTCACAGAAGTCCCGTGTCCCAAAGAGGCCGAGCGCAGCCGCGCCTCCTCCTTATATAGCCCCTCCCATGAGTCTCTGCGGTGAAAACCTCCGAATGGGGTTCTGGGTAATGTAGTCTCTCTGCATTAAAGGGGAACACCCCGCTACACACTCCCCCCACTTGAACTCTTTGGTCCCCAAAGATAAACTTTAACAAAGACTATGTACAACTCTAGACAATTCTGTAAACGAAGTTGGCATAGGGAATTCCCACCAAAACTGAGGGGTAGAACTCCCTTGCCCACAGGTCACATTTTCATGGGTGACCTGCCTAACTGTGCCAGAGAGTGAGTTGGGGTTGCCCTCCACCAAATGGATAGTGGAGGGATCTGGATTTTCAGCACTTCTCCCAGCAGTAACTACAGAGTCCTCCGAACTATTCCCCATTTGTGGGTAGGTCAGCTTCTTAGGAGGCCGGATGACTCTTCGAGCCCTTTGCTCTCTTGGGACTTCTGGCTCTGGCGCCACAGGCTCCTCTTCCTCTGAGTAACTATCACGGGCATCTTCCCAGCGATCCGATGAAGGACTAGATGGGAGGAACTCTGTGGCCTCTGGGTTCAGTGTTCCATCTGGAGTGTCTTCAGCGGGTGGAAGATCTATAGTAGAAGTTCCTGGAGTTGGGGAAGGCCACAACCAATCAAGCTCTCTTTCTTCATCTTCACTAAGTTGAGAGGCCTCTCCATTTTCAGCCCGAGAGGTCTGAGACCGAGTATTTGGCCTGGGAGTATCCAGAATAGAGACTGGTTCAGGGGAGTCCCTTACTGGAGGTATCCTGACTGCCTCAGCAAGTGGGAGCAGGTGGTTTCGATGCCACGTCTTCAGTGGGCCTACCTTTCCTTCTGGCTTCAGCTTGTAGACAGGTAGGCCCGGCAACTTCCTACAGATGACATAGGGTTCAGATCTCCATCTGTCTGCAAGTTTGTGTTTCCCAGGGACCCCCAGATTGCGTAACAGTACTCTATCCCCGGGCTGTAGGTCTTGTACCCGGACCTTCAAATCAAAGTTTCTTTTGTTTCGAGCTCCTCTTTGATCTGAGGCCGCTTGAGCTTGTTCATAGACCACTTTCAGGCTGTGTCTGAGCCTGTCCACATATCCTTTGTGGGATGTTGCCGAGGAATGGTCCAGAGAGGTGCCAAAGGCCAAGTCCACAGGTAGTCTCGCTTCTCTCCCAAACATGAGTCGATATGGGGAGTAGCCTGTAGCATCACTGGTGGTGCAGTTGTAAGCATGTACTATGGCTGCTATGTGTTTGCTCCAATGTTGCTTTTTCTCACTTTCCAGAGACCCCAACATGTTGAGCAAGGTTCGGTTAAACCTCTCCGGCTGAGCATCTCCCTGTGGGTGGTAAGGTGTAGTTCGAGTCTTCTTGATTCCCAATGAATCTAAGAGCTTCCGGATCAGTCGACTTTCAAAGTCCCTTCCTTGGTCTGAATGAAGTCGCTGGGGCAGCCCATAATGGACAAAATACTTCTCCATAAGTATCTTAGCTACAGTGGAAGCCTTCTGGTCTTTGGTTGGAAAAGCTTGGGCATACCGGGTGAAATGATTGGTTATCACCAGAACATTTCCCAGTCCACTCAGGTCAGGTTCGAGGCAGAGGAAATCAATGCATACCAGATCCATTGGCCCTTGACTTTGTAGATGGCCCATTGGGGCAGCTTGATGAGGTAAAGTCTTCCTCTGGATACAATATGCACATGAGTGGCAGTACTCTTCTACTTCTGCCCTCATGCAGGGCCAATAGAACCGACTTCTGACAAGTTGAAAGGTCCTCTCTGCCCCTAGATGGCCGTGGTTGTCATGTAGGGCAATCAGAACAGTCTCTCAATGTTTTTCTGGAAGAAACAATTGCCATTTATCTTCCAGGTCATCAGAGGGGCCCCTTCGGTAGACCACTCCCTGATGTACCTGTAACCTGTCCCACTCTTTCCTCAACAGGCGGGCTTCCTTTGAGGAGTGACTCAGGAGTTTGATTGGATCCTGATTCTCCAGGGCTTCCAGAACCAATTTCCCCATGGGATCTTCTAATTGGTCACACCTTAGTTCCTTCTTGGACAACTTTGGCAGATGGTCTTCTTCCAGCTGTGTTACTCCACAGTATTGTTTGGGGACTCCTACCATGGTAACTCCTATCTCTTCCGCCCTTGAGCCTCCTCTGGCTTGTAATTCAGCCCCTTGACAAAGGGCCCGCACCCCATCAGGTGCTACTTGAGTCCAGTCTTCCATGTCACTGTTGGGACCATGAGATCTCCTGGACAGAGTGTCTGCATCTCGATTCCCAATCCCTGGCCTGTATTTTAGGCTGAAATTGAATCCAGACAATGCGGCCAGCCACCTTTGTCCAGTGGCATCCAGCTTTGCTGTAGTAAATAGGTAGGTCAGGAGGTTGTTGTCGGTCTTCACAGTGAACTCCGCCCCATACAGGTAGTCTTTGAGCTTGTCTACTACCGCCCACTTAAGGGCCAGGAACTCCAGCTTGTGAGTGGGGTAGTTTTTCTCAGAGGGGGTTAGGCTCCTGCTCACGTAGGCAACAGGCCGTAGTTGCCCCTCGTGTTCTTGATAAAGTACTCCTCCCAGACCGTCATGACTAGCATCTACATGTAGTTCATAGGGTTTGGTTGGGTCTGCGTAGGCCAAGACTGGAGCAGTGGTTAGGCTCTTCTTCAATGCCTGGAAGGCCTCTTCACATTTCTGGTTCCACTGATCTTTGACTGACTCTCCCGGCTTCCTGGGTCCTGAGTCGTCCTCTTCTCCCTCAGTCTTGAGCAGTTCATTCAATGGTCTAGCAATTCGGGCGAATCCTTCCACAAACCTCCTGTAATAGGAGCAGAACCCTAAGAAGGACCTGAGTTCTGTTAGAGTTGTGGGTCGTGGCCAGGAGGTAACTGCCCCCAATTTCTCAGGGTCTGTGGCCACCCCTTCTTCAGACACTATGTGCCCCAGATAATTCACCGAAGATTGGTAGAACCGACACTTCTCAGGCGAAAGCTTGAGTCCCTCCTCACTGAGTCTCCTCAAGACTTTTTCCAGCCTCTCCTCGTGTTCCTCCAGGGTTCTTCCAAAAACAATGACATCGTCCAGGTATATAAGGACTTCAATAAGGTTCATGTCTCCTACAGTCTTCTCCATTAGACGTTGGAAAGTAGCTTGGGCTCCAGACAGACCTTGGGGCATTCGGTCAAATTCAAAGAATCCCACTGGGGTTATGAAAGCTGTCTTCTCCTTGTCTTCTGGGTACATAGGGATCTGATAGTACCCACTCTTGAGATCCATAACGCTGAACCACTTGGCTCCAGACAAGCTCTGTAGGGCATCCTCTATCCTCGGAGTGGTGTACTGGTCGGGTATGGTTCTCCTGTTAAGAGTCCTGTAGTCGATACAGAGCCTCAACGATCCATTCTTCTTCCTGACCACCACTATCGGGGAGGCATAGGGGCTTCTGGACTCCTGTATCACACCAGTCCTTTTTAGTTCTGCAAGTTGTTCCCTTAGATCCTCCAGATCCGCTAGTGGGACCCGCCTGACCCTCTCTCTGAAGGGCTTATCTTCTTGGAGGCGGATCCGATGGGAGGCACTCCTTGCACACCCCACATCAAACTCATCTCTGGAGAAGATCTTCTCCCATCTGGTCAACTGGGCCTTGGCTCTCTCCTTCCAAGCCCTGGGCAAGTTCAGGTTTTCCATGGGTAGCTTCTCCCAAGCATCTCCTCCTTCACCCGCCTCCTTTACTTTCGACAAGTTGACCGGGGCAGCAGGGCTCACCTGGCCCAGCAGCATCCTGGCTGGGATTTCCATGGGGCATCTGTATTGTTCCTAACACTCACTGGAACCCTGCAATGGGCCTTCTCTTTAGGGCCTTCAGCGGAATCACTTCTGGTATCACTTCCAGGCCGGGGAACTCTTCCCTTGGGTCAGACTCCAACATGACAAAGGGTCCAGGCTGCTCCCAAGTAAGCTTCACAGTGGCTCTGAGACAGGTTACTTCACCGGGCTGCAACACTATCCCTTCTCTTCCAAGTCTCCACACCTTCCCTATCCCCTCTCCAGGGGTCTTCTGCTCTAGGACCAGCCGTTGATAAGCCGTCTTCAGCATGGGGTGGATCTTGGTGGCCGCTGACCCCTTCTCTTTCACTAGAGGGGTCAGAAGTCTTCGGACCAGGTCCATGTTCGTCCCTATTATAAGGGAACTCTTGTTGGCTCCTGGCGGCCGAGGGCACACAACCGCCAGAGTGTCAAACACTTCGGCTTTTCCAGCCACGGATGGGTCAAAGATCATCCTGACAGGCAAATAGCCATCGTAGGGGAAATTCTGGGTCCCAATCCCACATATCTCTAGTCCCTCTATCTTCTGGATGGGCAGGTGACTCAAGTGCCTCTCGTAGAAATCTCGGTATAACAGGGTCACTTGTGCCCCAGTATCCAAGATCGCTCTGGTGTAGACTCCCTCCACTTGAATGGACACTATAGGAGATGGGCCTACTAGCCTCTCCGGATATGGCCTGGCAGGGGTCGCCTTCTTCTGGCCCTTTCCCTTCGGACTCTCTCTCTCATCCGGTTCCCCTTGAACTTTAATCTTTCTTGAGCCTGGTATGCATTAATTTCTCTCCTCTCGATGGGTGTACAGACCCGCTGAGGGATTCTATTGTTTTTCTTAGGTGTACACCCCCTCTGGGGAGTGCTGTGCCTCTTCTGAGGGGTCTTGCCCCCTTTCTTTGGGGTGTATCTCTGTTGAGGAATGTCGTGTTTCCTCCGAGGTGTTTTATCTCCTCTTTCCTTCTGCTTCGCTTTCAGTTTGGAGCTCACTGAAGGTGATGGGCACCCGGTTGACTCCTTCACCGGGGCCCTCTGGAGTTTCCCACCGGCTTGCGGTTGTCTAGCTTCTTCTTCTTGGGACTGGAACATGTAGCTGCAATATGGCCAATTCCTCCACAGTTAAAGAAGACTATATCTCCCCATTCTTGTAAAGATGCGGGTGCTGAGGCAATTGGAAATAATTCCTTCCTTGGTACTTCTCTCTTGGGACCCTCTGTGTCTTTTGCCATCAGAGAGGTCAACATTTCCAACACCTTGGACATTTGTGCTTTTAAAGTGTCTACCTCTGAGTCTCTTTCAGGGGTCATCACTGGATTGACTAGCACCTGTGCGGGGACAACATTTGCCTTAGTCATTTGCTGGTCCTGTTGTAGTGCCTCCTCATCTCTGATGATTTTTATCAAGTCAGCATAAGTCAGCAACGTTCCTCCTCCTGAGGTTTTCAGGTGCAGCCAGACTGGATCCGAGCATAACGCTCCCTTTAAGACTTGCTTCATTCTTGCCGCATCTGTATCTTGGGGCTTCATTCCCTTCTTCAACACAATCTTGCACAGCAACCTGTTTAGTCTCCTAACATATTCTGACAGTTTCTCCCTTGGCTGTTGGAAAGTATGCTCAAATTGGTATACCATCTCTGTCACCTTCTACAATTGGCCAAACTCTTCCTGTAACATGGCTAGACAGTCTTGAGCCGTGCAATCTGCATTCCCAAACCGAAAACTTTTCACTGCTTCTGCTGCTGCGCCTTTAAGGCTTTCTATCACTTGTTGCCTCTTCTGCGCTTTAGGCACCTCCCATGCCTCTATTGCCTGCAATGCCTGCTCCACCCAGGTATCAAAATCTTCTTCCCCTGCAGGGACAGGGAGCTTCCCTGAGAATGTCTTCAGTCTCCGGTAGCTAGTCTCTACATGCACCGTGCTTGTCTTCTGACATTTGATTAGTAGATCCCCTATTGCCTTTATCAATTCTGGGGATAAAGCAGTGGCAGGTGCGGGTGTCACCGGGGGCGTCACCCCGTCTCCTTTTACTGGTGAGGCGCGGGCCACAGCCTGCGGTGATCCCATCGGTGATGGTTCCTTCTTTACAGTTACTGCGTGCGCCAACCTATAGGTTCTGTTGTCTGGCGTCTGCACACACTTGCGCTTGCAAGCCTCTGGCATCCCGTCCCAGTACTCTACTAGTGCATACTGATATGAAGTGTCTGGGTCTGACTTTATATCCATCACCCACGGTGTGATCTGGGGACACTGACTTCATCAACTCCTGTACCGCCTCAGTCTTCCATTCCTCCCCTGGGAGGCTGATGACTATTGAGTTGTTTGGCTCTGCCCTAATGGCTTTGCACCATTCTTCTATCGCTTGTGGATCCATGCCGGCACTTCTGACGTTCACCTGCTGTATCAGGATCCCGGACCCGAGCCCCCACGTGTAGCGATACCTTCACTTAAGAAGCTTTTGATAAGAAAGGTTAACAGTGGTAAACAGTTCACAGATCAGTAAATTTGCAGAGCCCTGCAGATTAACACACTATGCATATAAAATGAACAGTAAAAGTGCGCCACATGGGCGACCGTTAACTAGGCGTCCTGTGACGCAGTAACCAAATGAACTAACTAGCTGACCAGGCCTGGCTCAGATATCTACAACTTAGTCTATAGGGGATGATGGGTTTTTTTTTCTTCACCGGCAGGTCTTTAACGGTGGTGCACATTAACAGAATACCCTTTTTGTAATCCAATAGTAAGGTAGAGATGAAATAAACACTTGGCTATGTAAAGTGTGAGTTCAGCTCCGATGAGGTTCTCTAGTGAGAGTATCAGAAACAACTTGTGGGCTACGGCAGTCTATAGGCCCATTAGTAACAACAGTATATGGATTGGGCATACGCCCTCTCACCCATCCGGACGCGGTCCCAGGTGGAAAAAACTTCCACCGACTGTGTCACACACACACAGTGTCTCCAGCGATCGGGTCCCCGATCCAATCAAGGCTGTAGGTAATCGATGTCAGATGCCACCCAGGATCGCAGTGGGGTGGAAGGCTTCAGGCCTTGCACTCCGGTACATCCGCACAGGAGGATCAGTCACAGAAGTCCCGTGTCCCAAAGAGGCCGAGCGCAGCCGCGCCTCCGCCTTATATAGCCCCTCCCATGAGTCTCTGCGGTGAAAACCTCAGAATGGTGTTCTGGGTAATGTAGTCTCTCTTCATTAAAGAGAAACACCCCGCTACACTCATATTAATGAAATTCTAGAATAGTGCAGTCAATGCATACTACAGTCTCTTCTTGTAGGTCGGAATCCAGTCCTCCACCCCCTCCGGGGTGTTGAAAAAAACAGTCTCCCCCAAAGCGTTTATTCTCAGTCTAGCGGGGTATAACAGAGCGTAATTCACTTTTAATTGTTGCAGCTTGCGCTTGACTTCTCCAAACTTTGCTCTGCAGTTTTGTAGGTCGGGTGAAAAGTCGGGGTACATCGAGACCCTATTGCCGTTGTACGATATGTTACCCATTTCTCTAGCTTTGTTTAAAATTGTAATTTTGTCTCTATAATGGAATGTTTTTAGCAAGAGAGATCTAGGGGGGGCACCAGATTGGGGGGGGGGGTCTAGAGGGGACCCTGTGGGCTTTTTCTATTGAAAAAAAGGGTGAAAAGGACTGTTCCCCAAATAATTCCCTGAGCCATTTTTCCAAAAAAGTAATGGGATCCGGGCCTTCAGTGCGTTCAGGGAGCTCCACTACCCTAATGTTCTTCCTACGTATCCTGTTCTCCATTTCATCAATCCTTGTCTGGTAATTGGTCATCTGATCCCTCATAATTTTAATCTCCCGTTTCAGGGGGTTCAGATCGTCCTCTATCAGGCCAACCCTCCCCTCTAGAGCAGTAGTTCTTTCTCGCACTTTTTGTATATCATGCCTAATGAACGACAGTTCTTCCCGCACTGACTTGATTTGGTCAGACATTTCAGTTTTGCAGGAGTTAATTGCTAGCAGGATTTCCTTTAAGGATGGCTCTGATGGCTCTGTTGCTCCGAGGGTATCCATATGGGGGGGTGTATCTAAATGACCCTGGGTTTCCGCCGTCCCCTCACTCAATGATTTTCCGGAGGGGGCGGTTGCTCCCTTCATAGGGGTTGCCTGGCCCTGACCCCCACTCTTCCCAGTGGTCTTAGCTCCAGATTGTAGTTTAGACAACATGGTGGCGTGTTGGGTGTTTTTTGGGGGGGTCTGTCCAGGCGTAAGGGAAAATTCTTTTAATCTGGCGGCGGCTGCCTGGCTCACCTTTGTGGTGCGCAGCGTTGTCATAATCCAGAAAAGAATAGAAGAATAAGGGTGAGAGGTAAAATAAACAATAATGGACAAGCACCTTCACAGTGTCAGATCTAAACAAGACTCTCGGCTTCCCCCCAGGCGACAAAAAAAAAAATGGGGAAAGGGGGGGTAATAAAGACGTACTACCGTTGCTCTATCTCCCGCCCCTCTTTCCCCACAGACAAGGAACCATAGGAGACAGCATCAGTCCTCGTGCAAAAGGTGAAAATTACCAGGGAAAGAGAGCCACCACTCCTCCTCTATACCAAACAAGGCCCGAAAATAGTTTCCACTACAGTTGGAGGTTTAGCAACTGGGAAGAGGGGGACAGCTTTTGGAAAACAGTCCATCCGTGAGGAGAAAAAAAAACATAAAATAAATAAAGATTATCACAATGTCATATAATGGGGTTATCTCACCCAGCCTTGGTCTTGGTGCGTTCAAACTCGTTTTACCAAACAGGGGTCTCGCTCCACCGCTGTGTTGCACTAGGCTGTGCCGGTTCCGGTTCCAAAAGGGATCACTCACGTCCTTTTTGGGTAACTTTAATGGTTCCACGATATGGCAACAGGAATTTGCTGATAGCACTCAGTTGGAATTCTTTACTGATGCGTCTGGGTCTGTAGGCTTCAAAGCTTTTTTGAGCGGTCATTGGTGCGCTGGTGAATGGCATAAGGAATGGCTTCAAAAGGAGGTTCTGTGCTGTGAAGTATGAACTGTTTGTGATTATTGAAGGAGAGGAGAGAAAAAAAAAAAGAGAAAGACGTATCAGAACTGTTACTTTGTTGCTGTGTCTATACTTTGTCTATACTCCCTAGCATGGTTCGGTGCTGTGCAAGAGTGGAAAAGTGTGCTAGCGGTGTGTTAGCAGTGAATCCCAAGAACCCATGAAAAGCTGACACCATGGCCAAACTTCAACCATATACTGTCTAGGACAATATAAAGGGAGGAAGGAGGAAGAAGGAAAAGAAAAAGAGAAAAGGAGGGTACAACAAAAATGTTACTCCAAGTGACGGGTGCTGTGTGGTTGGTGGACAGTGTACTAACAGGGTACTAATAGTGAGGACACAGGCACGGCAACAGATAGAAGGGTGGAAAATAGCAGAAGTTATAATAACCTTAAAGAACAGTTCGTATAAGAAATACACCCACCCCCCCCCATTAATAAACACTGGGAAGGCAGATTAAGGAACTTAAGTAACATGAGTACGAGAGAAAAGGGAGCAAGAGGGGGGGTGACCCCAAAATCTCCACGGCTAAGTCTGATTCCTAGCCCGGGCCCAATGAATAAATATGTAACCCATAGTGGAAACGGAGATAAACAGGTGGCGGAAAAGCAGCAAGGAGCTAAAGGTAATCAGATGGACAGCAAGGAGAAGAAGAGGGAAAAGAAAAAGGCCCAGAATAAAAACTCTGCTGAATCAGACACACTATCAGAGTCTAGAATAGAACAAGAAACCGAAGTAGAACTCGAGCAGAGAAGAGAAGAGGAACAACAAAACAAGGGGCAATTACCAACAAAAAAGGAAATAGAGGGGATGTTTGCAGCCCTGGAAAAAGCGCTAAAAGCGCAAATGGAAGTAATACAGGAAAATATGGGGTACATGCACGAAAGAGTAGAGGAAGTGGGAAAAAAAGCAGACTGTAATGAAATCACTATAAAAAAGCTGGAAGGAGAAAAAAAATGTATTAAAAAGGAACAACAGGAACAAGCATACAAACTAGAAGATCAAGAGAATAGAGACAGAAGGAAGAACATAAGAATTCGAGGCGTACCAGAGTCATCTCACTCAGAGAACTTAACAGAAATATTAATGAAAATCTGTAACCCATTGCTAGATAGAGAAATATTGTCCCCAATGAAAATCGAGAGAGCACACAGAATAAGAAGACCAAAAGAAATATCGCAGGAAAATCCGAGAGACATCATTGTGCGATTTGAAAATTGGGAGGAAAAAAATCAACTGTGGAGAAACCTGAGGGGAAAGACACCAATAAAACTGGAAGAAAACCACATTCAAATTTTTCAGGACTTATCTCAAGAAACGTTGAAAAGAAGAAGGAATTTAAAACCTTTATTGAAGGTCCTCATGGAACATGAGATCCAGTAGAACTGGGGTTTCCCAGCATGCCTGATTGGGAGGAAAAACGGCATCTCGGCAAGACTGAGATTTATCGAAGAGATACCTGAGTTTTGTAGAAAGCTAGAAAATCCTACACCAGATAACTAAACAGAACACACAGAAAAGGCGACAAAAGAGATAGTGGGGGGTTGCTGTGGGTTTTTTATTTTATTTATTTTTTTATTTTTTTTACAGGGGGGGGGTGCGGAGGAAGGGGAGATGAAGTAAATAGATATAAAGAGATATAGAGAGGGAGTGGGAGACCTGGACTCATTTACTGCACTGGCAATATTCCCCTAATAATAGGAGGAGGGTGGGGATTAGCGGTGCCAAACAGAACGCCACCTCGGGCTTAGGGTGCAGAAATACCTAAAATGATACTAAGAGTGAAAACCCTGCACGAAGACCATGAGGTCAAGGTTCCAACAAGGGAGGGGGAGGGGGAGGAGGGAGGAGGGGGGAGGGGGTGGGGAGGGAGAAAAAATAATATGTACATCCTAGGAGGGAGGAGGGGGGATGGAGGGTTGGTGGGGAGAGGGAAAGAGATGGGGTGGGAGGGGAAGGGGGAGGGGGGAGGCTGGGAGGAAAGAAAAAAGGATCTGGATCTGTACTTTTGAGGAAGAGAGAGAGAGGAAAAAGGGGAAAGAGGAAGAGGAAAAAAGAAAGACTTAAATGACTGACATAAATTGTATCACATATAATGTAAGAGGTCTTAATTCTCCAGAAAAAAGGCATATGATATTAAGGGAGCTGGAAAGGTACTCCGCAGAAATTGTTTTCCTCCAGGAGACACATCTAGCTCTAGACTCTAATGCAAAAATATACTCGCGTGCGATTCCAACCTGGTACTATGGAGATTCCCCAAATAAAAGATCAAAAGGAGTAGCCATAGGTGTGGGGAATAATATACATTTTATAGTAGAAGATAGAAGAGTCGACCCCGAGGGTTGCTACCTGTTCCTAAAAGGGAATTTACAGGGAAAAAATAAACATTAGCAAATGTATACTGCCCAAATAACTAACCCAAAAAATATTTGAATGGGATCCTAAATGCTTTAATGGACTTTAAACAAGGTCATGTAATTCTTGCAGGGGATTTCAATTTTTCAATGAAACATAGACTTGATAATACGTCTGGTGCACCGATAAGAGATAGTAAACAATTACATTTAGTTTAAAAAAAATACATAATCATCAACTGGTAGATCCATGGAGGGTGGCACATCCAAGTAAAAAAGATTATACGTACTACTCAACGGTGCACGACACGTATTCAAGATTGGATCATACATTAATTGATCAAGAGCTTTTGGAACATGTAGTGGATGCCTCTATAGGAGTTACATCAATCTCAGATCACGCCCCCGTAATGGTAAAAATAAGATTTAGAAAGAAAACAGGAGGGCGCACCGACCTAGTGTATTACCACTTACAGGTTTATTAAAATGTAAATAAAAAGCAATAGTCCTTCTCACAGGCAAAGCTTAAATACAAGCTTATCGGACAAGATGGCTGGAAATCTTGGCATTCACCGTCAGGACTTGACAACAGGGAGGGTCGGACGATACCCCAAAAACATCCAGATGGCTTACGTTTCAGGGGCGCACCCCTTTCATCAGAGCCTAAATGGTCTGTATTTACATTTTAATAAACCTGTAAGTGGTAATACACTAGGTCGGTGCACCCTCCTGTTTTCTTTCTTTTTCTAGCCATATGAACACCCATTGGTCTGAGGAGGGCTGCAAGACTTTAGACTTTGCCTCTAGACAGAACCACGCTACCTATGTTTTGAGGATACACCGAGAGCGCAGGAGATTTTTGTTTTGAAAAATACGATTTAACCATATAGAACAAAGAAAGGGTACCTGGAGTTTAAATGAGGACCTCTTAGATAAGAAAGAAGTAGGTGAGATAATATCAAAGGAAATAGAAGAATATTTCAAAATGAATAATACACCAGAAGTAAGTGTAGCAACGATATGGGAAGCTCATAAGGCTTACATAAGAGGTAAACTGATAGCCATAGGAGCAGGGAAAAAGAAGGAAAGAGATCTAAATAGGAAAAATCTATTAATAGAACTGAACGACCTGGAACAAAAAGATAAAAAACAGGTAAACAGGGAAATACATCAAAAGATAATAATTAAGAGAGGTCAACTCAGAGACTTGATGGAACAGGAAACCAGAAAAGTATTTAAAAACGTAGTAAAGGAAAGGTACGAGTGGGGGAATAAGCCTGGGAAATACCTAGCAAGAATAGCAAAGGGGAAAAAAACATTAAACTACATAGACAAAATAAAAAAACAGAAAGGAGAGATGAAATTTAAAACATCTGAAATCGCAGAAATATTTAAGACATATTATAGCACATTATATGACATTAGAGTGAAAGAGTGATTTACCTGCGTGTTTCCACCTGGGGACCCTCGTTTGAGGTCTACTGGATCCCCTTCATCTCGGAGCTCCCCACACAGGTGGGGTGCGACTTTGTGCCTCATCCTGTGTTCTCTGCCGTGCGTGTAGTTCCTTGGTGCACTGAATGCTGACCCCCTTTTTTGACAAATTACTGTAAGCACACTTTTATTATTTATTTTCCATTTTTACTTTTATTTATGTGCATAAATGCACTGTGAAATTTGTAATTTATATCATATTGTATATTCAACAGAATCTGTTTGTCTACAAATCTGAATATTTTTTGTCTACAAATCCCCCGAAGAAGGGTATAACCGAAACGGCTGTCGGGTTTGACAATTAATAATAATATATGTTTAAATTTCTTCTTTTTGTATTATGTTAATTTCCAGTTTGGATTTGTATAATCCATGTGATCTACATCAATTTGTCTTTTTGTAACTATTTATTAAAAATCTATATATTTTCTACATATTCTGATGTGTGTTTTTCAGTCACTTTTAAAGTCCCACCTCCTAGGGGGGTTTTTTGTTTTATTTACTTATTTTTGGGATGTGGTGACTGTTAAACAAATACAATCTTGCAGATGTCGGTCCTCTTTGTCTTCTATACAATCGGGTAGCAAATACCCACACCCCCGAAATTTTCCGACGTTTGCAATTTTGTTTTACGTTTATACATATGCATGTGTGTATTTATACACATATGAATATATATATATATATATATATATATATATAAATAAGTTTTGACAATACTCCTTTACAATTTACTGGAGATCTGAGAAATACAATTTCTGTTGATGTTTAATTTGATTTATTTTTTGCTTATATAGTTTGTTGGTTTTTTTTTTTTTTTTTTTTTTTCCATATTCTGATATATACATAAGTTTTGGTGTTTTCTCTGTCATTATATTCACTACACGTCATGTTTAAGTCTAGGGACTTTGAGGGACATATGTCTAGATACAGAGAGCAAGCTAAAAAGGAAGCCCAAACCTCCGAAATGTCAGCCTTATTCTCCCAATTATCCAAATTGGTTGAAAAGAAAGCACAACTATTATGGCACATTGAGGGATTTGAGCAATACATTAGGGAGGACCTGAACCCGTTGGGTTTACGTATTCAGATCTTCCCAACATTTGATAATATTGAGGAATCTTTTAAAAAACAGTGGGAAAAAATTTTGCAACAGTGCAGCCTTGTCATGATGACGTTATTAATGGAGGAATATTCTAGAAGAGTTGCGATTTTGAATATAGAAATTGAAAATATATATACACAGCTTAAACCATATGAAAATTTTGATAACTATAAAACTCTAGAAGAGAGTATAAAAATCCACCTTGATCTATTGGCCGGTAATGTTTTGCCAGCCAAAGAACAAAAATTCTGGAGAGATAAGATTGCTTTTAAAGAATCTAAAGCATATCATTGGCAAAAAAATAACAACCAACGTATGCGCCCGAAGTTTAATAAAACAAGAGGCGCAACTGCCGAAAGGGGCTCTAATGCCTCACTCAATTCCTCACTTTCCTCATCCTCTCAGCGTTCAGTCACAGATAGGAAAAAAACCCTTAAAAACAAATGGAAATCACCCAATAAGGGACAGACCAAAAAACGTATGTTGGAAGTAATCCCTCCTCAAAATGGGATACAAAATATAAAGACAACTGGACCACGAATTGGCCCACTGGAACACCCAACATTGGGAATTTTATTCCCTCACCCTAATGTACTAGACGTGACTGAACCCCTGGCAGAGATGAATATTAGGTCATCGAGCACGATATCATAGCTAAATAGCAATGAAACAAGTAGTGATAGGTTGAACATTATTAATCTATCGGACTACACACTATCGGATGATGAAAGATCTGTCTTATCTAGGGGGTTAAACTTTTGCCCAAACTCAGATTTGGATAAATTTGAGGTCATTAAGGACCTACAGTTATTTTCGAGAAAATTGTTATTAAAAAGCATGTATACAAAAACTGAAATTTCCAGTAAAGATACAAAAGAAACAGAGAAAGTTAACACTATGAGTCAACATGAAAAGGATGTACAGACTCTCGTGGATCTTTCTATGGATAAACCCAATGGGGATCTTATTGATAGGATAGACTTGGATAGTTTGTTGATGGGCGATTCATTCCCATCGACTAGTACTTCAAAAATCATCCTACCAAAGATACAATCTTCCCTAAAAAAGAAATCCGACAAATTCCCTGCCATAGGTACCAATATCAACTTAGGAGCCTTTCTGACCATGACAACTAAAGATATTAAAAAGATCAATATCAATCGTAAGCGTCAGAATCCATCTAATTTAACGGAAGGTGAGAATAAGGCCCTTAAAAAATTGACCAAAAATGTCAAGTTGACAATAAAACCGGCAGATAAAGGGGGCAATATTGTGATCATGGGGAATCTCCAATACAAGGAGATGTGTTTAAAAATACTCAATAACAGTGATTGTTACAGTAAAATCTCTAGAAATAAGATGGGAAAACTCAATGAGGCTTTCTATCTGCTGATTGATGGTGCCTACACTAATAGGACAATCAGTCTGCAGATTTGGAACTTCATTAGAACCCCTTACCCTAAAATCCCGACCTTTTATAGTCTTCCTAAGGTACATAAAAATCATATTATACCACCGGGTCGTCCCATTGTATCGGGATGTGGCAGTATCACGGAAAACTTGAGCAAATTCATAGACGAACAGATTCGTCCATATGTGAACAATCTACCTTCATTTGTGAAGGACACAATGCACTTACTCAATCAACTGGATGAAATGTCTGTGCCCCCCAATGCCCTGCTGGTGGCTGTTGATGTAGAAGCACTATATAGCTCCATCCCCCACCAGCGGGGCATTGGGGTAATCAGACATATGCTATCCCAATCCCACCGAGATAATCATCCCTTTGATCTGTTCCTGCTTTCCGCTCTTGAACATATTCTTACTTGTAATGCTTTCTCATTCGATGGGTCCCACTACCTCCAGATACAAGGCGTAGCAATGGGGACGTGTTGCGCCCCATCGTACGCAAACTTGTATCTGGGGGAGTGGGAACAGAATTTTCTATCAGAAGAGAGCTTAATGCCCCTGACTGAATGCATTACTAATTGGAGTCGTTATATCGACGACATTTTTATCGTATGGACAGGCACTCCAGAACTACTATTGTCCTGTATAGATGCTATGAATGCGAATTCATATAACCTTAGATTTACCATGACGTATAGTGCAACATCCATTAATTTTTTAGATATTACCATACTGAAGGATACAAATGGCAGACTAACAAGTGCACTATATCGCAAAGACACTGCATGTAATTCTATATTACATGCGGGAAGTGCACACCCTATATCATTAGTTAAATCAATCCCATACGGACAGTATTTACGACTACGTTGAAACTGCACGAATGATGTTACGTTTCAGAACAAAGCCAATGCCCTAGGAGATCGCCTCTTAATACGAGGCTACTCTCTTAGTAGCCTCAAGAAATCTTTTAAAAGGGCTACTCTCAAATCTAGGGACCAACTTCTGACAAAAAAACAACCGAGTATTAAACCCGATAATCCTGACTCCAATACTGTAAGCATTATTACTAAATTCAACAGACAAAGTGAACAGGTCAGAAAAATTGTTTTTAGATACTGGCACCTTCTGCAGATCGATCCATCATTAGCCCCATTTGTATCGGCTCAACCGTTAATCACCTATCGGAAGGCCAAGTCAATCAAGGACAACTTGATACAAAGCGAATACACGGGTGAATTTCGTGTTGACCCATGTAGGCGACCAGGTACATATCGATGTGGAGGCTGCAATCTGTGCCAGTACATGAACATTGACCCTGCAGCATTATTACCCAATGGTAAAATCTTTAAACCTACCCACTTTGCGAATTGCAAAACAGAAGGAGTTGTTTATTTACTCACGTGCCAGTGTGGATCATACTACATTGGCAAAACCAAACAGCCATTCTTTAAACGAGCGGCTAGACATATCAACTGCATGAAAAAATGTGATCCTGATCTTCCCCTTGGACGACATACAAAAGATGTCCACAATGGTAGAATTCCTAGAATAAAATTTCTGATCTTGGATAGGATACACCCCAATAACAGGGGAGGAGATTGGAATAGAACACTCTTACAAAGAGAGACTCGATGGATTTTTTCCCTAAATGCCACCATGCCTCCAGGACTGAACGACCTTATTAGTTATCGTCCATTCCTGGAGGGTTTCTCTTCAGGTGGGTGGGAAGAGTGAACACACAAGGGACACGATATACCCTCTATCATGTATAGATATTGTCTATTTATGTATAGTATGTAATCAGAAATTTGTATATGGAATATTATAGAATGTTTTTCTTTTTCCCTCCCCCTTTCTTCCCTCCCCTACTCCCCCCTCTCCCCCCCTTTTTTTTTTTTTTTTTTTCTTTCTTCCCCCATTTTGATGCACCGACGACCTGCATACACATGCATTTTGGAGCTCCCCTTTGGGTCCTTTTTGCCTCACACGGCGCACATAGGGAGTGAACCATATCGCCCGGCTTTGTGCCGGGGCGGTCTGGTTATTTTTCTCCCTTTTATATGCATTCATTTGCATTTGTGCGTCGGCGGGCGTCATGTGCCGGCTGTTGTCACTTGGGGCGGTGACCGGCAGATGTCGCACGGGGGGTCCCCTAGTGGTGATTAAGTTTTGGATTCAAATCCTTCTTGTCCATCTGCCACAATAAATAATACAAATAACAGAAAAAAAAAAAAAAAAACCTTCCCCCTTTCTTCTTTTTTATACTTATAACACTCACTACACTTGAGGGAGAATTGTTCTCTGGGGTTTTTTTTTTGTTTTTTTTTGTTTGTTTGTTTTTGTTTTACTGTTTTGTTTTTGGAAAGTGCGCCTATTTTTTATACACATCCTCTGTTTCAGATGCTTGTTTAGAGCGTCATGGAGATGCGACGGACGACGTGATGATGTCATTGCTTTGACGCCCGTCTTGACGCTTTTTTGACGCATGCGCAGATGGTCTATATAGGCCCTCTAGCTATGGATCTGTTTAGAGACAGCATGGATGTGTAGCGGAGGACGTAGTGACGTCACCGCGTCGGCGACGCTCACGGCGTCTTTTGACGCATGTGCAGATGCCCTTTGAACGCCATTTAAAGCCTCCATGGTCTTAGTACAGTCCACATGAGGCATCATATGCAGGGATCTCAGCAGCTCTCAGTGTCCATACAGGTAATCTCCTTATAGGACACAATCTTTGGCAATCTTATATTCAAACTATTTGCCCTGGACTAATGTATGACCATCCTTTTTTCCATCTATGTTTTACTTCTTAGAATTTATACTAGAAGATTGGAACCACACATAGATTTGCTTCACGGCCATAATTAATGTATATTCAATGCAATATGGTGTGTTGAGGATACCCTCTATTTTTGAAGCAGTTCCTTTTGTCTACCTGATACTTCTTTGATTTGGAATATCTCTCCATACTGGTAGGTTGTCCTTGGATATATACACATATATATGATGGGTTAACTTATACTTGTATATACGGTACCCATATACATTTTCTTATTTTTATTTTTATTTTTTTTAGAGAGCTGCTTTGGGGGACTCTTTTGAGTTTCTCCTGATTTCCCTGCGTGTTTCCACCTGGGGACCCTCGTTTGAGGTCTACTGGATCCCCTTCATCTCGGAGCTCCCCACACAGGTGGGGTGCGACTTTGTGCCTCATCCTGTGTTCTCTGCCGTGCGTGTAGTTCCTTGGTGCACTGAATGCTGACCCCCTTTTTTGACAAATTACTGTAAGCACACTTTTATTATTTATTTTCCATTTTTACTTTTATTTATGTGCATAAATGCACTGTGAAATTTGTAATTTATATCATATTGTATATTCAACAGAATCTGTTTGTCTACAAATCTGAATATTTTTTGTCTACAAATCCCCCGAAGAAGGGTATAACCGAAACGGCTGTCGGGTTTGACAATTAATAATAATATATGTTTAAATTTCTTCTTTTTGTATTATGTTAATTTCCAGTTTGGATTTGTATAATCCATGTGATCTACATCAATTTGTCTTTTTGTAACTATTTATTAAAAATCTATATATTTTCTACATATTCTGATGTGTGTTTTTCAGTCACTTTTAAAGTCCCACCTCCTAGGGGTTTTTTTTGTTTTATTGACATCTCTACTTACAGCCTAGATTGGATCGGGGACCCGATCGCAGCGACCGCTGTGGGCGAGTGAGGACACAGCCGGTGGAAGTCCCGGACGGAGATCGCGTCCGGCGGGTGAGCGAGCGCAAGCTCATTCCAAAACCTGTTTGATAGTACTGTGCCTATAGACTGCCGAGGCCTACTACCTCATGTTAAAGACTCTCACTGGAGATCCACAGCAGGACTGATCCAGAGGATCTCCAGTGAAGTGTTGCCAGTTATTAACTTTCCTCTTTCTTGGATTACAAATGTTGTTTATTCTTTTGTGCACCACCTCTACAGATTGCCGGTGAAGAATCCATCATCCATACAGGACTGAGTTCTAGAATTAGGAATCAGGCCTGATTCATTAGGTACCCAGTTTAGTTATTGCGCCACAGGGCGCCAAGTTAACAGTCGCCCCACGTGGCGTTTCCTCATCCACCCCCCCCCTCTTCTCTATGGTGTAGTGTGACTGATATTGCAGGGCTCTGCATATAATCTAGGTTAAGTTGTCATCACTGTTCATTCTCTTTGCATAGCCGAAAGTAAAATCTGTTATTCCTTTACAACTATTCTGTGTCTGAGTCTCTCGTAGAGTATAAGTATTAAATGTGTATACCCCTAGACTAACTGTGCCAGAAAGGGTTGAGTAGATTGCCGGGGGTTGGCGGAGCTGTATTCAGGGCCCAAGCCAAATCTGCGGCCCTCTTAGTTGAGGGTATCGCTACACGTGGGGGTTCTCGTCCGGGATTCTGATACAGCGGAAAAACCCGCCAAGAGGTACCGGCATGGACCCGAAAGACATCAGAACGTGGTGTGGAGTAGCTAAGACAGATCCAAGCCAGTCAGTGGTCATTAACATGCCGGGTCAGGAATGGTCGACCGAAACGGTGGAAGGATTAATGAAGTCAGTGACTCCAGATTGTACACCATGGGTGATGGGAACAAAGTTAGACCCAGACACCTCACACCAGTATGCGCTAGTGGAGTATTCAGATGGGAAGCCAGAGGCTTGCAAGCGCAAATATACGCAGACGTCGGATAACAGATCTTATAGTCTGGCGCACGCTATTAAGAGAGAGCCACCACAAATGGGACCACCGCAGACTGAGGCCCGTACCTCACCAGAAGACAGAGAGAAGACGGCCTTCATAACCCCGGTGGGATTCTTTGAATTCAATAGGATTCCTGCTACCTTTCAACGCCTTATGGAGAAGACTGTTGGAGACATGAATCTTATAGAAGTCCTTGTGTACTTGGATGATGTCATTGTCTTCGGGAGAAGCTTGGAAGAACATGAAGCCAGGCTGGAGAAAGTACTGAGAAGACTCAGTGAAGAGGGACTTAAGCTTTCTCCTGAGAAGTGTCGGTTCTACCAGTCTTCTGTGAACTATCTGGGGCACATCGTGTCTGAAGAAGGGGTGGCTACAGATCCTGAGAAGTTGGAAGCAGTCACTTCCTGGCCACGACCCACCACGGTAACAGAGCTCAGTTCCTTCCTGGGGTTCTGCTCCTATTATAGGAGGTTTGTGGAGGGGTTTGCTCAGATTTCCCGCCCGTTGAATGAATTGCTAAAGGCAGAAGGGGAAGAGGATGACTCAGGGCCCAGGAGGCCTGGTGAGTCAGTTCAAGATCAGTGGAACTCAAGGTGTGAAGAGGCCTTCCAGGCCCTGAAGAGGAGCTTAACCACTGCCCCAGTCCTGGCCTACGCCGACCCTACCAGACCTTATGAATTACACGTGGATGCCAGCCATGAGGGCCTAGGCGGAGTGCTCTACCAAGAACATGAAGGACAACTGCGTCCAGTGGCCTATGTGAGCAGGAGCCTGACCCCCTCAGAAAAGAACTACCCCACTCATAAGCTGGAATTCCTGGCTCTCAAATGGGCAGTAGTAGACAAGCTAAAAGACTACCTCTATGGGGCAGAGTTTACTGTGAAGACAGATAACAACCCCCTGACCTACCTCTTCACCACCGCAAAACTAGATGCAACCGGACACAGGTGGTTGGCTGCATTGTCTGGATTCAACTTCAGTCTGAAGTACAGACCAGGGGCGGGAAATAGGGATGCAGATGCCCTGTCCCGGAGATCTCATGCCATGACCAATGACTGGGAAGACTGGACCCAAGTAACACCCGAGGGAGTACGGGCCCTTTGTCAAGGAGCTGAATTTCAAGCCAGAGGAGGCTCCAGGGCAGAGGAGATAGGAGTTACAATGGTAGCAGTCCCTAAACACTATTGTGGAGTAACGCAGCTAGAAGAAGATAACCTGCCGAAGCTATCCAAGAGGGAGTTGAGGTGTGACCAACTGGAAGACCCCATGGGGAGATTGGTCCTCAAAGCCCTGGAGAATCAGGATCCCAACAAACTCTTACATCACCCCTCAAAGGAGGCCCACCTGTTGAGGAAGGAATGGGACAGGCTGCAGGTGCATCAGGGAGTGGTCTATCGAAGGGGCCCCTCTGATGACTCAGAAGATAAGTGGCAGCTGTTCCTCCCAGAGAAGCACCGAGAGACTGTACTAATTGCTTTACATGACCATCATGGCCACCTAGGACCTTCCAGCTTGTCAGAAGTCGGTTCTATTGGCCCTGCATGAGGGCAGAAGTAGAGGAGTATTGCCATTCCTGTGCACGATGCATTCTGAGAAAGACTCTACCCCATCAAGCTGCCCCAATGGGCCACTTACAGAGTCAAGGCCCAATGGATCTGGTATGCATTGATTTTCTCTGCCTCGAACCCGACCTGAGTGGATTGGGGAATGTTCTGGTAATAACCGACCATTTCACCCGCTATGCCCAGGCTTTCCCAACCAAAGATCAGAAGGCATCCACCGTGGCCAAGATACTTATGGAGAAGTATTTTGTCCATTACGGATTACCACAGAGACTTCATTCAGATCAAGGAAGGGACTTTGAGAGTCGGTTGATCCGGAAACCTCTGGACTCATTGGGAATAAAGAAGACCAGAACCTCACCTTACCACCTACAAGGAGATGCTCAGCCGGAGAGGTTTAACCGGACCCTGCTCAACATGTTAGGAACTTTAGAAACAGAGAAGAAGCAACACTGGAGCAAACACATATCAGCCCTAGTGCATGCCTATAACTGTACCACAAGTGATGCTACTGGCTACTCCCCTTATCGACTCATGTTTGGGAGAGAAGCAAGGCTGCCCGTGGATCTGGCCTTTGGCACTTCTTTAGATCATACCTCAGCTACATCTCACAAGGGATACGTGGACAGACTTAGACGCAGCTTGCAGGTGGCCTATGAACAGGCCCAGGCGGCCTCGGATCAAAGGGGAGCCCGCAACAAGAGAAATTTCGATCTGAAGGTTTGAGTGCAGGATCTGCAGCCCGGGGACCGAGTACTGCTACGCAATCTGGGGGTCCCTGGAAAGCACAAGCTTGCAGACAGATGGAGATCGGAACCCTATATCGTCTGTAGGAAGTTGCCCGGTTTGCCTGTTTACAAACTAAAGCCAGAAGGGAAGGTGGGGCCCCTGAAGACGTGGCATCGAAACCACCTGCTCCCACTTGCTGAAGCAGTCAGGATACCCCCAGCAAGGGACCCCCCGGAATCAGTCTCTATCCTGGAAATTCCCAGGCCGAGCACTCGGTCTCAGACCTCTCGAGCTGAAGATGGGGAGGCCTCTCAACTGAGTACAGATGAAGGAGGAGAACTGGACTGGCTGTGGCCTTCCTCGACTCCGGGAACGTCCGCCATAGATCTCCCAAATACAAGGGATACTCCAGATGCAACGCTGAATCCGGAGGCCACTGAATTCATACCCTTCAGTCCCTCAGCTGATTACTGGGAAGATGTTCCTGATACTTGTTCAGAGGAGGATCCTAGAGATTCCAATTACCAGTCAACTTCTGAATCAGAGGTTCCAGAACCAGCAATGTTACCTGAACTTACTCCTGAAGAAGAGCCTGTGGCGCCAGAAGCCCCAAGAGAGCAGAGGGCTCGCAGAGTTATCAGGCCTCCCAAGAAACTAACTTACCCCCAAATGGGGACGAGCTCAGAGGACTCTGTTGTAACAGCTAGGAGAAGTGTTGAGCATCCTGATCCCTCCACTGTCCATTTGGTGGAGGGCAACCCCAGCTCACTCTCTGGCACAGTTAGGCAGGCCACTCATGGTAGTGTGACCTGTGGGCAAGAGAGTTCCACCCCAAAATTTTGGTGGGAATTCCCTATGCCAACATCATACTCGACACTGTCCAAAATTGTACATAGCATTTGTTGAAGTTTATCTTTGGGGACCAAAGAGTTTAAGTGGGGGGAGTGTGTAGCGGGGTTCCTTTAAAGACTCTTGAACTACTGTTCCCAGAACCCCACTGGTTCCCAGGATGTTTTGCTTCTGCCCCAGAGACTCATGGGTGCGGAGATATAAGGAAGGGGCGAGGCCTGGCTCGGCCTCTTTGGACACGGGACGGCAGAGACTGATACACCAGTGCGGACCTGCGCTGGGTAAGGCCTGAAGCCTGGGGCCTTTCCGGAGCTGACCAAGGAGCCTTCCACCCCACTGCAAGCCTGGGTGGCATCCGACATCTCTACTTACAGCCTAGATTGGATCGGGGACCTGATCGCAGCGACCTCTGTGGGCGAGTGAGGACACAGCCGGTGGAAGTCCCGGACGGAGATCACGTCCGGCGGGTGAGCGAGCGCAAGCTCATTCCATAACCTGTTTGATAGTACTGTGCCTATAGACTGCCGAGGCCTACTACCTCATGTTAAAGACTCTCACTGGAGATCCACAGCAGGACTGATCCAGAGGATCTCCAGTGAAGTGTTGCCAGTTATCAACTTTCCCCTTTCTTGGATTACAAATGTTGTTTATTCTTATGTGCACCACCTCTACAGATTGCCGGTGAAGAATCCATCATCCATACAGGACTGAGTTCTAGAATTAGGAATCAGGCCTGATTCATTAGGTACCCAGTTTAGTTATTGCGCCACAGGGCGCCTAGTTAACAGTCGCCCCACGTGGCGTTTCCTCATCCACCCCCCCCCTCTTCTCTATGGTGTAGTGTGACTGATATTGCAGGGCTCTGCATATAATCTAGGTTAAGTTGTCATCACTGTTCATTCTCTTTGCATAGCCGAAAGTAAAATCTGTTATTCCTTTACAACTATTCTGTGTCTGAGTCTCTCATAGAGTATAAGTATTAAATGTGTATACCCCTAGACTAACTGTGCCAGAAAGGGTTGAGTAGATTGCCGGGGGTTGGCGGAGCTGTATTCAGGGCCCAAGCCAAATCTGCGGCCCTCTTAGTTGAGGGTATCGCTACACATAGAATACAGGAATACCTACAGCAAACTAATTTACCAAAGATAACTACTAATAGTGCCGAGAGTTTAGAAGACCCAATCACGCAAGAAGAAATAAATAAAGGCCTTCAAGAAACAGCAGGGGCGAAAAGCCCAGGACCTGATGGATTCCAGATTAAGTACTATAAAAAAATTAAAAAACTGTTGGTCCCAGAGCTATGTAACTATTTTAACAGAATAGGGGAAGATGTAGAAATAAGAAAAGAATCTCTCCTTGCCAATATTTCTATTATTCCAAAAATAGGAAAAGATGGAACTATATGCGCCAGCTATCGACCCATAGCGTTATTGAATACAGATATTAAGCTATATGCAAAAGTTTTGGCAACGAGATAAAAAATCTTAATGCCGGAACTAATTAACGCATATCAGGTGGGCTACGTGGCAGGGAGGGAAGGGAGAGATAATAGTATAAGAACTCTACTATTAATTCAGAAAGAGAGAGAGGAAACCTCCAGTCGTACTCATGTCAATAGATGCGGAAAAAGCATTTGACCGAGTCGACTGGGGGTTTATGATGGAGAGACTTAGGTATGTAGGTCTGGGACCAAAGTACATGAGATGGATTAAAAACCTATATACCCACCCAACGGCTAGGGTAAAGGTAAATGGGAGTATGTCGTTGGTATTTGAGATGTATAATGGAACGAGACAAGGGTGCCCACTCTCACCCCTCCTATATGTGTTGGCATTAGAACCATTACTGTCAAATATACGGAATAGTCAGGATATAGGGGGGGGGCGAGAATCGGAGAGGAGGAACATAAAGTGGCCGCGTATGCAGACGACATACTCCTATACCTAACAAGGCCAAGGTTGTCATTGCCCAATGTGATCAAAGAAATAAAAAAATATGGGGATATTTCAAATTTTAAGATTAACCCAATTAAGACCGTAATCTTGAACTTAGGCATAGACAAAAAGGAAGAAAGATTATTACAGAGGGAATTCCCGTTTACCTGGGAGAAAAAAAACGTTAACATACCTAGGAATCAAAATAACACCAACGCAAGAAGGACTGTACCCGGGCCAACTTTATTCCTTTATTAAATGAAATCAAATCAGAATTAAAAAACACCTCCAAGAGACCCATTACATGGACAGGAAGGATTAACATATTAAAAATGATGATCCTACCGAAAGTGACATATAAGCTTCAGATGCTTCCAATAGAAATACCCCAATTTTTCTTTAAAACGATTATCCTGATACATATGGCAAGGAAAAAAGGCTAGAATTAAATATAAACTGTTAACCCGGGGGAAAAAAAGGGGGGGTGGCCCTACCAGATTTAAAAAGATACCACAAAGCGATCATATTAGCCAGATTCGCAGAATGGGCAAATCCACACACAAAAAAGAAGTGGGCACAAATGGAGGACACTTTAAGCGAGACTCATTTAAAAAAAAACATATGGATACCACCGAAATTTAGAGCACTAGGTAAAGAAACACATAATATAACTAGAAATGTATTTAAAACATGGGACACACTGTATAGACACGAAAAATGGAAACATAATTCCCCATTAATTCCATTAGCAGACACAGAGTTCTTTATACCAGGAAACGACACACGATTGGGAAAACAAATGGGAACTGCACAATTAAAGGATATCACCTCACTAGGAAAAATAATGACAAAACAAGAGTTAAGTAAGAAGCACGGGTGGAATCAGCTTAGTGACTGGGAATATCTTCAAATAAAACACCTAGTAAGCACTATCCCACAACCAATTAGAAACGAAAAAGCGCTAACCCCCATAGAAAAGATATGTAGTATAGAGAAGCCTCTGAGGCATGGTATATCGCAGGTTTATAAAATATTAACAGAATTAGAAACGGAATGATCACTACCCTTCTTAGAAAAATGGAGCCAAGATCTAGGTAAACAAATAGAGGAAAAACAAATAATAGAATCAGTTTATAGCTTTGCATCTGACATAGCGACGATAGAAACAAACTATAAAAACATGGTACGTTGGCACTTGACCCCAGAGAGAATGAATAAAATACATCCCAACAACTCCCCATTGTGTTGGTGGGGATGTGGGCAACTAGGAACGACAATCCATATGTGATGGAAATGCCCAAAAATAGAGGAGTACTGGACTGAAATCCTGGATTACATAGAAATGGTAACGGGAGAATTTTTTTACAAAATGCCTGGTCATGCCTATTCCACGGCACAAATAAAACAAAAAATCAATACAGAAAAACGTTAGTCCCATCCCTGCTAAACGCGGCAAAGGGGTTAATTCCAAAAAATTGGTTATCAATAAAAAAGCCAACCATAAAAGAATGGATACAGCAAGTGGACTATATTGCTGAGATGGAATATCTGAGCCGGGGAGAGCAGGGAAAGTAACAGAGTAAAATGGGAAAAATGGAGAGTTTTCAAACTGTCAGATAAATATGCGAAGGGAATGATAGAAAAAGATAAATAATAAAACAGAGTAAGAAGGGAAAAGGAAGGTAGGAGAAAGGACAGAAGAAGGAGAAAAGGAAGGGGGAAAAAAGAGAAAGGAAAGGAAAGAGAGAGGAGAAAAAAGTAGAGAAAAGAGGACGGAAATGACAGATCTGGGGGGGGAGGGGGGGTAGAAGAGAGGGGAGGGGGATACGGGAAATAGGGTAAAAAGGGAAGACTAGGAAAAATGTATATATTTGTATTTTTTTTTGTATGATGAAACTGTATTGCACCAATGTGGGTGTGTGCTGTATAATTTTAGCAGTTTTTCCAATAAAGAGTAAATTAAAAGAAGGAGGTTCTACAGAATCTGCTCCTTCTGGAATTATTCCCGGTCATCGTTTCTGGGGTAATTTGGAAGGAGGCCTTTATGAATCGTAGGATCCTACTTCACACTGACAACAAAGGTGTCCTCTTTGCTGTCAATACCTTATCTTCTAAATCGGAACCTGTGATTAAATTATTGCGTTTTCTGGTTTTACATTGTATGCGTTTTAACATTTGGCTGAAAGCGGAGCACATACCGTTTATACATAATAACATTGCTGATGCTTTGTCTCGTTCACAGTTCAAGAAGTTTCGGGACTTGGCTCCAGCGGTGGATCAACAGGGGACCCCTTGCCCAGATTTCCTCTGGGGCTTAATCTGGGACTGATACTCTAATCTCAGGAACTCAGTGTCAAGAAAGACGTGGTTGGATTATAAACTTTCATGGTCTAGGTGGTGTTCTTTCTGTCAAGATTTGAGTTTGGATCCATTGAGATTCACCTCTTATATAGCTTTATCTTTCTTATCTTTTCTTATCCAGTCACACCTTAGCCCGGCTTCCATTAGCAAAATTTTAGCAGGGGTCTCATTTTTTCTAAAATTTGCAGGTCTACCGGCTCTAACCTCTTTCTTTCAGGTTACCCAAGTTCTCAAAGGATTCAGGAAGTCCAGGCCTTCCCAGGACAATAGGCGTCCAATTTCAGTCGCCTTGTTGGCTGATCTCCTTAGAGTTCTACAGCAGGTTTGCTCATCGGATTTTGAGTCCCTCCTTTTTAGAGCGGCTTTCTCAGTTGCCTTCTTTGGAGCCCTTAGGAATGGGGAATTTACGGCTGCAAATAAACGTTGTCTATCTTTTCTTAGGTTTTCTCATGTTGAGATAGATGGAGGTTTTCTTCACCTTTTCATCTGTAGGTCCAAGTCTTCTCCTGTCGGGAAAGGTCAATGGTTCTCTTTAGCGAGCTCATCGAATGAGTCTATATGTCCTGTCCATCAGGTTTCAAAATAAATGTCAGTTAGACCTATTTCTTTTGATTCCTTTTTTTGTTCACGAGGACTTATCGTCTTTGACTAGGTTCCAATTCTCAGCTGTTTTGGCTACTTGTTTGAAACGCCTGAACCTATCTGGTTTTCGCTTTTCTTCCCATTAATTTCGAATTGGGGTGGCCACTACAGCTGATTCATTGGGTTTTTCAGAAGAAAAATTGAAAAGTATAGGCCGTTGGGGTAGTTCCAGATATAAGTTATATGTTCGACCTGAGCTTCTAATTTTGTGAATTTTTCGTTTCAGATCACCTCAAGACAATTGTTTGGATAGTGGGCCACTCCTACGTGTTTTGGGCGGCCAAACATTCAGAATCCAGAACTTACTCCTCCAATTTAGGTCTGGACTCTAAATCTTTTATGATTTGTTGGTCGGGTGTTAGATGTTTGCGTTGGATGAATCTTAAGGAACATTTATCCTATTTGGCCAGCATATGGCCTTCTCCCCAAATTTTGGTCATTCATGCGGGTGGAAATGATATTGGGAAATTGGGTACATGGGATTTATTATGTGAAATGAAGAGGGGTCTGCATTTCATAAAACTTATGTTCCCAGCCACGGTCTTGACATTTTCTGAAATGATCCCCAGGCTTTTGTGGTCACCTCAGGGTGGCCTGTTCTATTTGGATAGGATTCGGAGGAGACTTAATAGGACAATCCATAGTTTTCTAATTTCGTCTGGTGGTTTTTCCTTTCGCCATTCGGAATTTGGAAGGGTTTGTTCCAGGTTTGTTTAGGAAAGATATGGTCCATTTATCTCTCATAGGCCTAGACATTTTCAATATGGGTCTGCAAAACTTTTTGAATCAGCCACGGTGGTGGGGGGGCCTCAGCCAGTACCTTCGTTACTGGCTCCGGCTGGTGGGGAGTAGTCATCCAGCTTTGGCTTGATGGACACCAGTTAAATTTTGATAATATAATTTGGCCATGATGGCTTATTTAATTTTTATTTAAAGGATTTATGTTAACCCCCTATGGATAACACTGTGGCCATATAAATTCCACGTTAAAATAAATATGTGTTGGATTATATTGTTGTGTTGTCTCTTTTATTCAGAATACCTTTGTGCTAGCCCATGAAAGGTCACAGCATTAAGCTGGGCCACCATGGGTTAGCTCAAAGGGAGAAAAACTTGCAGTTCTCCTGCTTTATTTTATTCCCACAGGTGTTGGAGGTTGCTGCAGAATCCCTGGGCAGCAACAGCCATGGGATTGGTGGATGCAGGAAAACAGCTGATTGGGCAGTTTTGGCGGTGACTAGCCCACGCGGGTGAAGCTAGCAAAGGAGCGGGAGCAGTGTACCTCAGACCGTTCCTGACCAGACAGCGACGCCCGCCCTCCCTCCTTATCTTCGGAGTCATGTTGTTGTCCAAACGGGGGAGTAGTTGTCCAGCTTTGGCTGGATGGACACCAGTTAAATTTTGATAATATAATTTGGCCATGATGGCTTATTTAATTTTTATTTAAAGGATCTATGTTAACCCCCTATGGATAACACCGTGGCCATATAAATTCCACGATAAAATAAATATGTGTTGGATTATATTGTTGTGTTGTCTCTTTTATTCAGAATACCTTGTGCTAGCCCATGTAATTGATGACTTTCTGAAAATGTTTGGGGCATGACTGTCACTGACTGCAATAGATTCTCAGTCACTGACACAACAACTGTATAGATTTGGAAGATCAGAATGAAGCAAGGACTTACAAACTGCATTCTTGTTTCAGGTCAGTGACTAAGGGGTACTGAAGCCAAGGAATGAACATGACAGCCTGGCCACTAGTATACCCTAATATACAACTGGTCATTAGTATTTTTTAGAAGGAGAAAATGGCAATGGCATTCTCTATATATTATTAGAGGTTTTCTTTTGACTATTGGTTAGCCAATGAGAAGTCACATCTATGTAGTTCAATAACAGGAAAAGAAAGCCATATCTGGGTGTTTCATCAAGCTCTGACATGATCATGACGGATATTAAGAAATGTATTCAATATGCTGTCTAACACTTGACATCTCTCTTTGGCTCTGGGGTGATAAAATTCTAAATAAAGTCTTACTCTCAGGAGAGGAAATTAGTTAGCTACCTATTGCATGATATTCATACATAAAACAAAATATTACTGACAGGCTGCAATGGTTTATTCTATGCGCATTGCTATTTGCTTATGAAGAATCTATTAATTTTAACTAAATCACCCTGTTTTGTTACAAAGCTATTATTCACAAGTAATATCATCACTATGAATGTGTTAGATATAACAATTGAGTGACCAAAATAGACAACAGTAAGCTGCTGTCAGAGAAAAAAATGTGGGCTCACTTTTAGTGGCACCCAATTTTGTAGGTGTCTCTCCATTTGTACTTTCAGTCTACCTGCTGGTTAAGTTAAGCTTTCAACCTCACTGGCTCAGTAACACCAGACATATCTTCTCTGATATCAGTAATATCAGATGCATCAAGTGTTATTCTCATACTATTCTGTCCAAAAATGGGTGAAACAATTTGAGAATTGTACAAATCACAAATTGTTATAATTAACCTAAATGTATGCATGCAGCATCTATGTCAGGGAAATCCGTCCAACAGCGCCAATCAGCGCCCAATGCGCACGCGCGGCGGAATGATGCTTCGGCGCATGCGCGTGCGCGGGACGGCGCTTCTACGTTCTCAGGTGCGCGCGCCGACGCAGCGGCGCACGCGCATGCGCGGCGGCGCACCAATAGGAATCCAGGCGGGCCTATTTAAAGAGACCCAGTTGCACTGACAAGTTGCTGGTTTGTCAGCTTTCCTGTATACCCAAGACTCTGGAAAACTATCTTGAAAATCTCCTTGTGACCCGGACTGGCTTGATTCCTCTGATCTCTCTCCTGGACCTGACCCTCGGCTTGTTATACGGACTTCTGCCTTCTCCTGTGTTTGACCCTCGGCCTGTGACTCGGATCTGCTGCCTGTCTACAATCCTTGACCTCCTGCTTGTACCTTTTGGACTTCCGCGTTTCCTTTGAACTCCTGCCTGGTTCCCGGTATTCTCTGGACTTGTTACCTTTTACTGTGCTAGACCCCCAGCCGGGACTGTTACCTTGCAATTGCAACCCGGACTCAACCTGCACCGGCTTCCATTATCTCCTGCTGTTTGAACTTTACCAATCCGGCTAGTTCCTGCTTGAAACCTGTTTCTTCAGTCTACTCAGCACTACCGGACCGTCTACAATTACCCACCACCTGCCGGTAGCCGGTGCCGCTTCTCGCCATCCACTCCCTGTCTCAACTCCAGGGGGGTGGAGTGCGTCAAGTCGCAAAGGTGAACCACTCTCGGCATCTCGGCCTCGGTAAGTACATACCCTTACAGTACAAACCAGCCAGATGTCTGAGGCCCACAGGGTGCGTTCACCGTTCGAGACCCTATGTCAGCAAGTCACCGCACTAACCGATGCGGTTCAGAAATTACAAGAAGGTTATGTCCAAATGGATGGCCGCTTTCAGCTACTTACTGGAGCTACAGGACCAGCATCACCAGCTGCTACCGTTGCCAATGTTGCCTCCACGTCTCAAAATCAGGCAAATCCCACCGTAGTAATGGCTACCCCTGAACCCAGGGTCCCCCTGCCTGAGCGATTTTCTGGCGTCCGTAAGAAATATCGGGCTTTCAAAAACGCATGTTCTCTTTACTTCGCCCTTCAACCCAGGACTTTCTCTTCAGAAGTGGTAAAGGTGGGGTTCGTCATCTCCCTTCTAACCGACGAACCTCAGGCCTGGGCCCATGGCCTGATGGAGCAAAGCAGCCCCATACTAGATTCCGTGGACACCTTCTTCGAGAGTATGGCGCAGCTGTATGACGATCCTCAGCGATCAGCTACAGCTGAGTCTGTTCTCCACAGTTTAACCCAGGGGAGAAGGCCGGTGGAGGACTACACGGCAGAATTCCGGAAATGGTCAGCTGACACTGGCTGGAATGAGACGGCCCTTAAATACCAATATCGCCAAGGACTGTCTGAGGCTCTTAAAGACGAGCTGGCCAGGATTGGTGTTCCAACTACTCTGGAAGATTTGATCCAGTCTGTCACTCAGCTTGACAGATGCCTGCGGGAGCGGCGTTCTGAGCGTTTCCAGACTACCCGTCCAAACTGGACTTTGCCCCGATCAGCTTCTGCCTATCCACCCATCCAAGTTCCTACAGCATCTTCTCCTCCCGAGCCTGAACCCATGCAGCTTGGTCTGGTTCATCCTCCCCTTTCTCCTGAGGAAAAGCAGCGCAGGCGTCAGGCCAATCTGTGTCTTTACTGCGGGGGTACTGGCCATTTCCTTCGGAGCTGCCCAGTGAGACCTAGTAAGTGTACCCTCAAAGACACTTTGAACTACCAAGTTTCTGGCTTACCACAGACTTATGTTGTTCTTTCTATTTCTCTACAGCTACCAACAGGAGCAACCCGCCTACCGGCGATTATTGATTCAGGAGCCTGCAGCTGCTTTCTGGACTCTTCACTTGCTTCCCAACTTCACTTTCCTCTGCAAACCAAGGACCGTTATCTTTAGGTTCGTCTGGCGGATGGATCCCTGCCTCGTTCAGGGGTAATTACGCAAGAAACAAAACCCGTCCTTGCTATCACGGATTCAGGCCACCAAGAATACCTTCGATTTGACCTCATCCCATCTCCCATGTTTCCCATCATCCTGGGCCTCCCCTGGTTACAAGCACATGAGCCTCATATAAACTGGGCCAAAAGGGAAGTTAACTTCACTTCTTCGTATTGTTCCCAACACTGTCTTTCCGCACTTCCAACTGTCTGTGCTACTTTAACCCCTCAACCGGATAACCTACCATATGTTCCATCAGCATACTTAGAATTCCAGGACATCTTCGACAAACAGCAGGCCGACCGCCTACCTCCACATCTTCCCTACGATTGTCCCATTGACCTTCTGCCTGGCTCCAAAATTCCATTCGGCCGCATCTTTCCCTTGTCCGAATCTGAGTTGAAGGCCCTCAAGTTTTACATTGAGGAAAATCTGGAAAAGAAATTCATTCGCCCCTCTTCTTCCCCAGCCGGTGCCGGAATCTTTTTCGTTGAAAAGAAAGACGGGACTCTGAGGCCCTGCATCGACTATAGGGAATTAAATAAAATTACTATTAAAAATAGATACCCGCTTCCTCTCATCCCGGAGTTGTTCCAACGATTCCGATCAGCTCGGATCTTCTCTAAACTGGACCTTCGAGGGGCCTACAACCTCATCCGGATCAGGGCTGGAGACGAATGGAAGACGGCTTTTAGATCTAGGTTCGGTCATTTTGAATACTTGGTCATGCCATTCGGGCTTTGCAACGCCCCAGCTACTTTCCAGCACCTGGTCAATGACATTTTCCGTGAACACCTGGACGACTTCCTAGTAGTCTACTTAGACGATATTCTTATTTTTTCGTCCTCCCTTGAACTGCACCGAATCCATGTCATCAAGGTCCTCACTATTCTCCGAGAACATAGACTTTACCTCAAGGCCGAGAAATGTGACTTTGAGAAAACCACTGTGCAATTTTTGGGATTTATTATTTCTACCAATGGGGTCGCAATGGACCCGCAGAAAGTCAAAGCTATCCAGGAATGGCCAGCCCCAACAGACAAGAAAGGGGTACAACGGTTTATAGGTTTCGCCAACTTCTACAGGAGGTTCATTGTGGGGTTCTCCTCTATTGTGGCACCTATAACCCAACTGACACGCCAGGGCTACCGCTTTCACTGGTCACCGGAAGCTCAGGATGCCTTCGATAAACTAAAAAATGCATTCACATCGGCACCTGTATTGAAGCATCCAGATCCGCTACTGCCGTTTACTCTGGAAGTAGATGCTTCAGAGTCAGCCACTGGGGCCATCCTCTCTCAAAGGCAGGGCCCCAAATCCCTTCTTCATCCAGTAGCCTTTGCCTCTCGTAAACGAACTTCTCCGGAACGTAATTATGACGTCGGAGACCGGGAACTATTAGCTATCAAATTCGCCCTGGAAGAATGGCGATACCTTCTGGAGGGAGCCCCTCACCCTGTCATGATATTCACGGATCATAAGAATCTAGAATATCTGAGAACAGCAAAACGTCTTCGACCCAGACAAGCCCGATGGGCCCTCTTCTTCACCAGGTTTAACTTTCATATCTCTTATAGGCCCGGTTCCAATAACGTGAAGGCGGATGCACTCTCTAGGATGTTTCCCGAGACCCCTCAAGCAGAGGAACCAAGTGCCATCCTATCAGCACAAAACTTTCTGCTCATCCCACAGGCTGATCTACTAACCTCCATAAAAGCCGCCTCTAAGCATTGTCCTGACCAAGTAACCTCTTCCCTAGAGAAGCATAATGACTTTCTCTGGTCCCAAGGTAAAGTCTTCGTCCCTCTGGAAACAAGGCAACTGATTCTGAAAACTTTCCACGACCACAAACTAGCTGGTCACTTTGGAACCAAAAAAAACATGGAACTAATCTCTCACTCCTTCTGGTGGCCTGGTTGGAGACAAGATTGCAAGTCCTATGTTGCCTCCTGTACCCGTTGCCAACGGTATAAGGGACCCAAAACCAAGAGTTGGGGACTACTCAAACCTTTGCCTATCCCTGAACGTCCGTGGGCAGATGTGTCCATGGACTTCATTGTAGATCTACCGCCCTCTGGAGGTTTTACCACGATTCTGGTCGTAATTGACCGCCTCTCCAAAATGGCACACTTCGTGCCCATGATCGGTACCCCCTCTGCTGCAGATACAGCCAAAGCCTTCTTTCAGGAGATAATCAGGCTCCATGGGGTGCCTAAGAGCATCACCTCTGACAGAGGCGTTCAATTCACGTCGAAATTCTGGAAGGAACTTTGCAAATCTTTAGAAGTCAAGATTTGCCTATCATCGGCATATCACCCCCAGAGCAACGGACAGACAGAGAGAACCAATCAAACCCTAGAACAATATCTCCGTTGTTTTTGCTCAGCCTCACAAGACGATTGGTCCTCCCTATTATCCTATGCTGAATTTGCATATAACAACTCGGTGCATTCAGCCACCAGTCAAACTCCTTTTTGGGCCAACTTTGGCTTCCATCCTTCCTTCCTCCCTGATGACATTCCGGAGAGCTCTGTTCCTGCTGTTCAAGATCGGATAGCCTTTGTTCAATCTAATTTTCTGAGACTCCAGGAAATGATGCAAAACGCCCAGGAGTCTTACAAGAGACACTATGACAAGGGTAGGAAGGAAAATCCAGTCTTCAAAGTTGGGGAGGAAGTATGGCTCTCCGCCACCAACCTCAAATTGCCGATCCCTTCACGGAAATTGGGACCAAGATTTATAGGCCCTTTTAAAATCAAGCGAGTAATCAACCCTGTGGCCTTTGAATTGGCACTGCCCGACTCCTACAGGATACACCCGGTCTTCCACACGTCTCTGTTGAAACCAGTAGTCTCCAGCTCCTTCCCGGGAAGGCATGAGCCACCTCCTCCACCTGTGGAGGTTGATGGTGAAAATGAGTACGTGGTGGAATCTATCTTGGGCTGCAGGAAAAGAGGCAGGCAGTTACAGTATTTAATCAAATGGAAGGGGTATCCCCCAGAGGACAACTCTTGGGAACCATCTAGGAACCTACATGCTCCCCGCCTAATTAGAGTCTTTCACCAGGAACATCCCGAGTTGATGTCTAGTCTGGGCGTCCGGAGTCCGCCCCTAGGAGGGGGGCACTGTCAGGGAAATCCGTCCAACAGCGCCAATCAGCGCCCAATGCGCACGCGCAGCGGAATGATGCTTCGGCGCATGCGCGTGCGCGGGACGGCGCTTCTACGTTCTTGGGTGCGCGCGCCGATGCAGCGGCGCGCGTGCATGCGCGGCGGCGCACCAATAGGAATCCAGGCGGGCCTATTTAAAGAGACCCAGTTGCACTGACAAGTTGCTGGTTTGTCAGCTTTCCTGTATACCCAAGACTCTGGAAAACTATCTTGAAAATCTCCTTGTGACCCGGACTGGCTTGATTCCTCTGATCTCTCTCCTGGACCTGACCCTCGGCTTGTTATACGGACTTCTGCCTTCTCCTGTGTTTGACCCTCGGCCTGTGACTCGGATCTGCTGCCTGTCTACAATCCTTGACCTCCTGCTTGTACCTTTTGGACTTCCGCGTTTCCTTTGAACTCCTGCCTGGTTCCCGGTATTCTCTGGACTTGTTACCTTTTACTGTGCTAGACCCCCAGCCGGGACTGTTACCTTGCAATTGCAACCCGGACTCAACCTGCACCGGCTTCCATTATCTCCTGCTGTTTGAACTTTACCAATCCGGCTAGTTCCTGCTTGAAGCCTGTTTCTTCAGTCTACTCAGCACTACCGGACCGTCTACAAGTACCCACCACCTGCCGGTAGCCGGTGCCGCTTCTCGCCATCCACTCCCTGTCTCAACTCCAGGGGGGTGGAGTGCGTCAAGTCGCAAAGGTGAACCACTCTCGGCATCTCGGCCTCGGTAAGTACATACCCTTACAATCTAGTTCTGCAGAAAATCAGATACATTTTGAATTTCGATAATTTGGATTCCTGAATTGATTTCTGCATTGGTACATGTTTGTTTTGCCCTAATTTTTTTTACTCAGATTTGTCTGATATGCAGAGACTCATAAATGCAAAATTTGAATAATATATCACCACTGAAGAGGGAGGTCCATGCAGCATTCCTCCTGGACCCTAACGTAGAATCAAAAGTTGCATAAGAAGTGTGCAATACATAAATCTTGGGAAATTAGTGACCAGCTTTTCTGGAAATTTTTGACTTTGCTATCTTTTAGCTCTCTTTCTTATTCCTCCATAGACATAAACATACACTGTAAATATTTAGTTTTTAGTATTCAGATCATGCCTGGTCTACTGATTTACCATTTAAAGCCAATGAGTAGTTTATCTTAATATAATACAAATGTCAGGTTTATTGATTGTGAATTTAAATCAGTATCCATATATTTGAGCTGCTCAGTTTGCATCTCGCCTAACTGACAAACATTCAGTAATAGTTTATCAATGGACTACTTGTGGGACATGATGGACCATGGGGGCCTATGCATAATTGTAGTTTACATGGGCAGTGTGTCCTGGCATCCCTGCACAGAACATTTCTACAGAAACTAGCTGCCTGTACAACATGGCACATAGGTCATTAAAGCTATAGAGAACTTTTTTCATCTAAATTCTTTATATTAATTTTTTATACTGATGTCTGTAGACACAGAAGGGCATTTATCAAGCAAATTATTGACAAAATAAATATGTATCTATTGCAAACAAGACCATTTTTTATTCAGCAAAATATATGCAACAGTTTTCTGTGTATTTGTGAAACTTGCACCTGTAGTCCTGGGCAATCAATTGTGACAGTTTTGCAAAGGTCTAAGAAAACACATGAACAATAAAGACACAAGAATGGAAAGAATTTATATTGCTGCAGTTCTACTATAAAGCAGCATAGGGAGAAATCTATGAATCACACTGCAATATTAAAGTAAATCTGCTTTACAAATGTCCTATTGCTTCTGTTCAACATTGCCTTGTTGTGTGGTAGAATTGATAAATGCCCCTCACAGTGCTCTTCACCTACAGTTATATCACCATTGAAATTACTTTCCAGGGAAAGGAATATGAATTTCCAAAGAAATTAATTATTTCCTGTCTCTAACCTGCTGGTTTCCCTATTCATGGTTGGCCCAAAGTAGATGCCCATTTTGCCCCTTGCAAATGTTAGTAAAACTGTTTAAGATATTTTAATAGTCTTCTAAAAATCATATTTTTCAATTCATTAGAACAATGAATATAATTAAAATGCAAATAAACTGTTTTCCTGAGAAAGGTTCATTACATTAATAATTAGCCACAAGAAATTCAAGACCCTTCATTATTTCTTGAAAAAGACAGCCCACAAGTGACAACAGAAACAAATGCTTTTCGTTATTCTAGTCAAACAAATCATTACTAATGCTTTAAGCAAGTGTTTTTTCTCATTCTGTGAATTCAAATTTAGACAAGATAGCTTCATGAGAAACAAAAAAAAATAGCATTCTTATGGATACCATGACAGACATCTGGAAATAGGGGAGTTATCTGATTTAAGAGACTCCCCTCCAGGTCTTGGAGTCTAAGAAGGAGCTAACAGTCACTAGTGACTAATGCAAAAGAGGCAGTTCATATCCTAACTTTCTGAAGGGAGATAAGCCACCCAAATTATTGGCAATGATGTATTTTTGTTACCCTTTTAAAAGGATAAACATGAGCAGAGACCAGTTTCCCTCCTATGTTGACTGTATTGCTGAGATCGTTACCTTTCCAGTTTAGTCCCAATGTCTCACAATACCCTATAAAAATAATCTTTCATATCTGACAACTGTAGAGTGATTATGTTCATCCAAATAGAGACCCAAGTTAATTAGTAGCTCTGCAAAAGAGGTTCTAAATGAAAGAAAAAGCTGCAACCAAAACAAACAGGAAAGATAAAAGCTGTGATCCCTAAGTTATTGTGGTATTATAGGAGGAATTGAATGAACTCTCTGCTATGTTGGACTATATCATTATTGAGTTCAAACATTTGCAGAGGTGCACAACTGAGCCCAGCTGTAATTGTAACTTGCCTCTAGTATATATGCATAAAAAGTAATCATCTTAAGTGCCTGTTCCCCTCTAAAAAGCTCTGCCCTGTCGTATTAAAAGCTGCCCCCAACCTATTGAATTAAGCAGGAAACTGCTGTACTCTGAGTAACTGATTAATCATTGAACCTTTCAGTAGTTCAGAGGAAATATCCAAAACTTGAGGTCGCAATGAGTAAAGCGGTAGATCGACTTAGGGAGTTTGCAAGGGTGGAAAAGCCAGATAGCGAGCGTAGCCCCCCACAGACTCAGAGTGGTGGCCCACTAAGTGGGGACACTCACAAGACAGCCACCCTAATGGCCCATACACACGATCTGAAAATCGTACGTAAAAATACAACTTTGAAAGCGATCGTACGATAATTGGATTGTTAGTACAGAGCTTTCGCTAGCCGAATAAGATATCTGATATATCCGATTGGACAAGCATGAAAATAATTATGGTACGATACCAGATCATATGATTTTTTGTTTAATCAGTACAGTTTTTGTCCGAAAATACAATACAAATACACTACAACACATGACATCACTTCCGATTTTTTTATTCTGTCGTAGGAAAATTTTCGTAAATCTAGTAAACTCTTCAATATACGACTAGCATGCAAAAAAAAGCGGACGATCTTTTGTCTGATTTTCGGATCGTATGTATGGGGGCATAACTATTTCACAGTTGAACAAAATAGAAAAACAGTCTAAAATAACTATGGAACAACTCAATTCACAGATAATGGATGCAATTCACTCAAGTAATGTTATGCTGTCTGGTAAAATGCAAGGGATAAAAGTGGACATTGGACTGCTTAGACACAATATGCAAAAAATCTGGGAAAGAGTGTCTGAAGTGGAAAATAGGATATCATCCTTGGAAGATACAGTGGCTCCAATAGACAAAAAAAATCACAAAAGAGGACAAGCAGCTAGTAATGTGGCAGCAAAAAGCAAGCGATCTGGAAAACCGAATGCGTCAAAATAATATAAGGATCATAGGAATACCTGAAAAAACAGAAGGTCAAAATCCGAGTATATTTGTTGAAAAATGGTCAAAAGATACTTTTCCAGAAGCTGAATTTTTATTGGCATATTCAGTGGAAAGAGCCCATAGGGTTCCTGCAAGAGCCTCATTACCTGGGGCCCCTCCTAGGCCACTATTGGCATGATTACTGAATCGTAAAGACAGAGATTTGGTTCTAAGAAAGGCAAGCCAGAAGGGCACCATACAGTATGAAAATAGAAAAATTTACATATTTGCGGATTTTTCCTTGGAATTGCAAAAGCAGCGGGCAACCTTTAATGATGTTAAGAGAAGGATGAGAGGTAAGAAGATAGAATATTCCATGGCCTATCCGGCAAGGCTGAGAGTGGTACAAGTACTATTTGGAAAATGAGAAGCACAGACACTAAGGGTTGTAAAATACAGTAGCTGAAATAAATATTAATACCATGAGGAGCATGAGTAACACAGATATTTAGGGTTGCAGCACAAAGGAAAGGAGTTGGAGCACGTTTTTGTTGTGGGTTTTTTAATTTTGTTTTTGAATTTTTTATGTTTTTTGTATAAAGAGTATGGAAAAAAAAGTGTGGTCCCCCTAAAATGCTGTTTGGGCAGTTGTGCAAGCAGAGGTATCTGTGATCTGAAAAGGAATGGGAGAAATGATCCTGGTGAGAAACCATACAGGTCCTGTAGTGGAGGGTTTACTTTTAGCAGAGCAGGACCAAGGGAAGGCAGGAGAGTATCCATGACAGCCATAGATTGCAGAAATGCCCTGAGAAAAGTGCCATGACTAATGGTTCTGATGTGGACACATTACCTTTAAGAGAAGATGGTTTTTGTTTTTGGGACCCCCTGGTCAAAACAGAAGGTGGAGGGTTTGTAACACATGGGTTTCCTGTAACTGTGTAAAGATGCATATTATGGCATCGACAGAGCAGAGTATAGGCTAGCATGGAAATTTCTCTGAATAGATGTGTAGCGGTACCCCCGTAGGAGCTGCTGGTTTAGTTGTGGGTCTTTGCACGTTACCTTACTGTTCCAAGTGTTCGTGTCATGAGTACTTACCGAGGCCGAGATGCTGAGAAGGAAACTGGAGCACCATGCCGTGGTCAGCTAGGTACCAATCTGGTGTGAGAGGCCAGGCTGGGACTCAAACACGAGAAGGCAAGTGAGGTAGTCCTTTAAGCAGGCCGAGGGTCAAACACAGGAAGCAGTCAGAGTAGAGAAGTCCTTAGGCAAGCCGGGGGTCAAACACAGGAAGCAGGCAGAGTAGAGAAGTCCTTAGGCAAGCCGGGGGTCAAACACAGGAAGCAGGCAGAGTAGAGAAGTCTTAGGCAAGCCGGGGGTCAAACACAGGAAGCAGGCAGAGTAGGTCCAGAACAATCCGGGTCACAACAGGTAGTCACAAGATAGCAGGATACTGAAGCAGGAACACAGGAAGCTGATAGACAAACCAGCAATTCCTCTGAGCACTTGCTAAGCTTTTATAGGCAGCCAGGAAGTCATGTGATTTCTCTGACAGCTTCTCACTGTCAAATTTGCTGCCATCTTGTGTTCAAAGAATAATATGTTTCTTATAATATGCTTCTCTGACAGTTCAGCTCAGGGGTTCTCCTTAAAGAGTCTATTCATAAGAAATGTCTGCACCAACACAGAGTCTCTTTCAAGGGTTTAATTTGAATAAAATGTTCCAACAGAGGGGGTAGAGGAATGGGGAGGACTCAGGTATCTCAATCACGGAAACTTCCTAGGTCCAGAGGAGCGACTGTCTCCACGCTGGACTCAGCCACCACCGGATAGGCCCAATCTCACTGGCCTAGCAGCCGGTGCGAATCTCGATCAATAGAATAGTCTCTGCCACAGACTTGGTATTGGAATTTGTTCAATAGAATAGTCTCTGCCACAGACTTGCATAACCCCTCACTGGGTTAGCTCCCTCAGAAAGAACACAGCTCTCAGTGCCAGAATCTTTCAGCCGCTCCAGAAGCACTGTGAGGTAGATTTTTGGGATCCGGGTGCATCCTCCAATTGAGTCCTCAATTGCTCAGTCTCTTCCATCAGGCAAGGCAACACAGGATCATACCTGGATCAGTAGGCCCCAGCAACTCCTGGGCCTACATCTCAGTTGCGAGGCCAACAGGTGAGGATCGAAGAAGACGACCTCCAATTCTCCTCCACCCTAATGGCGTCTGTCACTTAAATACCCTCTCCCAGCATGCACCGCGGGTTCACCACGCCCCCTGGGCTGCTGCTGGGAAAGTGGTACCCAATATGTCCAGCCTGTTGCCTTTCCAACCCTGACCAGCGGTGACAGCGACACCCACCGGTGGGGGGGAAAATCATGCAACCAACTGAACTGAAACAGTGCCAGAATTTGAATAAACAATCTTTCTGGGCTAAACTAATGCCCAGACAACTAAATTTCAACATATAGCGCCCACTCATTGGGAGCAGGGTGCTACATATCTAAGACTGATTGTTGGGTGATTGATTTCCCCCCAAAAAGGGCAATCAGTCTGGCAGCCAGGGCTCCACCCTTCTCAGGAGAGTAAGCTGCAGGGAGCAGATAAGTGTGTGAATTCACACACTAGGTGTGTGTGCCTGTGTGCTGATAAAGGGCACTTTATCCAGTCTGCTATCTGATGAGAGTGCGGAATACTGTCAGGTATAGAAAGAGACAGTGTTACAAGAGGCAGAGTCTGTACAGTCCTAGCAGACAATTCAATAGCAAGGTAAATGAGTCATATTTATCTTTGTGAGACAGACTGAAGGCCTAAATAGGATAAGTAATTTATGTTGTATCAATGTAATGCTAAAAGCCCTGTGTGGAAAACCTGCTGTCAAGAAACTTTCTTGTGAATAAAAGTGGGCAGAAAAGCTCTTAAATGAAAGTTAGCTCGTAGACTATATTACCAAAAGTATTGGGACGCCTGCCTTTAAACGCACATGAACTTTAATGGCATCCCAGTCTTAGTCCGTAGGGTTCAATATTGAGTTGGCCCACCCATTGCAGCTATAACAGCTTTAACTCTTCTGGGAAGGCTGTTCACAAGGTTTACGAGTGGGTCTATAAGAATGTTTGATCGTTCTTCCAGAAGCGCATTTGTGAGGTCAGGCACTGATGTTGGAGAAAAGGCCTGGCTTGCAGTCTGTGCTCTAAGTCATCCCAAAGGTGTTCTATCAGATTGAGGTCAGGACTTTGTGCAGGCCAGTCAAGTTCCTCCACCCCAAACTGGCTCATCCAAGTCTTTAAGGCCACTTTCACACTGAGGCGCTTGAAAAACTGCCAGTAAAACACTGAGCGCTTTTAAAGCGCTTTTCAGGCGCTTTTGAAGCGCTTTCAATTCATTTCAATGGAGACGGGCGTTTTTTCAGCGCACTGCCCCAGTGTGAAAGGATTCATTGATTTTAATGGAAATAAGTTTTCAGGCGCTTTTTTTAGCGTGAAAGCGCCTGAAAAGCGCCTCAGTGTGAAAGTGGTCTAAGGACCTTGCTTTGTGCACTGGTGCGCAGTCATGTGGGAACAGCAAGGGCCAACCCTAAACTGTTCCCACAAAGTTGGGAGCATTAAATTGTCCAAAATGTCTTGGTATGCTGATGCCTTAAGAGTTACCTTCACTGGAACTAGGGGGCCAGGCCCAGCCCCTGAAAAACGACCCCACACTATAATCCTCCCTCCACCAAATGATTTGGACCAGTGCTCATAGCAAGGTTTATAAAGACATGAATTAGCGAGTTTGGGGTGGAGGAACTTGACTAGCCTGCACAGAGTCCTGAACTCAACCCGATAGAACGTGTTTGGGATGAATTAAAGTGCAGACTGGGAGCCAGGCCTTCTCGTCCACATCAGTGCCTGACCTCACAAATGCGCTTCTGGAAGAATGGTCAAACATTACCATAGACACACTCCTAAACCTTGTGGACAGCCTTCCCAAAATAGTTGAAGCTGGTATAGGCTCAAAGGGTGGGCCAACGCAATATTGAGAGAGCCTGGGATTCCATTAAAGTTCATGTGCTTGTAAAGGCAGGTGTCCCAATACTTTTGACAATATAGTGTACATATATATATAGATATATATATATATCTATATATATCTACAGTGCCTTGAAAAAGTATTCATACCCCTTAAAATTTTCCCCATTTTATCATATTACAACCAAAAACATAAATGTATTTTATTGGAATTTTATGTGATAGACCGCATCATGAAGGCCACACACCAGACAGGAACACACCAGACAGGTCAGGGATAAAGTTGTGGAGAAGATTAAAGCAGGGTTAGGTTATAAAAAAAATATCCCAAGCTTTGAACATCTCATAGAGCACTGTTCAATCCATCATCCGAAAATGGAAAGAGTATGGCACAACTGCAAACCTACCAGGACATGGCCATCCACCTGAACTGACAGGCCAGGCAAGGCCAGCATTAATCAGAGAGGCAGCCAAGAGGCCCATGGTGACTCTGGAGGAGCTGCAGAGATCCACAGCTCAGGTGGGAGAGTCTGTCCATAGGACAACTATTAGTCATGCACTCCACTAATCTGGCCTTAATAGAAGAGTGGCAAGAAGAAAGCCGTTGTTGAAAGAAAGCCATAAGAAATACTGTTTGCAGTTTGTAAGAAGCCATGTGGGGGACACAGAAAACATGAGAAAGAAGGTGCTCTGGTCAGACAAGACCAAAATTGAACTTTTTGGCCTAAAAACAAAACACTATGTGTGGCGAAAAACTAACACTGCACATCACCCTGAACACACCATCCCCATCGTGAAACATGGTGGTGGCAACATCATGTTGTGGGGATGCTTTTCTTTAGCAGGTACAGGGAAGTTGATCAGAGTTGATGGGAAGATGGATAAAGCCAAATACAGGGCAATCTTAGAAGAAAACCTGTTAGGGACCTTTCACACATACGGATCCCGTGAGGATCCGTTCATTTAACATCCGCTTGCTCAGCGGGGATCGCTCCGTTGATCCCGGCTGAGCCGGCGGATGACTAGCCCGTCTCTGCAAATTGTGCAGAGATGGACCAGTGAGATCTCCGCTCTCCTCTATGGGGGGGTCGGATGAACACGGGCCGTCTGTCCGTGATCATCCGATCCGCAGACGGATGAAAAAATAGGATTTTCCTCCGTCTGCAGAAACGGAGCATAGCGGAGACTGATGAGATCGGATGTCCGCTGATATCCGCTATCCCATAGGGATACATGTATGTCCGTTTTTCAATCTGAAAACGGATGGATGAAAAACGGACATACGGTCCGCAGGTGTGAAAGGGCCCTAAGAGTCTGCAAAAGACTTGAGACTGGGGTGGAGGTTCACGTTACAGGAGGACAACGACCCAAAACATACAGGCAAAGCTACTTGGAATGGTTTAGATCAAAGCATATATATGTGTTAGCATGGCCCAATCAAAGTCTAGACTAGGGATGAGCCGAACACCACCCGGTTCGGTTCGCACCAGAACCTGCGAATAGACCGAAAGTTTGCACAAACTTTTGAACCCCGTTAAAGTCTATGGGACTCGAACGTTTGGAATCAAAAGTGCTAATTTTAAAGGCTAATATGCAAGTTATAGTCCTAAAAAGGGTTTGGGGACCCAGGTCCTGCCCCAGGGGACATGTATCAATGCAAAAAATGTTTTAAAAACTAATGTTTTTTCGGGAGCAGTGATTTTATTGATGCTTAAAGTGAAAAAAAAAGTGAAATATTCCATTAAATATCATACCTGGGATGTGTCTAAAGTAAGCCTGTGAAGTGGCACATGTTTCCCGGGTTTAGAACTGTCCCTGCACAAAATTACATTTCTAAAGGAAAAAAAGTCATTTAAAACTGCTTGCGGCTTTAATGTAATGTCTGGTATCGGCAATATGGATGAAAATCTTTGAGAAAAATGGCATGGGTAACCCCCCCCCCAGCCCATTACCAGCACCTTTGGGTCTTTTATGGATATTAAGGGGAACCCCGCTCCCAAATTAAAAAAAGCAAAGGCATGGGGCCACTAGGCCCTATATACTCTGAACAGCAGTATACAGGTGGTGCAAACAAGACAGTGACTGTAGGTGTGTTGTTAAGTAGAATCTGTTTGTAATTTTGAACCTGTACATTTTTAAAGTGTAGCTCCAGCCAAAAAATCTATTTTTAAGCTTTTTGGAAAACATAGGGAAGGGTTATCACCCCTGTAACATTTGTTTTGCTGTCTGTGCACCTCTTCAGAAGATTTCATCTCACTTTCTGTCCCAATGACAAATGTTTTTTGAAAATTTGTTTTTTTTAGTGAAACAAGGATTGGTGATAAAGCATAAGTGGAGAGGAGACACATTTTTCCCCACTCTAACAGGAGAGAATTTCCCTTCCTAGGGGTAGATTTCCTCTAACTTCCTGTTTTCTCCTTCGGTTTGCAAGTAGGCGTCATTTGTAAGTTGGGTGTTTGAAAGTAGGGGCCTGCCCTATATACTATATAGAAATTTTGGCCTTAGGTGTTGGTGTTGCCACAACACTGTAAGCCTTCATAGTTACTCTTGGTGGGCGCTGGAACGGGCCCTGCTGTGAAATATTATATCAAGAATTGTAATTACATGCCATTGTTGAACAGTGGTAGAAAAATTGGGCCTTTGGTGGTGGTGGTGGTGGTGGTGCTGGTGCCACAAAACTGTAAGTCCTCATAGTTACTCTTGGTGGGCGCTGGAACGGGCCCTGCTGTGAAATATTATATCAAGAATTGTAATTACATGCACCTGTTGAACAGGGGCAGAAAAATTGGGCCTTTGGTGGTGGTGGTGGTGTTGCCACAACACTGGAAGCCCTCACAGTTACTCTTGGTGGGCGCAGGAATGGGCCCTGCTGTGAAATATTAGATCAAGAATTGTATTTACACGTCCCTGTTGAACAGGGGCAGAAAAATTGAGCATTAGGCACTGGTGCCACAACACTGCAACAACTCACGGATACTCTAGTTGGAGCGCAGGAATGAGCCCTGCTGCAAAGTATTGCATCAAAAATTGTAATTACACGCCCATGTTAAACAGGGGCTAAAAAATTAGACCTTAGCCACTGGTGGCAGCGCTCAGAACCAAAAATGTTCTTACAAGCTATCAGCATGATCATTGAGGAGGAAGAGGATAGTCACTCAGCATAACAGGATAGTCACTCAGCATAGGCAGTCTTGAAGGGATCTGACATTTAAAAAAAAAATATTCGGTTACATCAGCATCAGGTGGTTGGTAGCTGGTGGTGATTCAAGACTGATTAATTTTTATGAAGGTCAGTCGATCGACCGAGTCGGTGGACAGGCGCACCCTGTGATCGGTTACAAAGCCTCCAGCAGCACTGAATGTGCGTTCCAAAAGAACGCTGGATGCAGGACAGGCCAGTAGCTCAATTGCATACTGTGCAAGCTCTGGCCAGTGATCCATCCTCAAGACCCAGTAACCCAGAGGATTTTCGGTGGGAAAGGTGTCCAAGTCTGATCTTGCCCCTAGGTATTCCTGCACCATGTAAACCAGACGCTGGTGATGGTTGCTAGAACTGGTCATACCTTGGGGCTGCGGACTAAAAAATTGTCTGAACGCATCGGTCAGACGGCCACCTTCTCCACCGCTCCTTCTTTGACTGACCGAAGCCTCAGCAACAGGACGAGGAATTTGTAACCTCCCAGTCTCTGGGAATGCATTGCAAAGACTTTTCTGCAAGGCCTCCCGAAGATGTTTCATCCTCTGCTCCCTCTGCAAAGGCAAGATAAGGTCCTCAACTTTACCCTTGTAACGTGGATCAAGGAGGGTTGCCAGCCAGTAATGATCCCTCTCCTTGATAGCACGAATACGAGGATCCTTCCGGAGGCTTTGCAGGATCAGGGAGGCCATGCAGCGTAGGTTTGCTGAAGCATTCGGTCCGGAGTCCTCTGGGTCACTCAGGACGCCATGATCCACAGCCACCTCCTCCCAGACACGTACAAGTCCATGGGTTTCTTGGGACTGTAATTGATCCCTTAAAGACAGCTGCTGATGCTGAGTGCTAGGCTCCAGCTCCATGCTGACACAATCCTCCTCCTCCTCCTCGTCCTCTTCCTGTGTGATAGGCGGGCCAGCAGGAACACTGTCTGGATAAAGGGGGCCTTGAGAGGTAAGGAAGTCCTCCTCTTCCTCCCTCTGTTCTGCCTCAAGTGCCCTGTCCATTATTCTACGCAGCGTGTGCTCCAACAGGTGGACAAGAGGGACAGTGTCACTGATGCATGCACTGTCACTGCTCACCATCCTCGTGGCCTCCTCAAATGGTGACAGGACAGTGCATGCATCCCTGTTCATGACCCACTGGCATGGAAAAAAAAAAACAAGCTCCCCTGACCCTGTCCTGGTGCCATATTGGTACAGATACTCATTGATGGCCCTCTGCTGCATGTGTAGCCGCTGCAGCATGGCCAACGTTGAGTTCCACATGTCGGGCATGTCACAGATTAGGCGGTTCTTGGGCAGGTTGTATTCCTTTTGGAGGTCAGCCATCCGAGCACTGGCATTATATGACCGGTGGAAATGCACACAGAGTTTCCTGGCCTGCCTCAGGACCTCCTGTAAGCCCGGGTACCTGCCCAAGAATTGGCACATGGGTCAGGTGTCCCTGTCGGAGGGCGGAGAGGAGGTTGGTGCCATTGTCGCAAACCACCATTCCTGGCTTAAGCTGGCGTGGCGTCAACCACCTCTGAGCCTGCCCCTGCAGAGCTGACAGAATCTCTGCCCCAGTGTGGCTCCTGTCCCCCAAGCACACCAGCTCAAGCACCGCATGGCATCTTTTTGCCTGGGTATTTGCGTAGCCCCTTGAACGCCTACAGAGCACCGCTGGTTCCGAGGACAAAGAACAGGAAGAGGCCATGGAGGAAGAAGAAGAGGGGGGTGGAGGAGAGAGGTGTGTCAGAATCACCAGTAGTAACATTTTGGAGGCGTGGTGGCGGAACAACCTCCAACACTACTGCACCTTGTCCTGCATCCATCCCAGCTGCCAGCAGAGTCACCCAATGCGCCGTGAAAGATAGGCAACGTCCCTGTCCATGCCTGCTGGACCATGAGTCAGCGGTAATATGCACCTTACCACTGACTGCCCTGTCCAGCGAGGCCAAGACATTGCCTTCCACATGCCGGTAGAGAGCCGGAATCGCCTTCCGTGAGAAAAAGTGGCGTTTGGGAACCTGCCTCTGAGGAACCACATATTCCACAAACTCACTGAAGGGGGCAGAGTCTACCAACTGAAAAGGGAGCAATTTAGCCAAGCTAGCATTCAACCGCTGGGCATGTGGATGGCTGGGAGCGAACTTCTTTCGGCAGTGCAGCAGCTGGGGCAGGGAAATTTGCCTGGTACAATCTGGCGTTCGTGTACCGATAGCAGATTGCCCGCAAGTACTTAGCTGTGACACACCTAATTCTACACCTTCATTCCTCTGGTGCAGGTTTCAGAGAGGACTGAAGGTATAGTAAGGTTGGAGATCCCAGATGATGAGGAGCAAGGAGAGGTCCGCTTTGTTCTTTGGTGTGGGTCTTTTAGGTACGCTTGCCAACGAACTGCGTGGCAGGTCGACATATGTCTGGTCAAGCATGTGGTGCCCAAGCGCGTGATGTTTTGGCCATGCGAGATACGCTTGAGACATATGTTGCATATAGCAGCGGTGCGATCTGATGCACTCGTCTCAAAAAAGGCCCACACCAAAGAACTTTTGGAATAACGCGCAGAGACAGCAGCGCCCTGCACATGCGGAGCTCTGCGGTGTGATGCAGTTGGTGTGCTGCCCTTAAGCTGGCCCCTGGAGGGCATCCTGCCTCATTGGAGATGTGCCTCCTCCTCTTCCTCTTCCTCCTCTCTCCTATCAGGCACCCACGTGGAGTCAGTGACCTCATCATCCCCTCCCTCCTCATCACTGGAGCAAACCTGGCAGTATGCTGCAGCTGGGGGAACATGACTGCCAAATTGCTGTCCTTCTTGGGCACCCCCTCTCTCTGGGCTCACGTTACTGCCTTCCTCTAGCTGGGTACCAACATCGGAGCCTTCAAAATGCTGGGCATCCTCCTGGAGCATGTACCCAACACTGTGGTCAAACAGTTCGGGGGACTCCTCAGGAGGACATGGTGGGGCTAGGGAAGGAGTAACTGATGCCATTAAGCCGAGGGAAGAGGCCGCTTTGGCAGCTGCTTTGCCAGACAAAGTACCCTGAGCCTGGGTGAGAGAGGATGAGGAGGATGAGGATGGCTTGGTCATCCACTCTACCAAGTCTTCGACATGATGCGACTCAACACGGCCGGCTGCCGAAAAAAAGGACAAGTGTGTCCCACGGCCACGTGCTGATGAGGATGCACCGTGTCCACGACCAGCACTGTTGCCTCTAGACACAGAGCCTGCTTGCCTTCTTTTATTGGCTTGTGACTGTCTGCCTCTCCTTGTTGGCCTTCCAGACATACTAATGACCTGCAGTGAGATGTAGCTGCACAAAGCTGGGATGTATCTATATATACCGATTATACTGCAGCTAGCAGACTCAACTGCCTGCCTGTAGTATTATTAGTATGAGAACACCAGCAATTGTCTTCAGGTAGCTGTAGGTGCACACTGTGCAAAGAACACAGTACACTAACTGTAAATACTGAAGCTGCCTACCTGTGGTATTAATATGATCAGAACACCAGCAATTGTCTTCAGGTAGCTTTAGGTGCACACTGTGCAAAGGACACAGTACACTTACTGTAAATACTGTCGCAGCCTGCCTGTGGTATTAATAGGATCAGAAGAACACCAGCAATTGTCTTCAGGTAGCTTTAGGTGCACACTGTGCAAAGGACACTAAATCAAAATACTGCAGCTCCCTGCCTGTATTAGTATGAGAACACCAGAAATTGTATTCAGGTAAGCTTTAGGTGCACACTGTGCAAAGGACACTAAATCAAAATACTGCAGCTCCCTGCCTGTATTAGTATGAGAACACCAGCAATTGTATTCAGGCAAGCTTTAGGTGCACAATGTGCAAAGGACACTAAATCAAAATACTGCAGCTCCCTGCCTGTATTAGTATGAGAACACCAGCAATTGTATTCAGGTAAGCTTTAGGTGCACACTGTGCAAAGGACACTAAATCAAAATACTGCAGCTCCCTGCCTGTATTAGTATGAGAACACCAGCAATTGTATTCAGGCAAGCTTTAGGTGCACACTGTGCAAAGGACACTAAATCAAAATACTGCAGCTCCCTGCCTGTATTAGTATGAGAACACCAGCAATTGTATTCAGGCAAGCTTTAGGTGCACACTGTGCAAAGGACACTAAATCAAAATACTGCAGCTCCCTGCCTGTATTAGTATGAGAACACCAGCAATTGTATTCAGGTAAGCTTTAGGTGCACACTGTGCAAAGGACACTAAATCAAAATACTGCAGCTCCCTGCCTGTATTAGTATGAGAACACCAGCAATTGTATTCAGGCAAGCTTTAGGTGCACACTGTGCAAAGGACACTAAATCAAAATACTGCAGCTCCCTGCCTGTATTAGTATGAGAACACCAGCAATTGTATTCAGGTAAGCTTTAGGTGCACACTGTGCAAAGGACACTAAATCAAAATACTGCAGCTCCCTGCCTGTATTAGTATGAGAACACCAGCAATTGTATTCAGGTAAGCTTTAGGTGCACACTGTGCAAAGGACACTAAATCAAAATACTGCAGCTCCCTGCCTGTGTTAGTATAAGAAACACCAGCGATTGTATTCAGGTAAGCTTTAGGTGCACACTGTGCAAAGGACACTAAATCAAAATACTGCAGCTCCCTGCCTGTATTAGTATGAGAACACCAGCAATTGTATTCAGGTAAGCTTTAGGTGCACACTGTGCAAAGGACACTAAATCAAAATGCTGCAGCTCCCTGCCTGTATTAGTATGAGAACACCAGCAATTGTATTCAGGTAAGCTTTAGGTGCACACTGTGCAAAGGACACAGTACACTAAGTAAAAATCCTGCAGCTAGCACAATCACCTGCCTAGCCTGTCAGTATATTATGAAGAGAATAACAGGAACGGATCTAGCTAAACTTAATACAGTGTATAAATATATATACAACACCTAGGATGCATATATATCCTCTACACACTGTAACTGCAGCTAACTGACTCACCTGCCTGCTCTATCTAACTCAAAATAAATGACACTGTCTCTCTCTCTCTCTCTCTCTCTGTCTGTCTTTAACCACCGCCGCAACACACTACACAAGGCCGCCACGCAAGCGGCCTTATATAGTGAGGGGCGTGTACTAAACACCCTGAGACATAATTGGCCAAAGCCACCCTGGCTTTGGCCAATTATGACTCTCCATTTTTTCCGCGCTGTGATTGGCCAAAGCATGCGGGTCATAGTGCATGCTTGACCATTCATCAGCCAGCAATGCACTGCGATGCCGCAAAGAATTATGGGCCGCGACGCGCATCTCGGATTTGGCGCGAGCGGCGCATAATGTTCGAAATTCGGCGAACGGCCGAACAGACGATGTTCGAGTCGAACATGGGTTCGACTCGAACTCGGAGCTCATCCCTAGTCCAGACCTAAATCCAATTGAGAATCTGTGGCAAGACTTGAAAATTGCTGTTCATAGATGCTCTCCATCCAATCTAACAGAGCTTGAGCTATTTTGCAAAGAAGAATGGGCAAAAATGTTACTCTCTAGATGTGCAAAGCTGGTAGAGACATATTTAAAAAGACTTCAAGCTGTAATTGCAATAAAAGTTGTTTTTTTCAAAGTATTGACTCAGGGGGGCTGAATACAAATGCACACCACACTTTTCACATAATTATTTGAAAAACATTTTGCCAACCATTTATCATTTTCCTTCCACTTCACAATTATGTGCAACTCTGTGTTGGTCTATCACATAAAATCCAAATAAAATACATTTACGTTTTTGGTTGTAACATGACAAAATGTGGAAAATTTCAAGGGGTATGAATACTTTTTCAAGGCACTGTATATATATCTATATATATAGATATATAGATATATATCTATAAATCTACAGATATATAGATAGATAGATAGATAGATAGATTATTTTATACAGTATGTGTGTATATATATATGCACATATTTGTCATGAACTTTCGAAAAAATATATAATTTTATTTCGTTTTTTAACTTTGCAAGTTTATATTTTGTATGCTTGAAAGCATTGAATTTTCAGTGCTTTACAAACCAGTTTTTCTTTCTGTATTACTTGACCCTTGGGGCAGATACAGTAATTGAAGGAAGAATACAATTTCAACGCAGAGTTCTCTTTTTCCCCATCGAGAAATGAACTCAAAAAGGAAAGAAAGCATTAGTAATGTAACATAATTTGTCAAAACAAAAGACTTTGAAGAGTTACACATATAGCAAAGCATGCTTGTTCTTAAGCCCACCAATTTATTTATTTTTTCCAAGAATGTTGTTTGGGTCAAAAATGCATTTACAGACGGTAGTTGTAAGCACATTACTATTGCGCCAATTACTATTGCGCCAAACTTATACCTTTCTATTTTGCTGGGTAAAAAAATATTGCCTGCAGTGTATGTAGTGTATACTGTATATGTTGCTATTGTTTACCTGCTTAGAAAATGTGTGTTTTATATATCAATTATTATCTCAAAATATGCAGAAAAAAAGTTAGAAAGAGATTCTTTTTTCCATAGCAACCAATCAGTTACTGTACTTCCTTCTGAACCTTCACTAATAATCAGCGTTAGGCTAACAGAAATAGAGGGTAGAAATCTTTTTTTTCCTTTTCTTTTGTTATAAATTGTTACACACCTGGATTTTTTATTAGTATACAGTATGTATGCTACAGTTAACCTTCAACTCAGAGTAACAATCTCTAATATGTTTCACCATATTGATGAGTCAACTGAGCTGAATATACTTCCTGTTGCTCACAGAGCACGTGCAAAAATTTAAATCATCTAGAGCTATTGGTTTCGGTATATTGTTTTTACAGTACATAGCATGCACAGGTGCCATCTGAAAATACAGACATGTCCTAATTTCTGGAGTTAGTTCTAAAACCCAGAAAATGTGTGACATGGTCCCGGAAAACGGAAAATTGTATACTCACCTTTCCGTAATTTTCCTTTCCTGTCACATCTTCATGGCAGCATACACCTTTGCAGAGAGGTATTCTCAGTATATATATATATAACAAGTAAAAAAGGCGCAATGTGCAAGTACCTCAATATATGGATAGAATATATAGTACCGGATAGTCCAAGGCCAAGGCCAAATGCATTAATGGAGGAGGGTCAGTCAGGGCAGCCACCAACAGGACCAGAAGCTGGTTTCCAGTAAGCTAGAACAAAAAAACAAGGAGAGGGGCGCCTCTGAGATAGATATCAATGTAACATTTATTAATAGCAATATTCACTCACATGTAGAATGAAGTAGTTGTATTCAGCTGGGTGGAAGAGTAGAGGGACTACAAGTCACAGTAGGTCCATGGGGCTGGCACCACAAGAAATCCTGTTAGGGAAGCGTGTGATGACAGGCACGGCAGGAGAGTTCCTTCTGAGAGTTTCTTTCCAAGACCCAGCAGGTTCAAACTTGATGCAGAGTGAAATGTTCAGTCTGGCAATTTCAAATGCAGGTTCCAGAGCAGTGGCTGGGGAAGGACGTCCGAGCCGGATGGCTGGCTGTGCTGCGCTGCAACCACAAAAACTTGCTTGGCTTCCGAGTAGATGGAGAGACACGGCCGTGTGATCGGTTCTCAAAGCGAGGCTTGGACAGCACAACAGAACACAGCGCCGGGCTGTGACGTCATCGACATGCAACGCGTTTCAGAGCGGGCTCGCTGTTGATGGTGGAACAGCGGCACTCCTTTGTCAAGCATAGGATGTGTTGGGAGACTGATGTGTAATTTAAATAGGCTGACAGATAAAACAATGGGGGCGGGGCCAGTGCATAAAAAGAAACTGTCAGCAGTGGGATGTGGAAACACGGATAGTTATAAAAAACATAGAATATACAGTATATGAGAAATACATATAAATACATAAAGTACAAATGTATAAAGGATAAAAAATGGGCTAAAATTACAGGTCATCAAAGCACACAGAATAACGTAAAACCTCATATGATGGAAATTAGCAAATATAAATAGAACACATGTAGGAAGCAAAAATTATTATTATTATTATACCTACGGTATGTGTGTATCTGGGCATATACTAAAACACACACATAAGCACATAGGCATATACAACTCTGTATGGGATAGTAATAAATCGGGGGGAAGGGAGGGGGGGAAAATAGAGGGTTGAGGGGAGAAAACAATATGATAACTTAATTTGATTTATGAGGAGATGTATTGGAGGTAGGTTGGGAGGGGTAGGGGGAAGGGGGGTGAGAGGGAAGAAAAAGAGGTTTAGATGGGTAAACCTGTTTAGTATCTGGGATTCAGAAGAAACTCCTGGGCAAGAAAACAGGGTGTTTTTTTTTGCCTAATAATATAATGATGAGGTGGAGATTGGATTAGATATACGGTGGAGATTGGATTAGATATACGGAGAGAGATATGTATGGCATATATAGGATCAAGATATGAACTAAATGTAATGAGGTGGAGAGAAAAGAAGGGGGGGGTTGGGGGTTGTGGAGAAGGAGGGGGGAGGGGGAAGGGAGGTGGAGGGGAAGGAAGGAAGGGGGGGAAAAGGGGGGGATGGGGGGGTAGAGAAAACTGTACATCCAAATTCTGAAAAAAATCTTAGACAGAGACAGGTGGCAATAGGGGATCACAAGAAAGTGATGGGGTAAAGTTAGGTATATATATACACATATGCCCCTCTCCTTGTTTTCAGTATATATATACCTCACCTCAGACGGGTGGGCATCTGTATGCTGCCATGAAGATGCGACAGGAAAGGAAAATTACGGAAAGATGAGTATAAAATTTTCAGTTTTCCTGTCGCATCATGGCAGCATACACCTTTGGGTGAATAACTCGCAAACTGGGTGGGTCTGAGCATAAAGACCAAGTCGCTGCTCGGCAAATAGTTTCCGAGGTCACTCTGCAGTAGGCCGCCCTGGAGGTCGCCATTGCCCTTGTGAAATGTGCCTTCAAGCCCTCAGGTATTTGTGTTTGACTCAGTAAATAAGCCTTTTTGATGTATTTCACCAGCCAAGCTGCAATGGTGCGAGAGGTTTCTGCTTGCCCACTCCTAAAGCCGTGTGGGATGACCAGAAGGTTTTCTGACTTCCTAAGGTCATTGGTTGTCGAGAGGTAGGCTAGGATGTTGGTTCTTACATCCAGCGGATGTGGATCCCCTTGTTCTGTGGAGAGAGCAGGAAGGATAGGAAGGTTAATCTCCTGATTGAAGTGTAAGGAGGATGATACCTTCGGAATAAACTGTTCAGATGGTCTTAAGACTACTTTGTCTGGGTAGACGATTAAGTATGGTTCTTTTGCCAATAGAGCCTGCATCTCTGAGACTCTCTTGGCTGATGTTATTGCGATTAAGAAGGTGACCTTGAGTGTTAAATCCCACAAGGAGATGTTTTCCAACGGAAAGAATGGTTCATGTGATAGAACTTCTAGTACAACCTAAAGATCCCAGGTCGGGAAGAAAGGCTTTCTGGGGGGCCTTATCTTTAGGCAGGCTCTCTGGAACTGAATGACTAGAGGCTCTTGCATCCATTTGACTCCTGTCATGGCAGATAAGGCTGATACATGGACTTTCAAGGTACTTGACCCAAGGCCTTTCTCTAGGCCTAACTGGAGAAACTCAAGGATTTGAGCAACTGTTGGAGATGATGGGTTCCAGGCTTGTTGCTGTGCGACTGAGAGAAACTTCTCCCAGATCCTCTTATAGGTACTGTTGGTGGTGCACCTGCTGGCTTTAAGAAGAGTCTCTACCACTTTTTGAGAGCAACCTTGGTCTAAGAACCTAGCCCTTTCAATCTCAAGGCTGTCAGGTGCATCCTTTCCGGGGATGGATGAAGAAGTTGCCTCTGGGAGAATAGATCCGCTGCTGGTGGAAGCGGTAATGGTCTCGCTGTATTCAGCTGAAGGAGAGTGGTGAACAATGGTCGCCTCGGCCAAAAAGGAAGGACTGATATGATTGTAGATGTTGACCTCTTGAGCCTGAGAAGAAATCTCGGTATGAGAGGTGTCGGGGGAAAGATGTAACCCAGACGGAAGTTCTAAACGTGTTGTAGGCAATCCGTCCCCTCCGCTAATGGGCAGGGGGTTCTTGTCAGGTACCTCCGGCACTTCGCGTTGTCTGGTGTCACTACCAAGTCTATATCCGGCATGCCCCAGGTTTGGGTTATGAGGAAGAAAGCTTGGTGACTCAGAGCCCATTCGTTGTTGGAAATTAAGCTTCTGCTTAGCGTGACGGCCAGCTGGTTCTGGGTTCCTGGAACATACATCGCCCTTAACCCCGACAGGTTCATCTGCGCCCATTCGAGAACAGGGCGGACTTCTTGCATCATGGAGCAACTTCTGGTGCCTCCTTGCCTGTTGATATAGGCAACTGCCACCCTGTTGTCCATCTTCAACAGGACTTCTTTCCCCTTCAGGAGAGGACTGAAGGCCAGGAGAGCTTGGCACGCTGCTTTCATTTCTAGGATGTTCGATACTACATCCTGTGTCTCGAAAGACTAACAGCCTTGGACTGCGAGTTGCTGGTAGTGTGCTCCTCAGCCCTCCCTGCTGGCGTCTGAAGTGATCACCTCCTGGGTAGGGATGAGCTTCGTGTTCGTGTCGAACACACGCTCGACTCGAACATCGGTCGTTCGATCGTTCGACGAAGAACGAATGTTATGGTCCGTTCGCGCTAAATTCGGTTAGCTGCTGTTACAGTGTGTAGAGGATATATATGCATCCTAGGTGTTGTATATATATTTATACACTGTATTGAGTTTAGCTAGATCCGTTCCTGTTAGTCTCTATACTGTGACAGGCAGGCAGGTGATTGTGCTAGCTGCAGACAGTCAGTGTTTCACTTAGTGTACTACTGTGTGCTTTGCATAGCGATCACCTAAAGCTCACCTGGATACAGTTATTCTCTATACTGTGACAGGCAGCCCGGTGATTGTGCTAGCTGCAGACAGTCAGTGTATCACTTAGGGCTCTTTCACATGGACGGACCGTTCAGGTCTGCCTGTCAGTTTTTTTAGGCGGACCTGAACGGATGCTCCATGTACCCCTATGGAGCCACGGATGTCATCGGTGACATGTCCGCTGACATCCGACCCGCTCCGATCCGCCAAAGTGTGACGGAGGAAGACCCTACTTTTCCATCCGTCTGCGGATCGGATCGGATGACAACGGACTCTACGGTCTGTCGTCATCCGATCCCCAATAGAGGAGAGCGGTGCTCTGACAGGTCGGTCCCTGCACAGTGTGCGGAGACAGACCTGTCATCTGCCTGCTCAGCGGGGATCGACGGAGCAATCCCCGCTGAGTAAAGTGGAGCCCGCACACGGACACGGATCGTGTGAAAGGGGCCTTAGTGTACTACTGTGTGCTTTGCATAGCATTCACCTAAAGCTCATCTGGATACAGTTATTCTCTATACTGTGACAGGCAGGCCGGTGATTGTGCTAGCTGCAGACAGTCAGTGTTTCACTTAGTGTACTACTGTATGCTTTGCATAGCATTCACCTAAAGCCTAAATTTTTGATGCAATACTTTGCAACAGGGCTCATTGCTGCGCTCTAAGTACAGTATCTGTGAGGGGTTGCAGTGTTGTGGCACCAGCACCAGTGCCTAAGGCCCAATTTTTCAGCCCCTGCTCAACAGGGGCATGCAATTACAATTCTTGATCTAATAATTCACAGCAGGGCCCATTCCTGCACCCACCAAGAGTAACTGTGAGGGCTTACAGTGTTGTGACACCAGCACCACCACCAAAGGCCCAAAATTTTCCTATCACTGTTCAACAGTGGCATGTAAATACAATTCCTGATATAATAGTTGACAGCAGGGCGTTCCAGCGCCCATCAAGAGTAACTGTGAGGGCTTACAGTGTTGTGGCAACACCAACACCTAAGGGGCAAATTTCTTCAGAGTATATATGGCAGGCCCCTACTTTCAAACATCCAACTTACAAACGACTCCTACTTGCAAACGGAAGGAGACAACAGGAAGTGAGAGGAAATCTACCCATAGGAAGGCAAATTCTCCCCTGTAAGAGTTAATATGTGAAAAAGGTGTCTCCTCTCCACTGATGCTTTATCACCAATCCTTGTTTCAATAAAAAAAACAAATTTTCCAAAAACATTTGTCATTGGGATGGAAAGTGAGGTGAAATGTTCTGAACAGGTGCACAGACAGCAAAACAAATGTTACAGGGGTGATAACCCTTCCCTATGTTCTCCAAAAAGCTTAAAAATAGATTTTTTTGGCTAGAGCTACACTTAAAAAATGTACCTGTTCCAAATTACAAACAGATTCTACTTAAGAACAAACCTACAGTCCGTGTCTTTTTTGCACCGCCTGTATACTGCTGTTCAGAGTATATAGGGCCTTTTTTATTTTGGGTGCGGGGTTCCCCTTAATATCCATACAAGACTCAAAGGGGCGATGGGGTAGCTATGCCATTTTTCTCAATGATTTTCATCCATATTGCCGGGACCAGACATTACATTAAAGCCGCAAGCAGTTTTAAATGGCTTTTTTTCCTTTAGAAATTTAATTTTGTGCAGGGACAGTTCTAAACACGGGAAACACGTGCCACTTCACAGGCTTACTTTAGACGCCCCCCAGGTACGATATTTAAAGGAATATTTCACTTTTTTTTTTTTTTCACTTTATGCATCATTAAAATCACTGCTCCCGAAAAAACGACCGTTTTAAAAGACTATTTTTACATTGATACATGTCATCTCGGGCAGGACCCGGGTCCCCACACTCTTTTTAGGACAATAACATGCATATGAGGCGTTATAATTAGCACTTTAGATTTTGAACGTTCACGTCCATTGTATTTAATAGGGTTCTAACGTTCGTGCGAACGTTCGGTCCGTTCGAAGGTTCTGGTGCGAACCGAACAGGGGGTGTTCGCCTCATCCCTACTCCTGGGGAGGGGTAACTATGCGCTTGTACCTCTTTAGGTTGTGCAATCGGGTCCACTACCAGAGTGATTGTTTGACTTCCTTTCGGATCGTGATTCGTTGAGACATCGATACACCGTTCCATTGTCTCAAAAATTATGTTTGGAGAGGCCTTGTGTTCAATTGGGTCCATTGAACCATCGGGATGGTTGCTGATAGTGACCCCAGGATGCTGAGACACTCTCTGGCTGGGAGTGTGGTGGATAAGAGTAACCTCTTTGCCTTTTGGATTATGATGGGAATTTTTTCCTGAGCAAGCTCTATGGTGTTGAGTCGGGTATCCAGTTCTTCCCCCAGGAAGATCATTCTCTGAGTGGGCTAGAGATTGCTTTTCTTCCAGTTTATCAGCCACCCAAATTTTTGCAGGGTGGACGTTAGAGTATTTTGGTGGAGTAGAAGAGACTCCTGGTTGTCCGTGAGCAGTAGGATGTCATCCAGATAATGGTGGACTCTCAACCCTTGCTCCCTTAGTAGGGCTATCACTGGCAGCAGGACCTTGGTGAATGTTCTGGGAGCGGTAGAAATCCCAAACAGAAGGCTTTGAGATTGAAAGTGTTGATGATTTACCGAGAAGAGGAGAAACTTCTGGAATGCAGTGTGAATAGGAACATGCAGGTAAGCGTCCTTTAAATCCATGGAGAGCATCCAGTCGCCAATATTTATGGCATAGAGGATTGATTGTAAGCTTTCCATCTTGAATGTCTCCACTAGGATTGAACGATTGAGATTTTTTAGATCTAGGACGGGGTGCAGATCCCCAGTCTTTTTCTTCACCAAGAACAGAGGAGAGTTGAAACCTTTCCCCCTTTGTGGTGGTGGAACTTCCACTATGTCCTGCTTTTGGATTAGATCTTGGACATATTCTGTCAATACAAGCTTCTTTTCCCGAGATGTTGGAAGTCTGGATGTGACGAACTAGTCACTGTCCATGGGTCTTTTATTATCTCCGCCAAAACCTGCTTGAAGTCCTTCAGTTTGGCTCCTACTACAGCTGGTAGGGCGGACGCACCTTCAAAAAGACTTCTGGTCACCCGTGGCAGGGGTCTTGGATTTTTGGAGTTTCAGGAAGGATGATTGTGGATTCTTCCAATTTTTCCTGTACTCCCTTCTGGGCTTGTAGGATTTTGCCTCCCTATATCTATCTGGGAGGTTTCTTCTGAAGGTAGGTGGCCTTTGTTGCCTAGGCCTTCTGTCTGAAGGAATGCGTCCTGACTTTCCGCCAGTGACCTTTGAAATGGCCGAGTCCAGCTTTTCTCCGAAGAGGTTTGTGCCGTCAAATGGGATCTTACACCAATTAGACTTTGAGGAGGGGTCTGCTGACCACGGTTTTAGCCAGAGTGCCCTCCTGGCCATCACTGAGCTTAGCATTGCTCTTGATGTTGATTTTATCATGTCAACAGAGGCCTCTGCGACAAAATCGCCTGCAAAGCTAAGTACCTGGAGAGCTGCGTTTACTTTTTCTTGTTCCACGCCTTCTGCTACCATTTTCTCTGCGTTGAAGGACCAGCTTGAGATAGCTCTTCCCACTGCTGCTAGCGTTATTGCTGGCCTGCAGGCACCGCCTGCAGATAGGTAGTCTCTCTTAAGATCCAGATCGATCTTTCTGTCTAGTACATCTTTAAATGTATCCGCATCTTCTATTGGAAGTATTACATACCTGGCGAGGAGCATCAGGGAGGAGTCTACCACTGGTGGTGTTACTAGTGGATTGACACTAGATTTCTTTAGAGGATACAGTTTGGCAAGTCTATTGCTGAGACTGATCTTCTTTTCAGGTTATTGCCATTCATCTTTGATTAAGTCTTCCAGCTCAGTGTTTCTCAACTCCAGTCCTCAAGGCGCACCAACAGGTCATGGTTTTGGGATTTCCATTGATTTGCACAGGTGATTTGAGCAATTTCACTGCCTTTGTATTTTCCACAGCTGTTTCATCTGCAGGAAATCCCAAAAACATGACCTGTTGGTGTGCCTTGAGGACTGGAGTTGAGAAACACTGTTCCAGCTCATCGATAAATGGGAAGGTTTCTGGCTCTTTTTTAAGGTTCGGAAAATGTTTCTTCGCTTTTGCAGAGTTTCTTTTTCCTCTTCCCATTCTATAACTTACTTCACTGACTTTATGAAGGGTTCTTTAAGTGCGAAGTCAAATCCGGTGGATACCTACAAGTCCTCATTGTCAGATAGGGGGTCTGACTTTCTAGATGTGGAGGGAGTCGCAGGTGAAGTGCCTTGCACTGATCTGCTCATTTCAGACTCTGCGATTTGCAGGGATGTGTCTCTAGACGGCTCTCTGCTTAGCTCTCTCTCTCTGGTTGCTTCATCCAAGCATGTATGACAGGCCAGCTTGTCCGGGAGTGCTATGGCACCGCAAACCCAGCATGAATTCCCTGATACGCGGGAATGCTGAGGGGGAGGAGAGCGTCTGCGTGAAGGAGACCTCCTGTAGTAGGAGTGGCTGTGCCGTGAATGAGATTTTGAATGGCTCCTCCTGCAACTTCAGCGACTTCGCCTTCTGCGTAAGCGCCTTCTGCCGCGGTCTGAGCGGCTTTGTCTATGGCTTGAGCGGCTTCTTCTGGATGGCTCTTGTCATCTTATATCTGACGATCTGGCCAACCTGATAGGGCTGTCCAATTTAGACAGCATTAGTGACAGGCTCTCTTTTTCAATCTTCACTACTTATCAATCTCCCCCCCCTTACCAATTAGGCTGGTGATGGTCTACTGGGGCAGCGACCTCCATGAGGAGTGATGGTGTCCCACCTACAACAGACAGTAGGAATGAACATGCAGGTAGCAGGTAGTTGAAACTAAGAAAGGAAGAGTAACCTGAGAGGCTTACCTGAAAGGAGGAGGGAGAGGGACAGGGATCATCAGTGCAATCTATCCACTGGAAAAAACGCTGGTGACAGGTGCAGTGCTCAGGGAGAAAAAAGGAAAATTTTCGATTTTTAAAACTGCTGCCGCTGATGACCTGCATGGCAAAGAACTCTCTGAGGATCTGAAAAAAATAATTGTTGTGCTAAAGATGGCCTAGGGTATAAGAAGATTGCCAAGACCCTGAAACTGAGCTGCAGCATGGTGGCCAAGACTAGACTTGTGCACAACGGAAACATTTGTTTAGTTTTGGTTTGTTTCTTTTCGGTCCTGTTGATTCGTAATCGTTCGTAATTTTGCTAGACGGGATTTTTCGTGTTCGGACTAATTCTTATTTTCGCAAGCGACATTTTTCGTTGAATCGGAATGATTCGTATTAATGTAAGCCTTATTTTTAGTTGATTTATAATTCGTACTTTTGGTAGAGTACATTGTTTTTCGTTGATTCTGGACACAACTCCTACTTTCGTAACTTTTTTTGGGTTCGTTGATTCGTAATTTTCCGTGTCTCTCTCACAACAACGCTGCCTATTATGCCTAATGTGCTTTGAATGGATTTGTACTTTTCTAAATAAATAGCGGTTATTTGGAACGATTCGAAATCTTGTATTTTGTACACCATTTTGAGAGGGAGTTCAGCATGGTGAGGGAGAAGCAGAGAGCAGAAAAGAGTGTTATTGTGCTTCAAATGGATTTGTACATTCGTAACTTTTTTCATAACAAATTATGAGGATGTCCCCATGTTGATGGGGACAAGGGCCTCATCCCCACAACCCTTGCCCGGTGGTTGTGGGGGTCTGCGGGCGGGGGGCTTATCGGAATCTGGAAGAACCCTTTAACAAAGGGGACCCCCAGATCCCGCCCCCCCCTATGTGAATTGGTAAGGGGTACATTGTACCCCTACCATTTCACGAAGAAAGCGTAAAAAAATGTTTAAAAAAACACACAAACACCTTGAAAAAGTCCTTTATTTAAAAAAAAAAAAAAAAAAAACATTCCAGCGGTGAAATCCAGTGTCCCGCGGCGATCCGATGTCCAGCGCTGTCCTTCATTGGTTGTGCCTGAGCGGACCTGATGGGGAACTCCCTCTCAGTATTTAAAATGTATAGACCCGCCCCTTCTAAAGTTCCCCATCAGGTCCGCTCAGCGGACCAGATGCGGAACATGAGAAGGGGCGGGTCTATACATGTATTACCAAAGTGAGAGCAGTTCCCCATCAGGTCCACTCCCTCGGTATGTCGGACCCGCCTACGTCATTGGCTTGAGCGGGGAACTTCCTTCACTGTGTAATTTAAATTTACATAGTGAAGGAAGTTCCCCGCTCAAGCCAATGACGTAGGCGGGTCCGACATACCGAGGGGGCGGACCTGATGGGGAACTGCTCTCACTTTGGTAATACATGTATAGACCCGCCCCTTCTCATGTTCCGCATCTGGTCCGCTGAGCGGACCTGATGGGGAACTTTAGAAGGGGCAGGTCTATACATTTAAAACACTGAGAGGGAGTTCCCCATCAGGTCCGCTCAGGCACAACCAATGAAGGACAGCGCTGGACATCGGATCGCCGCGGGACACTGGATTTCACCGCTGGAATGTTTTTTTTTTAAATAAAGGACTTTTTCAAGGTGTTTGTGTGTTTTTTTTAAACATTTTTTTACGCTTTCTTCGTGAAATGGTAGGGGTACAATGTACCCCTTACCAATTCACATAGGGGGGGCCGGGATCTGGGGGTCCCCTTTGTTAAAGGGGTCTTCCAGATTCCGATAAGCCCCCCGCCCGCAGACCCCCACAACCACCGGGCAAGGGTTGTGGGGATGAGGCCCTTGTCCCCATCAACATGGGGACATCCTCCCCATGTTGAGGGCATGTGGCCTGCTACAGTTCAGGAGGGAGGGGGGGGGGCGCTCTCTTGTCCCCCCCTTTTCCCCTGCGGCCGGCCAGGTTGCGTGCTCGGATAAGGGGTCTGGTATGGATTTTTAGGGGGACTCCACGCCATTTTTTTTTAAATTTGGGGTGGAGTTCCCCTTAAAATCCATGCCAGATCTGAAGGGCCTGGAATGGATATTTGGGGGAACCCCACGTTAATTTTTTCTTAAATTTGCGGCGGGGTTCTCCTTAATATCCATTCCAGACCTGAAGGGCCTGGTAATTGAATTCTGGGGAACCCCCACGCTTTTTTTTTTTTTTTATCAATGACTTTTGAATGTATTGCCGGGAGCCGACAATTCATTAATAGCCGCGAGTGAGTTTTAAATGACTTTTTTTCTTTCAAAAATGACATTTTTTGCAGGGACAGTTCTAAGCACGGGAAACATGCGCCACTTCACATGCATATCATACACACCCCCCAGGTACGAAATTTAAAGGAATATTTCACTTTTATTTTTTCATTTTAAGCATTATTAAAATCACTGCTCCCGAAAAAACGGCCGTTTTTAAAACTTTTTTTTGCATTGATACATGTCCCCTGGGGCAGGACCCAGGTCCCCAAACACTTTTTAGGACAATAACTTGCATATTATCCTTTATAATTAACACTTTAGATTTCGAACGTTTGAGTCCATTGTATTTAATAGGGTTCTAAAGTTCACACAAACATTTTGTCTGTTCGCAGGTTCTGGTGCGAACCGAACAGGGGGGTGTTCGGCTCATCCCTGGTCTTGGGCTGCATGAGTGCTGCCAGGACTGGGGAGCTAGAGTTCATTGAGGGAACCATGAATGCCAACATGTACTGTGGCATACTGAAGCAGAGCATGATCCCTTCCCTTCAGAGGCTGGGCCGCAGGGCAGTATTCCAACATGATAAAAAAAAAAAAACACACCTCCAAGACAACCACTGCCTTGCTATAGAAGCTGAGGATAAAGGTGATGGACTGGCCAAGCATGTTTACAGACCTAAACCCGATTGAGCATCTGTGGGGCATCCTCAAACAGAAGGTAGAGGAGTGCAAGGTATCTAACAACCACCAGCTCCGTGCTGTCGTCTTGGAGGAGTGGAAGAGGACTCCAGTGGCAACCTGTGAAGCTCTGGTGAACTCCATGCCCAAGAGGGTCAAGGCAGTGCTGGAAAATAATGGTGGCCACATAAAATATTGACAGTTTGGGCCCAATTTGGACATTTTCACTCAGGGATGTACTAATTTTTGTTGCCAGCGGTTTAGAGATTAATAGCTGTGTGTTGAGTTATTTTGAGGGGACAGCAAATTTGCACTGTTATACAAGCTGTACACTCACTACTTTACATTGTAGCAAAGTGTAATTTCTTCAGTGTTGTCACATGAAAAGATATAATAAAAGATTTACAAAAATGTGAGGAGTGTACTCACTTTTGTGAGATACTGTATATGTTGCGGCTTGCAAGTGGTTTACTGGGGTTATGGCTAGAGTTGAGCAGACACCTGGATGTTCGGGTTCGATGGGTTCGGCCGAACTTCGGTAAAAAAACTAACTTGACCCGAACTTGACCCCGAACCCGAACCCCATTGAAGTCAATGGGGACCCGAACTTCTGAGGACCATTCGCGCTTCTTTCCCATGCTTAGAACTGTCCCTGCACAAAGTGTCATTTCTGAAGGAAAAAAAGTCATTTAAAATTCACTCGCGGCTATTAATGAATTGTCGGCTTCCTGCAATACATAGAAAAGTCATTGATAAAAAAAAAAAAAAAGCGTGGGGGTTCCCCCAAATTCAATTACCAGGCCCTTCAGGTCTGGTATGGATATTAAGGGGAACCCTGCCGCAAATTAAAAAAAAATGCATGCGGTTCCCCCAAATATCCGTACCAGGCCCTTCAGGTCTGGTATGGATTTTAAGGGGAACTCCACCCCAATTTTTTTTTTAAATGGCGTGGAGTACCCCCAAAAATCCAGACCAGACCCTTTATCCGAGCACGCAACCTGGCAGGCCGCAGGAAAAGAGGGGGGACGAGAGAGCGCCCCCCCTCCTTAACCGTACCAGGCCACATGCCCTCAACATGGGGAGGATCTCCCCATGTTGATGGGGACAAGGGCCTCATCCCCACAACCCTTGCCCGGTGGTTGTGGGGGTCTGCGGGCGGGGGGCTTATCGGAATCTGGAAGACCCCTTTAACAAAGGGGACCCCCAGATCCCTCCCCCCTTTTGTGAATTGGTAATGGGGTACATTGTACCCCTACCATTTCACATAGAAAGTGTAAAAAATTGTAAAAAAAAATACACAGACTCCCCGCAGACTCCCACAACCACTGGGCAAGGGTTGTGGGGATGAGGCCCTTGTCCCCATCAACATGGGGACATCCTCCCCATGTTGAGGGCATGTGGTCTGGTACGGTTAAGGAGGGGGGGGCGCTCTCTCGACCTGAAGGGCCTGGTATGGATATTTGGGGGAACTGCACGCATTTTTTTTTTAATTTGCGGCAGGGTTCCCCTTAATATCCATACCAGACCTGAAGGGCCTGGTAATTGAATTTGGGGGAACCCCCACGCTTTTTTTTTTTTATCAATGACTTTTCTATGTATTGCCGGGAGCCGACAATTCATTAATAGCCGCGAGTGAGTTTTAAATTACTTTTTTTCCTTCAGAAATGACACTTTGTGCAGGGACAGTTCTAAGCACGGGAAACAAGCGCGACTTTACATGCATATTGCCGAACACCGGACCCGAACCCGAACATACAGTCAATTGTTCGGGTTCGGGTCCGGGACCCCAAAACCCAAAAGTTTGGTACAAACCCGAACTTTACAGTTCGGGTCCGCTCAACCCTAGTTATGGCTGAAGCTATCAGACATTAGCCCAGTATTTTTATTTTTTTTCAGCCGGCGATTGGCTTTTTCATGAAGCAGCAGGGTAGGTCCTCTCTCCCGCCGCTCACCGGTGTTACTCAGGCTTACAGTTTTTATCTGTGCACCCGAGAAACGGTTTGTGCGGCTGGCCATAGAGGTTACAAAAGACCAGATTGTGTCTGACCGCCTCTATGATTTTGAAGGACCGGAGCAACGTCATGACATCATTTCCAGTCTAGGGCATAAGTAAACAATTTTTTTTTTCAAAGCAATAGATACATTTTTTTATTTTTTTGATCTTTTGCTTTTAAAGGTATCAGAGAGATATTGACCCCATATCTCTCCATAAAGAGGACCTGCAATTCCTTATTTCTATTATGAAGGATGTTTGCATTCATTGTAATAGGAATAAAAGTGCTAAAAAAAATGAAAGGGACAGTGTCAAAATAAAAAATAAAATAAATACGATTTTTTAATTTTTTAATTGCCCCATCGCTTAATGCTTGCGCATTAACACATGTGAGGTATCGCCCTGAACTTTAGAGTGAAATCAACAATTATAGCACTAGACCTCCTCGGTAACTCTAAACAGGTAACCTGTAAAAAAATGTAAAGCATCACCTATGAAGATTTTTAAGTATTGTAGTTTGTCACTATTCCACAAGCGTGTGCAATTTTAAAGCGTGACATTTTAAATATGTATTTACTCAGCGTAACATCATCTTTTATATTTTGGGTTATATCTTGTGTTTTTCTGCATTAAAAATCCACGTTAGGTGTGCAGCAGGACCATATTCTGTTTCTAGGAGTGTATTTTTCCACAAAAAAAATAATGCACAAATACCATGGGAGAGAAAAAATTGCAATGATCACTATTTTATTCTCTAGGGTCTCTGCTAATATATATATATATATATATATATATATATATATATATATATATATATAATATATATCGTTTATGGGTTTAAATAATGTTCTAGCAAAAAATACTGATTTAAACTTGTAAACAAAAAGTGCCAGAAAAGGCAAGTAATTATTCTTTGATAATTATATATTTTTTAAATTCTTCAATAAAGATGGTAAGAACTTATTTTTGGTGAAGTAAACATGATCTAAAATTACAAGCACTTCAGTCTTTTTATCGTCATGCTTTTTTTTTTTGTCTTTAATGAATATCTAGTTTAAGAAGAATTCTAATATTGCTGTGCTATAAAAATGTATACACTACATTTATATAGCATGAAATATCCATGAGTAGTACTATCTGATATTATTTAACAAGTATTTATTGAAATTTTACCTTTGAAGTTAAAGCTTTGATGTCAAACAAAAGGCAGCTGTAATAAACATAAAACTTCAAATGAAAATCAAAGTTCCTTAGTTAATTTTAGAAAATTGTAATTTGAGTGTATTCTGTTTTTAAAACACTTTGCCCTATGGCAACATATCGTCTTCTGTGTATGGTTGATGTTTTATCTGATGGTTTAAAGCAGGAGGTGAAAATACTGATTTGGAACTAAACTGGGTCAGCTTGTTTCATTGTATATTGGTCTGTCTTTTACGGAAACCTTTGAAAATCCGAAATAAATGTTGTATAACTTTTCTCTAAAGATCATTATAAAAATCAGTCATGGCTTGGCAACGCTTCAGGGAAAAACATAACAAAGATTTGAATTCTCAAGCATCCAGATCATTACTTACAAAGTGTCAAAGGATGATGCCTGCTCTGAGCTACTGAGAAATCTGATTCATTACTTGCTGCACTGCCTTCCAGAAAAGAAGGAAAAGGAAAATGAAAGGAAATAATATATAGCAGGAGAGATAAATGGATACATGAATGTGCACGTGTGTTTATTATGATCCCTTAAAGAGTAACTTCATTTTTAGTAAAGTTGTCTTTTAAAACTTCCCTTCTCAGTGTGATTTATATAGCGAAATACTTGCTTTCAGCCCTGCCAGTGGCACTGGCCAGTGGACACAGTCTTTAGAGAAAAAAAAGTCCATGTCTCAGGGACATATTCATTAATATGGTTAATTTGTACTCAAGACAATGCAGCAGTAGGAGTACATATTGATATATATAAATGAGGCCATGGTACACATGTACAGCAGGAGCAGGGTCTGGTCAGAACAATTTTCTTGAAAACACTGTTGGTCAAACAGTGAAGATCTCCAGGGCCGGGCTGATTGTAAGTATGTGGGTTACAAGGGTAGAAGTTGTGCCTTAAAATCTGGTTCTGTTATTCTAGATCAGGGGTCGCCAAACCATTGCCCTCCAGTTGTTCAGAAACTACAAGTCCTGTCTGTGAATGTCAGAGTTTTACAATGCCTCATGGGACGTGTAGTTCCGCAACAGCTGGAGGGCCGGAGTTTGGAAATCCATGTTCTAGATGGTCCTAGATGCTGATGAAAAAAAAAACACCTAGCTTTTATATACTGAGGTTAGTTGCAGTGCATTTATTATGTCTCTCTTCACAATTTCAAACAAAGATTTTGTTTCATCTTTCCCATTAGCCTTGCCTGTTATGGTGAAATTGGTGACAAGGGACATTTTTCTTCCACCCAAGAATATTATTGAAATTGTTTTTGCCTTGTTATAAATCTATGAACCTTTTTAGGTCAAGGTAAACCCGTCCTGAGAGAAGATGCTGACACTGGTGACCTTCCTCTGAAAATACTGGTTTCTCTGCTGTTCCTTTCTCCTCTTTTTTTTATATTGTGCTGAGCTATGCATGCCAATCAAAAAAGTCAGAGTTAAATCCAAATACCTAATCGGCATTCTTGTTCACAGTCAACTACTTTGATTGAAAGATCACTGATCTGACAATAGGTAGTCAGTGAATTTGTATTTTCAAAAGGAAAGTCAGCAATAAGGATTGCCGAACAGTTCAGATCCTGTATCTGAACAATGCTAAAGCCAAATCTTAGAAATTAGTATTGCCCATTCCCTGAAATAATACACAATTGCCAAACAAAAGGTTTGGCAAAACATAGGTTGGACTTGATGGACTTGTGTCTTTTTTTAACCTCACCTACTATGTAACTATGTAGGAGCTGGACAGTAGCCTAGAGAACATGTATCAAAGAAAAAAAGTTTTAATTTATAGTTCAATGGGCAGAGGGAATTTTCAGGTGGCTTAAAGGAAACATTAAAAATACAAAAATCCTTGAAATTACACGTTTAAGGGATGGCTTAGGGCCTGTTCATACCAACAGGAATGCTGCGGACATTTCAACTTCTAATGCAACCCCAATACATCTTCTATTCTCGGCCACCAAAATGCATGGTACCATTCGGTTTGGTGTGGCACATTTTCAAAAGTTGCATCTGCAGTACTTTTTTCATGTTCCCGAGCATTCAGCAGCCCATTGAAATTAGTGGTAAATCAAATTGTGCTTATATAAAGAAACTGCAACACAATGGGGTTGATTTACTAAAGGCAAATAAACTATGCACTTTGCAAGTGCAGTTAGACTAATGTTCCTTAGTAAATGTAATGTGGTAAAGCTTCACTTTGTAAAGAATACCTAGTCAGGTGCAAGGAAAAAAAAAAAGGATTTTTGCTTGTATGTGATTGGATGATGATAATCAGCAAAGCTTTACCACATTTACTAAACTCTTGGGAAAATTAGTGCAACTGTATTTGCAAAGTGCAGAGTCTATTTGCCTTTAGTAAATCCACCCTAATATGGTTAATTTAAAAAAGAAAAAGGAATTATTAGGCAGTTTTTTTCAAATGTCAACCCACAGTGCACCAAAACAATTCAACACCACAAACCAACATGTTGGCCAGGGCCTACTTGCACATGTGGGTATCTTTCGCGCGGTGTGCGTTCACCAATGCCCAGGACTAAGTGGGGACTGTGGTCAAGTGAAAGTCTGACATTAAGGCAGTTCCTCAACTTAGAGATGATCTGTAACACTGTAGTAAAAGTACAGCGTTCTTCTGAAAGTGCTGACTCATATCACTTTACACTGTAACTTAATTTATGCTACATTAGAAGGGGCACTGCTGAGCCTGCATCCTCTCCACCAGTCTGGCGTACCGCCGTATTTTCCTCACTCCTAGTAACAGAATATGGTCCTGCTGCGCACCTAATGTGGACCTCATGCGTGCACTTTTTAACTCCTTCCTCCCCGTACCATGTGATCGGGTCATGGATCTCCATAACATAGGTTTGGTTCTGGTTACTACTAGAAACTGACTGCTAGGGAGGGAGCCAAAATATTGACCCCCTCACTACTGGAGGACCTGTCACCCTTACCAAGTACCACGCCTAATGGCTAATTGCATTGGGTTTTAAACTAGTGCTTGGTTACTCTTGCTTGACTTGCCAAGTAGACCTTTTGTAGCAGCTGAGCTTCATACCCCACATATGCTTTGCAGACGCTAGTTATTTTGATACGTCAGAACCAACATGTACCCCTTGAACAACTTCAGACAAGGCTCAGAACAATTGATGGACCTTTACTGAAAAGCTTCTCAGTACAATTGAACATGAATAGTAATATTTTTTTGTTTAATTAGTTTTTATTGAGACAAAGAAATAACAAGAACAATACAGTTCAAGGTAAAATAAAATTGAGAAAGAAAGAAAAAAAAAAAACATACAGACAGGGTGTGCGAAACATAGTGGGTTACAGAACATAAAACCGTCTAGACTCACCGACTAGTCTCATAGTGGGAATTTCCCATCAGCTAGGGGTTGTGAAAAGTGGAAATGACAGAATACTCTCCGCTATGTCGTGCACCCAACATAAAAACAGAACTTATTAGGAGGGGGAAGGCAGAAAAAGAGAGAAAAGAGAAGAAATGGGTGGGGGGAAGGGAGGGAGTGAAGGAAGGGTGGGTGGGGGGTCTGCTCAGGTCAGGCATTGACAACATTCAATATTATTGCAATCAGACATTAAACAGTACTAGACATTAGTTCAGCGTAGTCAGTCGTATACTTAAAGGCAAACCAGCAGGACCAAATTTTCTTTGCCAAATCAGTTTTACCTCTGAGAGAGAGCGTGAGGTCTTCCATATGGTATATATGGTCGACCTCCAGCAGCCATTGGCGTAGGGTTGGGACATTGGATTGTTTCCAATAACGTGGAATAAGCGCTTTTGCAGCATTAAGCAGGTGGGGTGTTAAAGATTTCTTGTATGTTCCCACTGATTTGCCCGTACAATGAAGCAAGACTACCCCAGGATCATCAGGGATGTCAAAACCTTGAATCACACTGGCCCAGTATAGGATTGCCGCCCAATAGGGGCGTATCAGGGGGCAGTGCCACCAAATATGAGCATGTGTTGCTCGTTCTCCACAGCCTCGCCAGCATAAAGGTGACGTATGCGGGAAAAAGTTGTGAAGTACCACTGGGGTGTAGTGCCACCTCGTCAACAGTTTATAATTTACTTCCGCCATCTTGGAGGCTATGGAGGTAGTGTGAGCTAGTAATAGAATGGAGCTTCGTTCAGCAGCTGAGAGTTCCTTGTGAAGATCTTCCTCCCATTTACGGAGGAAGGAGGGGTCTTCCGAGGAGGCCAAGGCTTGCAGGGATTGGTAAAAATTGGAGATGGGTCTTTCCACAGGTTTGTCTTCGGCAAGGGCCATTTCGATGGGAGTCAAGTCCGAGATGGATCGTAGAGGTTTTGGTAGTGAACGGACGAATGCTGCAAGTTGGCGGTAGCGCCAGTGGTTCAGGGGTGTTGTAGTAGCAGGAGGTACTAACGTGTACAAGGGAGCAGTACTCGAGGAGGTAGTTACATGGTGCAAAAAAGTGGCGGAGCCGAGTTCCCAAATCTGAGTTTTGGGACCCGTGTTCCCTGGTGGGAAGTAGTTGTGACCCCGTAAAGGCATAAGTGGTGAGTTGTGCTTCCAATCCTGCTTGAAGCATAGAGAGTCCCATGCCATTAGGGTAGAGCGAGTAAGCGGTGATGTGGTCGGGGCCAGAGTTCTATGCTTTCTGGGTATCCAGAGTTGTGAAAAGAGGTCTGTCCCACTGAGTGCTATTTCCAAAGTCACCCACAACTTAGTGGCTTTGTGATACTTCCAGTCAGAAATTCTATTCAATACAATTGCTAAGAAATACTTCTTAAGGTCTGGCAGTGCCAAACCACCTTCTCTCTTTGGTCTAGTAAGGAGGGACCTGGCAAGTCTGGGACACCTTCTGTTCCATATATATCTGCCAATAAGATACCTGACTAAAGTATAAAAACCTACAGGGATTTTAAAGGGGATCATTTGCAGCAAGAACAGTAACCTAGGTAGGACATTCATCTTAACAACACTGATTTTTCCCAACCAGGAATGGGCAACCGTAGACCACCTTTGCAAGTCTGATCTGATTGTGTTCAATAGGGGCAATAAGTTGGCGCGGAACAAGGAAGCCGGGTTGGTGGTGAGATAAATTCCTAGATACTTCATCTTGCGTGTCTGCCACGCAAAAGGAAAGGACCGTGTCAAGAGAGACACGAGGGTACTCGGAACAGAGATATTTAGGATTTCGGATTTCGACATATTAATTTTAAAATTAGAGACGACACTGAACGCAGAGAATGCCGACATAAGGTTAGGGAGAGATATTAAAGGTTGCTGTATGTAGAACAGGATGTCATCTGCATATGCAGCATATTTATGTTCAAGACCACCCACCGTGATCCCATGGATAGAGGGATTGTTTCTAACCCTGGAGAGAAAGGGTTCTAAGGATAGGGCAAATAATATGGGCGACAAAGGGCAGCCTTGACGGGTGCCATTGTATAACGTGAAGGGGCACTCAAAGTACCATTGATGCGTAATTGGGCTGTGGGGGAGTTATAGAGGGCAGAGATTTGACTTCGGAAGGATTCGCTGATGCCGAGGTGGGTCAGCGTCTCCATTAGATACTCCCAGTCCACCCTATCGAACGCCTTTTCAGCGTCTGTCGATAGCAGGAGGGTGGGCTGGGAGGATCCACGCGCGTACGACATCAGGGACAGGGTACGGAGGGAATTATCACGAGCTTCCCTACCGGGGATGAAGCCCGTCTGGTCACACGAGATCCACTGTGGGAGGAGGGGGAGGAGCCTATTTGCAATTGCTTTGGCATACAGTTTGGCGTCAATGTTTAGCAGGGAGATGGGGCGATAGCTCCCGCAGACACTGGGGTCCTTACCTGGTTTGGGTATCACCGTAATGTGGGCATGAAGGGTCTCAGACCGGAAGGAACCACCATCAGGTATAGCATTGGCATAGCATGTCAGGTGCGGTAGCAGAACCTCAGCGAAGGAACGATAATAGGCTACCGTAAAGCCATCTGGGCCCGGCGCTTTACCATTGGCCATGGCCTTCAAGGCGATGCTTAACTCTGAGGTGGTGAACTCACCATCTAAAGTCGCGAGCGTCTCTGGGGATAAGGTTGGTAAATTGGCTTGGGATAGGTAGTCTCTAATATGCTGTAACCTAGTGTCGCGATCAGCTATGGGGTACAAGGGGGTACATGATAAAGGTGTTGATAGAATGCCCGGAACTCTTTAGCTATGGCAGGGGTATCATGTACCAATTCAGAAGATGCTGTCTTAATCTTGGCTATAAAGGAAGCATTTTTCTTTTGCTGTAATGAGTGAGCCAAAAGCCGGCCCGGCTTGTTGCCCCATTCATGGAAGCGTTGGGATAGAAGACGGGCTTGTCGCTTCTGTTCAACATGAAGGAGTGCTTTCAGTTCCTCCCTTTTCAGGGTCAGGGTATGAAAGACCTCTTGGGATTGCCTAGCCTTATGCTGTTGCTCAAGTTCCCGAATCTCCCGTACCAGTACTGACTGCTGGTGTGTTCGCTCTCGCTTTTTCCTAGATCCAAGTTCAATAAGTTTACCCCTGATATGGGCTTTATGCGCTTCCCAGAGCACGCCCGGGGAAAGGTCAGGACTCGTGTTGTCTTTAAAATAATGGGACAATTCTTCCCCCAGCATTTTCTTGTCTATGTCATCAGTCAAGAGGTCATAATTAAGCTTCCAGTTGGTTACCCTATGGGGCAATGAAGGGATCTTAAGCGTAAGTAGGATCGGGGAATGGTCAGAGATGAGGGAGGTGCCAATGTCGGTGTCGACCGCTAGGGTGAGATGGTGGTGGTCAATAAAGAAGTAATCAATCCTAGAGTAGGATTGGTGGGTGTGGGAGTAATGGGTATAATCCCTTGCCCGCGGGTGCACAATTCTCCAGATCTCAATCAGCTGTAACTCATGCAGCTGCTTGCGTATGTAGGATAAGCGTGTATGGGAGATACAGGATCTTCCCAGTGAGGTGTCCACGAGGGGTTCCATCGGGAAATTGAAATCACCTGCAAGGAGTATGCACCCATGGGCAAAGGCTCTCAGTTTCCCGAGGGTGGCTGCCACGAATCCTATCTGGTTCCTATTAGGAGCATATAGGTTGGCTAGAGTGCAGGGCATATTACCTAGCGTACCTTTTATGAACAGAAAGCGTCCCAGAGGGTCAGACATCATAGATTCCAATGTAAATGTGGAGCCTCTGCGGAAGCCAATGGCCACCCCTTTAGCCTTATTCACATCAGATAGACTATAGTACCAGGTAGGGAAACGCGGGGAAGATAATTTTACTGACGTAGTGTGGGTAAGGTGTGTCTCCTGCAAGAAAACAATGTCTCCCCGCAGGCGGCCCAGCTCCCTGGACAAATTGTGTCTCTTACCCGGGGCATGTAAGCCCCTCACATTAAAAGAAATCAAATTTACCTTAGCCATGACAGTCAGGAGGGGGGAGACGCAGACCATAGGATCCATAGGATGCAGACCTGAGGTGGGAGACAAGAAGGGAGAGGGTGGGGAGGGAGGAAGGGGAGAGTGAGAGAAAAGAGAGCAGAAACGAGAGAAAGAAGAGAAAACATATAGTATCAAACAACAATACATACACAGACCACATTAGGGGGTGGTCAGCAAAGGCACGCAGAGTACTGCAGTGCAAGGGAGGGGCACACGAGAGTCCCAGCGCCCGCATACCGAGAGCCCAAAAGCGGGCAAGGGCACACGAGCACAGGGTCCCCCGGCGCCCCGCAGTACGGGGGCGGAAGGTCGTGGGCATCCGATCACGCACACCAAAGTTGGTGCAGGTGACATCCCAATGCCCCGACGCTGCCACAATAGTAACCTGAGTATACATTTATATGGTAGCACTGAACTTGAAACCCAAAAACCCTAAAACCTGAAAAACTGGGGCCCATAGTTCTGAGCGGTGGAGTGGGTAACATAGAATATTGCCATTTGGTAAGGGTCAAGTACTTAGTAAAGTATGCAAAAAAAACAAAAAAAACACAACAAGGGGGCAGAACATCAGGTCCGCAGAAAGGAGGTATGTATAGGTACCATTATCGGGAAATCCGTGGGCACAGGTGATGAAAAATAAGAGAGAAAGAAAATGCCGCACGGCTGCGGCTCGTCAGGCAGGGTGTTTTACCCCAATTGAGGAGATGCTCCCGCGGTAGGAGAGTGACGTCTTCGGTCCACCTTGTGCCAACCCGGTTCGGAAGTGCCCGGGACAGGCGGGATGGCGTCTTGCCATCCGGGAAGCTCTGGAGGGGAGATTCCGACATCCATGCAGAACTTTTCTAGGTCTTCTGGGAATCGGAGGATCGCAGTTTTACAATCTCTTCTAGCGATTAGGGCCGCTGGAAAGCCCCAGCGATAATTAATGGAGGCCGCTCTCAACTTCTCCGTGAGGGGACGCAGGGCCCTGCGGTGGTCCAAGGTTTCTCTGGCTAGATCAGGGAAGAGAGTTATCACTGCGCCATCAAAATCGAGCGAGGCGGGCTCTCGGGCCTTCTTCATAATGCGCTCCTTCTCCTCATAGTAATGGACTCGGCAAATCACATCTCGGGGGGTGTCCGAGGAAAGGTTGCGTGGACGCAGGGCCCTGTGGACCCGGTCTATTTTAAGGGGATTATCCACCGCAAGGCCTAACAGGCCATTAAAAATACCCCGTATGGACGGGAGAAGGTCTTCATCCCCCGTTGCCTCTGGCAGGCCTCTGAGGTGGATGTTATTCCTCCTATTGCGGTTCTCCTGGTCCTCGATTTTATACATGGCCATCCTATGGGCAATGGAGAGACCGCGAGTGGTGGCCTGCAGGGATCTGATGGCGGTCGCGTGGCGATCTAGGCGCTGTTCGGTCTCCTCTACCCGTTCTAAGACCTGCGAGAGGTCCGAGCGCACAGCCGACAGTTCTTTTTTAATGGCTCGTTCCAAGCCCAGTAGCATGGAGGCTAACTCCGATTTAGTCGGGAGGTCACTCACCAGGGATGCGACCTCTGGGTGTCTGGATGTGCCGCTCTCTCCTCCCGATCCGATGGACGAGGCCGGGGAATGATGGCGGAGTGCTGGTTTGAGGCGGGAGGCGGAGCTAACGCCACGCGGAGAGTGGCCCAGGCCATCCGAGTCCACTGTTTCATCTGGATCTACGGCCAAGAAACGTTTGATGGAGCCCGAAGAGGTGCCCCTGGTGGATAGGGGTTTGCCCGTCCTCTTGCCCATGGTGTTCAGGGTAGAAAGCAGTGTCTTATTGATAATAAAAGTGCTATAGATTAGGTGCCAGCGCCGGAGCTCCAGAGATACACGTCCTCACCGCAGAATGTCCAGACCACGCCCCCGAATAGTAATATTATGTTCAAAACAGGAGTTATTCAGAAAGATGGTAGTCCACCTCCAACTTGAAGTGTGAATGCAGGAGGAGTAGGCCTTTGGACAGACCCTCTGTTCTTTTTTCTTCCATGTTCTTTTCTTTCAGTTTTCTCCGTTCTCTTTCCTCCTTTCGCTTCTTTGATTCTACATAGCTACTCTGATAGTGCTATTACATAGAACATCTATTGTACCCATGACCTAAATTGAGATACTATTTGTTTTCTGAATCCCCTACGTATAGCTGTTATAAGCTCTGACAGAGTGACTTTTTGCTCCATTGAGATTATATTCTTCTACTTTTTATCCTTAGTGAATGTCATTGATGTACTGGCATCATACCTTGATCTCTTCAATTTTTGTTATTTGTCATTTGCATTTTGGTATATTTCACCTGCATGGTGGGCATGTTACTATGTCTTTGATATTACAGTTTGTTTAATTTTGTGAGTTTCTTGGAAAACTTTTAATAAACATATTGAAACAGAAAGGTGGTAGTCCATTTTGGTGTTCTCCTGGACCTGGCTGTTCTCCAGAACCCCAGTGTCTCTCTGACAGACTGCAAGGTGCAGCAGTCCACAGCAGCTATGGCATGTCATTTTAATGTGGCCCATCCGAACCGGCGAGAGGACAGGACTCTGAATCCAATCTTCTCCCATATTTATATCACTGGTGAGTAGGCTGGATCCAAAAAGCTCAGGAACTGAAGCACATACATTAACTCTTTCCCCCCTCAGCCTGGGCCAGCCACTACCTATTTAATACACCTGTAGGCAACCTGCCTACAAATACGTCAGAGATGAGGCAGTTGTTAAGGCGAATTAAAAAAAAAATAGAGCATAACTTAATTTATGCTACATTAGAAGGGGCAAAAAAAATTGTAGAAAAAAATTACAGCGTCATGTTTCAGAGACAACAGTCCAACATATGGCACAGTGGCTGCAGCATATGTAATGTAAGAAAGAGATACATTTTATTTTTATGTTAATATTTTAAGACAGTAGCCATAAAATGGTATAGATTTGCTGAATATTATGCAAGTTTGTACTTAACCACTATTTTACAGGAAGAGATAAGGCATATGTTAACCTTAAAAAATAATCAATTTAATATGTCAGCCAAGAGCCAGAAATGCTTTGCAGACACTCTGCACACAATGAAAGATGGAGAGACTCAGCTGGTGTTATACATAAATTATAGTGACATTTTCTAGAGCCAGAGCCATAAAAACAGAACAGATTTTTTTGGGTAGCATGTACTAATTTTTTTCTTTAATGTATTTTTTATTTAAAATGTTACAAATACAAAGGCCGAATAATAAAGCAAGTCTGTATCCACATATGAGCAAGGTATACAGTGCTACTATCCCTTTATGCTACAAGTTAGAACTCTTGACACTTTCTACTCCCTTAAGAAACATACTCTGAGTTAGGGAGATATGTTCAAAAAAAGGAAAATACAAAGTAACCTAAGGGAGCGTTGGGATTATGCAGATTGCCACACATCATTAACAGACCAATGAGAAGCAAGGCAATTCGTAGACTGTAGCTACATATATAAAGAAAAACAATAAAGGGATAAAGCAAAGAAAATGTAAAAGAGTAAGTAGATAACACCAAATAAGGAAAAAAAAATAAAGGGATAGAGAAAACAAAATGTAAAAGAGTAAGAAGATAAAACCAAATAAGGAAAAAGAAAAAGGGAATATAGGACACATGGCAAACCAGAAGTTCAAGACTCCAACCAAGTCACTGGCTGAAAAAAAAATACAAGCAGGAACCCATAGGTGCTCAAAAGCCGTGAGGGTGGACCTGGTACGGGCAGGGTGACCTTGCATAGGAAATTTTTTTGAAGTTGACGATACCTCCAAAAATCTGTTGGAAAGTCACCAAACCAAGCCCTGAGTGAATTAAGCGAGACCAGAGCATCACCCTCCATAATATTAACCAGGCTAAATTAACTGTCTCTTGCCCCATGGCCCAAAAAGGTCAGGGTCTCACCAGGGAGAAACCACAGGTATGCTCCTATGGGCCCCAGATTTTGAGGGAGTGGGTGATCAGTGGGTATACCCAATCTGAGAGACCTCTGCTGCCCGACGGCATCCAAGGCGCATAAGAAAGCTTGTGGCCCACTATAGTTTTTTCTAGGGGAACCCAAAGGTTAGAGGCGTTGTAAAATCTCCAGTTAAGCCCAGGTTCACACTGGGGCTGCGGGAGTGAAGCCGGGCGAGTTCAGCTGAACTTGCACGATTTCACTCCTGCCTGTCAGTCCCGATTTCCGCTCGATTACAGAGACATCTGACACAGATGTCAATGTAAATCACGGCTGAAATCGCAAAAAGTAGTACAGAAACTACTTTTTGTAATCGGTGCAGCGTCGCAGATGCGGCGTCGCACCGATTAGGACGGTGCCATTGCCCGCAATTTGTGGCAAATTTCGCCGATTTGACATGCGATTTGACATGTCAAATCGCATGTCAAATCGCACCAGTGTGAACCAGGGCTAAGAATCAGATGAAGCACAGCTGCTTTATAATACTGTTGTATATAAGGAATGCCTAGGCTGCCCGTCTGTTTGGATCATTTCAGTATGGCCATCTGCATGATAAAGAGTATTCTAGGCAAAACAGTCTTGATTATGTTAACACGGCCCAGACAGGAGTATGTACTCCTTTTTAGCAAAGATGCAAAAATTTCACCTGTATTAACCACTTGCTTACTGGGCATAACCCCCTTCCTGCCCAGGCGAGATTTCAGCTTTCGGCACTGTCACGCTTTGAATGACAATTGCGCGGTCATGCAACGTGGCTCCCAAACAAAATTTACGTCCTTTTTTTCCCAACAAATAGAGCTTTCTTTTGGTGGTATTTGATCATTTCTGCGTTTTTTTTTTTGCGCTATAAACAAAAAAAAGCGACAATTTTGAAAAAAACACAATATTTTTTACTTTTTGCTGTAATAAATATCCCATTTTTTTTAAAAACTATTTGTTTTCTCAGTTTAGGCTGATATGTATTCTTCTACATATTTTATGTAAAAAAATCGCAAATAGCGTATAGTGATTGGTTTGCGCAAAAGTTATAGCGCCTACAAAATAGGGGATAGAATTATATTTTTTTAATTTTTTTTTTTACTAGTAATGGCGGTGATCTGCGATTTTTATTGTAACTGCGACATTATGGTGGACACATCGGACACTTTTGACACATTTTTGGGACCATTCACATTTATACAGCGAACAGTGCTATAAATATGCACTGATTACTGTATAAATGTGACTGGCAGGAAAGGGGTTAACACTAGGGGGCGATCAAGGGGTTAATATGTTCCCTGCTAGGTGATTCTTACTGTGGGGGGAGGGGACTGACTGGGGGAGGTGACCGATGGTTGTCCCTATGTACAAGGGACACACCATCCGTCTCCCCTCCCTGACAGGACGTGGATCTCTGTGTTTACACACAGAGATCCATGTCCCTGGCTCTGTGAGAGCCGATCGCAGGTACCTGGCGGACATCGCGGGGGGGCGCGCATTGCGGAAGTAAACAGGAGGACGTCCATGGACGCCCTCCCGGCAATTGAGCACCGCAATGTGGCCGTCTTTTCATAATGGCCCGGGCGCGAAGTGGTTAAACAAATAACAGTTTTGTTTTTTTAACTGAACACCGAAAAATAGCACAAATTTGCAGTATATTATTTTAAGTCTTTTTTATTTTCTGCTATTTCAGAGGGAGAGAGCAGGCAGATTTAATTTCTAAAAAATAAAAAAGATTTTCTATTTCTTAGGTTAAAGATCAAAATATGGATATGATTTCTGAGGGAGACTGAGGACATTGTGACTGGAAATAAAAAATGTATAACCTTTTTAGGAGAAGATACATTTTTTTTTACAGATTTGCACCACAGATACTGTAATAAGCCAGCATGCACAGAGTTTTATTTCAGTTGACATATTACATCTGGAAAATCTCTTGATTCAGAGACTGATGAAGCAAAACTGTTAAAGCTTAGCACCACAGATGTTAATCCTGTATGGACAGGCTGCAATATCTGAGCAACTGAACAGGCATATTGCATCTTGAATTAAAAATGAGTGCCTTGATTCAGAGACTGAAGAGGGAAACAGTTTAGCACCACAGCTAAGCCTATTTGGACAGGCTGCATTATTTTAAGAATTGAGCAGGCATACTCCATCTAGAGATGCAAAAACAATATTGTCTATTTTTTCCAAATTACAAGGAAAAAACTTGTGCAGATTTGCAGCACACCTTATAAATATTTTTTGGGTAGGATGCAATTTCTAAGGGAGAGAAGAAGCACATTGCACCTAGAAAAAAAAACATTTAGGTGAATGAACATTGTTACAGGCTTGCACTAGCCGACCAGCTTGCGCAGATATACTGTGGCAGGTCGGCTCTCCTGCAAGAATCACAATACTTGCACGCTGCGGGAGCGTGCCCGCAGGTCGGGCGGACTCGATGTCCACCGGTGACCCGCAATCACCTAATACAGAGGCAAAATAGGGATCTGCCTCTGTAGACAAGACGAATCCCCGTTCTGACAAGGGACATGTCAGAGATCTACTGTTTCTAGTCGTCAGGAACAGTGATCTCTGTCATGTCCCGGTGAGCCCATCCCCCCTACAGTTAGAACACACCTTGGGAACACATTTAACCCCTTGATCGCCCCTAGTGTTAACCCCTTTACTGCCAGTGTTATTTTTACATTGATCAGTGCATTCTTATAGGACTGATCAATGTAATAATGTCACTGGTCCCCAAAAAGTGTCATTTAGGGTCAGATTTGTCCGCCGCAATGTCGCAGTCATGCTAAAAATTGCAGATCGCCGCCATTACTAGTAAAAACAATTATTTTAAAAAAGTCCCTAAATCTATCCAATAGTTTGTACTGTAGACGCGAAACTTTTGTGCAAACCAATCAATATACGCCTATTGCGATTTTTTTACCAAAAATATGTAGAAGAATATATATTGGCAAAAACTGGTGAATAAATGTTTTTTTTAATATTTTTTGGGCATATGTTTTATAGCAAAAAGTAAAAAAATTTTTTTTCTAACTGTGGGGGGATGGGACTGCCTGGGGGAGGAGACTGATCATTGTTCATGCTTAGTATGAACAACAGATCACTCTCCTCACCTCTGACAGAACGGAGATCTGTTTACATTGACAGATCTCTGTTCTGTCTCTCTCAGGAGCAATCACAGGTGCCCAGCTGACATCGCGGCCGCCGGGCACGTGCATCGGCTCCATCGTCACAGGGCCCCCTACTGGTCTTAAAGCAGCCGACGTAAAGCTACGACAATTTGCCCAGGAGAGCCAACCTGCTGAAGTATAACTGCGGCAACTGGTCCTCTAGTGGTTAAAGTGATTTTAAAGTCGCGTTTTTTTTTTTGTTAAAACTAACAAACATGTTATATTTACCGTCTCTGTAAAGTGGTTTTGCACAGAGCAGTCCAGATCCTCCTCTTCTCGGGTCCCCTTCGGTGCTCCTGGCCCCTCCCTCCTGTTGCATTAGATAGAATTGCATAGAATGCATTAAGATAAAAAAAAAAACTTCTGCCTTTACAATCACTTTAAGCCTTCATTGGAGAGCCCACAATTGCTAGCTGGCTCTAAAGCCCCGTACACACGGTCGGACTTCCATCTGACTTTTCCGTGGATTTTTGTCCGAACGGAGTTGGCCGGGCACACCCATAGCATACACACCACAGGACTTTTCTGCAAACTTTCCCAAAACTTTTTGCAACATCACATGGTTTTTCTGCTCTTTTCTGCTCTTTACCGCCACCCTTTGGTCAACTTCTGCTATTGTTGGTTGATTTTAACATTAGTTGTTTTGTCCATCGGACAAAAGTCCTATGGTTTTCTGTACACATGGTAGGACTTTGCTCCATCGGACTTTTGTTAGGCAAAAGTTTGTCCGTTTGCAGACCCAACTTTTGTCCGATGAAAACAAAACCAAACAAAAAAAAGTTTGTCCGATGGAGCGTACACACGGTCGGATTGTTGGTGTGTATGGGGCTTTAGGGAGGTCAACAGATTCCTGCACAGCACATTCTCCATCTTTTGCTCCCACTGCAAGAGCAGGGTGAGATCTGTGACTTTCCTCTTTTAACTTTGATCCAGGATTCCAAACAATAATGATCCCTTTCCTTGATGCCATGAATCGTAGGGTCCTTTTGCAGGTTCTGGAGCATGAAGAAGCCCATCTGCACAAGTTTCCCGAGTACCTATAGTTGCTGAGTATGACATTGTCCTCACAACTACCTGCCCTCCAGCCATGTACAACTCCTGGAGTTCATGAGGGATGAAACCCACCCCTCAAAGTTTAATGTCCACCCATGCCCCGCCTGAATGCCACCATACTTCTCCTAATGCTCCTTCTGTACCTGCTGAGGTCTGACAGTGACAGTGTTTAAACACAATGTGCCTAAGACACTAGGAAGTCCTCCTCTTCCAATTGCAGATTTGCCTCCAGTGCCCTGTATATAATGACAGGCAGTGTCTTCTCCAGCTGGAACATCATAGAAAATGTGAAGCTAATGCATTTTCACAACTCACCATTCTGGATGCCTCCTCAAACAGTGACAATACAATGCATGTATCCTGTATAAGAAGCCACTGATGTGGGGAAGAGTACCCCAGCTCTCTACAGCCTGTCCTTGTGCTATACTCAAACATGTACTAATTTATGGTCTACTGATGCATGTTCAGAAAGTGGAGTTTGACGAGTGTGCGATTTTCAAATATCAGGTGATGTACAGGCAGATGGAATTTCACTATGCAGCATATGTGTTGGGTATGACGGCATAGAAAAGGCTACAGACTCTTTTGGCATGCCTCAGAAGATCTGTTAAGCCAGGTTACCTATACAGGTGGCCCTGCAACACCAGGTTGAGGATGTGTGCCAGAAAAGGCACTTGTGTGATCTTTCCCTTTTGAAGGGCATTCAGCAGGTTGGTGCCAGTCGTCACACATAATCTTTCCTGGCACACGATATCATGGGATTAACCACGCCTGTTGTGGACAAATAGGGGTTGATTTACTAAAGGCAGAAAGACTGTGCACTTTGGAAAGTGCAGTTGCCCTCTGCAAGAGCAGTTGCTCCAGAGCTTAGTAAATGAGCAGAAGCTCTGCTGACTTTCATCAACCAATCGTGCAAGCAAAAATGCTGTTTTTTGTATTTTCTTTGCATGTGATTGGGTATTCTTTGCAAAGTGAAGCTTTACCTCATTTACTAAGCTCTGGAGCAGCTGCACTTGCATAGTGCAATTGCACTTTCCAAGGTGCACAGTCTATTGGCCTTTAGTAAATCAACCCCATATTGTTTTGAAGTGTTACCTGTTGCACTACACATGACTTTATTTTCAGTGTTATATAGCGCCGTATTTATAAGGGGTTAATTTATTATGTTTTGAGCATGTGACGGACCGCCTGGCACCCCCCAAGATACAGCTCTCATCCACTCTGGAACCAGGAACCGGATATTATAGAGCCCCCTCAAAAGCCAAGGCCCATATTCAATAGGCAAGAGGCTACCTTGCAGTCCCCTCCAAAAGCCACTGCCCCAGTTGGGTCAGTCACAGAGAACATATAATTTATGATTGTTAGTATACTACACACTGACAACTCTCTCTCTCCTTGCAATACTGTATGCTGGGACAGCAGCTTTTTTATAGTGTGTGGGATGAAACGTTATTAAAAATAATAATTGACCAAATAATTCAATGCATTGATGGGACATTCAGTGAAGCAATTTCTGCCAAATGTACTTAACATTCGGATTTAATATAAACAATCCAATCCAAACAGCCAAAGTTTGCCTCAGCCTATCTTTAACAATGGGAACAGAGATAATTCATAACTAGGCATTGGGGATTTTTTATAAGTGAGCAAAGCAGCCATAGTGTCAGTGTTTTGGAAGTTGCAGTGTGGAATAGATAGAGAATAGACAAAAGATGAAAAATTGCATGCATGCAAGAAGAGATTAGGGTCATTTAGGAAACAGTACTTTAATTTGGATTGCTAGCTCTTTGGGCAATCAACAGCACCAATAGCAGCCCTGCTATTTTCTTTCTTTACCAAGGACTTTTTTGTCTACAATTTTGCTTGATTTGATGTCAGGGGTCACTTTTAACTGCTTCCCCATACATTGCAAAATGGGCTTTTGTTCCAGGACACTGACATTTTTTGGATTTTTTTTTTTATTTGGGGGTATATTGGCTTTGTTTTTTCACATTGATAGGGCATTTTTTTTAATTGTGTGGGCAGCATTCACTTGTTAAAGATCATCTGTTCTTGAGATGTCTTTTGTTTGCAGCATGCTGCTGCATTGTTTGAAAGAAAAAAAACAACAAGGTGCACGCACAGTGCACATCTAAAGCACCTCACATTATATCACTCACATTCACGGTTGAAAAAAAAATTAGGCATACGCCAGTTGGGCTTATTAACCCTGTTGCTGGCAAACTTTACACAGCTGTATCCTCTGTAGTATATTTATAGCAGTAAAACCCAAGCCTGTGCTTTTTGCCATATACATTTTAGCCTAGCTTGCCTATTAAAATCATTCTGCTGCTAGCCAATGTTACACTGATGTTTCTTTTGTGGTCTACTAATTCTTCTAGTAAAACACCTGCCTGTACTCATTCAGGTGAATTCACAAAGTTTCTATGACACTTTTTAGCATAATGTACTGGAGAGTAAAGAATATTTGGGAAATACTGGCACTTAGTCCAAGGAGTTCCTTAAGGTAGAATAAATATAAGGAATAATATAATATATACAGGCATACCCCACTTTTAAGTACACAATGGGGTTTATTTACTAAAGCTAGAAAGTGCGAAATCAGGCTCACTTCTGCATAGAAACCAATAAGCTTCTAACCCCAGCTTGTTCAATTAAGCTATGGTAATAAAACCTTGAAGTTCATCGGTTTCTATGAAAAAGTGAGCCTCATTTTGCTCTTCCCAGCTTTAGTAAATAAATCCCATTGTGTAATTAAAAGTGGGGTATTCCTGTACTATAATATTAGAAATAAACAGGTAAAACAAATTAATAAGTAAATGCAAAACTTGAGAAAGGATTTCCCTCTGAAACATTACCAGGTAACAGAGACACTGTCTCCAAAATCCAGGAGTCCCTTTGCTGGGCCTGTCTTAAAGAGTGCACGCTGTGAGTCAGCCGCAGCCCTTGGTTTGGACCCACAATCCTCTCCACCACCCACACTGATGGAGACACAGCTCCCACTCACATATCCCCCCCTCCTCCTCCCCCTCCAGTGTTCACCTTCGCTTACCTTGCAAGATGTACTCTGGTGGCGGTTTTCACTGAAACCAAGAAGTGGCTATTTGCAACATAGCCTCCCTTTTCCCTGTGATTCTGGCCGCTGCTACAGATTATACACACTCCAGAGTACAGTTCTGATCCAGCCAAACATCATTGATCTGCTTAACAGTGAGTCCCACTAGTTCTCATTCCACCATCTATGCAGTATTTACTTATTGAATTTCTATCTATTTATTACTGACGCAATAACATTCCTCTAAGCACGGAGTAGAAACGTATAAATTCTTGGTACTTTGACTTTCACTATACCTCTGTGCAGCAATTGTTGGTGCAAGCGACAGATTAATATACCTGTTGTAAACAGGTACATGAATCTGGGGCTCTCACTGAGACTGGAGAGTCCAGGCTGAGCTCCCTCCCTACCGCTACAGTTGTCAAATAGACAGAGCAGTTGCCTAGGAGTTTTAAAGGTGGGCGGGTGGAGTCTAAATGGGTTAAAAGACACTAGTTCTCCATCAGGTGTGCTCCCTTTGTTACTGACAGCAGGCAGTGATCAAATCCATGGTCAATACACACCCTGCTATTGGCTATATAATCTGCCCACTGCCTGCTATCAATGACTTGACGGGGAACTAGTGTCTCAGCTTCCCCATCGGGCACAGCCTACTGTCAGTGTCCCTGGTTGCTAGAAGGCTGTCAGATGTGAAGCTGACAGCATAGTTAAAGCGGTTGTATACCCTGGGAAAAAACAAACAAACCTGTAAGGCAAAGGTATAATGAGCTAGTATGACCTCTTGCATCTCAGTGTGAGCAGACAAACGATCCCCCTGGGTAAGCACATCATTACAATTTAAAATCTTCCATTATAAATATTTATCTTTTCCCTTTGGAACTATATTCTTTAAACACAACTTAAAACTTTGATTATCTTTTATAGAATCACTACTACACATTGTAACTGAATCTCCTATTTGAAGGAGTTACACATTTATACTATAAGGTAACACTTTTACACCTTTTTAACACTTTATTCGTTTATCACTTTCCACTGATCCATGGATAACTTGTTTCATTTTTACTGTGGAGGGTGGGTTTTGTTTTTTATGGGGTGGATGGTCTTTTCGGGGGGAGGGGGGGTAGGGAAAGGGGGGAGGGGTGCGTTTTGGGGAGGGGGGAGGGGGGGTGTGGGGTAACAAAACCGTTTACGGGGAGGACAACCACGTGTGAGTCACGTCAGGTATAACTCCCTTAGGGAGCCATACGGGGGGGGGGAAATTAGGGGTTTATAAGTTATACACCAGTTAGGGAATCTCTGGATTAGAGGGTAAGAATAGCCGGGTTGTGGGGGGGGGGGGACTCATCAGCTTTTACAACATGCACTAGTTTAATTTGACACTTCCATTACACAATTTTTCACGTTAATTTGCATCTGTTGCTTCATCATTCCATCACATTGATCCTCATACACATCCCTGTTTTTTGTCACAGCGTCACCTGAAAGACAATGTAAATCACAAATACTATTGACTGATTTATATATCAATCAATAAATCTATAAACATAAAGATAACAATAAATAATTGAACAACTGAGATGACATACCCAATTGAGAGGATGTACAATTTTGTCTGCTCAACACTTTAAAGTTTTATATGTCTTACTATTTAAATGATACATTGCCAAGCACTGTGTAATCATGCTTTAAATGCTCCGCTGCAGGTGTCAGCCCCTTCCTGCGTTTTTCCCCCCCATTTGGGGATCCTCATCCTATATGGTGAATTCTTGTAAACTGCAGTCCCCTCCAGCGTTATCCCAGTGCGTGGGGAATCCACACGACCAGGAGGGTGTTCTGGGACCCTGGGGCATCTCCTGTTGGAAATCTTGGTAAAAATGTTCAGTGTCTACACACGATAAATTGGTGACTATGTTATTTATATATTTTTAAATTTTGTAAAAAATTTGTGAAAATATTTGATACTTACTCTATATAACCTTTTTATAGCAACACCGAAACCTCTGAAGAAGACCCATGGAAAGGGTCGAAACGCGTTAGGAGGTGCCACATAGTTTCACATACAATTGTGTTAAACTGTATGACCACTTTCAGTGTTTGCAATTGTGTTCAATGACATGTTACCAGAACTCATATCTTAAATCTGTACCACCATTTTCCTTTGAATTTTAATAAATTTATTTTCTTACATACATTGTCATCAATTTTTGAATCGAGCTGCCTAAAAACCCTACTGGGGGATCTTCCCATTCTTCAGATTATTGGGGTGAGCAGCAATATCCCTCTCCTATTGTGTCTTTTCCATTCCACGTATGCACCGCATACTAGCTCATTATAAAATACTTACCGTAGAACGAAGCGCCCGCACCACCTCCCGGTCACTGCTGAGGGAGCTGACATGTTCCCTCAGCGTTTCTTCTGGGTTCGTGGCTCCGGCGCTGTGAGTGGCTGGAGCCGCAATTTCCATCAATTTCCACCTAGCTGCATGCTAGGTGAATATCTCCTAAACCGTACAGGTTTAGGAGATAATAATTTTATCTACAGGTAAGCCTTATTATAGGCTTACCTGTAGGTAGAAATGTGCAAGCAGGGTATACAACCACTTTAACAACCAGTAAAAACTGGGGATGGTAGGGGGCAGTGGTAGTAAACATGTCCCCTACTACACACTTACAGAGATAGGCACTGTTTCTGTACGCCAAGTTTAAGTTGGTTTTAATTACCTCCAGTTTCGTTATCGACTAACTGGATGTAATTATTTTTTAATTTGGTGCATTAATAATTGCACTGTGTAAAAGTGAATTATTGCTCTCACTCTAGCATGCACAGCAATTCCTAATATACGTGGACAATGTCATTTTTGCACATGCGCACCCATAGCACGCAATTCATATAAAAATGTACATCAGGGCAGGGGGCTTTAGATTTTTTTTTATTTCATTAAACTTTAATATTTTAAACTTTCCTTTCTTCTACCTTAACTTTATTGCTCTCGCAAGGGGGTTAACAAGCCCTCTTATGTGATGACAGGTTCTCTTTTCCGTTTAAGCTTTTTCTGATTAACCATGGATTTCCTGGTTCTTGGTACCCAGTGGAGATCAGAAAATGGATGTTTGCTGATTTAATGTTGCTCTTCTTTCTAACATAAACCATGGAGATTATGGGCATTCAGGCAGATAAGGTCAAGCTGGGGGCAGGGGCACATTTCCAGCAGTATTGAAGTGATTAGGCACCTGAATTACTTCTACCAGATAGCTAGCAGCCTGGGGTAGAAAAGTAAAACAACCATTGGCTGCTGGGGGTGGGCTGACAATGCTCAGGGCCCTGAACCAAATATAGCAAGGGCCCCCGGTCAGGCCCACCCCTGACCCCGCCCCTACATTTTGCACAAAGTATAACTTCTGCCTTTTTTTATGGGACCTAGAGGGGGGTCTCTCTTTAACAGTGTCCATTAGACAGTCTGTTAGAAAGCATCCTCTCCAGGCCCCATTAGAGTCTACAACAGAGTCTTATGGGACCTGGGGGGGTCTCTCTCTAATAGTGTCCATTAGAGATTCTCTGTTAGAGAGAGACCCCCCTCCAGGACCCATTAGAGACTACAAAGGAGTCTAATGGGACCTAGAGGGGGGTCTCTCTAACAGAGGCCCTTTCAGTGTCCATTATAGAGTATGTTATAAAGAGTCCCCCACAGGTCCCATTAGAGAATGCAAAGGGGTATAATGGGACCTGGAGGGGGGTCTCTTTCTAACAGAGTGTACAATGAACACCTTCATTCACTCTGGTCCTCACAGGACCCCTTCTTGTGCCATGACTCTCATCCCTGCCCCAACCTCTCACAAAGTAGAAAAAAGTGGCACTGTGTAGCGCTCCTCTTACCTTAACTATGGGTACTGTAGTTGTGGCTGTCTCCCGTGTCCTCTGTGGATTCGGATGTTGGTAAAGCTACCTAAATGGCCAGCAGGGATTTTTGAATCTGGCCAGGCCATTTTAAAGGGTCATACCACAAGAAAAGTGTCATTAGAGTTTAGGGATCTGCTGCCCTCCACTGTCTGTTGTGATATGGGGGATTGCTAGCTTGTGAGGAAGATGCATTTTTAGTGTGCTTAGCATCAGCTGGTCTCTAAGGGCTTAAAAAAAAGAAAAATCCATAGACATAGATTCCCAAACAGGAGTCTTCTCCAACAAATATTAGAAACAAAGAAAATGCTAGCCCACTTGGCTACGCTTCAGCAGCTCCACTTCTTTTAGAAGCCGTCTCCCCAGGTTCCTCTGTTTTCATCACAGCACCTCGCTGCATGGGCCCACTCCTGGCCTCCAGGTAGTGTCTTCCCAGCACCCCAGGTTCTCACGCTTCTTCTGACAGGGCTGTTCACACAAATGGCAGCAACTGCCCTGAGTACTCATCAGACCTGACTTAGAACAGTTGTGTGGCTTGTGCACCTGGACAAACACTTAACTTGCAGGCTTCTAGTAAGAACTTGACACAGGATTTAAGGTTCTGTCCTACCCAAGATACTTTGGAACCTTCAAATTCCAGGCCCAAAATAGAACTACAGAATCTGGAGAAAGCTTAAAACACAGCTTTCTTCATTCAGAAACAACATCCTAAATCTTTGCGGTGATCTGCAATTTTTAGCAGGACTGCGACATTGTGGTGAACAAATTTAACCCTAAGTGACACTTTTTGGGGACCAGCGACACCAATTCAGTGATCAGTGCTAAAAGAATTGCACTAATAAATGTATAAATGACTCTGGCAGGGAAGGGGTTAACACTAGGGGGCGATCAAAGGGTTAACTCTGTTCCCTGGGTGTGCTCTAACTGTGTAGGGGATAGGCTCACTGGGCTCACTGGGACAACACAGAGATCGCTGTTCCAGATCACTAGGAACAGCAGATCTCCATGTTGTCCCCTGTCAGAACGGGGATCTGCCTTGCTTACATATTGACATCTCCGTTATGCCTCTCTGTACCGCAATCCCGGGTGGCCGGAGGACATCGAGTCCGCCGGACCCGCACGTGTGCTCCCCCAGCGTGCAGCGCCCACAGTATCTCATGCTCCAAGCGACGTACAGGTACATCATTCCACACAGCTGGGCCACCTTTCTGCAGTATATGTGCGGTGGGCAATCCGGAAGTGGTTAAAGATTTCAACTGAGATCCTAATTTTGGTGAAATCTTCTTCATTAGCATGCCGAACAGGACTTGCCTCCGTGAAGGCATAAAGGGTCTAAATATTGCCAAAAAAGTCAAACACTGTTCTGTTTAGTTTACTTGAAGTCAAGCATCTACTAGGACAAGGCTCAAACAGTGTACATAGATTTTTTTCACAATTTATTTCTTTACATTTTATCTGAACACCTGTAGTGCATCCAGACAGTAGCTGCTCCATCAAAGCATACAGAGATCACTGATTACCAGTCAGTTTTAAGAATTCCAAGAACTTTTGTTATCTGGTCAAAGATTAACTGAGTGTCAACTGTTAAGAGCATCTGAATCGACACAAATGGACTACAAAGTTCCCTATGTAGCACTGTCCCCATAGGGATTGCTGTGTGTGGATTTTCCTGGGTCTCCCCCTTATTATCTTACAGACAGTTACTAGGGGTTTTCACACAATCACCCGTACTCTCATCCGCTCGTTATCCAATAATCAATCCAGGTTTTTTTGGGGGGGAATTTATTGTTGGAATTTGGATGGGAGAAGGGAATACTGGGATACTCCAACTAGAACTAATTACAAATGAGGACAACTCTCACTTGGCCTCAATAGGTTGAATGTGGTAGCAGACTCTCTGCTGTACCATACTTCACGCGTATGGGAGAAATAAGACTTGTTGAAACTGTTTTATCTTCAGGAAACTCACTACCATCCCCTTTGGCTGACACTAATCTACTGACTCTACTAGCTGAAGGGATGGCCCTCACAGGACAGGCCCCATGACACAGATTCATACTCACAGTAGGCATAAACGGATCCTTCCTGGTGTGTCTCCCTTTCAGTCAGCTCTGTAGGACATCTGGGTTGCAGCTTTACTCAGATTCAGGCCCTCAGGTCAACCACCTGAGGCCGCATGGCAGCTTGTGTAAAGGAGGGGCAGCCACCCCCTTCCTCTGGGACCCTGTTCTCCAGCCAAAGACCCCGAGCACATGTGCTCTTGGCATATATACAGTCACCCAGCATGCACTGAGGTACTTTCCTCTGCCAATGGCCAGGGATGTAACTATGCCTGTGCTCTCATTTGTCAGGTTTCCTCCCACTGTCCAATATGCCCCATCCTATTGGACCAGTGTGAAACATTCAGACAACATGAGTAGCACCTGAACACCATGAACAGACCCTAGAAAAGGATCCCTGCTCCCTGGTAGGCAGAGAGCATCTAAATTTACCTGACAGCTTTCCTGGTAAGCAAAAACTATACTCTCTTCTAGCACCTACCTAGGAGGGTGCTACACCTATTAAAATATTAATTCAATACATCTGTTCATGGTGTCAACAGTATCATCCGCAATTATTGAAATAGTTTTTTCCATTTATTGATGACACAATTTTTTGTTGCACAACATTATGTAAGGATGTAATTAAATAATTTTGGATGCGATTACTCTTTCTTGCACATGCCTTTCAATGACAGGATCATATTTTTTTAGTGGATGGATAATATTTAGAAATATACCTTTCTCATGGCTGTCAGTTTTTTCATTGAGACCTCTGAATGGTCTGCCACCTATCGCCAAACACTGAACAATGTCAATCAGTCGCTCCATAACATTTCTGTTTTGGCACCTTTCTTCTTCTTTTTTGGATAGGTAAGGTATTCTAAATGAACTACTAGCTCTGACATCCTTAGTGGCTATCGGCTTGTAGTCCTCAATGACCTACCAGAGCACTGTGGAGTGTATCGGCTTACCCGTATGGGATGTAAGGGTAAGCCCATACATCAACAGTGTGCATGAGACCCGCATGGCAACAGCGATCTGCTGATCACTGGTGCAATGCATTCCAGGCTCCTGCAAGAAAAAATAATAAATGCAAATTTGTTTACCTGCTAAAAATTAGCATTTTTTTTTTTTTTTTTAAAGTGAACTTATCTTTTCATTTCTTAATTTTCCCCAAAAATTGTGACAAAAAATTACAACTAAACAAAAATCTCTGTGCCTCTTACTAAATGCCTCAGACTGTCTACTTTCCAAAAAGGGGTCATTTGAGGGTCCTGGTATTTTATCAGCTCAGGAAATGAGATAGGCTGCCAGTACATCGGGATTGATCGATTTTCAAATATATACTTATATATATATATAAATATATATACATACAGTTGTATGCAAAGGTTTAGGAACCCCTGACAATTTCCATGATTGTCATTTATAAATATTTGGGTGCTTGGATCAGCAATTTAATTGTGATCTATCAAATAACTGAAGGACACAGTAATATTTCAGTAGTGAAATGAGGTTTATTGGATTAACAGAAAATGCACAATATGCATCAAAACTATATTAGACAGAAGCATATATTTGGGCACCCTTGTCATTTTGTTGATTTGAATACCTGTAACTACTTAGCACTGATTAATTAGAACACACAATTGGTTTGGTGAGCTCATTAAGCCTTGAACTTCATAGACAGGTGCATCCAATCATGAGAAAGGGTATTTAAGGTGGCCAATTGCAAGTTGTTGTTCTCTTTGACTCTCCTCTGAGGAGTGGCAACATGGGGGCCTGAAAACAACTCTCAAATTACCTGAAAACAAAGATTGTTCTACATTATGGTTTAGGGGAAGGCTACAAAAGTTATCATATAGATATAAGCTGTCAGTGTCCACTGTGAGGAGCATAGTGAGGAAATGGAAGACCACAGGCACAGTTCTTGTTAAGGCCAGAAGTGGCAGGCCACATAAAATATTGGAGAGGCAAAGGTGAAGGATGGTGAGAATGGTCAAAAACAGCCTACGGACCACCTCCAAAGACCTACAACATCAACTTGCTGCAGATGGTGTCACTGTGCATCCTTCAACAATTCATCACACTTTGCACAGGGAGAAGCTGTATGGGAGAGTGATGCGAAATAAGCCTTTTCTGCACACACGCCGCAAACGGAGTCACTTGAGGTATGCAAACGCACATTTGGACAAGCAAGCTTCATTTTGGAATACGGTGCTGTGGACTGGTGAAACAAAGATTGAGTTATTTGGTCATAACAAGGGGCGTTATGCATGGCGGCAAAAGAACACAGCATTCCAAGAAAAAAACTTGCTACCCACAGTAAAATTTGGTGGAGGTTGCATCATGCTGTGGGGCTGTGTGACCAGTGCCGGTACTGGGAATCTGGTTAAAGTTGAGGGTCGCATGGATTCCACTCAATATCAGCAGATTCTTGCTAATAATGTTGAGGAATCAGTCACAAAGTTGAAGCTACGCCGGGGCTGGATATTTCAACAAGACAACGACCCAAAACACTGCTCAAAATCTACTCGGGCATTTATGCAGAGGAACAAGTACAATGTTCTGGAATGGCCATCCCAGTCCCCAGACCTGAATATCATTGAACATCTGTGGGGTGATTTTAAGCGGGCTGTCAATGTTCGGCAACCATCAAACCTAACTGAACTGGAGATGTTAAAGTGGGTGTAAACCCATAAAACGTTTTTTTTTTTTTTAGCCCACCTGCAAGACAAAGCTATAATGAGCTAGTATGACTAGCATACTAGCTCATTAATTACCACTTACCTTAGATCGGGGCCCCCGAAGCCATCCGTGTCCCTCTCTCCAGCCGCAGCCATCGCTGCGGCGATAGCCGGAATGTTACTTCCGGGTATCGCCGCTCCAGCCAATCACAGCGCCGCTCCGGCGCTGTGATTGGCCCGGAGCGGCAAAGACGTGACTCCGCGCATTCGCGCGGGAGCCGTCAAATTCGGCTAAGCCCAAGCATTGCTGGGACTTAGCCGAATTTGTGAATGGGATTAACCCCATGAATGCGCCGCTGTCTACGGCGCGCATGCGCCGTAGACAGCGGCGCCTGTGATTTTAGTAAATATCTCCTAAACCGTGTAGGTTTAGGAGATATTTCTTGCACCTACCGGTAAGCCTTAATCTAGGCTTACCGGTAGGTGCAAGTTTCAAAAGTGGGTTTACAACCACTTTAAAGAGGAATGGTCCAAAATACATTCATCCAGAATCCAGACACTCATTACAGGCTATAGGAAGGGTCTAGATGCTGTTATTTCTGCTAAAGGAGGCTCTACTAAATATTAATGTGATTTTTCTGTTAGGGTGCCCAAATTTATGCACCTGTCTAATTTTGTTTTGATGCATATTGCGCATTTTCTGTTAATCCAATAAACCTCATTTCACTACTGAAATATTACTGTGTCCTTCAGTTATTTTATAGATCAAAATGAAATTGCTGATCCAAACACCCAAATATTTATAAATGAAAATCATGGAAATTGACAGGGGTTCCTAAACCTTTGCATACAACTGTATATATGCTTTTACCCCCTTTCAGCTTTCAGTGTTGTCGCACTTTGAATGGCAATTACTCTAGTCATGAAACACTGTAACCGTATGGAATTTTTATAATTTTTTTTATAATTTTTTGAGACAGATAGAGCTTTCTTTTGGTGGTATTTAATTACCACTGAGTTGTTGTTTTTTTGGTATATAAACGAAAAAAATACAGAACATTTTCTATAAAAAACACATTTCTATTATTCTATTCATAAAGGTTTGCAAATAAATAACCTTTCTTCATAAATTTAGGCCAGATGTATTCTGCTACATGTTTTGGTAAATATAACCCACATTTTTATTCTGTGTGAAAGCTATAGTCTAGAGTCTACAAACTATGATATATATATTAAAATTGATCAGGATGATAGTATGGGGTATAGTGGTGATCTGGATGCTGGTATTAGGTATGGCGATAATCAGGACATTGGTATGTGTTATGGCGATGATCATGTCACTGGTATGGTGGTGATCAGGACACTGGTATGGTGTTTGGCGGTGATCAGGATGTTGGTATAGAGTATGGCGGTGATCAGGATGCTGGTATGGGGTATAGAGGTGATCATTGCACTGATATGGGGTATGGCAGTGATCAGGATGCTGGCATGGGGTATGGTATTGATCAGGAAGCTGGTATGGGGTATGACCTTGATCAGGATGGCTGGTATGGGGTATGGCGGTGATCAGGATTAGGGATGAGCTTCGAGTTCGAGTCGAACTCATGTTCGACTCGAACATTGCCTGTTCGCCCGTTCGCCGAACAGCGAACAAATTGGGGTGTTCGCGGCAAATTCGAAAAATCTATGGGAGAAATCTAAAGTGCTAATTATAAAGGCTTATATGCAAGTTATTGTCCTAAAAAGTGTTTGGGGACCCGGGTCCTGCCCCAGGGGACATGTATCAATGCAAAAAGAAGTTTTAAAAACGGCCGTTTTTTCGGGAGCAGTGATTTTAATAATGCTTAAAATGAAAAAATAAAAGTGAAATATTCCTTTAAATTTCGTACCTGGGGGGTGTGTATGATATGCATGTAAAGTGGTGCATGTTTCCCGTGCTTAGAACTGTCCCTGCAAAAAATGTCATTTTTGAAAGAAAAAAAGTCATTTAAAACTGACTCGCGGCTATTAATGAATTGTCGGCTCCCGGCAATACATACAAAAGTCATTGATAAAAAAAAAAAAAAAAGCGTGGGGGTTCCCCAGAATTCAATTACCAGGCCCTTCAGATCTGGAATGGATATTAAGGGGAACCCCGCCGCAAATTTTAAAAAAAATTGACGTGGGGTTCCCCCAAATATCCATTCCAGGCCCTTCAGATCTGGCATGGATTTTAAGGGGAACTCCACCCCAAATTTAAAAAAAAATGGCGTGGAGTCCCCCTAAAAATCCATACCAGACCCCTTATCCGAGCACGCAACCTGGCCGGCCGCAGGGGAAAAGGGGGGAACGAGAGAGCGGCCCCCCCTCCCTCCTGAACCGTACCAGGCCACATGCCCTCAACATGGGGAGGATGTCCCCATGTTGATGGGGACAAGGGCCTTATCCCCACAACCCTTGCCCGGTGGTTGTGGGGGTCTGCGGGCGGGGGGCTTATCGGAATCTGGAAGACCCCTTTAACAAAGGGGACCCCCAGATCCCGGCCCCCCCTATGTGAATTGGTAAGGGGTACATTGTACCCCTACCATTTCACGAAGTAAGCGTAAAAAAATGTTTAAAAAACACACAAACACCTTGAAAAAGTCCTTTATTTAAAAAAAAAAACATTCCAGCCGTGAAATCCAGTGTCCCGCGGCGATCCCGATGTCCAGTGCTGTCCTTCATTGGTTGTGCCTGAGCGGACCTGATGGGGAACTCCCTCTCAGTATTTTAAATGTATAGACCCGCCCCTTCTAAAGTTCCCCATCAGGTCCGCTCAGCGGACCAGATGCGGAACATGAGAAGGGGCGGGTCTATACATGTATTACCAAAGTGAGAGCAGTTCCCCATCAGGTCCGCCCCCTCGGTATGTCGGACCCGCCTACGTCATTAGCTTGAGCGGGGAAACTTCCTTCACTATGTAAGTTTAAATTTACATAGTGAAGGCATTGGCTTGAGCGGGGAAACTTCCTTCACTATGTAAATTTAAATTTACATAGTGAAGGAAGTTCCCCGCTCAAGCCAATGACGTAGGCGGGTCCGACATACCGAGGGGGCGGACCTGATGGGGAACTGCTCTCACTTTGGGAATACATGTATAGACCCGCCCCTTCTCATGTTCCGCATCTGGTCCGCTGAGCGGACCTGATGGGGAACTTTAGAAGGGGCGGGTCTATACATTTAAAACACTGAGAGGGAGTTCCCCATCAGGTCCGCTCAGGCACAACCAATGAAGGACAGCGCTGGACATCGGGATCGCCGCGGGACACTGGATTTCACCGCTGGAATGTTTTTTTTTTTTTTTTTTAAATAAAGGACTTTTTCAAGGTGTTTGTGTGTTTTTTTTAAACATTTTTTTACGCTTTCTTCGTGAAATGGTAGGGGTACAATGTACCCCTTACCAATTCACATAGGGGGGGCCGGGATCTGGGGGTCCCCTTTGTTAAAGGGGTCTTCCAGATTCCGATAAGCCCCCTGCCCGCAGACCCTCACAACCACCGGGCAAGGGTTGTGGGGATGAGGCCCTTGTCGCCATCAACATGGGGACATCCTCCCCATGTTGAGGGCATGTGGCCTGGTACGTTTCAGGAGGGAGGGGGGGCCGCTCTCTCGTCCCCCCCTTTTCCCCTGCGGCCGGCCAGGTTGCGTGCTCGGATAAGGGGTCTGGTATGGATTTTTAGGGGGACTCCACGCCATTTTTTTTTAATTTGGGGTGGAGTTCCCCTTAAAATCCATGCCAGATCTGAAGGGCCTGGAATGGATATTTGGGGGAACCCCACGTAAAAAAAAATTAAAATTTGCGGCGGGCCAGGTTGCGTGCTCGGATAAGGGGTCTGGTATGGATTTTTAGGGGGACTCCACGCCATTTTTTTTAAATTTGGGGTGGAGTTCCCCTTAATATCCATTCCAGACCTGAAGGGCCTGGTAATTGAATTCTGGGGAACCCCCACGCTTTTTTTTATTTTTTATCAATGACTTTTGAATGTATTGCCGGGAGCCGACAATTCATTAATAGCCGCGAGTCAGTTTTAAATGACTTTTTTTCTTTCAAAAATGACATTTTTTGCAGGGACAGTTCTAAGCACGGGAAACATGCGCCACTTTACATGCATATCATACACACCCCCCAGGTACGAAATTTAAAGGAATATTTCACTTTTATTTTTTCATTTTAAGCATTATTAAAATCACTGCTCCCGAAAAAACGGCAGTTTTTAAAACTTTTTTTTGCATTGATACATGTCCCCTGGGGTAGGACCCAGGTCCCCAAACACTTTTTAGGACAATAACTTGCATATAAGCCTTCATAACTAACACTTTCGATTTCGAACGTTCGAGTCCATTGTATTTAATAGGGTTCTAAATTTCACACGAACATTTTGTCTGTTCGCAGGTTCTGGTGCGAACCGAACAGGGGGGTGTTCGGCTCATCCCTGATCAGGATGTTGGCATGGCATATGACGGTGATCAGGATGCTGGTATGGGGTATGGTAGTGATCATGGCTTTGGTGTTGGGTATGGCAGTGATTAGGACGCTGGTATGGGGTATAGCGGTGATCAGGATATTGGTATGGCATATGGCAGTGATCAGGATTCTGGAATGGGGTATGGCGGTGATCATGGCATTGGTAAGGAGTTTGGCTATTATCAGGATGCTGGTATGGCAGTATGGCGGTGATCAGGATGCTGGTATGGGGTACGGCAGTGATCAGGATGCTGGTATGATGGTGATCAGGGTGCTGGTATGGTGAATGGCGGTGATCAGGACATTGGTATGGTGTATGGCATGTAATTGTGATCAGATTCGAAGGACCAGACTCGAAGGGCCTGGTATGGAATGGGGGGACCACCCGCTGTTTTTTTTCTGAATTTTGTTTTGCCGGCATTCTCTTGTTCACATTTCAGCTCTCACCGGGAGGCCCGCTGATAGCTGACGAGTAATTGGCAGGTTGGCTCCCGTGGGCGAACTGTCGTAGCTATACGTCGGCTCGCCTTTTGACTACTAGGGTGCGCGCGCACATCTGCAGCACGACGCCGGAGCTGATGTGTGTGCCTCATGGTCGCGATGACCGCCGGGCACCCGCGATTTCTCCACACAGAGAGAGAACGGAGATCTGTCAATGTAAACAGACAGATCTCCATGCTGTCAGGGGTGAGGAGAGTGATCTGTTGTTCATGCTAACAATCGCTATCCTCACCCAGGCAGTCCCACCCCCCACAGTTAGAATCACTCCCTAGGTAACACAGTTAACCCCTTGATCGCCCCCTACTGTTAACCCCTTCCCTGCCAGTGACATTTACACAGTAATCAGTGCATTTTTATAGCACTGATCACTGTATAAATGTCAATGGTCTCAAAAATGTGTCAAAAGTGTCCGATCTGTCTGCCATAATGTCGCAGTCCCGATAAAAATCGCTGATCACCACCATTACTAGTAGAAAATAAATAAATAAATCATGCCAGAAATCTTTCCACTATTTTGTAGAAGCTATAACTTTTGCGCAAACCAATCAATATACGCTTATTGCAATTTTTATTTCCAAAAATATGTAGCAGAATACATATCGGCCTAAACTGAGTAAAAAATTAGCTTTTTTAAAAAAAATAGGGGATATTTATTATAGCAAAAAGTACAAAATATTGTGTTTTTTTCAAAATTGTCAGTCTTTTTTGTTAAAAAGCACAAAAAATAAAAACCGCGGAGATGATCAAATACCACCAAAAGAAAGCTCTATTTGTGGGAAAAAAAGGACGTAAATTTTGTTTGGGAGCCACGTCGCACAACCGCGCAATTGTCATTCAAAGCGTGACAGTGCTGAAAGCTGAAAATTGGCCTGGGCAGGAAGGCGGTGAAAATGCCAAGTATTGAAGGGGTTAAAGGCTTTTTATTCATTGTACCATTCTAAGCAGGCAGGGAGGATTGACAAAGCTATCATCTCGATTCTTGTGATAATAATATTTCTCTCAGTTAAAATAAATTATGCTTTCTCCTGGCCCATATGTTCTAATTTAGAGCACCAGATTCTTCCATAATGAACTATACGCTACCAGATAACAGCTATTTATCTTGCCTACAAGTTACTGTCACTAAATGAATAGTTTACATATTTAGAAGGGTAGGAAGAGGATGTGTAAGGAACGTGATTGCTTGCAAAGCAACCATTACCAGTTTGTTCTCCATAATTCTTTACTCTTCTTTTAAGATACCCTATAGTAAGAGGCATTTGATGTTAACAATGCATGGAAAGAACTGTATCCTGGGCCCACCTTAGTTCACTGAGCTTCAGGCTAGGTTCACACTGCTGCAAATTCAAAATCGCGCGATTTTTCCGTGATTTTGCCATGAATTTGCGGCGATTTCAGGGAATGCCAGTCTATAGAGCTAAATTCGCATTGCACACGGATCAAACTCGCACAGGACCCTTTTTTCCCGCAGCTTAGATTCGCAACGCATTGATGTGAACGGCACTAATGTAAAACAATGATATTCAAATGACTTGTGAATTTGAGCAATCGCAACGGTTCAAATTCACAATAGAATTCGCAGCAGTGTGAACCCAGCCTCATGCCGCGTACACACGACCGCTTTTCTCGACGAGAAAAACTGAATTTTTTTTTTTCGCCGAGAAAAACGATCGTCTGTGGGCTTTATGTCATTTTTCTCGTTGAGAAAAACGGCATAAAAAACGACGAGAAAAATTAGAACATGTTCTAAATTTTCTCATCGTTTTTTCCAGCATTTTTTTCCGCGGCAGTTTTCCCATAGGGAGACACTGCCGCGGAGCCCACAGACGGTCGTTTTTCTCGTCAAGAGAAAAAATGACGGGAAAAACGACCGTGTGTAGGGAACCAAGCGGTTCCCTCGTTTTTCCTGTCATTATTCACGGCGGTTTTTTAACCGCCGTGAATAATGATCGTGTGTACGCGGCATCAGATGTGTTTTGTTTATCCAACTTGATTCTCTATATGACTGCATCATTATATTGAACATAATCTGGTACTTTAAGTTCATGTGATTCTTTTGGTGTCTCTCGCTTTACTATTTTTTATGAGGCCAAGATAATTGCTGTGACTCATTACATTTTAGTGCATTAATCCTCATAGATTTTATAGATCCTCTAGAAAAAGGCTGTTATTTTTCATTGCCTGATTTGTGATATAAAATAGGTGCCAATGGTAAACATCTGGAACCACTATAGCTTAACCCTTTTACTGTTAGGCAGTTAGGCATAGGCACATATGACCATTTGGTACCTAAGATTGCCCAAACTATTAGCCCTGGTTCACACTGGTGCGATTTGAGATGCGATTTGACATGTAAAATCGCATGTCAAATCGGCAAAATTTGCCGCAAATTGCGGGCAATGGCACCGTCCTAATCGGTGCGACGCCGCATCTGCGGCGCTGCACCGATTACAAAAAGTAGTTTCTGTACTACTTTTTGCGATTTCAGCCGCAATTACATTGACATCTGTTTCAGATGTCTGAAATCGTGGCTGAAATCGGGACTGCCAGCGGGAGTGAAATCGTGCGAGTTCAGCTGAACTCGCAGGCTTCACTCCCGCAGCCCCAGTGTGAACGTGGGCTTTTGCTTGCGTTTTACAGATTTGAAAGTTTCCATGAGATCCCCCAAAATGTTGCAGTGCAGCCCTTATGGAATTAGATTTTAATTTTATATGTCTCCCACTGAATACTTTTGACAAAAATGCAGTCGGGCACATAAACACCTCTTAATCTCCAAAATTCCTAATAAATATATAACATAAAATGGCAGTAGGTAAAAATCAAAAGGGGGTCTAATACATATCCGTGTGTTTTTTAACTTTAGGGCTTTTTTTCAAAACTGATTTGTTTTTTATTTATCATTATATTACATTTTGAATTTTGAATCATTTAATAATTTTCATCTTTTTAATTTGATGTCATTACTGTCACAGGGCAGCTGACAGGTCTATATAGACCCCTTATGTCTCCACTGTGTTTGCAGAGGGATATAAGAGTCACTGAGACCTAATTTTACAAAAGTCCAACACTAGGCTCCACACTGAGCATAAAACAGAAATGGTTCAATAGTGCACTATGGTTTCATTCACATCCTAAAGATGCTCTGTAAACATAAGACTCATATTTACTGATTTTTCAAGTCTTCATGGTATTTTTGAAAGACAGACCAGCAACAGGAGGGGTTGTACTGTGTAGCCACTGACAGACAGCACAGCTTGGAGGATGACCCCACCTTCTCTGTTAGAGTAACGAAATACAGTGGTGTCACCTTTGCACCTGCAGCCTGCTAATTGGAAAATGAAGGAAAAGCAACATACTGATAAGTCAAAGCTATGATAAGTCAAAGTCATAGCTATGACTAAGCATCAAACGATGTGAAACGCGTTAGCCATTTGTCCTTGTTTTCTCCACATATGATTTGACTGTATTGCACTGGATTTTACCTAATTTCTACAATAAAAACGCCTTTCAATGGTGTGCGGCCGTCCAGGATGTTTTTCCTTTCACAAACTTGTGCAGAGCCAGCACCTGTAAGTTCACAGTAGGGCGGGAGCTTTTATGAAGGTTCAGGGGCTTTGAGAGCGGCAATCTCTCCCTTCATCAACTCAACTCACTCTGAAGTCTCTCAGCACATGTACATGCAGAAGAAGACTGATATCAAAAAAGATTTAGATACATATGTTAGCTGTATATAAAATACACTTTATTCTCATTTAATAGCAGCATTACACAGTGTATTATTGTATTATTGTATTATTACAAGAGATCAGAAACCCCTTAGTGAAATACAATTTCTAAAATAACATGAAAATATAAATTGTGGTAACACTCAGTTCCCACACTGGAGGCTACCCCTTTGCAGAGAGAACACAGGTCTTATGTAGATACGTGTTAAAAAAAATAGCATTTTTTTTTGTACCTCAATTAATAGAATTATACCTAAAGCCAAAGCCTTGGCTCATTAGGCATTAAGGAGACTTCTCTTCCTTTCATGTCATGTAGACACAACAGGAGCTGACATCTCCCCATGTGAAGACTATACCTTTATTCTTGTTCCATTTACAAATCACAGTTTTAGATTTTTCTTTACTTTCTGGACCAGTGACAATGGCCACTCGGACGCATACATTGGGTGAATCTTCCCAGTAGGGTCACAGACAGAACTATGAATAGGGCTGCTAACTTATCCCTACTCTATCCAAAAGGAAAGGTTTTGGCTTCAGATACACTTTAAGTTTTTTATATATCCCTGGCCCCATTAAAAATAAAATAATGGGGAGAGCTGTTGTTCTTCAGCTTGGGAAAGTGTCACATTCAATGCTACAGATTTTTTATTGTTCACTTTAAACATGCTCAATTGCGGAATTCCTGCAGTATTGAAAGGAATGCTAGTCTGTGGTTAGAAGCATACAGCAAGCATATCACCTGCATAGAACCCAATTTTGTGGTGTTGCCCACCCACAACAAGGTCTTTAAAAATGGGGTTATCTTTGTTCATCCTAGCAAGATTTTTAATTGCTAATACTGTGTAGCGGGGTCTTCAAATTTAGGGGAAGTGGTAGTTGTACTCAAACACCTTATTTGATAGGGCTTTGCTAACCATTTTATACCGCAAGTGGGATACTGGTGTATAGTTCCCTGTGGCCTGTGAATGGCGCTGCCATCGGGGGCTAGGGTTGGACCGCTGGTATAGTGCTGTGCCTTGGATGTCCGCTCTCGGCGGTGGTATGGGGGGCGTGTTCGGCCTGTTGTGCATGCCAGGAGAGGATATAAAAGGGGCAGACGCGGCCTGTGGGGCGTTCTTCTTCTCCCGGGGGTCCTACCCCGGGGAGTGTGTTATTGTTCTGTTCGATGGCCACCCCGGGCACCTTCAGCCCAAGGGTGTGGTTCCAGGTTCGAGAGTACCGGGTCGTCCTGGCCCGGTACACTGGCGGATCAGTTCCAGGCACCTTTAGCCCTGGGGCTGCAACTGAAGGCCTTGGCTCCAGCACCTTTGGCTGGGGCCCACGGAGGGAAGAGGAATCCCAGGGTGCTGCCTTGCGAGGAGATCCGTATCTGGAAGAGCAGGCTGGGGGAGTACCGTTCAGAGGGACTGGTGAGAGATCACAGTGAAGGAAGGGGCCCGGTAACTCTCTGGAGGGATGTCATCTCCCCGAAAGCGGCCTAATACCACAAGCAAAGTTCACCAGATCTGTGACAGAGACCCAAAGTTCCCCAGGTCTGTGGCAGAGACCCAAATTCACCCTTAACAGTTTGAGCAGAGACTGTGTGTAATCTAATTCGAGCATCACTCCGGCTGCTAGGATCCACTCTAATGGGGGACTATCCGGATGAGCTAAGCCTACTTGAAAGACAGGTAGTGAATCGTATATTTGTTTGTGCCTGGACCTACTCCAACACCTTTTGCTGTCTTGTTCTCCGTCCACCCTTTCCTATCTAGTGACTGTGCATATGAGAAAATAAACTCTACATTGGTGTTGCAACTGGTGTGGACCTTGGAGTTATTGGGGGAAATAGAGACTTGTCTTTATCGCATGAGAGACGAGAACCATTCTCTGGAGAACCTAGCTGTGGAGACCCAGTTATATTTACACCGCTCAACCTCTTCACACAGGAGGGTACGGGTATGTGGTACGGTGGGCCCCTTTTCCTACAAGTAAGCCAAAAGTAGGGAAAAGGGGTCCATGTGCTACAAGTGGGGGCTCGAGTCCGGGATTCTACGGCTAAAACCCCCCCAGAGTTTGGACTTTATTCCCCCTGTGAGGTCGGCCATCTTTGGAAGAATTTTGACTGCGCCACGAGGAGAGCCCAAGCTGCGTAGTTCGTGGGCGTGTCAAGAGTTGAGAAAGCCCGCGAACATTGCAGGAAAATGGGAGGAGCCTCGCCATGCAGTGAGGTGTGCGTGGTGGCTTTGGCGCCAAGTGAACAGTGCGTGATGGATCAGAGAGTGAGCAACATGGCGACTGTCCCATGGATTTCTGTTCCTACAACCATGAACGTTGCCTCACTGGCTACTCCCTTGATGGATACGGGAATCCGGCTGAAGCCTCGGGCTCGCTTCGCTCTCTATGTCTGCCGAGACGCGGAGGCCCTTGGAGTGGTTTGTCCCGGATGCCAGGGACTGGTGGTGCACCTTCGGCCCTTTGGAAGATGTGATAAGTGTAAAGAGTTTATCTTCGAGGTGGAGCAACCTACAGAGAAGCCTCGGGCCTACCGTTTAAATTGCCTGATGGGCGCCACCACTCTAGAGGAGGAAACCTATGCTTCTACAGTCACCCCCACGCGCACTGTCATGACTTCGGAGGAAGTCGTTGCTGATTTTCCCGGTAGTTAAGGAACCAGAGACGGAGAAGCCGGCGGATGCTGCCTTCGTCATTACGGAGTCTTCTCTCCCACCGCCCAAGCGAAAGGTGGGCTATGTGAAAGCCTCCTGCGGCCGTGGTCGAGGTACACCCCAGCGCTTGCCTGGATCGGATTGTTTAGTCGGAGGGACCTCCAGACGATCCACGACAGATACAGGCCGAGGTAAGCCGGGGAAAGGGACGAAGATTATTGTCCGTAGTATTGGGGATGCTTGGGGTCCCGACCCGAAATAACTTTTAAGAGACAGTGATTCCTCCACCACCAAGAATTACCTGCCGGCAGAGAAGTGCGATACCTCTGACTTGGAATCGTCCTCTGATGTGGGAGACGATGTGGAGATTGACAAACTGTTTGCCAGAAAGGGCTGGGATAAAGTACCCCTATCCTCATCCAAAAGTAGAAGGGATTCACCCATGGACTCTGAGGATATTGCGCCCCGGGTGGAGGCCCATGTGCTTGAGGAGGGACCTGACCCCATGCCTGCATTATCTATACCTGTATTGCTTGTACCTACTGCTGTGGCTGAGCATGCGCCATTGCGGGCTGCTATGTTGCACCTTAAGGCAGTGAAAGTGCCTAGACATCCGGATGCCATTGTCCTACTGGGTGCGGGAGATCGTACTACTCTTCCTCCGCTTTCCAGGATGCAACGGCTGTTCAACCAGAGAGTGGCTGCTGATTACGGATGGGAGTACCCGTATGTCCCAAGAGATTTGCTGTTTGAAGTAGAGGCCTACAGAGATAGATGGTACGTTGACATTCTGTGGAACTATTTGAAGGTGCCCAATGCCCGCAGGTATCTCTCTTGTTCTGCTACTGTTGCTGAGAGGTACAAGGGGTGTAAGCAGGAATGGGTACTTGGTTGGCACATACAAGCAGATCGGGTGGTTGTGTGTTGGAAGGAGCGTGAGGATGCTGTGTATTCTATTGAGACTTTCGATAAGAACTGGAAGCTCCTTGTTTTGCCCGATTCAAAATGTTATCTCTAAAAAGACTGGATTCTATTGTGTTTCTTTTGTTCCGGAGTGTACTCTCTTGGAGTCCAGGGACTTTGCCCTTGTGAATCGGGGTAATCTACTCAGCTGGAGAGCTAGGAGAGCTGTTGCCATTTTCTCTCCGCTCACAGCGCCACAAAGACAGAGACTTTGGGGGTAGATACAGTTAGGGCCACAGTCAGATTTACAAGAGAGAGAGAGGGGGGAAAGAGAGAGAGAGGGGGGAAAGAGAGAGAGGGGGAAGAGAAAAAAAAAAGAAGAAGATGTATTTCCAAATGTTTTGGGACAGTGTTATGACGGTAGCACTTCCACTAGGTGGCAGTGTTCGTAAAGGTTTTCTGTGCGCCCAGAGGAAAAAAAATACTAATGTCTATTTCACACTAGGACTAGTGTATTAGGAACTTGTTTTAGAAGGAAAATGTCCTTCCCTCGAGGAGGATAGTTCCCTTCTTATGTAGAAAGTAGTATAGGATGTTATTATGCTGGTTTTATGTGTGTTTTCTCCCTTGGCAGGTGAACGACTGGCAACCACGGAGCATGGGTGGGTCAGCTAGTATAGGAGGGGAGGGAAATGTAAATGTGAATATCATAATGTGTTTTATTTTGATATGTGACATTGAGAATGGGATGTACACATTTTTTTTCTTGTTGATCTTCCTTCATCTCTTTATTCAAATCCCTTTCCCCACATTCAGGTTCCGGCACGAACAAACCATTTAAAAAAAAAAGAGAATAGAATTATTTTTTTCTTGTACATAGTTCAGGAATAAACCTGCGTAGACTCAGGCTTGAGGTACGTGAGTTTACTTCAGACACTGGGGACAGTGTCTATCTGTCCAGGGGGAGTGTGTAGTGGGGTTTTCAAATTTAGGGGAATGTTTGAGTGGTAGTTGTACTCAAACACCTTATTTGATAGGGCTTTGCTAACCATTTTATACCGCAGGTGGGATACTGGTGTATAGTTCCCTGTGGATGGCGCTGCTATCGGGGGCTAGGGTTGAACCGCTGGTATAGTGCTGTGTCTTGGATGTCCCCTCTCGGCGGTGGTATGGGGGGCGTGGTCAGTCTGCTGTGCATGCCGGGAGAGGATATAAAAGGGGCAGACGCTGCCTGTGGGGCGTTCTTCTTCTCCCGGGGGGTCCTACACCGGGGAGTGTGTTGTTGTTCTGTTCGTTGGCCGAGGGTGGGGTTCCAGGTTTGAGAGTACCGGGTCGTCCTGGCCCTGTACACTGGCGGATCAGTCCCAGGCACCTTTAGCCCTGGGGCTGCAACTGAAGGCCTTGGGTCCAGCACCTTTGGCTGGGGCTCTCGGAGGGAAGAGGAATCCCAGGGTGCTGCCTTGCGAGGAGACCCGTATCTGGAAGAGGAGGCTGGGGGAGGACCGTTCCGAGGGACTGGTGAGAGATCACAGTGAAGGAAGGGGCCCGGTAACCCTCTGGAGGGATGTCATCTTCCCAAAAGAGGCCTAATACCACAAGCAAAGTTCACCAGGTCTGTGGCAGAGACCCAAAGTTCACCAGGTCTGTGGTAGAGACCCAAATTCACCCCTAACAGTGAGCCAAGCCTACTTGAAGAGACAGGTAGTGAATCATACATTCGTTTGTGCCTAGACCTACTCCAACACCTTTTGGTGTCTTGTTCTCCATCCACCCTTTCCTATCTAGTGACTGTGCATATGAGAAAATAAACTCTACGTTGGAGTTGCAACTGGTGTGGACCTTGGAGTTATTGGGGGAAATAGAGACTTGTCTTTATCGCATGAGAGACGAGAACCATTCTCTGGAGAACCTAGCTGTGGAGACCCAGTTATATTTACACCGCTCAACCTCTTCACACAGGAGGGTACGGGTATGTGGTACGGTGTGCCCCTTTTCCTACAAGTGAGCCAAAGGTAGGGAAAAGGGGTCCGTGTGCTACAACTGTATGTAGAGGAATGGAGAAAAAGACAGCCTTGGTAAGTCTCATTGCGTAAGACTATGAAGGCTGTTGATGTGAACACAAGCCATGGGATGATCATTTCCAGGATTTTCTCCAAAAGGGAAGAGGAATTACCAATTTTTTGTAAAGTACCTAACTGCAAATTTAAAGTGATAGCAAACCTGGAGTTCAGCTTTAAGGTTTGATTTCACATTAGTGTGACTAGCATTTTCCTGCATCGGATCAATGCCAATCACTGCAATTGTTCACACTGCGTGGGTGCCGAGCAACCTATTGCGAGAAAAATCATAATATATGCATTTTTAAGCAATGAACCAGAGCTTACCTGAAATCTCTGTGCATAGTCTGTTTCTATGCACAATGGCATAGAAATGAATCACGTCTTGAAATCAGCATGGCTGTGCAGGGCTCTGTCTGCACAGTCACTTCATTCATTCACAAAGATCTGTGAATGAAGAAACTACAAGTCCTGTCGTGCACAACAGCAGACAGACTTGTAGTCCTGAGTTAACATGAGTGTAGTAATCACCAAACTTGTAGTCCATAGACACAAGCCCCAGCTCTCTAACTGAAAGTCTAAACCTTGGCAAAGACAGGGAGCTCTTTTTGGGGGTGCAAACTTTGCAAACCCAAAATACTAATTTTTTCTTGCAAATAAATGTGTCATTTTTGCCACATTTCAATAAAATTGGAAGAAAAAAGGAAAAAGAAAAAGAGAGTACACAGTGTCAAGTGCACAATAAGAAGGATTACATGACGAGACATGCAAATAAACAGTCAGTTTAGCACTTCATCTTGTTTAATCAGAAGTATCAATATGTTGCAACTGAGAAAAATGAGGTAAAGATAAAACATTGCAAGCCAGATTACTTGAAAAGATGTTGTTTCCAAAATATGAGGAATCAGGTGGGATTTTGATAACCCCTTATAAAGCCCCCTAGAGTTTTAAATTGGCTAGTTGAGCAAAGAAGTCTTTTATATTTATTTCATAAGGGACTCAGCGCTCTAGTTAGTTTACAGACTTAAATCTGAATTTCAACATTCAAATGAGAGGAAGACGAATTTAAAAGGATCATCTGGGAAATTAAAGATTCAAAATTTGTCTTAAACATCAGAATGGATCACAGCATTTAAATTACAAAAATAGACAAAATTTGTATTATGCAGCAACGTCACTCATCCTTTTAAAAAAATAGTAGTATATAATTTTTAGGCATAACAGTCTTTATTTTCACTTTACTCTTTTCTTCATGGTATAAAAAGAATATATGGAAAGAGGTTGTACTTTATAGATAAGGTTTTCCATAGCATTTATGAACTTTAGACGGAAATCTCTTTTGGAATTCATTCATTTTATTATAATTAATTGAAGTTTTCTTTTATGTTAAATCTTAAAGAAATGTAAATGTATTAAAAGGAATGAGAAATCTACAAGAACTTCACTAAAATGAACATAATTCTTTAGACATGTCCTTGACATCCTAATTAAACCAAGACAAGGGTGCTTATAGGAACATTTTATATATGCAATATACAGTATATATATATATATATATATATATATATATATATATATATATATATATATATATATACACAGTATATATAGTAAATAAAAAGGAGGAGAGAGAAGCGCCAAGCCAATCCTTTAAACAGCGTAGGAATTTATTTAGTATATGAGTATAAAACAACACTAAAAACTTGCTTGAAAAATGTTGGAGCACTTGCAGAGTGCTAGAGCAGGTTCAAACTTCCACATACAGTGTGACAGGAGCACAGGAGAACTGCCAGAAAGTCTTTATTGCGGGATCCACAAGCGCCATGTGCTGGAGCCTCGATAAACCTCATGGAGACATCGGCTGTGTGTCTCTGGGTGGGAGTGGTCCAGGGCTGCAAACTGGGGAGCCACCCACAATCAGAACGTGTTTCAAAGGCACGGCCTTGCCTTCTTCATCAGCTGAATAAATTCCTAAGCTGTTTAAAGGATTGGCTTGGCGCTTCTCTCTCCTCCTTTTGCTTTCCTTTAGTTCACAGTGATCGGGTTCCCCAGCCCGTGCCTGAAGCAGCCTCGCTCGCTTTACAGCCTTCATTTAGAGACTTTTTTAGAGACTAATTTTTAGGGGTTCATCCCCCAGAACTTTCAATCCACTCACCATTCACATGGTTGCACCTTCATGTATCAGCATGCAGATGCATGCCTTTTCATTTAAATTTTAAACTTTAATCTTTTCATAAGATGGTTTAGCTCTGAACATTATACCAATATTGTGTATATATAGTAAATAAAGAATGCTTTCAGAAATAGGAGGTGTTAACAGTTTATTTTTATAAATTAACAAAATGGAAAGTAAATAGATAAATTAACATTAAAGCAATGCATAGGACATGGAAACAAGCATAATCGACCTTACTATGCAAACAAACATAGACACTTGGGTGCATAAAAATGGCAGCAGCTGCTCTTGACTGATGAGAAAATTTGAAATATTTGGCTGTAGCAAAAGGCAATTTGTTTATGAAGGGCTGGAGAGTGGTACTGCAGGCAACAGTGTCTGCAGGCAACAGTGAAGCATCGTGGAGGTTATTTGCAAGTTTGGGGCTGCATTTCTGCAAATGGAGTTGGAGATTTTGGGCAGGATCAATGGTGACCTCAATGCTGGGAAATACAGGCAGATACTTATCCGTTATACCATACATCAGGAAGGTGTGTGATTGGCAGACAAATACAAGGAGATTTCCAAGCTCAAACTTACCAACCAGCCAGAGACCAACCGAATTGACCTGTCTAACAATAATTCCCACAGAACATAGTCCACAGTCCATTTCAAGAGCGAGCAAGAGAGGGTGACTACATTCCTACAAATAGTAGGACCATTGGGAACAAATGTAGCCACCCTCTAACAGGAAGTCAAATCACAGCAGCACAAAAAAGGAATTTGGAGATTTGGAAGAGGCTGAGAACTATAGAAGGTTCTTTTTGTTGTTGAGAATATGTAGTTGAAGAGAATTTTTTTTAATCAGAGTTTAGTGTCACTTTAAGCTCAGACTTGATGTAAGGGGAAAAATCTGATATGATGCCGGGAACTCTAATCTTATTGGGTTAGATTCTAATGTAATGGGAGGGGGGACTCTAATGTGAATAGTGAGGACTCTGGTTTGAAGAAGGAAGACTAATGTAAATGGAGGAATCTAATGAGATGTGGGGACTCTTATGTGATTGGGCGACTCTGAAGTTAAAGCGGTAGACCCTGAAGGCTTATTCTGGTTTAGTGGGGGGACTGAAGCCCAATAAATACAGTTTGAGACTGGGGTTCCCTAATGATTGTCATTACTGAAAAAGGTGGAGGAATGATGATCTAATACATGTTCTCTTTGGCACAGCCGTGTACAGACACAGAGAACAAGCATTTCCCATTCATTTCTGCACCACCTCTGCACTATCCGGTATTACTGTCCTTCCGGGCCATGACTTGTAGTACAGAAGGGCACTGAATAAAAAGGGAATACTAGTTCCCTGCATCTCCATCATGCTGTGTGACAGACTATCGGTGACTCACACCACACAGCCAGTGGCAGTGGGGAAGCGCGGAGAGACAAAATTATAGGGATGCACCCCCAGATCAGACAGGCTAGATCTGGCCCTGATTTGCACTTTTTTGTCTATGAATAAACTATTTTTTATGAGTGAACTTCTATACTAGTGTAGGAGCTTTCTTGTTGCTACCTATTGTTTTCTATACAGTAATATGGAGCAGTTGTGCATAGGAACCACTCAGCTTCTATCCTCAGCTTGTTCAGGTAAACTTTGCCAATGCTAGAAGCTGAAGCCACGCACAACTGCTCCATATTCTATCAGCTTAAATTTTTGTAAATTTCCCTCAGAGTGTTTTCTCTTTGCTTAGTGTTTTGAATATTATGGATTGTGTTTCTTTAAACCCTCTGGGCAATATAGTAGGTACAAATTATTCTTCAAAATTGATAAGTTTGATTTTGATCAAAGCAGATCTTTATTATTTATTCTTTCTCTCATATAAGTTGTTATTTGGTTAAACTTGTCTCCTGGATCAAATATTTTAACCTCTTCCCAAATGACGGCAGTGTGAGAGCAGTATTGTTTTGGGCGGACGTCATATGATGTCCTCCAAGGATCACGCCTCATCCACCCCAGTGAGTAATGAATAACTGATTATCGACTATCCGATTATAATGCCTATGCTCAACAATCATGAATTAAGCAAAGTCAAACCTTCTTCAGAAGAGATAAACATATTCCACCGTCTCCATAACTCAGAATACTGTTCTTGTTTATTTTGTGCTGAAAGTATGAGATCTTCCATCTTATTAATCTCTTCCACCTTATGGAGTCAACATCCAATAGTAGGAGGTCACTTATTTTTCCACTTTAGCAGCATTTACTAAATGTCGTAAGATCGATTTCTTATATTTTTTTAGCTGGGATAGTCATAACATGCAGTAGAAAAAAAGCTGGGTCCTTGAGTATCTTAAAATCAAAAAAATGTTGGATAATGTTCCATACTTCCCTCCAGTATGATGTTATCTTTGGACAAGACCAAAAAATATGTAGCATCGTTCCTCCCTCCTCCTGGCATCTCCAGCAGCGATCTGGCATTTCGGTGTAGAATTTATGTAACTTCTGTGGAGTATGATACCACTGTGTCAATATTTTATAGTTAGTCTCCTGGATCTTGGTACAGATAGATGACTTCAACGAGAGTCCAATCATATTGTGTCTTTGACTAGTTCTGAACTTGCAGTTCATCTCAAATCCCCTTTTTAATGCATGCCAATATTCTGTTGGCTTTGCTTGCAGCAGCTTGGCATTGCATGCCATTGCTGAGCCTGTCATATACTAGGACCCCCAGGTCCTTTTGCATCCTAGTTTCCCCCAGAGGTTCTCCCCCTAGCAGGTAGATTGCATACATATTATTGGCACCCAAATGCATTATTTAAAATTTTTCAACATTTGCCATGTAGTTGCCCACCCCATTACATATGGAAAAGGATTGGAAGGAGGCTAAGGGTTGGATGTTAATGGTACCGTATATTAACTGATATCCAGTCAAAATGTAAGAAATTACAAAATAATTTTTATTACAAAAGCAGATAATTTTACATATTCATAGAATAAAACATTTGATCATGACAATCATACAGTGACTATTTCAGTACATCCTATCGTTACGCAATAGAACATCAGAACCATGCATAGCAGATTGATTTTTTATGTTGCTCAACATGTTTCGCGGATTTGTATTAACCGCTTCTTCAGGAGCTTTGTTTGTATATATATATTTTCTCGGATGGTACATACATAAGATTGTCATGTGACTAAAAAATAAAGAAAGAAAAAACATAAACATTAATTATCACAGTGTGAATATATAAAGTTAGATTTTTATATAAAAGAGAAAAGGCATCCATCTCAAAAACACCCCCCAACCGCATTCGCATGTCTCACCGAAGGAGGTTGCACCAAGGAAATATGAGACCGGAACAGATGGTGACCCGCCCCAGAGGACACAGGAGCTCCTAGAGGGACACCCACATCCAGTATTATTCTAAATAGGAAAAATATATAAATAAAAATAAAAATATGTATAAATTAGCTGGCTGTCCCAAAGCAGGGGCAAATACAGAAGGTAATTGAATTTAGCGAAGGTTTAAGAATTATTTATTAGCATACCTCAAAGGGAGCGTCTTTGCAGACCTGCAGTATCAGTGGCAGCATATAGGTAACCTCTAAATGTAAGGGGTGTATCTAAAAGAGTTAGTAATGCGTTTAGTATTTTCCTTTTTTTGGGGTTTACATCAGTAGCATATATACCAAATATATATAGGAAACAGGGCCTAGAAAGCAGAGTATATCCAAGATGTATTTACCTGGAACCATTTCCATGCGAATGTATCCAGGAGAATTTTAAAGAGCTGATTCATAGATATATATGGAAAAAGGTGACATTTTTTCACCAGCAAATTAAGGATGTTCCCTGTGGGGGAGAGGGGCAAGAATTAATAGTAAGCTCTAGATGTTCTAGAGTTGTATGGTATGAAGAAAATGGGGCCGGCTTACCTTCATATATATTCTCATTGAAATGTCCCAAAATCCCACACTTTCCTGTATCTAGCGAAGTCCGGGCTGAATAGTCTGTCCTATAAAGAATGATGGTATTAAGTCAATTCTGACTTCCAGGCCATGATTCTATTGATAACAAATGTAGCTAGCATCAGGCATGTTGTTTTTAGCTTACCACAGATGTCTGCATATGGGCGCTGAGACGCTCCCCATAGATGGCACACAGGTGATGGTACCATCACTGTGTCTATTTATACAATGGTGTGTCCTATGGAGATCCCGTCTGGTGATGCCCATGACGCCAAGCATCTGACGTCACCGGGCCGCATGCGCATTAGTCCCAAAAGAACGGCGGAGGCACACCAAAAAATTGTTGTTGTGCTCTGCCGTAAGGACAATGGGAGCCCATGCCTAGGGCGGCCATTGAGCTCCTCCTGTGGGACCATATGTCCACTGGGGGGGTCACATAGATTCGGACACCCCAGAACCATGACGCCCCTCCCAACGTCAAAGATCTGGGCGCCATGTTGGAAAAAGGCATACCCATGACCTGACGTAGGAGAGACATCAGACGATGTGAGGCCATCTAGTGTTGGGAATCCATACCACACTCACACTGTGTTTCTATGTATAAGCTCCCCCAGAGAGTTTGTTCAGGAGACGGATGCCAGTCTAAAAATCATACAAAAGGCAATACAATGAGATAGTATGAGTACATAAACAATATTCAATATTTATCTCTAAATTATATCTGTCCCTAACAAAAGGATCACTACAGAAATCTCCATTTTAAGCAGAGAGTATATGGAGAGACGGTTTTTGGAGTACACGATCTTTCGAGTGATGAAGAAAACAAAGAGAGAGCATAGTACAGCAGAGAGAAAATTATGGGGTTAAAGAATATATGCAATTTATTTTGGTCGATTATGCATATGAATATACATTATTTAACAAAAATTGTATATTATATTTACTCATTTATAAAAATGGTTTGTTATGCCCTGTACACACAATCGGATTTCCGATGGAATAAAATCCGATGGATTTTTCCGTCGCAATTCCGATGAAGCTGACTTTCATCAGTCTTGCCTACACACCATCAGACAAAATTCCGACCGTCCAAAACGCCGTGACGTACAACACGTACGACGGCACTATAAAGGGGAAGTTCAAATCCAACGGCGCCACCCTTTGGGCTGCTTTTGCTGATTTTGTGTTACCGCGTGTTAGTAAAAGTTTGGTGTTAGCCGATTCACGCTTTTCAGTCTCCGTGCTTTTCAGATCGTTTCCTGGTGTTCAGTTTGTGCTTGTGGGTTCGTATCTGTCTTTCAGTGCATGTAGTCAGGTCGTATCTGTTTTTCAGTGCGTTCTTGTCCGCTCGTTTACTGGTTTTCAGGTCGTTCTTCATAGGACTTGCTGTTCCTCAGTGCGTTCTGTTTAAGTTCGTTCTGACCAGCCGACCGGTTTCTAGCCATGTTGGAAGTACGTTCTCATCGTAGAGCTTGTGCTGCATATGCGCTTGGTGTTGCGGTTAATACTTTGACCCAAGCTCAGTCCATGAACAGGGTGAGGAGGAGTTCATGGACCAAGAATTGGTTGCTCCAGCGGGACCAATTCTCTCATATGCCTCTACTGCGGGAAATCCAGGAGAATAATCCTGATGACTACAGGAATTATCTCCGGATGACGGGCCCCGTTTTTCACTGTCTGTTGGATTTGGTGTCCCCCTATATCACCAGGCAAGACACTGTGATGCGCCAGGCCATCACTGCCGAACAGAGGCTAATCGCCACCTTGCGATACCTGGCGACTGGGAGAACCCTGCAGGACCTCAAGTTCACGACAGGCATCTCCCCCCAGGCTCTTGGGGTCATTATCCCAGAAACCTGTTCTGCTATCATACAAGTCATGCAGAAGGACTATATTAAGGTAAGTTTTCTCCTTTAACATCACATTCTATGTAATTCATGTATGCTAATGTATTTTATTTCTTTCATCATTCCCTAATTACCATGATTGTAATATGCTGTGAATGTCCCCTTTGTCCTCATGCATGCTGTAAGCTTTTTTTGGCCTACATGCATATTTGCCTTCACTAACCTCTCCAGCATGCCCTAGCCTAGTCACTTAACAATGTATTTTGTCAGCTCCATTGTATTGCTTTACCCTCCCCCCCCCCCTAAAATGTGTACAAATGTTTTGCTTCTCATTACAATCAGGCAGAGTGGTAGTGTTTTGTTTTTTTGTAGGCCCAAACTCAGCTAGAACCCCCCCCACCCCCCCCCCCTCAAATGTGTACAAATGTTTTGCTTCTCATTACAATCAGGCAGAGTGGTAGTGGGTTTTTTTTGTAGGCCCAAACTCAGCTAGAACCCCTCCCTCCCCTAAAATGTGTGCAATGAGCCATCAGAGGGGGTGAGGAATGTGCTAATTGTGCCTTCTATTTGTGTCTATAACTACTCCCAAAAAAAAATTTTATACTGATGTTGGCCAAAAATGTTTTTGTGTAATCTGCTTGCAATGTTATGTGCAAAAGTCCTAATTTTTTTTTCTTGTTTAACTCCACAGTTTCCTTCATCGCCATGCAGAGGGGCAATCGATGGGAAACACGTCCGCATAGTGCCACCACCCCGTTCGGGGTCGTACTATTACAACTACAAGGGGTTTAATAGTATTGTGTTGATGGCGGTTATGTCGGCACACTATGAATTCATGTATGTGGACGTGGGGAAGAATGGCCGGATGTCGGATGGGGGAGTCTTCGCACAGACGGAATTTGCCAGACGTCTCCAGAGTGGTGGCCTGGCACTACCACGTGATGAGGAGAACATTGAGGGCCTTCCGTTTGTTTTTATCGCGGATGAAGCTTTCGGGCTGGGACCCCACCTGATGAGGCCATTCCCCCTGAGGACCCTCACCCTGGAGAGGAGGGTTTTTAATTACCGGCTGGCCAGAGCCCGGAGGGTTGTTGAGAAAGCCTTTGGGATAATGGCCAGCCGGTTCCGCCTGTTCCTTACCTCTATCCATATGGCGAAATCCAAGATCAATCATATTGTTTTTACCTGCTGCATACTGCACAACTATTTACGCAGAAATGCACCCAGTTATCTCACTTCTGTTGGGCCAGAGGCCGGACTTGCAGACAATGCCCTGACGGGCCTACTACTTTACGGGTAGGGGGGCCATTGCTATGCCAGACAATCTCTGATTTTATAACTTTTAAAAATAAAAAATCTGTGAAAAACTTGATTTGTCATTATTGCTTGTGTTTCTTGACTCTGTCTCCCAGGTTCTCCAAGTAAACTTGTAAGTGCCAAGTGGCTTTGTCTTTAGTAAATAACCACAATTGTCACGGTAAATAAGAACATATTTTTCAAAATGGTATTGAGCATAGAAAAAAGAAGCCACACATTGTTGAGTAGAATTTTTTTTACTCTGTGCACAACTTTTTTTTTTGGGACATTCTAAACAGTGTTTGCCAAAAAAGTTTTGGTTTTGGTTTTGCACCAACACGCATGTTAAAAAAATAAAAACATATAAAAACAATGAAACTTACAAAGTTCAACCTTAGAAAAGCTGAAGGCAAGATCAGACATTATATAGTATTTCAAAAATGTGTTGCTGTTGCCTTCATGAGATGGGGTGATGTCACCCCTGAACAAGCCAAATTTGGAAGATGCACACAAATTGTGCGTCAAAACGGGGATTTTCCTCCTGATCCCATGCCTAATGTCAACGTGTGCTATCTCCCATCATGGGGGATCAATGGACGTGTTTTGGGGGTGCAAACTCTTCCTCTCACCTACTTGAGTTGCGAGGAAGGGGTCGCACCCTCAAAACACGTACATTGATTTGCCCTGATTTGAGATAGCACATGTTGACACACTGTGTGCATCTTTCAAATTTGGCTTGTTAAATCACACAAAAAATCCAAAACTTAGGTCAAAAATACTTGAAATGGTGGCAAGAAAAACATCTTTATACTCTCCCCAGAACATCAATCATGTTTTTAATTTGTTGATCAAAACGATACAGTTTGTTCGTTATAACGTTGATTTCTCGACTCATAACCATGAGATCCTGGATTATGATTTGTGCGCTCCCACTGGAGAAAGGAGGAGATTGTTCTTCCACAAGCAGCACATCACCTAAAATAACAAAAAAATGCATATCTTATAAATATGCATGCATGCATGCATCTATTCCCTGAATCTGTGGTGTATGACACTGACCTGTTGTGGTGACAATCTCGCACACTTCCTCCACATCTCCTTTCTCCACCTCTTCTTCCTCCACTTCTCCTTCCTCCACCTCTTCTTCCTCCACATCCTGAGTTTGGGGTTCTCTCTGGTCCCCTTCTTTCTGAGGTTGGGGTTCCCTCTGTTCTTTCCGAGGTGTGGGGTTCCTGGCCTCCTCAGAGTGGTGTGCTCCAAGTCTCCACTCCCCTATGAGAATGCAACAAAAGGGATACTTTAGCACACAGATATTTGAGGGCAGAAATAGGATTATGAATCATTGCTTGGAAGTGGGGTACCATTGTTTTTTTTGGCAGAGTTACAAGCTGAAGACATGTTTTAAAATGTATTTCCAAACTGGAATCTTGACCTTTTTTGTCCAAGTTACACACATGGAGACACCCCCCAAGTATCCACTGTAGCACCTGTGTGGGACACCCTAAAAAGGTTGTTCTGGTGTCCCACACAGGTGCTCCAGAGTACAGCTGTGGAACCAGCTGCTGAGTGTCCTCTCCTTTACACTGAATCAAGTTTGCTTTTCACATTCTAGTTCAAAACACATCATCTAGACAACAATGTTTATAAACGTTGTTTTAATAGAAATAGGCATGACCAAATGTGGTTTACCTGTATCTGCGCAAAATTTCTAATTTTGAGGAGGATTGATGTTTACTACGAATGATTATACTTTGGCCACTACCCTGAAAGTGGCCATTTTCAAATATCCAACCAGTCATTCAAAGCACATGGAGCAAAACATGCAAGTATAATAATCAAATTATTAATAACACAGGAGAAATACTTACTTTTTACTAGCATTCTTTTGATATTTCTGTACTGCTCCAGCTCCCCCATAAATTGTGAGGGGGGGGGTAACTACTGACCAAGATGGCTGCTCGATAGTGGAGATCATGCAGCACGTTGAATGAGAGGAGCTAGACAGTGATAACCTGCCTATTATCATGGCTGCCACAGACACTGAAACTCAACCTGCATTTGTCTAAAAATCTAAATCTAAAAATCTCTGGAAGTTACTATGCCTGCACCTATGGCTTTGCCTATGCCTTTGCCTATGATTTGTGCCTGAAGATCTATAAGCCTGAAGCCTGGGAACCTGGAACCTGCTGCGGGTGTTTGGGGCCAAAACCTGGCGCTTAAGATTAGCTGAGACTACTGAAAAAATCAGTCTGCTTGCCTGTTAACCTGATGGCTTACAAGCCTTACAAGCCTGCGGATTTTACCGACCTGTCTGTCCTGCCCTGGCTGATCCCGATCTCGGACCCGGATCCAAGCCGGGTGGAGGCACGGAAGCACAGCAGAGTGAACTAGGATAACGGCAGTGTCAGCTTGATGTGAGCGTGGAGGTGCGGATAGCATAGAGCCGGGCAGTGAGTGCGGTAAAACGCGGTGAACGCGGGACTGGGACCGTGATCACGGGAGCCCCGCTGGAGACGAGAGGACCTCAGATGATCATCCAGCAGGGGTTAACCTCGGAGCCACGTTGGAGCACAATTGGGAGGTGCACAGCGGCCAGAGTGGAGCACTGAAGGTTTGATTTACATCTGTGTCTATATGTGTCTATATGTCTGTGCAGGTGATCGGCTGCACATGATAAAAAGAACAAAAAGGAAAATAAATAAAGGTGGAAAACAACATAACAACTTAACTTCGTAAAACTTCATAAAATTATAGAAGTTAACAATGCCTGAACATCTGAAAGTCTGGAAAACCTGAAACATCTGAATACCTGAATTTGGATCCAAGGGTAGTGAGTTGTAGGTCCTTGGACCCTAATAGTGTAAAAAGTGGTATAAAATTTACTATAAAATTTGTAAATAACTTTGAACAATTTACAACTTATACAAGTATTTACACAAGCAGAATAACGGCATGTAAGGCACAGAAGGTACCGTATTTATCGGCGTATAACACGCACTTTTTTCCCCTTAAAATCAGGGGAAAATCGTGGGTGCGTGTTATACGCCGATACTCCGAATTCCCCTGCTGAAAATGAGCGAGAGGAGCGAGCGGAGCCGAAGCCGAAGTACAATCGGCTTTACTCGGCTCCTCTCGCAGTCCCGCCCATCTCTGACTGCGCCGCTGACGGAGAAAGCCGAGTGTACTTCGCCTAGTCTCGGCTCCTCTCGCAGTCCTGCCTGTGACTGTGAGCAGACACGAGTCTAGGCGAAGTACACTCGGCTTTCTCCGTCAGCGGCGCAGTCAGTGGAGATGGGCGGAACTGCGAGGAGCCGAGTCCAGCCGAAGTACACTCGGCCCCGCTCGCTCCTCTCCACAGAAATCGGCGCCAAATTTTAAAAACCGCCGCGACTGACACGATCGCAAAGGCACTGGGCACGGCTGCAGATGGACAGATGAACACTGGGCACGGCTGCAGATGGACAGATGGACACTGGGCAAGGCTACAGATGGACACTGGGCACGGCTGCAGATGGACAGATGGACACTGGGCAAGGCTGCAGATGGACAGATGGACACTGGGCACGGCTGCAGATGGACAGATGGACACTGGGCACGGCTGCAGATGGACAGATGGACACTGGGCACGGCTGCAGATGGACAGATGGACACTGGGCAAGGCTGCAGATGGACACTGGGCAAGGCTGCATGCTGCATTTAAATGTAAGTTTTTTTTTTTTTTTTTTCCTTGAATTTCCCTGCTAAAAGTTTTTTTCTTTAAATTCCCTCCTAAACTTGGGGTGCGTGTTATACGCCGGTGCGTGTTATACGCCGATAAATACGGTATATTTATAAAGGAATCGCTTGTTACAAATATTGGCTATCATATATATAAAATATCTACATAGAGACATTGGTGCAAAGTGGTACATAGCTGTGCTAAGTGGTACAAAGTGCAAAGTGCAAGAAGGAAAAAAAAGAAAAAATGTGTAGCAGCAAGATAGTGAAACTAAATTTATAAGAGGCGAAATGTTATAGAAGGAGATATGGAAATAAATTAAAATGAAATCAAAAGTTGCAGCCTTATCAATTTTTTATTTCTTTTTTGGAAAATATGTGGGAGAAATAATAAATCTTTGGATTTCATAAATGTTCTGGAATAATATTTCTTGTGTTATATCTAAAAAAAGGGGCGAAAAAATAATAAAAAATAATTTCGAAGATTTTGAATGGATAACAAATTGTTGGCATATAATCAGTTTGGATTTATTTTATTTATACTTTTTCGTTTTTCATATTTTCATTAAAAAAGGGGATTGCCTTTCAGGACTGATAAGTTAATAAGTGAACAATTAAAAAAAAAATCTGCAATCTAATGAACTTGATACTAAAAAATAAGAGGAACCTTTGATTAAAGTGAATGGCTATAATGAAAAAAGAACTTGTGATAAACATAAATTTTTGGTTCCCATTCATAAGGAACAGGAAAATATTATATTATATTATATTACATAAATCTTTTTCACTGAGATTTTTTTTTCTTTTTTTTTCCCCTCCCCTTTTTTATTTATTTTTTATTTTTTGGCATTGGGGTGAGCTGAACACTCTGGGAATTTTTTTAATTTTTTTGGGTTGTTTTGTTCCCTTAGAAAGATGGCACCCAAAAAGGGTAATAAAACACCACAATCACAAAAGAATAAGAAGGAAGAGAAGAAAGGGAACATTACTGAGGCTCAAACCACTCAAACTCAAACAACAGATATTAAATAATTGTTTCAGCAACTTCAGCAACATCAAACATCACAAGCTTCACAAGGGGAAGGGGAGGGGGTTTTTTTTCCTTCTCTCTCCCCCTCCCTCTTTTCCTTTCGTCCCCTTACCTCCATGTATCTTTTTTTTTTTCTCTCTCTTTCCCCCATCTGTCTTTAACAGAAAAATGGAGAGGAATTAGCCTTGATTGTTTGAAGTGATAATTGAAGACATATAATATTGTGAATGGAGAGGATAGAGGGAGGAGAGAGGAGGGGAAGGAAAAGGGAAAGAATAATAACGTCTAAAGGGAAAGAAAAATGTTTTTTTTTTGTTATGAGTGCAATATGTGATCTTATAGAGTAGCAGATCTGTATCAGTGGCCCCGGACTACCCCTAGGTAGGGAACTTACATACAGTAAGGTAGACTTAATTAAGTCATTTAGAACTAGTGTATTGGGCGAGTTTGGTGACGTGTGTGGTAGTGTGTGAAGTTTTTTTTTTTTCTCTCTTTCTTTCGCTTTGATATACTTACTCCTCCCTAACCTATAGGGTTGTTATGGGAGGGGTAAAATGTTGCTCCTTTAATGCTAGGGGCCTAAATTCTCCCTGTAAGAGATCTCAAATTCTAAATTAATTTCATAAGCAAATAATTGGTATAATTTTATTTCAAGAAACACATTTTCGTTCAGATCACATTCCTAAAATAAACAACAGAAATTACGTTACTTGGGTTCATGATACATTTTCTTATTCCAAAACAAGGGGAGTGTCCATTGCATTCCATAAAGATATACCTCATCAAATTTTACAAAGTTGGAAAGGTAAAGATGGCAGATCCTTGATTATAAGGGTCATGCTATGTGGAAAAAAATTTACAATTGTAAATCTATACTTACCAAATTATGAACAAATTGCACATGGGATAAAATCTGTTACGGAAGCAATGGAAAAAGTTGAAGGTACAGTAATTATAGGTGGAGACTTAAATTTTATAATGGATTCAACCATGGATACAACTAGCTCTCATTCCTACAGGAAAAAAAAAGCAATTAACAGAATTAAAAATTTGATGGGTACATATCAATTGATAGATATATGGAGAGCCCAACATCAAACAGAAAGAAATGATACATATTATTCTAATATACATAATTCATACCATAGACTAGATTATTTTTTTATTAATCAATCAGGATTGAGAATGAGACAAGAAGAAAAAAGAAAGGCGCACCAGCCTCGTGCATTACCGTTGGATAAATTTATTAAAATTAAATAAAAGAATCCTACTTACAAACAAACGTTTAAAACCATGCGTTTCAAAAAGCCACAAGGTCGCAGCAATGCGTCCAGAGACGAACCCACTCAGATCGGTCACGGAGGGATTGACAAAGGTCACTGCCGACTGACGCATTTCGAGCTGAGGTCTGAGGAAGAGGACTTGTCCTCGAAACGCGTCAGCTGCAGTGACCTTTGTCAATCCCTCCGTGACCGATCTGAGTGGGTTCGTCTCTGGACGCATTGCTGCGACCTTGTGGCTTTTTGAAACGCATGGTTTTAAACATTTGTTTGTAAGTAGGATTCTTTTATTTCATTTTAATAAATTTATCCAACGGTAATGCACAAGGCTGGTGCGCCTTTCTTTTTTCTTCTTGTTTTCTACTGCTAGGATACCCCTATCCGTGAAGGCAGCAAAGCCAAGTGTCATCAATCTGTTCACTTTCAGACTGTCCGGTATTGCACTAGGAGTTTTTGTTTGTTTTTCGTTATTCAAGGATTGAGAATGACCCCCTTTACAAGTATAGGTAATTATTCCTGGTCAGATCACGCCCCGATATATATGGAACTTGTGATAGTTGAACATAAAAAATCGAATGGAACATGGAGATTGAATGATAATTTAATAAAAAATAAAGAAAGTGAAAAGGAAATACGACAAGTTGCGAGGGAATCTTTGATTGATCATGAGAATGATGATACTTCAATCCCTATACAATGGGAAACACTTAAATGTGTGCTACGGGGAATCTTCATCAAACATGGTTCAAGGTTGAAAAAGGATAAAGAACAGAAGCAATCCCAATTAAGGGAGGAAATTATAAAATTGGAAAATATACATAAAAAGACCCTTAAAAAAGGGGATAAAATAGTATTAAAAGAAAAACAAATACAGCTTCAACAGGTGCTTGATGAAGATTCCCTTTGGACGAGGGATAGGAATAAAACACAGCGGTACCCTACAAGGTAATAAAACAGGGAAATTATTAGCAAATACTTTAAAAAACCAACAACCTATGACCTCCATAGTTAAAATTCTTAAAACAGATGGGGAATTGGAATATGAACCTACTGAAATATCAAAAAATTTCCATACATATTACTCCAAATTTTATCATTTAAACTATCATCAAGAAAATAAAGATGAGGATAAGAAAAGGGAAGAGATTCGGGAGTATATAAAGGATACAGCTCTTCCAGTATTTTCGAGAGAAATAACGGAGGAAATGGAAAAACATATATAAACAGAGAAAATTCAACAAGCTATAACCAGTCTGGTCCTGGGCAAATGCCCTGGACCAGATGGTTATACCTCTAGATTCTATAAAACATTCCAAGATATATTAATCCCTATTCTCAAGAAAACATATAATTCTATATCTGGAACACAAATCTTTACATCACAAAGTATGGAAGCTCATATAATATTAATACCAAAACCTGACAAAGACCATACATTGTGTAATAATTATCGTCCAATCTCTTTGACAAATATTGATATAAGATTATATGCAAAGATAATATCAAATAGATTAACACCTATATTGCCAGAACATATAGTCCTAGATCAAACAGGCTTTACAAAAGGGCGAGAAACAAGGGATAATATTATTAAAACTTGTATGCTGGTAGAATATGCACAGAGGGCTGCCATCCCGTCCTGTCTACTATCTATTGATGCTGAAAAAGCGTTTGATAGGGTGGGATGGCAGTTCCTGGAGGAAACATTAGTGCAGATAGGGATGGGTCCAAAAATGCTTAGCAGGATTGTCGCATTGTATTCCAACTCATGGGCAAAAATTAGAACAAATGGAATGCTATCGGAACATATAGAGATTTCAAATGGAACAAGACAGGGATGCCCGTTTTCTCCCTTAACCACTTAAGCCCCGGACCATTTGGTAGCTAAAGGACCAGAGGTGATTTCAGAATTTTGCACTGCGCTGCTTTAACTGTAAATTGTGCGGACATGCAATGTTGTACCCAAACGAAATTTGCGTCCTTTTCTTCCCACAAATAGAGCTTTCTTTTAATGGTATTTGATTGCCTCTGCGATTTTTATTTTTGCAATATAAACGGAAAAAGACCGAAAATTTTGAAAAAAAATGATATTTTCTAATTTTTGTTATAAGAAAAATCGAATAAACTCAATTTTAGTCATACATTTAGGCCAAAATGTATTCAGCCACATGTCTTTAGTAAAAAAAATGTCAATAAGCGTATATTTATTGGTTTGCGCAAAAGTTATAGCGTCTACAAACTAGGGTACATTTTCTGGAATTTACACAGCTTTTAATTTATGACTGCCTATCTCATTTCTTGAGGTGCTAAAATGGCAGGGCAGTACAAACCCCCCCCCCCCAAATGACCCCATTTTGGAAAGTAGACATCCCAAGGAAATTGCTGAGAGGCATGTTGAGCCCATTGAATATTTTTATTTTTTTGTCTCAAGTGATTGAATAATGACAAAAAAAAAAAAGTTGTAACTAAATGATATATTGCTCACACATGCCATGGTTATATGTGGAATTGCACCCCAAAATACATTTTGCTGCTTCTCCTGGGTACGGGGATACCACATGTGTGGGACTTTTTGGGAGCCTAGCCGCGTACGGGCCCCCGGAAACCAAGCACCGCCTTCAGGATTTCTAAGGGCGCAAATTTTTGATTTCACTCCTCACTACTTATCACAGTTTTGAAGGCCATAAAATGCCAAAATAGCACAAAACCCCCAAATGACCCCATTTTGGAAAGTAGACACCCCAAGCTATTTGCTGAGAGGCATGGTGAGTATTTTACAGCTTTCATTTGTTTTTGAAAATGAAGAAAGAAAATATGTTTGTTTTTGTTTTTTTTCAAAACTTTGTGACAAAAAGCGAGGGGTGCTTTTTTTTTTTTTTTTTATTATTAATTTTGCTTTTTTATTTTATTTTTAAACTGTTGCTTCCATATTTATTTATTTTTTTATCATTTTTATTGTTATCTCAGGGAATGTAAATATCCCCTATGATAGCAATAGGTAGTGACAGGTACTCTTTTTTTGAAAAAACTGGGGTCTATTGGACCCTAGATCTTTCCTCTGCCCTCAAAGCATCTGACCACACCAAGATCGGTGTGATAAAATGCTTTCCCAATTTCCCAATGGCGCTTTTTATATCCGGGGGGGACATTCCCTCCCACTGCTTGTAAAAGCAGTCCAGAGGCTAATTAGCCACTAGGATTGCTTTTACATGAAAGCCGGCCGCTGGCTGAAAAGAATGATACCAAGATGATACTTAAACCCGCAGGCATCATTCTGGTATAAACATTCAAAGTCCAGCAACATACCAGTACGTTGCTGGTCCTTGTTGGACATGTATTGTAATCTTTTTTTTCATGCAGCCTGTTGGCTGAACGAAAAAAAAAGATTGATCGGTGGGTATGCCCACCATTAGAATACCGCCCTTCATCCACCCACTTCTAATGATGGGCATACATGCACCATTTATATATGCCGAAGCATGGGGGCATCTTCCCGCAAAAGTTATGCCGAGTACACATGGTCAGACTTTTCCACAGGCAAACCTCCGTCGGAATTTTGACCGTATGTACACGGCATTAGGAGCAAAATTGCTCCTCCGCTCCTCCGCCCCTGCTGCCCCAATGCTTCGGCATATATGCTTTTTTTTTTAACTGTGGTGGTGAAATCACCTCCTACAGTACTGGAGTCGCAGGGATCAGGCCTGTCTCTGCGAACGCTGCAGTTATGTGTGTTGTGTTTTGGAAGTAACAGTGATCGATCGATACTGCACTTGGGTGGCCTGGGCTGGACGGAGGGGCAAAACGCAGGTGCTAGCAGGTATCTGGGCTGATCCCGCTAACACTGCGTTTTTGGGAACCCTAAACTGCTGGGGATGCTAGTATAGATCTGATCAGATCAGATATTGATCTGTTCAGATACTATACCACTAAGGGAGGTGTATGCTTCACGCGTGGGTGTTAGCGCTACTGGCACTAACCTGCCGCTGCCTGGGGTGTGACGCAGACCCTCTCTGACGCTAAAACCTAATTGATATCACCCGCCGGGCGATCAGGGGGTTAAACCTTTATTGGGTTATATACGGCGGGTGCCCTGACACTATAAAAAGAAAACTAACTAACCAGCGTCACCCGTAACACTTATATGGTGATCACTGGTGAAAGGGTTAACTAGGGGCAATTAGGGGGTTAAAACCTTTATTAGGTAATATATGGGGGTAGCTGACGCTATATAAAAACCTGACGGCGAACCTAAAAAAAATGACTGGCTACCTATCGACATCACCGACACTAAGACAGCGATCAGAAAAACGATCGCTTAGCGACAGTGGTGATAGGGGGTGAAAGGGTTACCTGGGGGGCGATCAAGGGGGTTAAACCTTTATTAGATAATATATGGGGGTACCTGACGCTAAAAAAACCTGCGGCGAGCCGAAAAAAAATTACTGGCTACCGATCGGCATCACCGACACTAAGACAGCGATCAGAAAAATGATCGCTTAGCGACAGTGGTGATAGGGGGTGAAAGGGTTACCTGGGGGGCAATCAAGGGGGTTAAACCTTTATTAGATAATATATGGGGGTACCTGACGCTATAAAAACCTGCGGCAAACCTAAAAAAAATTACTGGCTACCGATCGGCATCACCGACACTAAGACAGCGATCAGAAAAACTATCGCTTAGCGACAGTGGTGATAGGGGGTGAAAGGGTTACCTGGGGGGCGATCAAGGGGGTTAAACCTTTATTAGGTAATATATGGGGGTACCCGACGCTATAAAAACCTGCGGCGAACCTAAAAAAAATTACTGGCTACCAATCGGCATCACCGACGCTAAGGCAGCGATCAGAAAAACGATCGCTTAGCGACAGTGGTGATAGGGGGTGAAAGGGTTACCTGGGGGGCGATCACGGGGGTTAAACTTTTATTAGGTAATATATGGGGGTTCCTGACGCTATAAAAACCTGCGGCGAACCTAAAAAAAATAACTGGCTACCGATCAGCATCACCGACGCTAAGACAGCGATCAGAAAAATGATTGCTTAGCGACAGTGGTGATAGGGGGTGAAAGGGTTATCTGGGGGGCGATCAGGGGGTTAAACCTTTATTAGGGGGGGTAAGGGGGCTACACTGGACCTAAAACTAACTTTAGTGACACTTTTACAGTCACAAATGTCACTGATTGCAGTGATCAGTAAATAAATGGTCACTGCAATCAGTGACACTGTGACTGGGGGCTGGGGGGTGATCTGGGGGGTGATCTGGGGTGTCTGGGGGGGCCTGGGGGGCGATTTATGTGCCTATGTGTCCTGGTGTCAGTGTAGTGTTTTGTGCACTAACCTGGCATCTTCACTTGTGCGACGCTCGGTATATGTGAGCGCCGCAGGAGAGATGACATCACTTCCTCTGCCTGTGTAAACATTACACAGGCAGGGAAGCTTTCTCATTCGCCGGGAGCGATCGCGAGGGGGTGGCCGGACTGGCTACCTATCGGCATCACCGACACTAAGACAGCGATCAGAAAAACAATCGCTTAGCGACAGTGGTGATAGGGGGTGAAAGGGTTACCTGGGGGGCGATCAAGGGGGTTAAACCTTTATTAGGTAATATATGGGGGTACCCGACGCTATAAAAACCTGCGGCAAACCTAAAAAAAATTACTGGCTACCGATCGGCATCACCGACGCTAAGACAGCGATCAGAAAAACGATCGCTTAGTGACAGTGGTGATAGGGGGTGAAAGGGTTACCTGGGGGTGCGATCACGGGGGTTAAACCTTTATTAGGTAATATATCGGGGTTCCTGATGCTATAAAAACCTGCGGCAAACCTAAAAAAAATAACTGGCTACCGATCGGCATCACCGACGCTAAGACAGCGATCAGAAAAATGATCGCTTAGCGACAGTGGTGATAGGGGGTGAAAGGGTTATCTGGGGGGCGATCAAGGGGGTTAAACCTTTATTAGGTAATATATGGGGGTACCCGATGCTATAAAAACCTGCGGCGAACCTAAAAAAAATAACTGGCTACCGATCAGCATCACCGACGCTAAGACAGCGATCAGAAAAATGATTGCTTAGCGACAGTGGTGATAGGGGGTGAAAGGGTTATCTGGGGGGCGATCAGTGGGTTAAACCTTTATTAGGGGGGTAAAGGGGGCTACACTGGACCTAAAACTAACTTTAGTGACACTTTTACAGTCACAAATGTCACTGATTGCAGTGATCAGTAAATAAATGTTCACTGCAATCAGTGACACTGTGACTGGGGGCTGGGGGGTGATCTGGGGGGTGATCTGGGGTGTCTGGGGGGGCCTGGGGGGGCGATTTATGTGCCTATGTGTCCTGGTGTCAGTGTAGTGTTTTGTGCACTAACCTGGCATCTTCACTTGTGCGGCGCTCGGTATATGTGAGCGCCGCAGGAGAGATGACATCACTTCCTCTGCCTGTGTAAACATTACACAGGCAGGGAAGCTTTCTCATTCGCCGGGAGCGATCGCGAGGGGGTGGCCGGAATCGAACGGCCGTCCCCTCATCTTGGATCGCTCCCGAACACTTAACCACCACTCACTGCAAAGAAGGGGGGTCCGATCGGACCCCCCAACTATACAAAGGCGATCACGTAGATATACATGATTCTGCCTGTCAGTGCCATTCTGCCGACGTACTTTTACAGTGGGCGGTCGTTAAGTGGTTAATATATATACTAGTGATGGAACATCTTACACAAGCAATAAGAAAAAATAAAGACATACAAGGAATTAATATTAAAGATAAAGAATACAAAACAGCAGTTTATGCAGATGACTTATTAATTTATGTAACTAATCCCATCATTACAATACCAAAACAAAAAAAAGTGTAGCGCTAAAACTGAATATGAACTGCACTGAAAGTGCAGTAATCAACAATGCATATTCAAATTATACAAACATCTTAAAGAACACAGTGACAAAATGAAAATTAATCCAAAAAAATCCTCAGTGATGTGAGTATTGAATAATAGAAGTCACCATGAAAAGAAATCCTTTGGTGTAGAAATGCTGGTGAAGTTGAATTGGTGAAAATCAAAGTCAAAATCAAAATCAAAATGGTGGTGCTCCTAAAGTGAACTTAACACAAAATAAGTGCTTTCAGAGTGACCGTCACCATACGATAGTAGAAAAGGCTTACCGAAAGGTGTGGACCCCAAAAAACTTGCGTTCAAAGGGTCAACCAAGCATGGGTAAGCCACTATGGACAGCGAATCTCCAACTGTGATTTAACCACTTCAATACCATGCACTTATGCACCTTCCCGCCCAGACCAATTTTCAGCTTTCAGTACTCTCACACTTTGAATGACAATTACTTAGTCATGCTACACTGTATCCAAACAAATTTTTTATCATTTTCTTCTCACAAATAGAGCTTTCTTTTGGTGGTATTTAATCGCCACTGGGTTTTTTATTTTTTGCGATATAAGCAAAAAAACAGCAATTTTAAAAAAAAAAAACACTTTTTTTTAGTTTCTATTGTAAAATTTTGCAAATAAGTAATTTTTCTTCATAAATTTGTGCCAAAATGTATACGGCTACATATCTTTGGTAAAATGAACCCAAATTAGTGTATATTATTTGGTCTTTGTGAAAGTTATAGAGTCTACAAACTATGGTGGCAATCACTGAAAATTTATCACATCTGATCACGCCTGATGTACTGAAGGGATATCTCATTTCTTGAGACACTAACAAGCGAGGAAAGTACAAATACCCCAAAATTACCCCTTTTTGGAAAGTAGACAGTCCAAGGTGTTTACTAAGAGGCGTGGTGAGTTTTTTGAAGTTGTATTTTTTTCCCACAATTCTTGGGAAAATTTAATTTTTTTTTTTTTTTTTTTACACAAACTGGTCATATTAACAGTTTTTTTCTCTCACACAGCATATGCATAATTGCAACTACACCCCAAAATACATTCTGCTACTCCTCCTGAGTGTAGCGATACCACATGTGTGAGACTTTTACACAGCCTGGCCATATACAGAGGCCCAACATTGAAGTAGCACTTTCAGGCGTTCTACAAGCATAAATCGCACATATCCTTTCTCAACCACCTATTACACTTTTGAAGGCCCTGGAGCACCAGGACAATGGAATTTTCCACAAAATGACCCCATTTTGGAAAGCACACACCCCAACGTATAATCTATGAAGCATTATGAGTCTTTTGAACGGTTCATTTTTTTCCAGAAGGTTTTGGAAAATGTGGAGAAAAAATGAAAATGCATTTTTTTTACACAAAGTTGTCCATTTATAAGATATTTCTAACGCATAGCATATACATAGCAAAAATAACACCCCAAAATGCATTCTTCTACTCCTCCTGAGTATAGCGATACCACATGTGTGAGACTTTTACACAGCCTGGCCATATACAGAGGCCCAACATTGAAGTAGCACTTTCAGGCGTTCTACAAGCATAAATCGCACATATCCTTTCTCAACCACCTATTACAATTTTGAAGGCCCTGGAGCACCAGGACAATAGAATTTTCCACAAAATGACCCCATTTTTGAAAGCACACACCCCAACGTATAATCTATGAGGCATTATGAGTCTTTTGAACGGTTCATTTTTTTCCAGAAGGTTTTGGAAAATGTGGAGAAAAAATTTAAATGCATTTTTTTTACACAAAGTTGTCAATTTATAAGATATTTCTAACACATAATATGTACATAGCAAAAATTACACCCAAAAATACATTCTGCTACTCCTCCTGAGTATGGCGATACCACATGTTTGAGACTTTTAAACAGCCTGGCCACATACAGAGGCCCAACATCCAAGTAGCACCTCCAGGCATTCTAGCAGCATTAATTGCACATATCATTTTCTGACTACCGATCACATTTTTGAAGGCCCTTCATATATCTAACACATAGCAGGTACATACCAAATAACAAAAGATTACCTGTGGTTTTAGAAGTGCAGTGGTCCACAGAGGAGAGCATCGGTCCAGGCAGCAGGCAGGGATGAGGTCAGCGACAGCAAAAGCAATCATCCAGGCAGCAGGCAGGAATACTGTCCATAGTTCGCACAGGCAGAGATACTGTCAGCACAGCCAGAGCACAGCCAAAGCACAGGTCCAGGTAGCAGGCAGAGGTGTCCTATCCTATCCTATCGATGATATCTTCGATATATTGGAGGTAGTGGAGTCGGTGATTTTGAGTTGCTTTTTGGTAGCAGACAAACTAATTAAAAAGGGCCATGTGAAACAGGTGAAACGCAACTTTTTTGTGCCAATAATGGGACTTTCTGGTTGATAAGTAGGGCTGTAGCATCTGGTCGTTTAAATCCACCCCCCCATGTACAAATTGTAGTCGTGGACACATTCAGGCTTTACAATGGAGCCGCGTCTTCTTGGGATCTCCACCATGGTGTCATTGTGGATCGTAGAGAGGATGTGGACATCTTTCTTGTCCCTCCACTTCATGGCCAACACCTCCTCGTTCCTCATGGATGCCGATTCTCCAGGTCGCAATTTTTTTGTCAATAAATTTTGTGGGAATCCCTTCCGGTTTTTTTTGAAGGTACCGCAGGCCGGGGTTTGTTTACTGTAAAGGTGGCGAAAAAGGGGCAGGCTGGTATAATAATTATCAACATATAAATGGTAACCTTTTCCGAACAGGAGGTATGCCAACTCCCAGACAATTTTCCCACTGGTTCCAACATATGTGGGGCAATCACGGGGCTGGAGCTGGGAGTCTTTGCCTTCGTAGATCCTGAATTTGCAGACGTATCCAGTGGCTCAATCACATAATTTATTTAATTTTAACCCATACCTGGCTCTCTTGCTTGGTATGTACTGCTTGAACTGCAGTCGGCCGGTGAAATGTACGAGGGACTCGTCCACACAAATTTTTTGGTCTGGGATGAAAACGTCTTCAAATCGCTGGGAAAAGGCATTGATTAGGGGGTGTATCTTGTACAATTTGTCGTAGTTGGGATGATCTCGAGGAGGGCACTGTGAATTGTCATTGAAGTGGAGAAAGCGCATAATCATGTTGTATCTTTTCCTGGACATGACAGCGGAATATATGGGCATGTGTTGGATGGGGCGTTTGGACCAATATGAATGGACTTCGTTCTTTTTTGTAAGCCCCATATTGAACATAAGGCCCAAAAATAATTTAAATTCCTCCAATGTTAGACGCCGCCACTGGAACATGCGGGCGTAGGAAGAATTGGGGTTGGCAGCAATAAATTGGGATGCATACAGATTCGTTTGATCCACTATATTCTGCAGCAAATCTTGTGGGAAAAATAAACAAAAATAATCAAATTTAGAAAAATTTGTAGTGTCGGGCTGCACACCTGGCTGTGCGGTGAAAGGGGGGATGATAGCGGATCCTGAGTTGGCAGGCAACCATAAGGGGTTTGCCAGGGCATCGGGAAGGTAGGATTGGGGCTGGATTCTTCGGGTTGGGCGTGCATTTCCATTGCTTGTACTGGGCTCCTCTTCCTGGGGTATGGCGCTGCTGGTGGTGGGCAGTTCTCCTGATCTTGGTGCTGATCTTGGTGCTGATCTTGGTGCCGATCGCATTCTTTTGGGAGGGACGGTTTCCTCCGGGGACTCGGACTCTGAGCCACTATCCTCCACTGGCTCGTATTCCGAACCAGAATCGGATAATGGGAGCTCCCCGCTGCTCTCATCATCCGACATGGCAAGAATGGCATATGCATCCTCAGGTGTGTAAACCCTTTGGGACATTATGGCAGTGCTTATTGGTGGGCCTGTGTAATGGTACTGCTGGTGGTAGTGGTGGCGGTCTGTGTGGTAGTACCGATGGAGGTATTAGTGGTGGGCCTGTGTGGTGGTACCGATGGCGGTATGGGTGGTGGTGGTACCAATGGCGGTACAGGTGGTGGTGGTACCGATGGCGGTACGGGTGGTGGTGGTGGCGGCGGTACCGGTGGCGGTACGGGTGGTGGTGGTAGCGATGGCGGTATGGGTGGTGGTGGTACCGATGGCGGTACAGGTGGTGGTGGTACCGATGGCGGTACAGGTGGTGGTGGTACGGGTGGTGATGGTACCGATGGCGGTACAGGTGGTGGTACAGGTGGTGGTGGCACTACCGACGGTGGTACGGGTGGTGGTACTGGTGGTGGTACCGATGGCGGCACTAGTGGTGATACTGGTAGCGGGCCTGTGTGGCAGTATAGATGCTGGGCCTGGTGGCGGTACTGGTGGTGGTACTGGTACCGATGGCGGTACTGGTAGCCTGTGTGGCAGTGCCAATGGCGGTACCGATGGAGGTGGGCCTGTGACAGATGATTGACAGATGGGCTGATTGATTGATTGACAGATGGGTTGATTGATTGACAGATGGGGTGATTGATTGACAGGTGGGGTGATTGATTGACAGGTGGGGTGATTGATTGACAGGTGGGCTGATTGATTGACAGATGGGCTGATTGATTGACAGATGGGCTGATTGATTGACAGATGGGCTGCTTGACAGATGGGCTGATTGACAGATGGGCTGATTGGCTGGGCTGATTGATGTGCTGGGCTGTGTGACAGGTCCTCTTTATGGGGGGGGGGCGTGTTGTGCACTGTAAACTTATGTAGACAAACTACACTGAGCTAACTTACTGATCTCTTCTCTCTCCTCACAGATCGGTGTGTGAGGAGAGAGCAGGGATCAGGTAGTAACTCCTGTGGAGTTTGTTTACATTTGTGACCGGCTGTGATTGGACACAGCCGGTCACGTGGTAAACAGCCAATTCATTGGCTGTTTACTCTGATCGGGGACGCGCTGTGTCCAAGGGACACTCGCCTTCCCCGATCCCCGCTCTGCAAGCCTGTGGCGGCGCGCACGGAGCGCGCCGCCGAGTTTGTTTTGACAGGTGATCGGCTGTGACTTTGACACAGCCGATCACATGGTAAACAGCCAATGAAATTGGCTGTTTACCGTGATCGGGGTAGCGCTGTGTCCGAGGGACACATGCCGTCCCCGATCACCGCGCTGCGCGCCCCCGCGGGCGCGCGCAAGGCAATATCCTGCAGGACGTCATATGACGTCCAGTATCGATATTGCAACCACTTCCCGGACGTCAATTCGCTATTGACTGGGCGGGAAGTGGTTAAACAGGGGTCTCGAACATCAATCCAATACAGAGGGTGCAGAAAATGTCTCTGGCGTTTAAATGGTGATGGAACTTGCAGGAAATGCCCAATGATGGCCAGGTGTTGATTTCAGGCAAGTAATAGAAAATGGAAGGAAAGAAAAAAGCACATAGCGTAATCCTGTATAAAAGGGTAATTTAATGTAGGTAGGAACACTTACATTTAAAAAGATGTAACAGCGCTTCATCAAATAGTTAGTGGCAACAGTAGGGTCTCCCGACGCGTTTCACATCCAAATGCATCATCTGGGGTGAGCCCCAACTGCTGCCCTCCACAAATTTATAGACAATGTGACCCCTGTGTTTTGGAGGCCATCCCCTGGGCGTCCATGTGATTATTGATTATTTCCTGGTTCACCCAAAATGGAGTCATAGTGTGTGTTCCAAGCCTCCATCTGGAACACACTGCATATAATGAAATAATATGAGCATAATAGGTGTACCAATATGGCCATCCGACTTGTGTCTCAAGCCTCTATGCGGTATAGCTAAGTAGATATGACCTTTATTGATGATGTCCTATTTATATTTAATTGCTTCCTTAAAAAGCAAATTAAATAAATAAATAGATGGTCTCCACTATAAAAAATTGATACTCGGATGCGCTGTATGTATTGAATCCGACACAGGAAACGAGCGGGTGTGATACTCTTCCTGTTTGCACACCACGCCTCGTGCGACCCTCCTTTTTTTACCAACTTGTGGGTTACCATCCTTGCAAGAAATGTTCTGTGTGCAAATTCAATTCTTCAGGGAGAAGTAAGACCCTGGAATTTACTTCAACTATCACGGGAAATACTTATCCCATTAAGCGGTTTTGCACATGTGCCACGAAGTATGTGGTATACCTTATAACTTGTCCTTGCGGCAAGCAGTATGTAGGTCGTACAATACGATCTTTTTCTGTGCGTGTTGGTAAGCACGTAGCTCTCATTCTCAGTGGTGATACTAACCATACGGTAACAAGGCATTACAGGGCACATCACAATAGAAACCCTGTTGGTACACAATTTTTGGTTATAGACCAATTTGTCCCTCCTTGGAGAGGTGCTCCCAAAACCAGAGGCGTGTCACGACTTGAGACTTATTGGATTTATGAGTTACAGTCGCACACGCCGTCTGGTTTAAACGTTGAGTGGGATATCAATTCTTTCATCAACAAATCATAGTCAATAGTGGGTTCTTTTGAGTTTTCTCCTTTTTTGTTATTTTAGTTATTTTATTTGTTTAATATATCTATGTGATGTTCAATACCATTTAAATATGTATGTAACTCATGCTTCTCATTTTTGGGATTGCATTGTAGATTTGTGTATCGATTTTTCATACGTAATGTTATTGCATGGTATATTTGGGAGTACATTCCTTGGGTGTGCCCTATGTTTACATCATAACCACATCCAATTATTTGGTTCCCATTACATTTATTTATTTCTGCACAGCCCATCAGTGATTTTATCTATTCCTGTGGGAGGTGCAGAATTTATTTTAACAATTTAGAGTAGCCAATAAGATGGCTCTTCTTAATTTATTCATTTATTCATTTTAGGAGTTTCATCACACCAGATTAACACTGGTGGTATAATGAATATCATCATTAACATTTTATTTTATACATATTCTCCCTTTGTTGAGGAGAAGGGACGCTTGCAATGCTGGTTTGTGGCACATCTATATATTATTTTTTTGATATGTGGACTTAGTGCTATCCAGTCAGTGTGGTGTTATTATCCTTTATATAATAGGTGTTATAATCCACACTTCTGTGTGGATGGGAAGTGTCCTTTCCCTTTCATAGCCGCCCACGTAGAATCTGTCAGAAGCACGGCCTTTCTGTCCTATTGTCAATGAGATGCATGACGTCATTGAATCCATAGCGAGGCTTGGTGCGCGCCTGATTTCCAGATCCGGGCGCGGCACACTAGCCACGCTATAGGCTGTTCACAACATTAGAGCACGCCACGGAGTTCCGATTACATGATCTCCGTTTAGCATAGAGAGGCTTGGAACGCATGCGCGGTTGAAAACGAGACGTGGTGTGCAAACAGGAAGAGTATCACACCCGCTCGTTTCCTGTCTCGGATTCAATACATACAGCGCATCCGAGTATCCATTTTTTATAGTGGAGACCATCTATTTATTTATTTAATTTGCTTTTTAAGGAAGCAATTAAATATAAATAGGACATTATCAATAAAGGTCATATCTACTTAGCTATACCACATAGAGGCTTGAGACACAAGTCGGACGGCCATATTGGTACACCCATTATGCCCATATTATTTCATTATATGCAGTGTGTTCCAGATGGAGGCTTGGAACACACACTATGACTCCATTTTGGGTGAACCAGGAAATAATCAATAATCACATGGACGCCCGGGGGATGGCCTCCCAAACACAGGGGTCACATTGTCTATAAATTTGTGGAGGGCAGCAGTTGGGGCTCACCCCAGATGATGCATTTGGATGCGAAACGCGTCGGGGGACCCTACTGTTGCCACTAACTATTTGATGAAGCGCTGTTACATCTTTTTAAATGTAAGTGTTCCTACCTACATTAAATCACCCTTTTATACAGGATTACGCTATGTGCTTTTTTCTTTCCTTCCATTTTCTATTACTTGCCTGAAATCAACACCTGGCCATCATTGGGCATTTCCTGCAAGTTCCATCGCCATTTAAACGCCAGAGACATTTTCTGCACCCTCTGTATTGGATTGATGTTCGAGACCCCTGTTTAAATCACAGTTGGAGATTCGCTGTCCATAGTGGCTTACCCATGCTTGGTTGACCCTTTGAACGCAAGTTTTTTGGGGTCCACACCTTTCGGTAAGCCTTTTCTACTATCGTATGGTGACGGTCACTCTGAAAGCACTTATTTTGTGTTAAGTTCACTTTAGGAGCACCACCATTTTGATTTTGATTTTGACTTTGATTTTCACCAATTCAACTTCACCAGCATTTCTACACCAAAGGATTTAGTTTCATTGTGACTTCTATTATTCAATACTCACATCACTGAGGATTTTTTTGGATTAATTTTCATTTTGTCACTGTGTTCTTTAAGATGTTTGTATAATTTGAATATGCATTGTTGATTACTGCACTTTCAGTGCAGTTCATATTTAGTTTTAGCGCTACACTTTTTTTTGTTTTGTTTGTTTTTCACCATTTCTCAATTGGTTGTGTGAGCGGCTTCACCATAAGGCAGCGGGAATTTTTTGTATCCATTTCCAATTTGTTCTTTGATTTGATTCTGCAGCAGCCTTCATTGTTATACGTTATCTAAGATGGACGTGTTTGACTACAGAGCGGCCCGCACTGTTAATACAGAGGGTGTTTTTGTTGCCACAGGTCGTGATACTGAGATAGGTGGCCTCTTTGTAAGATTAAAAAATGTGATGTCTTCTGAACTTCACTTACAACGGGACCTTGTGTTTCTGGAACGCTATATTGCTGATCGTATGGTCCCGAGAAGCCTTAGGTGGGAGGTCCAACCACAACAAGGCGATCTCGAGATTGACTCATGGTTTAATTACTTCAACGATGCAGGTATTCAGTTTTTGGGTGTTCTGATCTCTAAGAAAAAGACTAGGCTGACAGTGTTGGATAGAGAGATCAAAGAACTCAAGGATAAGTTACTATCATATAAAAACTCCTTGGAGTATGCATCTCTTTCAGCCAATCTACAAAACTTCCTTGAAAAGGAAAATAGAGATCAGAAGCTCAAAAAACATAAGAAATATTCTAGGGACACAGGTGACTATAGAAATGGCACTGTTTTTGCTTGGCAAAAATTGTTTTCTACATCTTCTGGAGCGGACATGGATTCAACTCCAGCTTTGTTGCCTTCTACCTCATCCGCTCCTACCTTGGGAGGAGGTTCAATCAAGAGTCAACCTCCTGCTATGCCTCAGATAGCTCCCCTCTTACGCGATACGCGGGGTGTTGATTCTCGAGTTCCCCGAACTAGAGTACATCAGTCGGGCCCTCATACTCCGAATCAGCATCATCGAGGGAGAGGCAAATCTAGAGGTAATAGAGGTACCAGGGGTCATTCCAGAGGGTACCCGCAACATTCCGGTGTTCAGCATAGTTATAGTCATGATGATTATTACTATGATCCATCACCGGCCAGATATGCGGAACGCTCTGATTTTTATCGTGACCGGTCACCGCATTATGGCCCTCCACCCATCTCCACTTATAATAGATTTTCCCCACTGGGAGAGGTGCGGGATGATAGCTATCATACGCATACTAGGAATTCCCAGTATCCATCTAATTATGGATACGTTCCCTCCGCTAGAGGTCGGGATTTTCACAGGGACCGAACTCTACGCAAAAGGGGTCCCGACCCAGGAGAGGGATCAGAGGTGGGAGGAGAATCCAGAAGAGGAAAGAAAAGGCGCATGTAAAGGGCCAAGGGGTTTTTAATTTAAGCTCTAAGGTTTTCACAAATGAAGAATTATCGATCTTGGATAAAGGCCTCAAGTTTGCCCCACCCAAGACATTAAACAAATTCGATACATTCATTGATATACAGAAGTACATTCGTAAGGTCAACATTCAACGCTACCTCATCACTAATCCCATCATTAGTGAGAGTAGAGCAGCCACATCCGGAACTGTGCATTCGGGTTTGTCCAACCCATCTTTGTTCAACCCCCCAGTTCCGGTGGCACCTGCTGTTAGTATTTTTAAGGACCTTGTCCTTAAGGATCTAACAGAGTTGCCTGTTAGCCGCACATATCACCGCCCGCTGTCCAATACCGGTCTTAAGTCTTTGTGTCAAAACAAAGATTTGGTAATTCGTCCGGCGGACAAAGGGGGCGGTATAGTCATATTAGACAAATGTGACTATGAACAAGAAATGTACAGGATTCTGAATGAGCCTGGTACATACCAGTTGTTAACTACTAACCCCACATCTCGTTTCAGAGCTGATCTTCAAAAGTTGGTTGACAGTGGTTTCGATCGAGCTATTTTAAACAAGAAGGAGAAAGCTTTTTTAGTTCCCATCGTTCCTAGAATACCCACTATATATTTTTTGCCTAAGGTCCACAAGGATCCTGTGCACCCACCCGGTAGACCAATTGTAAGTGGTATTGACTCGGTCACTTCTAGGGTTGGTCGATATATCGACCATTATTTACAGCCCCTAGTTAGACGTATACCATCTTATTTATGTGACACGGGTGCTACCATTAGAAAACTTGAAAGTGTTAAAATTCAAAGTGACATTATTATGGTAACAGCTGATGTCGCCTCATTATACACTTGCATACCCCATGATAAAGGCTTTGAGGCTGTCCAACACTTTTTGGAAAGGGAGCCCTCTCTGGCTTAATTTCAGTGTAGGTTCATTATGGAGTTGCTAGTATTTGCAACAATACATAGTTACTTTTGGTTTAATGACCAATTCTACCTGCAATCACGTGGCGTGGCTATGGGCGCAAAATTCGCGCCCAGCCTCGCCAATCTTTTTATGGCCAAATGGGAGGAGGATGTCGTCTATACCCATGACACCTTGTCATTGGTGTTGTGGGCAATGGCGTCCCTAGGGGGGGACCAGAGGGGGCCCTGGCCCCCCAACATTATGCTGTGCCCCACCATGTGCCCCCCAAAAAAATATTTTATTTTTTTTTGCATTTTTGTATTTCGCTCGGGCTGCTCCTGGGGTAACAGTCTCTCCTGAGAGGGAGAGCGTCCCCAGTCAGCTCCTGTGGGGGATTCCTCCCCCCTCCCTCTGCTCGCTGACACTGCATAATGAGAGCGCTCACACAACCACAGCCGCCCGATCTGCTCCTTCCCCTGCATCCTCATTGGCACGGAGAAGAGCGAGTTGCAGGAAGGACTCCATGAGCACTGTGGGGGGGCCCAAGCCTTCATCTCAGTTACTGAAAAAACAGACTGATTTCTCCCGTCCTTAGGACAGGAGAACCAGCCTTTAAATTCCGAGAGTGGTGACTGCAAGCTGAGCCGAGTGTCAGTCTATGACACTCTTTCACAGCCCATCGAGGCCATCCACCCCCCCTCACTCTCCTCACATACGAGCAGGGAGGAATACAGCTCTTCCTTCCAGTCCCGCCCACTATCCCGGCGTGCTGTATCTGAAGAGAGGGGATGTGTGGGCGGGAATTATGAAAATCAGCAGCATTCCTGACTGTGTGTGACTGATGCCTGAGATTCTAGCCTGGACCGTGGGTAAGTGTGTGCACTGCAGTACACTGTAATCACTGAACTGCATTATCTCCATCCCTTCTCTTCCCCATCTGTCTCCCTCCCCCTCTTCTGTTCTTTTAAGACCTTCACAATTTACTTTCACTTTCAGTTAGGCAGGTAATATACGGTGCAAATTTCTTTCCTGCATCCACAGATTGCAAGAAAGAAACTTGCATAATTCCCCCATCAACACAGACAGTGCTGACAGGGGAATATCCCTCCTGCCCAGCAATTGTATTCTCCCGACAAACAGTGATTATCACTAGTGGTTATAGAAACCACTAGTGATAATCATAAGAGAATCTGCTCATTAATGGTTCAAATCTCAGCCAGTTCCTGCTGAACCAGCTGAGATTTAAACTGTCTATGTCTGGTCTTAGCTCTTAGGCTGGGTTCACACTGGTCCGACAAACGCTCCGACATTGGGAGCTCATGTCGCATGACGTGTGAAAATCAATGTTTCCCTATGAGAGCTGTCTTAACTGGTCCGACACAAGTCGGTCCGACTTTGAAAATGCTCCCTGCACTACTTTGGTCCACCATTGATCCTACTTCAGCCCATTGAATATCATTGAAGTCGGATCAAAGTAGGATACTTGTCCTAACCATCTGACTTTTGACATCCGACATGGTGATTACAGCAGCAGTAAAAGGAATTTATCTCACACTGGGATTGTTTTGATTGGTCAAAGGACAAGTCAGACTATTACAAAGTCGGATCAAAGTAGTATCCTGTTCATGAAAGTCGGATGTATGTCGGACCAATGTAGGATCAATGTAGGACTGATGTCGCAGAGCAAAGTAGGATGAAAGTTGTATGACTGTCGTGTCATACCAGTGTGAACCCAGCCTTAGGCAGCCCATACATTGATCACTTTTTTCATTCAATTATTAGGTTGAATGAAAAAAAAAAAAAGAAATGATCCAATTCCCCCATCTACACATTATAGGTGGATGGGGGAATCCTCCCAGTGTGGACCAGTGCTGGAACAACCAGAGTTTCTGTCCTGTCCCGGCTATTCACAGCGCTGGTCTCTGTCTCCATGGCAGTGGCGGCAGCACATTGGAACCCAGTGCTGGTTACTTTATGGGGCTGATGTACAGTAAGGTGACCAGATTTTTAAAATGAAATCCGGGGACATATTTTATTTGTATTTTTTTATTGGCTAATGGTAAACTATTTTATAAGCATATTTTCCTCAAATGATATATGCAGTGTATGTGGTGTTTATGGAATGATTGTATGATATATACGTTCTTTCCCACATTTCGTCCATGAGATGAAAAAAAAATACTTCTTAGAATTTTTTTGGGATATGACTACCAAATGTTATGAAGAAAAGATAGAGAAAAACTTGGGAGGAATGGGGTCCCAAAATTTAAATCCAATCCAGGCAGGGGTGGCTCCAGACAATGTTTTTTTGGGGTGCTATGGTGGTGCTTGAAGTAAAAGTGAGGGTGCTAATGCGGTGCGCTACCACACACCTGTGTGAGTGGCCAGCAAGTTACGGTTTCATCATGGCGTCCAATGATGATCAGTAGGTCCTGGCCTCTGTATACCAATAAAAAGCCAAAAAATGCAGCACAACCCTACACTTCATTTCTACATTTCTACAAATGGACTTATAAGTGAAATGGTAAAACCTATAAATGAATATCCAATGCAAATCAACCCATGTATTGCAATTTAGTAGTGATGATGTCATCTCCTCTGCAAAAATATTTTGAGAATTTGCAGAGAAAATAATGGTGAAACCCCCTACATACAAAAATAATAACAGAGACGCAAATCAACCCATGTATTAGAATATAGTAGTGATGGTGTCACCCTCTCTGCAAAAGGTAAGAAATATTGCAGAGCTGCAATGTGCAAATAGTGGTAAAGCCACCTATATATAATCATAATAATGATAATAATAAAATGTACGCTTGATGTATATATTTTACATTTATTATTATGATTATATATAGGTGGTTTCACCACTATTTGCACATTGCAGCTCTGAAAAATGTATTACCTCTTGCAGAGAGGGTGACAACATCACTACTATGTTCTAATGCATGGGTTGATTTGTGTCTTTGTTATTATTATTATTATTGTATGTAGGGGGTGTCACCGCTATTTGCACATTGAAGCTCTGCAATTTCTCAAAATATTTTTGCAGAGGGGGTGACACCATCACTACTATATTGCAATACATTGGTTGATGTGCACTGGATATTCATTTATAGGTGTTACTATATCACTTATAAGTCCATTTGTACAATTTTATAGATGAAGTATAGGGCAGCGCTGAATTTTTTGCTTTTTATTGATTCGCGTTAGATGAGGGAACCAGCTAAAAAGATTCTCTTATTGCTTTTGAGATATTTTTAGTTGCATGGTAATTGATTTACCTGATTTGTTATGTCCTCTGTATACTGGTAACCACTGGCCATGCATATTGGTAGTCAGTGTGCCCCCTGTATGCTGGTGCTACATGCAGAGTGCAGGTGGGTGCTGGATGCAGGGCTCAAGAGGATGCTATGTAGAGAGTAGGGATGAGCCGAACACCCCCGGGTTCGGTTTGCACCAGAACCCGCGAACGGAACGAAAGTTCGCACGAATGTTAGAATCCTATTAAATACAATGGATGCGAACGTTCGAAATCTAAAGTGCTAATTATAACGACTAATATGCATGTTATTGTCCTAAAAAGGGTTTGGGAACCCGGGTTTTGCACCAGGGGACATGTATCAATGCAAAAAGAAGTTTTAAAAACTGACGTTTTTTCTGGAGCAGTCATTTTCATGATGCATAAAGTGAAAAAAAAGAGTCAAATATTCCTTTAAATATCGTACCTGGGGGGTGTCTAAAGTATGCCTGTGAAGTGGCACGTGTTTCCCGTGTTTAGAACTGTCCCTGCACAAAATGACATTTCTAAAGGAAAAAAAGCCATTTAAAACTGCTTGCGGCTTTAATGTAATGTCTGGTCCCGGTAATATGGATGAAAATCTTTGAGAAAAATGGCATAGCTACCCCATAACCCCCCCCCCCCCACCCCAGCCCATTACCAGCCCCTTTGGGTCTTGTATGGATATTATGGGGAACCCCGCACACAAAATAATAAAAGGCCCTATATACTCTGAACAGCAGTATACAGGTGGTGCAAACAAGACAGGGACTCTAGGTTTGTTCTTATGTAGAATCTGTTTGTAATTTTGAACAGGTACATTGTTTAAGTGTAGCTCCAGCCAAAAAATATTTTTTTAAGCTTTTTGGAAAACATAGGGAAGGGTTATCACGCCTGTAACATTTGTTTTGCTGTCTGTGCCCCTGTTCAGAACATTTCACCTCACTTTCCGTCCCAATGACAACAGTTTTTGAAAAGTGGGGCTTTTATTGAAACAAGGATTGGTGATAAAGCATCAGTAGAGAGGAGACACCTTTTACCCATATTAACTCTTACAGGAGAGAATTTCCCTTCCTAGGGGTAGATTTCCTCTCACTTCCTGTTGTCTCCTTCCGTTTGCAAGTAGGAGTCGTTTGTAAGTTGGATGTTTGAAAGTAGGGGCCTGCCGTATATACTCTGCAGAAATTGGCCCCTTAGGTGTTGGTGTTGCCACAACACTGTGAGCCCTCACAGTTACTTTTGGTGGGCGCTGGAACGCCCTGCTGTGAACTATTATATCAGGAATTATATTTACATGCCCCTGTTGAACAGTGGTAGGAAAAATTGGGCCTTTGGTGGTGGTGCTGGTGCCACAACACTTTAAGCCCTCACAGTTACTCTTGGTGAGCGCAGGAATGGGCCCCGCTGTGAATTATTAGATCAATAATTGTAATTACATGCCCCTGCAGATTAAATAATAATAATACTGCGCCAACTCTAAATACTAAATGAAGCAGCCAAACATAAAATCAGACAGGATATATAGAACGTATAAAAAATATATAATGTGGCGCTGTGAGAGAAAATGTGATAGATGCACCCTTCAAACCTATTTTCAAACGATGCAGCTCCTTGTTGGATTTTGACCTATGAACTTCTTTTCATATGTGATAAGATTGGACATTATTCTACATACTCATCTGTGACGCCTTATGTGAGTTTGTCTCCACCTACATTATATTTTCATTTTTATTTTTGTTTATTATGGGTATGATCAATATTCCAGTTTAATTGCTGGTTTTTGTTGTGCACCTATACCCCATACCAATTATTTCACTGTTAGTATTCACTTACATTTTTATCACATTCATTTGTGTACACCTATTGTGTGCAAACGTTTTGTTTGACACCATATTTTTATGTGCACCATTGTGCTATACATAAAGTAGGGTTTTTTACTACTTCTCTCAAAGCGCCACATTATATATTTTTTATATGCCCCTGCAGATGCCTGTTAGTGTAACACAAAAGAAAAAAAACTACGAGCAATAAGGGCTAGCTTCAGGTGTATATTTTTCAGGAATCACACTACGCCTGCTTTAAGTGCTGCAGATGCCTGCCTGTGTTACACAACAGGAAAACACAGCAATAAGGGCTAGCTTCAGGTGTATATTTTTCAGGAATCACACTACACCTGCTTTAAGTGCTGCAGATGCTTGTTAGGGCTCTTTCACACGGAGGGTCCGTTCAGGTCCGCCTGTCAGTTTTTTAGGTGGACCTGAACGGATGCTACATGTCCTCCTATGGAGCCACGGATGTCAGCGGTGACATATCCGCTGACATCCGACCCGCTCCGATCCGCAAAAGTGTGACGGAGGAAAACCCTATTTTTCCTTCCGTCTGCGGATCGGATCGGATGAAAACGGACTCTACGGTCCGTCATCATCCGATCCCCCCATAGGGGAGAGCGGCGCTCTGACAGGGCGGTCCCTGCACAGTGTGTGGGAACCGCCCAGTCATCCGCCGGCTCAGCGGGGATCAACGGAGCGATCCCCGCTGAGCAAGCGGAGCTTTACGGGGCGGATCATTACTGATCCGTCCTGTGTGAAAGAGCCCTTAGTGTAACACGAAAAAAAAAACTACGAGCAATAAGGGCTAGCTTCAGGTGTATATTTTGCAGGAATCACACTACGCCTGCTTTAAGTGCTGCAGATGCCTGCCTGTGTTACTGTCACGTACCTAGCGGTGATGAGCCCGGACTTGCAGAGGAAGGCCTCCCTTACGGCTCCCACCAGCGGCCCCTGGTAAGGTAACAGCAGGCGCGGAGGTAGGAGGGGTACGAGTGCCTGGCAGGATCAACCAAGGTGAAGGTAGGTATGCAGACTTGGTAGGCACACTGGAACACAGCAGGTCGAACTGGAATCAGGAACACTCAGCAAACTGGAATCGTTCAGCAGACGGGACCGGAACCAGGAACACAGGAACTCAGCAAACTGGATCAGCTTAGCAGACTGGACCGGAACCAGGAACACAGGAACTCAGCAGACTGGATCAGCTTAGCAGACTGGACTGGAACCAGGAACACAGGAACTCAGCAAACTGGATCAGCTTAGCAGACTGGACCGGAACTAGGAACAGTGAGCTTGGTCAGACAAGCCGGGTCGGTTAACTGGCTGGCAGCAAGGTACAGAGGGATCAGACAGAGGAGAGGTCACAACAAGCCAGGGGTCGGATGCAGGCAGAAAACTGGAGAAGTCACAGGCAGGCCGGGTCAAACACAGGTAAGTCTTCAGATCAGGTTTTCAGGTACTCAACGCTGTAGAGCAGACAGCAGGGACTGTCTGCGATTGACAGGTTTAAATAGCCCCTCTGGCGCCACCTGCAGGGCGGAGCATGCGCAACCGAGAATCAGGAAGACCAGGACGCCTGCTTCTGGCAGGACCTCCATGACAGTTACACAACAGGAAATCACAGCAATAAGGGCTAGCTTCGGTTGTATACTGTGTAGGAGGCTTAGCAAAAATATCACTGACACTGTCCCTACCTATCCTTCTCTCTCCCTGCACACAAGGTTTAGCAGAATATCACTGTTCCTCTATATCATTTTCTCTCCCTACACACAATATCACTGACACTGTCCCTACCTATCCTTCTCTCTCCCTACACACAATATCACTGACACTGTCCCTACCTATCCTTCTCTCTCCCTACACACAATTTCTCTAACACTGTCCCTGCCTATGTACGTCTTTCCCTGCACGCCAACACACTACACAAGGCCGCCGCGCTGGCGGCCTTTTATAGTGTGGGGCGTGTACTAAACCCCCCAGAGCTATAATTGGCCACAGGCATCCTGCCTGTGGCCAATTATGGCTCTCCTCGCTGCCGGCGCTGTGATTGGCCAAGCATGCGGGGTAACAGTGCATGCTTGGCCAATCACAGCGCCGGGATTTTGGGCCATTCGCGTCACTCGAATTTGGCGCGAACGACCCAAAACGTTCGATCTTCGTCGAACGATCGAACACACGATGTTCGAGTCGAACGTATGTTCGACTCGAACGCGGAGCTCATCCCTAGTAGAGAGTGCAAGGTTCAGGAGTGCGTTTTGGAAAGAGTGATGGTCAGAGACTGCAGACATACTACAGGAGATGTTCAGAGACTGCGGATATTATACAGGAAACGGTCAGAGACTGCGGATATAATACAGGAGACGGTCAGAGACTGCGGATATTATACAGGAGAGAGACTGCGGATATAATACAGGAGACGGTCAGAGACTGTGGATATTATACAGGAGAGAGACTGCGGATATTATACAGGAGAGAGACTGCAGATACTGCAGATATTATACAGGAGAGAGACTGCGGATATTATACAGGCGAGAGACTGCGGATATTATACAGGAGAGAGACTGCGGATATTATACAGGAGGGTCAGCACAATTTGTTGTTAGAGATGGGCTGGGCATGTTCAAAATTCCACATGCCAGAGCCTGCCAGGAAGCCCACACTGCACAGCGCTAATCACAGGCAGTGAGAAATTTCCCGGTCCGCAGCTGCACAGATCAGGAAATGTCTAACTGGCTGTGATTAGCACTGTGGAGTATCGGCTTCCTGGTGGGAGATTGGGCATGTGGGATTTCAAACACACCGAACCCATCTCTATTGGTTGTAGACAGTTGAGCTCCCTGCAGGTTGCTTAGCAGTAGTGGAGCCTTCTCTGACATGCTGATCGGGATGCAATCCAGGTGATGCTCCTAGTCAAATCCTAGTGTTAAATATCAGTGATTTTATTGATCAAAGCCCACACTTTACAGGCATAGAGCCCACATGGCTGCTGAACATACGGTTGATTATATATATGTGGTTGTACTCTTGATGCTAATAAATACTGTGTTTATTAGATCTGACTGGGAGCATCACCTGGATCACATCCCGATCAGCATGTCAACAGAGAAGGTTATACAGCATTACTGCTGCCAGGTGACCAGCTGGGGGCTCAGCTCTCTATAACCAATAGTGCCAGCCTTCCCCTGCATGCACCCATAATGTCACCAGCACTAGGTCCTAATAGACTGCCGCCACTGCCAAGGAGACAGATGCTAGACTGCTGTCAATAGCAGGGACAGGACAGCTGGGGAACCCCACAGTGGCAGAACACCAGGGCCCGGTGGCAAGACAACCTTTACAACCCTGAGGCCTCATGCCCACGAACGTTTTTTCAGCCGCGTTTTTGAGCCTTTTTTACAGCTTAAAAACACCTGTCCATGTTAGTCTATAGCTTCATGCCCACCTAGGCGTTTAGCAGAGGCAATTTTAAGCTGTAAAAAAATCCCAGGACCAGTGCGTTCCGCGGCGTCGGCGTTGGGCATAAAAAACCGCGAAGCGTTAAAAAACGTGCAAAAACGCCACAATTGCGTTTTTAAGCTCCGGCGTTTTGTTTGTTTTTTCAGAAAAAATACGGTCTAAAAATGTATACAATAACATGGACAGGCGTTTTTAAGCTGTAAAAAAAAAACGCTCAAAAACGCGGCTGTAAAAACGTCCGTGGGCATGAGGCCTGATAGTTCTCCCACTGCTTTGGACCCTTATATTTTCTTGGTGTGCTGGTGACATATATCTCTTGTTTTCTGCCACCCTGGGTGGCCCCAGTATAGTAGGAAGGGAGCTCACTGCAGAACATGTGAAAGGGCCCGTTGTGGGATCGTAGTAAAGGGCCCAGGATATATATATATTGTGACAGCAGGAAGGTAAAGTCACCTGGTTGCATCCAGGGGGGTAGATATATTTCGCCCAGATTCAGGCTTTACGCCGACTTATACAACTAGGTGGAGAGTTGTATAAGCCCAGCTGAGGCTAATGGGCTCATGGATGACTCATACCTCTAGGGAGAGTGTGGGGCGTCGTGCAGACAGGGAGTTGATGAGACCAGCTGAAGCTTGTCAGCTCATTTAGGCCTCTATAAGAACTCCCAGCTTCATTAGATGTTAGCTCATGCCTGGAAGCAGACCTGTGTGGACTTCCTGGAGAGAGTGAACCCTTGTGCGGTGAGACAAAGCCTGTGTGGCTATTTGCTTGGACATTTAAAACCAGGGACTTAGGGACTAGGACAGCACTAGGCTGATCCCAGTTGTTAGTTAGGAAACCTGTATGTTTAGTCAGAGGTCAAGTTGACCAGGATTTATTTTGTTTATGTTTCTTTTGGCTTTGCTGTGTTTTGTCACTGTAAATAGAAAATAAACCGCACCTTTTTTTTGATTTTGAAAACCACAACCTCCGTTTGCTGGGCCTGTTTTTGTGTGGGGAGCCCATCCCGGGGGTCACACACACCCGCTGCCGAGCTAACCCCCTCACAGTTGGTGGAGAACCAGTGGCAGTTTTTTTTTAAGCCAGCATGGAGGAGATACTGAAGCAGCTGACTCTAGCAAATGCCAATCAACAGCAGACAAATGCAGGTTTGCAAAAGAGCCTTGCAGCTCATCAACAGAGCCTTGCAGCTCAACAACAGAACTTCGCAGCCCAGCAGCAAGCTCATCAACAGAGCCTTGCAGCCCAGCAGCAAGCTCACCAACAGAGTCTGGAAGCTCAGCAACAAGCCCAGCAGCAATCTGAGGCCCGCTTCATAGACCTGTTACAGAAGCAAGAGCAGAGACTACAACAAATGGAAGCAGTAATGCAGCAACATCCGCAGACCAGTGAGGAAAGCCGTCCCACTAATACTGCGTCCTTTGGGGTGAGTCGTTTATTGACAAAAATGACTGGAGAGGATGATCCAGAGGTATTTTTGACCACATTTGAAAGGACTGCTGAAAGAGAAAAGTGGCCTGAGGAGCAGTGGGCTGGACTGGTGGCTCCTCTGTTAACTGGTGAATCGCAGAAGGCTTACTATGACCTAGAGCCTGACCAAGCAAAAGACTATGTGATGCTAAAAGCTGAAATATTGGCAAGGCTGGGTGTCACCCAGGCTGTCCGGGCTCAGCGTGTGCATAACTGGACTTTCCAGCTTGGAAAACCCCCCAGGTCTCAAATGTATGATCTCATTCACCTGAGCAGAAAGTGGCTACAGCCAGAGACTTTGTCCGCACCAAAGATTGTGGAACGTGTTGTAATGGATCGGTTTTTGAGAGCTCTTCCTACTGCCATCCAAAAGTGGGTAAGCCATGGAGACCCAGAGATGGCCGATGGTCTTGTGGATCGTGTGGAGAAATACTTGGCTACAGAGAACCTGACGGCCTCTTCCAGAGACACTCGGACTTTCCACCCTAAGACCAGACCATCCCCAGGGGCGGATAAGAGGATTCCAAGGGGTGAGGGTGGAGAGAGTAAGAGGGTGGGAGCTCTACCCCAAGTTTGGCGAGAACAGCCTGGGAAATCAGCGGCTCAAGAGGCGGCAAGAAGGATCGTTTGCTACCGCTGCCGGCAAGCGGGACATATTGCAGCCAATTGCCCGGTTGTGGAGGAACCCATGCAGTGTGACTTTCTGACGGGCAGACGTCAGTCGCTGTGTGCGACAGTCGCATGCACTGCCATTCGAGGAACTGAGAAACATTTATGCAAAATGTGTGTTAATGGTAGAAATGTTGTGGTATTGCTGGATTCAGGTAGCCTTGTGACCCTGATAAAGGCGGAGTTAGTTAAAACAGAGGTCTCTGGGAATAGCAAGGTAGCTGTTATTTGTGTGCATGGGGACACCCGAGAGTATCCAGTGACTACAGTGTGTTTCGAGACCCCCAAAGGTACCCTCTCTCATCCAGTGGGCTTAGTATCTCAGTTACCGCATGACGCCATTGTGGGAAGGGATTTTCCGAAGTTCTGGGAACTGTGGGATGATCCTGAGCCCCCCACTGGTGCCCCTATGTACCAGGAATGTGATAGCCAGAACTCCCCTGAGAGTGGTGAGGACTCTCCGGAATTTCCCTTATCAGTATTGGCAGGGGAGACTCAAGAAACTGGAGAGGAGCCCACCTCCTCAGACGAAAACCTACCGTCTGTGGAGTTTTCTGATCTTGAGGTTCACAGGGAAAACTTTGCCACAGAACAGTTGAAAGACCCCGCCCTAATAAAGGCACGGGAAAACGTAGTGAAAATAGATGGCGAGTTAGTGAACCCAGATAATACCTGCACTTACCCATACTTCAGCGTAGAGAAGGACCTACTGTATCGGGTGGCAAAAAGGGCAGAAGAAACCGTTGAGCAGCTTGTGGTGCCCAAACCTTACAGGAAGTTGGTGTTGGAGTTGGCCCATGGGCACATTCTTGGAGGTCATCTGGGGACAGAGAAAACCCGAGAGAGGGTATTACAGAGATTCTATTGGCCAGGGGTGATGAAGGACATAGAAAATTATTGTTCCTCCTGCCCTGTGTGTCAGAGGTCGGCCCCGATGCCACATTTCCGTAGCCCGCTGGTCCCTCTACCCATCATTGAGGTCCCGTTTGAGAGGATCGCCATGGATTTGGTAGGTCCTATAATCAAGTCCGCTAGGGGGCACCAGTACATATTAGTTATAATGGACTATGCCACCCGTTATCCAGAAGCGATCCCTCTCCGAAATACCTCGGCCAAAACCATAGCCAAAGAGCTATCTCTTGTGTTTAGCCGGGTGGGTATTTGTAAAGAACTGCTTACGGACCAAGGTACACCCTTTATGTCCCGGGTTATGAAGGAGCTGTGTAAATTGTTCAAAGTGACGCAATTACGTACATCTGTGTATCACCCCCAAACCGATGGGCTGGTTGAAAGATTCAACAAAACCCTAAAACAAATGTTGAAGAAAGTGGTGGATAGAGATGGAAAGGATTGGGACTGTCTACTTCCTTATCTGATGTTTGCTATTAGGGAGGTGCCCCAATCCTCTACGGGATTCTACCCCTTTGAGTTACTGTATGGGAGACACCCAAGAGGGCTGTTGGATATTGCCAAGGAAACTTGGGAAAGTGAGAGTTCTCCCCACAGGAGTGTGATTGAGCATGTCGCCCTGATGCAAGACCGAATTGCACAGGTAATGCCCATCGTGAAGGAACATTTGGCCCAAGCGCAGTTAGCACAGCAGAGAGTGTACAACCGTGGAGCCAAGACCCGTACCTTTTCCCCGGGGGATAGGATACTGGTACTTGTCCCTACGGTTGAAAGTAAATTCCTTGCCAAATGGCAAGGCCCCTACGAGATAATAGAAAAAGTGAGCGAAGTGAATTACAAGGTCAGACAACCAGGAAGGCGAAAGCCCGAACAGATCTATCACGTTAATCTGTTGAAAGCCTGGAGGGATAGAGAGTCCCTAGTCGCAGACACTTGGTCACCAGCTCAAACTGGTTGCGTGATTCCTGAGGTTGGAATAGCAGCCACCTTGTCACAACCCCAACAACAGGAGGTTAAGGAGTTTGTGCTTCGCAACAAGGAGGTATTCTCTGAGCTGCCGGGACAAACATCTGGGGTAGAGCATGACATCATTACCCCGCCCGGTGAAAGGGTGAAGTTAAAACCCTATCGGATCCCAGAGGCCCGACGGGAGGCAATACGGGAGGAAGTACAGAAAATGCTGAACTTAGGGGTGATAGAGGAGTCCCAAAGTGATTGGTCTAGTCCCATTGTGTTGGTGCCTAAACCGGATGGGAGCTGGCGATTTTGTAACGATTTTCGTCAGTTGAACAAAGTTACAAAATTTGACACCTACCCCATGCCACGTATAGATGAGTTGATCGACCGGCTGGGAACAGCCCGATACATGACGACTCTTGACCTCACAAAAGGGTATTGGCAAATCCCCCTGGCCAAATTGGCCAAAGAGAAAACCGCATTTGTAACCCCAGACGGGGCGTTCCAATATAAAAGAATGCCGTTCGGGTTACAGAATGCGCCGGCCACATTCCAGCGGAAAATGGACCAGATGCTGAGGCCCCATCGGAAGTATGCTGCGGCTTACCTGGATGACGTAATTGTCCATAGCACAGATTGGGCCTCACATCTGCCAAAAGTGCAAGCAGTCCTGGACTCTGTTCGGGAAGCGGGGTTTACGGCTAACCCCAAGAAGTGTACCATTGGGCAGGAGGAGGCCAAATATCTTGGGTACACCATTGGGAGGGGAGTAATAAAACCCCAACTCAACAAAGTCGAGGCCATCCAGAGTTGGCCACGTCCCAACAGCAAGAAGCAGGTACGAGCCTTTCTGGGAATCGCTGGGTATTATCGGCGATTCATTCCCCACTTTGCTTCTAAGGCTGTGCCCCTAACCAACCTAACGAAGGGGAAAGGGTCGGTCATGATTAAATGGACCCCCGAGGCTGAGGCAGCATTCCAATTCTTGAAACAAGCCTTATGTAGCCAGCCAGTGTTGTACTCACCCGACTTCTCTAAAGACTTTGTCGTACAAAGTGATGCGTCAGATGTGGGGTTAGGAGCAGTATTGTCCCAGGTCTGGAACGGGGAAGAGCACCCAGTCATTTACCTCAGCAGGAAGTTGAAGTCCCATGAGGTAAATTACGCCACCGTTGAAAAGGAGTGTTTAGCGGTGAAGTGGGCTCTAGATTCCCTTCGGTACTACCTGCTAGGTAGGCACTTTGACATGGTTACGGATCACGCTCCGTTAAAGTGGATGGCTCAAAACAAGGAAACAAATAGAAGAGTGAATAGGTGGTTCCTGGCCCTCCAGGAATTCAACTTCACAGTAAAGCATCGCCCTGGCGTTCAAATGGGGAATGTGGATGCTTTGTCTCGAGTACATGAATGCCTGATTGCTGGTGTTCCAACCCCAAGGTTAAAACAAGAGGGGGGGGTATGTGACAGCAGGAAGGTAAAGTCACCTGGTTGCATCCAGGGGGGTAGATATATTTCGCCCAGATTCAGGCTTTACGCCGACTTATACAACTAGGTGGAGAGTTGTATAAGCCCAGCTGAGGCTAATGGGCTCATGGATGACTCATACCTCTAGGGAGAGTGTGGGGCGTCGTGCAGACAGGGAGTTGATGAGACCAGCTGAAGCTTGTCAGCTCATTTAGGCCTCTATAAGAACTCCCAGCTTCATTAGATGTTAGCTCATGCCTGGAAGCAGACCTGTGTGGACTTCCTGGAGAGAGTGAACCCTTGTGCGGTGAGACAAAGCCTGTGTGGCTATTTGCTTGGACATTTAAAACCAGGGACTTAGGGACTAGGACAGCACTAGGCTGATCCCAGTTGTTAGTTAGGAAACCTGTATGTTTAGTCAGAGGTCAAGTTGACCAGGATTTATTTTGTTTATGTTTCTTTTGGCTTTGCTGTGTTTTGTCACTGTAAATAGAAAATAAACTGCACCTTTTTTTTGATTTTGAAAACCACAACCTCCGTTTGCTGGGCCTGTTTTTGTGTGGGGAGCCCATCCCGGGGGTCACACACACCCGCTGCCGAGCTAACCCCCTCACAATATATATATATATATATATATATATATATATATATATAAATAATTGCATTTTATAGTTGGCCCCCCTACTTTTGTCCCTGTCCCCCCATGTGCCCCGCCTAAATATGAAAGCTGGAGACGCCACTGGTTGTGGGCAAGATATATAGACGACATCCTCCTCCTTTGGGATGGCGATATGGCGTCACTGGAGACCTTCATGGGTCATCTCAATGATAATGATAGGGGCATCTCTCTTACATATACAGCCAGTAAAGATAAAATACAATTCCTGGACTTAGAGATCAGCATTATAGATCAAAGTTTTCAATTTCAAAAGTTTTTTAAGAAAACTGATCGTAATGGAATTATTCCGACTGATAGTTGCCATCACCGTTCTTGGTTAAACTCAGTCCCTCGTAGCCAGTTCTTAAGGCTCCGTAGAAACTGTATTACTACGGAATCATTTAAAATACAGGCTGATGTTCTGAAACATAGATTCATTGAGAAGGGCTATAACCCTAGTGATGTGGAATGGGAACTTGAACGGACCTTGGGGATAAATAGAAGTTCCCTCTTGGAGGTCAAACCAAAAAAGGAACAAGATGCCAGCCTCAAGTGGGCAATGCTTACATCCTTTTCTAATCAGCATAAACAAGTCAAAGCCATCATAGCAAAACATTGGGGAGTGTTGAGAAATGATCGAGTTCTACAGAGTGTTTTACCAGAACAAGCTAAAGTTGTATTTAGAGGCGTCCCAACACTTCAAAGCAAGATCGCACCTAATATTATCAATCCCCCTGTGCGACCCTCCTTTTTTTACCAACTTGTAGGTTACCATCCTTGCAAGAAATGTTCTGTGTGCAAATTCAATTCTTCAGGGAGAAGTAAGACCCTGGAATTTACTTCAACTATCACGGGAAATACTTATCCCATTAAGCGGTTTTGCACATGTGCCACGAAGTATGTGGTATACCTTATAACTTGTCCTTGCGGCAAGCAGTATGTAGGTCGTACAATACGATCTTTTTCTGTGCGTGTTGGTGAGCACGTAGCTCTCATTCTCAGTGGTGATACTAACCATACGGTACCAAGGCATTACAGGGCACATCACAATAGAAACCCTGTTGGTACACAATTTTTGGTTATAGACCAATTTGTCCCTCCTTGGAGAGGTGCTCCCAAAACCAGAGGCGTGTCACGACTTGAGACTTATTGGATTTATGAGTTACAGTCGCACACGCCGTCTGGTTTAAACGTTGAGTGGGATATCAATTCTTTCATCAACAAATCATAGTCAAGAGTGGGTTCTTTTGAGTTTTCTCCTTTTTTGTTATTTTAGTTATTTTATTTGTTTAATATATCTATGTGATGTTCAATACCATTTGTAACAGCACCCCAATATAAAGGAGTAAAACGCTGTTTACGATGTTCCCTCTCCTAGACACACATCCACTCGCTACCAATATCCACAGCCAAACGACCCTTTCCCATAGGACCCAATCCCCTTAGAAGGACGAGACGCACTCTGTCTTCTTCTGTAATAGGAATGCTTTTATTATTGAGAAACATTGTAACTTTATACACAATTCAATACACATGATTTAACATGAACAAGGGCCCAGCTCCACCCACACATCCCAAGACTCAACACCTCATCCTGACGTCTGCTAGGCTTCAAAAGATCCCACACAATACACATCTTCTCACAAAGGGTTGGCAGCCAGTCTGTCTGGCACTTTACAATACACACAAGGACAGACTTAATCTCTATTCACACCAGACCTTCCCCAGTCATAATGAACAATAGAATGCAAAGCACCTTAATTCCTCACAGCAATGATTACATAACCCCCACACACAGTATACATCCAGTCTATATACAATGTATATACAGCCTTGAATATGGCTATCACAGACCATATCGGGGGTTTCTTTTATTCACCCTGTGTCCAAAGTGACCCCACTGTCACACATCTCCCCTTTCGGCAGGGGACTAACAGAGGAGGGGACCCCAGACGGGTCTACTCCGAAGTTAGTCCATGGGTCCATTCTTCCAATGCTGGTATCCACCCAGTACCACAAATGAATTGCTCCAAGCAGAGCATTACTTACCCAGCCAACCTCTGCCTCTCTCAGAGAACATACCCGCCGCTGGGGAGAAGACAGGGTGACTGGGCTCAGTCCGTCATGCTGTTGGGGATCTGGGTCGACTACCCGGCATCCCTGGGGTATACAAGTGGAGACTGAAGTCCCATCCACTTGTGGTAGGTGGAAATCCCCCAGTGCTTGCAAAGCAAGGCTGACATCCTCCTGTCTCAGTGTCACACCATTTTCTGGGGTTGTGTCAGTGAGGACTGAACTCCCATCTACTACCACAGGAACTCCCTCTTCTGTTAGTTGAGAGCAGAGGCCCGTGGCACTCGGCTCTGTTTTCAGCTCTTCTGCTGGGTTGCTGTGAGTGGAGACCGCAGTCCCATCCACCGATATCCGCTCAAGTGGCAGTTGTGTGCAGCGGCCAGTAGCATTCTGCCCTGCTGCCAGTGATTCAGCTGGGGGTAAAAGCTTTACCACCCCAGCTTGTTGCTGGAGAGAGGGGCCAACTGCCCCGGCTCCCTGAAACTCCACAGTTGTTTCCGGTGCTGGGCAGAGGTTGCTATCACTCTGCCCTGTTGCCAGCACTTCTGCTGGGGACTCCACACCATCTGCTCTGGCTACCTGTTGGGGAGGGAAAATGGCTGCTTCTCCTCCCTGCATCTCTGAAATCCACTCAGAAAGAGGAACCATCACCTTCTCAACTCGGGCCTCCAAAACTGCCATGGGTGTAGAGCAGGGGTCTGTGGTACTCTGTCCTGCTGCCAGTACTTGGGCAGGCGATGCATAATCCCTAACATCCTCTGAACAGTCCCTTAAGTCCATACCTTCTGTAATCTGTGGCTGGGGAGATGAGCCAACTGCCCTAGCTCCCTGGAACTCCATATCATCCACTTCGGCTTTAGGGAGGGCAATCTTCAGCTTTTCCACTGCCGATTCTTCAGCCAGGCTAGCTCCCTGGAACTCTGTATCATTCACTTCGGCTTTAGGGATGGCCATCTTCAGATTTTCCACTGCTGATTCTTCAGCCAGGATTTCATAGTTGTCAACTGGTATTTCCTGATAGTCCCAGGCAAAGGGAGCCCCACCCTGCTGCTTAGCAGATTCTAGCAGCTGTCTGTAGGCGATCTCCGATTGTCGTATTTCCGCCATTCTCCACTCATGTTGCCGCTCTAGTTCTCTCTTTTGTCGCGCATCCTGCAGCTGGATGCCTCTAATGGCTTCCTGAATGGCGGTCTCTGATGGGTTAGCACCATATAATGCCAACCGCTGTCACACTCGTTGCTGAAACAAATCTTCAACTGACCGGGGTCCTGCATCACCATCTCTCTGGTCCATCTCGGCTCTCAAGTAAGTCTTTCAGCGTGACTTTCCTGCAGGCTGCATAGCTGGTCATTCACTGTGGTGGCTTGGAGTGTCCCAGGAACTGGAGGGAAAATCCCACTGCTGCCACCAATGTAACGGCACCCCAATATAAAGGAGTAAAACGCTGTTTACGATGTTCCCTCTCCTAGACACACATCCACTCGCTACCAATATCCACAGCCAAACGACCCTTTCCCATAGGACCCAATCCCCTTAGAAGGACGAGACACACTCTGTCTTCTTCTGTAATAGGAATGCCTTTATTATTGAGAAACATTGTAACTTTATACACAATTCAATACACATGATTTAACATGAACAAGGGCCCAGCTCCACCCACACATCCCAAGACTCAACACCTCATCCTGACGTCTGCTAGGCTTCAAAAGATCCCACACAATACACATCTTCTCACAAAGGGTTGGCAGCCAGTCTGTCTGGCACTTTACAATACACACAAGGACAGACTTAATCTCTTTTCACACCAGACCTTCCCCAGACATAATGAACAATAGAATGCAAAACACCTTGATTCCTCACAGCAATGATTACATAACCCCCACACACAGTATACATCCAATCTATATACAATGTATATACAGCCTTGAATATGGCTATCACAGACCATATCGGGGGTTTCTTTTATTCACCCTGTGTCCAAAGTGACCCCACTGTCACACCATTTAAATATGTATGTAACTCCTGCTTCTCATTTTTGGGATTGCATTGTAGATTTGTGTATCGATTTTTCATACGTAATGTTATTGCATGGTATATTTGGGAGTACATTCCTTGGGTGTGCCCTATGTTTACATCATAACCACATCCAATTATTTGGTTCCCATTACATTTATTTATTTCTGCACAGCCCATCAGTGATTTTATCTATTCCTGTGGGAGGTGCAGAATTTATTTTAACAATTTAGAGTAGCCAATAAGAGGGCTCTTCTTAATTTATTAATTTATTCATTTTAGGAGTTTCATCACACCAGATTAACACTGGTGGTATAATGAATATCATCATTAACATTTTATTTTATACATATTCTCCCTTTGTTGAGGAGAAGGGACGCTTGCAATGCTGGTTTGTGGCACATCTATATATTATTTTTTTGATATGTGGACTTAGTGCTATCCAGTCAGTGTGGTGTTATTATCCTTTATATAATAGGTGTTATAATCCACACTTCTGTGTGGATGGGAAGTGTCCTTTCCCTTTCATAGCCGCCCACGTAGAATCTGTCAGAAGCACGGCCTTTCTGTCCTATTGTCAATGAGATGCGTGACGTCATTGAATCCATAGCGAGGCTTGGTGCGCGCCTGATTTCCAGATCTGGGCGCGGCACTCTAGCCACGCTATACGCTGTTCACAACATTAGAGCACGCCACAGAGTTCTGATTACATGATCTCCGTTTAGCATAGAGAGGCTTGGAACGCATGCGCGGTTGAAAACGAGGCGTGGTGTGCAAACAGGAAGAGTATCACACCTGCTCGTTTCCTGTCTCGGATTCAATACATACAGCGCATCCGAGTATCCATTTTTTATAGTGGAGACCATCTATTTATTTATTTAATTTGCTTTTTAAGGAAGCAATTAAATATAAATAGGACATTATCAATAAAGGTCATATCTACTTAGCTATACCACATAGAGGCTTGAGACACAAGTCGGACGGCCATATTGGTACACCCATTATGCTCATATTATTTCATTATATGCAGTGTGTTCCAGATGGAGGCTTGGAACACACACTATGACTCCATTTTGGGTGAACCAGGAAATAATCAATAATCACATGGATGCCCAGGGGATGGCCTCCCAAACACAGGGGTCACATTGTCTATAAATTTGTGGAGGGCAGCAGTTGGGGCTCACCCCAGATGATGCATTTGGATGTGAAACACGTCGGGAAACCTACTGTTGCCACAAACTATTTGATGAAGCGCTGTTACATCTTTTTAAATGTAAGTGTTCCTACCTACATTAAATTACCCTTTTATACAGGATTACGCTATGTGCTTTTTTCTTTCCTTCCATTTTCTATTACTTGCCTGAAATCAACACCTGGCCATCCTTGGGCATTTCCTGCAAGTTCCATCGCCATTTAAACGCCAGAGACATTTTCTGCACCCTCTGTATTGGATTGATGTTCGAGACCCCTGTTTAAATCACAGTTGGAGATTCGCTGTCCATAGTGGCTTACCCATGCTTTATTGACCCTTTGAACGCAAGTTTTTTGGGGTCCACACCTTTCGGTAAGCCTTTTCTACTATCGTATGGTGACGGTCACTCTGAAAGCACTTATTTTGTGTTAAGTTCACTTTAGGAGCACCACCATTTTGATTTTGATTTTGACTTTGATTTACACCAATTCAACTTCACCAGCATTTCTACACCAAAGGATTTAGTTTCATTGTGACTTCTATTATTCAATACTCACATCACTGAGGATTTTTTTGGATTAATTTTCATTTTGTCACTGTGTTCTTTAAGATGTTTGTATAATTTGAATATGCATTGTTGATTACTGCACTTTCAGTGCAGTTCATATTTAGTTTTAGCGCTACACTTTTTTTTTGTTTTGTTTGTTTTTCACCATTTCTCAATTGGTTGTGTGAGCGGCTTCACCATAAGGCAGCGCGGAATTTTTTGTATCCATTTCCATCATTACAATACCAAATTTAATAAAAGAATTTAAACGATTTGGGGAATTAAGTAATTTTAAAGTTAATTACGACAAATCTGAAATGCTGAACGTATCATTGTTACAAAAGATACAATCACTACTACAAAATGACTTTCCATTCAAATGGCAAAGAGTGGCAACTAAATATTTGGGAATTTATATTCCGAGAGCTCTGAATAAACTACAAGATTTGAATTACAATGTGGCAGTCCGAAAAGCAATACAATTATTGCAAAAATATGAAAAGGTAACATACTCATGGACAGGAAGAAAAAATATTGTAAAAATGGATATATTACCAAAATTATTATACATCTTCCAAACTATCCCTCTAATTATCCCCAACAAAGTAAAGACTGAATTAAGGAAAGCAATAGGAAGTTTTATTTGGGGACAAAAAACCTCAAGAATTAAAAGATAAATATTAATTAGAACTAAGGATAAAGGGGGACTAGCATTACCAGATTTTTCAAAATATTTACAAGCTGCTTCTCTGACTAGGATCGTAGATTGGCACCATAATATGGAGGACAAACAATGGGTTAAATTAGAACAAGACATCATAGAAATTCAACTTAAAGCCCTCCCCTGGATTTAAGACCTGGAAATAAAAAAATAACAATTTTTGCAAGAGCTACGTTAAAAATATGGGATGCAGAATTAAAAAACGGGAAATTATCTACCATGATGGGACCAATGACCCCGCTGTTCTGCAATCCAGAATTTCCGCCCGCCTTAGCAACCACAAAATACTTGAAATGGAACATATTGGAGAACATAAGGGTAGCCCAGATTCTGGTGGATGGGAAAGTACCAGAAATTCAAGATCTGGGACCAGAAAATACACACAAATGGTTACAATATTATCAATTAAAAACATATATTACTGATAATATAGAGATATCTTTAATAAATAGAACCAAAACTAAATTTGAACAAATGTTAACAGAAGAACAACAGACAAAAAATAAATGATCTAGGATATATGGAATATTAATTCCTTCAGACCCCATTAAAGAGATAACAGGAATGAAAAAATGGGAAAAAGGAATAGGAAGAATAATATCAGAGACTGAATGGGAAAAAATATTCAAAATAATTCATAATACGACCATAGCGAATAAATATCAAGAACGGAATTATAAAATAGTTATGAGGTGGTACTGGAGTCCCGTAGCATTAAATAAAATTAATAAGGTTCAAACAGAAATATGTTGGAGATGTAAAACCGAAATAGGAACTACGAAACACATATGGTATGAATGTCCTATGGTGAGAAAGTTTTGGAAAACAGTTTATGAAATATATCAGAAGGTATCGGGAATAGAGAGGAGTCTACATTTGGATACCTCACTATTATCTTTTGATGCCAGAATCAATAAAGAACATTAAGAAAGATATTTTCCACCATACAGTCATGGATGAAATTGTTGGCTTCCCAGAAATTTTTCCAGAAAATCAAGTATTTCTCACAGAAAAGTATTGCAGTAACACATGTTTTGCTATACACATGTTTATTCCCTTTGTGTGTATTGGAACAAAACAAAAAAAGGGAGGAAAAAAAGCAAATTGGACATAATGTCACACAAAACTCCAAAAATGGTCTGGACAAAATTCTTGGCAGCCTTTCAAAATTGTGGATAAATAAGATTGTTTCAAGCATGTGATGCTCCTTTAATCACTTAAGCCCCGGACCATTTGGTAGCTAAAGGACCAAAGGTGAATTCAGAATTTTGCACTGCGCTGCTTTAACTGTAAATTGTGCGGACATGCAATGTTGTACCCAAACGAAATTTGCGTACTTTTCTTCCCACAAATAGAGCTTTCTTTTAATGGTATTTGATTGCCTCTGCGATATTTATTTTTTGCGATATAAACGGAAAAAGACCGAAAATTTTGAAAAAAAATGATATTTTCTACTTTTTGTTATAAGAAAAATCGAATAAACTCAATTTTAGTCATACATTTAGGCCAAAATGTATTCAGCCACATGTCTTTAGTAAAAAAAATGTCAATAAGCGTATATTTATCGGTTTGCGCAAAAGTTATAGCGTTTACAAACTAGGGTACATTTTCTGGAATTTACACAGCTTTTAATTTATGACTGCCTATCTCATTTCTTGAGGTGCTAAAATGACAGGGCAGTACAAAACCCCCCCAAATGACCCCATTTTAGAAAGTAGACACCCCAAGGAAATTGCTGAGAGGCATGTTGAGCCCATTGAATATTTTTTTTTTGTCCCAAGTGATTGAATAATGACAAAAAAAAAATTACAAAAAGTTGTCACTAAATGATATATTGCTCACACATGCCATGGTTATATGTGGAATTGCACCCCAAAATACATTCTGCTGCTTCTCCTGAGTACGGGGATACCACATGTGTGGGACTTTTTAGGAGCCTAGCCACGTACGGGACCCCGGAAACCAAGCACCGCCTTCAGGATTTCTAAGGGCGCAAATTTTTGATTTCACTCCTCACTACCTATCACAGTTTTGAAGGCCATAAAATGCCAAAATAGCACAAAACCCCCCCAAATGACCCCATTTTAGAAAGTAGACACCCCAAGGAAATTGCTGAGAGGCCTGTTGAGCCCATTGAATATTTTTTTTTGTCCCAAGTGATTGAATAATGACAAAAAAAAAAAATTACAAAAAGTTGTCACTAAATGATATATTGCTCACACATGCCATGGTTATATGTGGAATTGCACCCCAAAATACATTCTGCTGTTTCTCCTGAGTACGGGGATACCACATGTGTGGGACTTTTTAGGAGCCTAGCCACGTACGGGACCCCGGAAACCAAGCACCGCCTCCAGGATTTCTAAGGGCGCAAATTTTTGATTTCACTCCTCACTACCTATCACAGTTTTGAAGGCCATAAAATGCCAAAATAGCACAAAACCCCCCCAAATGACCCCATTTTGGAAAGTAGACACCCCAAGCTATTTGCTGAGAGGCATGGTGAGTATTTTACAGCTCTCATTTGTTTTTGAAAATGAAGAAAGAACATTTTTTTTTTTTTTTTTTTTTTCAATTTTCAAAACTTTGTGACAAAAAGCGAGATCTGCAAAATACTCACAATACCTCTCAGCAAATAGCTTGGGGTGTCTACTTTCCAAAATGGGGTCATTTGGGGGGGTTTTGTGCCATCTGAGCATTCCATGGCCTCCGAAACTGTGATAGGCAGTGAGAAGTGAAATCAAAAATTGACACCCTTAGAAAGCCTGAAGGCGGTGCTTGGTTTTTGGGGTCCCGTACGCAGCTAGGCTCCCAAAAAGTCTCACACATGTGGTATCCCCGTACTCAGGAAAAGCAACAGAATGTATTTTGGGGTGTAATTCCACATATGCCCATGGCATGTTTGAGCAATATATCATTTAGTGACAACTTTGTGCAAAAAAAAAAAAAAATATATATATTTTTTCCGCAACTTGTGTCAACATATAAAATATTCCATGGACTCGACATGCCTCTCAGTATATAGCTTGGGGTGTCTACTTTCCAAAATGGGGTCATTTGGGGGGGTTTTGAACTGTTCTGGCATTTTATACACAACATTAGGAAGCTTACATCCACTCTTCTAACCACTTGAAGACAAAGCCCTTTTTGACACTTTTTGTTTACATGAAAACATATTTTTTTTTGCAAGAAAATTATGTTGAACCCCCAAACATTATATATATTTTTAAAGCAAAGGCCCTACAGAATAAAATGGTGGGTGCTGCATTTTTTTTTCTACACAGTATTTGCGCAGCGATTTTTCAAACGCATTTTTTGGGGAAAAAATACACTTTTTTTAATTTTAATGCACTAAAACACACTATATTGCCCAAATGTTTGATGAAATAAAAAAGATGATCTTAGGCCGAGTACATAGATACCAAATATGACATGCTTTAAAATTTCGCACAAACACGCATTGGCGACAAAGTACATACATTTTTAAAAGCCTTTAAAAGCATTTACAGGTTACCCCGTTAGATTTACAGAGGAGGTCTACTGCTAAAATTACTGCCCTCGATCTGACCTTTGCGGTGATACCTCACATGCATGGTGCAATTGCTGTTTACATATGACGCCAGACCGACACTTGCGTTCGCCATTGGGCAAGAGCAGGGCAGGACAGGGGTGCTTTTTTTTTTTTTATTATTAATTTTGCTTCTTTATTTTATTTTTAAACTGTTGCTTCCATATTTATTTATTTTTATCACTTTTATTGTTATCTCAGGGAATGTAAATATCCCCTATGATAGCAATAGGTAATGACAGGTACTCTTTTTTGAAAAAACTGGGGTCTATTGGACCCTAGATCTTTCCTCTGCCCTCAAAGCATCTGACCACACCAAGATCGGTGTGATAAAATGCTTTCCCAATTTCCCAATGGCGCTTTTTATATCCGGGGGGACATTCCCTCCCACTGCTTGTAAAAGCAGTCCAGAGGCTAATTAGCCACTAGGATTGCTTTTACATGAAAGCCGGCCGCTGGCTGAAAAGAATGATACCAAGATGTTACCTAAACCCGCAGGCATCATTCTGGTATAAACATTCAAAGTCCAGCAACATACCAGTACGTTGCTGGTCCTTGTTGGACATGTATTGTAATCTTTTTTTTCATGCAGCCTGTTGGCTGAACGAAAAAAAAAGATTGATCGGTGGGTATGCCCACCATTAGAATACCGCCCTTCATCCACCCACTTCTAATGATGGGCATACATGCACCATTTATATATGCCGAAGCATGGGGGCATCTTCTCGCAAAAGTTATGCCGCGTACACATGGTCAGACTTTTCCACGGGCAAGCCTCCGTCGGAATTTCGACCGTATATACGCGGCATTAGGAGCAAAATCGATCCTCCGCTCCTGCTGCCCCAATGCTTCGGCATATATGCTTTTTTTTTTTAACTGTGGTGGTGAAATTACCTCCTACAGCACTGGAGTCGCAGGGATCAGGCCTGTCTCTGCGAACGCTGCAGTTATGTGTGTTGTGTTTTGCAAGTGACAGTGATCGATCGATACTGCACTTCGGTGGCCTGGGCTGGACGGAGGGGCAAAACGCAGGTGCTAGCAGGTATCTGGGCTGATCCCACTAACAGTGCATTTTTGGGAACCCTAAACTGCTGGGGACGCTAGTATAGATCTGATCAGATCAGATATTGAGCTGATCAGATACTATACCACTAAGGGGGGTGTATGCTTCACGTGTGGGTGTTAGCGCTACTGGCACTAACCTGACGCTGCCTGGGGTGTGACGCAGACCCTCTCTGACGCTAAAACCTAACTGACATCACCCGCCGGGCGATCAGGGGGTTAAACCTTTATTGGGTTATATACGGCGGGTGCCCTGACACTATAAAAAGCAAACTAACTAACCAGCGTCACCCGTAACACTTATATGATGATCACTGGTGAAAGGGTTAACTAGGGGCAATTAGGGGGTTAAAACCTTTATTAGGTAATATATGGGGGTACCTGACGCTATATAAAAACCTGACGGCGAACCTAAAAAAAAATTACTGGCTACCTATCGGCATCACCGACACTAAGACAACGATCATAAAAACGATTGCTTAGCGACAGTGGTGATAGGGGGTGAAAGGGTTACCTGGGGGGCGATCAGGGGGTTAAACCTTTATTAGATAATATATGGGGGTACCTGACGCTATAAAAACCTGCGGCGAACCTAAAAAAAATTACCGGCTACCGATCAGCATCACCGACGCTAAGACATCGATCAGAAAAATGATCGCATAGTGACGGCGGTGCTAGGGGGTGAAAGGGTTACCTGGGGGGTGATCAAGGGGGTTACACCTTTATTAGGTAATATATGGGGGTACCCGACGCTATAAAAACCTGCGGCGAACCTAAAAAAAATTACTGGCTACCGATCAGCATCGCCGACGCTAAGACATCGATCAGAAAAATTATAACTTAGTGACAGTGGTGATAGGGGGTGAAAGGGTTACCTGGGGGGCGATCAAGGGGGTTAAACCTTCATTAGGTAATATATGGGGGTACCCGACGCTATAAAAACCTGCGGCGAACCTAAAAAAAATTACTGGCTACCGATCAGCATCACCGACGCTAAGACATCGATCAGAAAAATGATTGCTTAGTGACAGTGGTGATAGGGGGTGAAAGGGTTATCTGGGGGGTGATCAGGGGGTTAAACCTTTATTAGGGGGGGTTAGGGGGCTACACTGGACCTAAAACTAAATGTAGTGACACTTTTACAGTCACAAATGTCACTGATTGCAGTGATCACTAAATAAATGGTCACTGCAATCAGTGACATTGTGACTGGGGGCTGGGGGGGGCTGGGGGGGCTGGGGTGTCTGGGGGGGCCTGGGGGGGGGGCGATTTATGTGCCTATGTGTCTTGGTGTCAGTGTGCTGTTTTGTGTGCTAACCTGCATCTTCTCCTGTACGGCGCTCGGTATATGTGAGCGCCCCAGGAGAGATGACATCACTTCCTCCTTCCTGGCAGGCAGGGGAAGCTCTCTCATTCGCCGGGAGCGATCGAGAGGGGGTGGCCGGAATCGAACGGCCGTCCCCTCATGCCGGATCGCTCCCGAAGGTAAAACGACCACCCACTGTAAAGAAGGGGGGTCCGATCGGACCCCCCAACTATACAAAGGCAATCACGTATATGTACGTGATTCTGCCTGTCGGTGCCATTCTGCTGACATATATTTACAGTGGGCGGTCGTTAAGTGGTTAACCACTTAAGCCCCGGACCATTTGGTAGCTAAAGGACCAGAGGTGTTTTCAGAATTTGGCACTGCACTGCTTTAACTGGAAATTGTGCGGACATGCAATGTTGTACCCAAACGAAATTTGTGTCCTTTTCTTCCCACAAATAGAGCTTTCTTTTATTGGTATTTGATTGCCTCTGCGATTTTTATTTTTTGCGATATAAACGGAAAAAGACTGAAAATTTTGAAAAAAATTGATATTTTCTACTTTTTGTTATAAGAAAAATCGAATAAACTCAATTTTAGTCATACATTTAGGCCAAAATGTATTCAGCCACATGTCTTTAGTAAAAAAAATGTCAATAAGCGTATATTTATTGGTTTGCGCAAAAGTTATAGCGTCTACAAACTAGGGTACATTTTCTGGAATTTATACAGCTTTTAATTTATGACTGCTTATCTAAATTCTTGAGGTGCTAAAATGGCAGGGCAGTACAAAACCCCCCCCAAATGACCCCATTTTGGAAAGTAGACATCCCAAGGAAATTGCTGAGAGGCATGTTGAGCCCATTGAATATTTTTTTTTTGTCTCAAGTGATTGAATAATGACAAAAAAATAAAAAATACAAAAAGTTGTCACTAAATGATATATTGCTCACACATGCCATGGTTATATGTGGAAATGCACCCCAAAATACATTTTGCTGCTTCTCCTGAGTACGGGGATACCACATGTGTGGGACTTTTTGGGAGCCTAGCCGCGTACGGGCCCCCGAAATCCAAGCACCGCCTTCAGGATTTCTAAGGGCGCAAATTTTTGATTTCACTCCTCACTACCTATCACAGTTTTGAAGGCCATAAAATGCCAAAATAGCACAAAACCCCCCCAAATGACCCCATTTTGGAAAGTAGACACCCCAAGCTATTTGCTGAGAGGCATGGTGAGTATTTTACAGCTCTCATTTGTTTTTGAAAATGAAGAAAGAAAATAATTTTTTATTTTTTTTGTTCAATTTTCAAAACTTTGTGACAAAAAGCGAGATCTGCAAAATACTCACCATACCTCTCAGCAAATAGCTTGGGGTGTCTACTTTCCAAAATGGGGTCATTTGGGGGGGTTTGTGCCACCTGGGCATTCCATGGCCTCCGAAACTGTGATAGGCAGTGAGGAGTGAAATCAAAAATTTACACCCTTAGAAAGCCTGAAGGCGGTGCTTGGTTTTTGGGGTCCCGTACGTGGCTAGGCTCCCAAAAAGTCTCACACATGTGGTATCCCCGTACTCAGGAGAAGCAACAGAATGTATTTTGGGGTGTAATTCCACATATGCCCATGGCATGTTTGAGCAATATATAATTTAGTGACAACTTTGTGCAAAAAAAAAATAAAATTGTATTTTTTCCGCAACTTGTGTCAACATATAAAATATTCAATGGACTCGATATGCCTCTCAGTATATAGCTTGGGGTGTCTACTTTCCAAAATTGGGTCATTTGGGAGGGTTTTGAACTGTCCTGGCATTTTAAACACAACATTAGGAAGCTTAAATCCACTCTTCTAACCACTTGAAGACAAAGCCCTTTCTGACACTTTTTGTTTACATGAAAACATATTTTTTTTTGCAAGAAAATTATGTTGAACCCCCAAACATTATATATTTTTTTAAAGCAAAGGCCCTACAGATTAAAATGGTGGGTGTTGCATTTTTTTTCCATACAGTATTTGCGCAGCGATTTTTCAAAAGCATTTTTTGGGGAAAAAATACACTTTTTTTAATTTTAATGCACTAAAACACACTATATTGCCCAAATGTTTGATGAAATAAAAAAGATGATCTTAGGCCGAGTACATAGATACCAAACACGACATGCTTTAAAATTTCGCACAAACGCGCATTGGCGACAAACTACATACATTTTTAAAAGCCTTTAAAAGCCTTTACAGGTTACCACGTTAGATTTACAGAGGAGGTCTACTGCTAAAATGACTGCCCTCGATCTGACCTTTGCGGTGATACCTCACATGCATGGTCCAATTGCTGTTTACATATGACGCCAGACCGACGCTTGCGTTCGCCATTGCGCAAGAGCAGGGCAGGACAGGGGTGCTTTTTTTTATTATTAATTTTTATTTTTTATTTTATTTTTAAACTGTTCCTTTTTTTTTTTTTATATATAATTTTTATTGTTATCTCAGGGAATGTAAATATCCCCTATGATAGCAATAGGTAGTGACAGGTACTCTTTTTTTGAAAAAACTGGACCCTAGATCTTTCCTCTGCCCTCAAAGCATCTGACCACACCAAGATCGGTGTGATAAAATGCTTTCCCAATTTCCCAATGGCGCTTTTTATATCCGGGGGGGACATTCCTTCCCACTGCTTGTAAAAGCAGTCCAGAGGCTAATTAGCCACTAGGATTGCTTTTACATGAAAGCCGGCCGCTGGCTGAAAAGAATGATACCAAGATAATACCTAAACCCGCAGGCATCAATCTGGTATAACCGTTCAAAGTCCAGCAACATACCAGTACGTTGCTGGTCCTTGTTGGACATGTATTGTAATCTTTTTTTTCATGCAGCCTGTTGGCTGAACGAAAAAAGAGATTGATCGGTGGGTATGCCCACCATTAGAATACCTCCCTTCATTCACCCACTTCTAATGATGGGCATACATGCACCATTTATATATGCCGAAGCATGGGGGCATCCTCCCGCAAAAGTTATGCCGCACACACATGGTCGGACTTTTCCATGGGCAAGCCTCCGTTGGAATTTCGACCGTATGTAGGCGACATTAGGAGCAAAATCGCTCCTCCGCTCCTCCGCCCCTGCTGCCCCCATGCTTCGGCATATATGCTTTTTTTTTTAACTGTGGTGGTGATATCACCTCCTACAGCACTGGAGTCGCAGGGATGAGGCCTGTCTCTGCGAACGCTGCAGTTATGTGTGTTGTGTTTTGTAAGTTACAGTGATCGATCGATACTGCACTTGGGTGGCCTGGGCTGGACGGAGGGGCAAAACGCAGGTGCTAGCAGGTATCTGGGCTGATCCCGCAAACACTGCGTTTTTGGGAACCCTAAATTGCTGGGGACGCTAGTATAGATCTGATCAGATCAGATATTGATCTGTTCAGATACTATACCACTAAGGGAGGTGTATGCTTCACGTGTGGGTGTTAGCGTTACTGGCACTAACCTGACGCTGCCTGGGGTGTGACGCAGACCCTCTCTGACACTAAAACCTAATTGATATCACCCGCCGGGCGATCAGTGGGTTAAACCTTTATTGGGTTATATACGGCGGGTGCCCTGACACTATAAAAAGCAAACTAACCAGCGTCACCGTTACACTTATATGGTGATCACTGGTGAAAGGGTTAACTAGGGGCAATAAGGGGGTTAAACCTTTATTAGGTAATATATGGGGGCACCCGACGCTATAAAAACCTGCGGCGAACCTAAAAAAAATAACTGGCTACCTATCGGCATCACCGACACTAAGACAGCGATCAGAAAAACGATTGCTTAGTGACACTGGCAAAAGGGGGTGAAAGGGTTACCTGGGGGGGTGATCAAGGGGTTAAACCTTTATTAGGTAATATATGGGGGTACCCGACGCTATAAAAACCTGCGGCGAACCTAAAAAAAAGAACTGGCTACCTATCGGCATCACCGACACTAAGACAGCGATCAGAAAAACGATCGCTTAGTGACAGCGGTGCTAGGGGGTGAAAGGGTTACCTGAGGGGGTGATCAAGGGGTTAAACCTTTATTAGGTAATATATGGGGGTACCCGACGCTATAAAAACCTGTGGCGAACCTAAAAAAAATAACTGGCTACCTATCGGCATCACCGACACTAAGACAGCGATCAGAAAAACGATCGCTTAGTGACACTGGCAAAAGGGGGTGAAAGGGTTACCTGGGGGGGCAATCAAGGGGTTAAACCTTTATTAGGTAATATATGGGGGTACCCGACGCTATAAAAACCTGCGGCGAACATAAAAAAAATAACTGGCAACCTATCGGCATCACCGACACTAAGACAGCAATCAGAAAAACGATCGCTTAGTGACAGCGGTGCTAGGGGGTGAAAGGGTTACCTTGGGGGGCGATCAAGGGGTTAAACCTTTATTGGGTAATATATGGGGGTACCCGACGCTATAAAAACCTGTGGCGAACCTAAAAAAAATAACTGGCTACCTATCGGCATCACCGACACTAAGACAGCGATCAGAAAAACGATCGCTTAGTGACAGCGGTGCTAGGGGGTGAAAGGGTTACCTGGGGGGGGCGATCAGGGGGTTAAACCTTTATTGGGTTATATACGGCGGGTGCCCTGACACTATAAAAAGCAAACTAACTAACCAGCGTCACCCGTAACACTTATATGGTGATCACTGGTGAAAGGGTTAACTAGAGGCAATCAGGGGGTTAAACCTTTATTAGGTAATATATGGGGGCACCCGACGCTATAAAAACCTGCGGCGAACCTAAAAAAAATAACTGGCTACCTATCGGCATCACCGACACTAAGACAGCGATCAGAAAAATGATCGCTTAGTGACACTGGCAAAAGGGGGTGAAAGGGTTACCTGGGGGGGCGATCAAGGGGTTAAACCTTTATTAGGTAATATATGGGGGTACCCAACGCTATAAGAACCTGCGGCGAACCTAAAAAAAATAACTGGCTACCTATCGGCATCACCGACACTAAGACAGCGATCAGAAAAACGATTGCTTAGTGACAGCGGTGCTAGGGGGTGAAAGGGTTACCTGGGGGGCGATCAAGGGGTTAAACCTTTATTGGGTAATATATAGGGTTACCCGACGCTATAAAAACCTGCGGCGAACCTAAAAAAAATAACTGGCTACCTATCGGCATCACCGACACTAAGACAGCGATCAGAAAAATGATCGCTTAGTGACAGCGGTGCTAGGGGGTGAAAGGGTTACCTGGGGGGGCGATCAAGGGGTTAAACCTTTATTGGGTAATATATGGGGGCACCCGACGCTATAAAAACCTGCAGCGAACCTAAAAAAAATAACTGGCTACCTATCGGCATCACCGACACTAAGACAGCGATCAGAAAAACGATCGCTTAGTGACAGCGGTGCTAGGGCGTGAAAGGGTTACCTGGGGGGCGATCAAGGGGTTAAACCTTTATTGGGTAATATATGGGGGTACCCGACGCTGTAAAAACCTGCGGCGAACCTAAAAAAAATAACTGGCTACCTATCGGCATCACCGACACTAAGACAGCGATCAGAAAAACGATCGCTTAGTGACAATGGCAAAATGGGGTGAAAGGGTTACCTGGGGGTGGCGATCAAGGGGTAAAACCTTTATTAGGTAATATATGGGGGTACCCGACGCTATAAAAACCTGCGGCGAACCTAAAAAAAATAACTGGCTACCTATCGGCATCACCGACACTAAGACAGCGATCAGAAAAACGATCGCTTAGTGACAGCGGTGCTAGGGGGTGAAAGGGTTATCTGGGGGGGCAATCAAGGGGTTAAACCTTTATTAGGTAATATATGGGGGTACCCGATGCTATAAAAACCTGCGGCGAACCTAAAAAAAATAACTGGCTACCTATCGGCATCACCGACACTAAGACAGCGATCAGAAAAACGATCGCTTAGTGACACGGGTGAAAGGGTTACCTGGGGGGGCGATCAAGGGGTTAAACCTTTATTAGGTAATATATGGGGGTACCCGACGCTATAAAAACCTGCGGCGAACCTAAAAAAAATAACTGGCTACCTATCGGCATCACCGACACTAAAACAGCGATCAGAAAATCGCTTAGTGGTGGCGGTGCTAGGGGGTGAAAGGGTTACTTGGGGGCGATCAAGGGGTTAAACCTTTATTAGGGGGGTTAGGGGGCTACACTGGACCTAAAACTAACTGCCCTGACACTTTTACAGTCACAAATGTCACTGATTGCAGTGATCACTAAATAAATGGTCACTGCAATCAGTGACACTGTAACTGGGGGCTGGGGAGTGATCTGGGGGGTGATCTGGGGGTGGCGATCATGTGCCTATGTGTCCTGGTGTTAGTGTAGTGTTTGTGCACTAACCTGTGTGTCTTCTCTCATGCGGCGCTCGGTATATGTGAGCGCCGCATGAGGGATAACATCACTTCCTCCTGCCTGTGTAAACATTACACAGGCAGAGGAAGCATGTGATTCGCCGGGAGCGATCGCGAGGGGGTGGTCAGAATCGAATGGCTGCCCCCTCATCACGGATCGCTCCCAAAGCGATCCCGGCCGCTCACTGTACCGGAGGGGGGTCCGATCGGACCCCCCACCCATACGAAGGCAGGCACGTACAGGTACGTGATTGTGCCTGTCCGTGCCATTCTGCCGACGTATATTTACTGTGGGCGGTCGTTAAGTGGTTAAACTCACCTGGGGCAAGTAACAGGTGTGGGCAATATAAAAATCACACCTGAAAGAAGATAGAAAGGAGAGAAGTTTGTTCACTTAGTCTTTGCATTGTGTGTCTGTTAGGGATGAGCCGAACACCTCCTGGTTCGGTTCGCACCAGAACCTGCGAACGGACCGAAAGTTCGCGCGAACGTTAGAACCCTATTAAATACAATGGACGCGAACTATCGAAATATAAAGTGCTAATTATAATGGCTAATATGCATGTTATTGTCCTAAAAAGGGTTTGGGGACCCGTGTTCTGCCCCAAGGGACATGTATCAATGCAAAAAGACATTTTTAAAACGGCCGTTTTTTCTGGAGCAGTAATTTTAATGATGCATAAAGTGAAAAAAAAGTGAAATATTCCTTTAAATATCGTACCTGGGGGACTGTAGGTTTGTTCTTAAGTAGAATCTGTTTGTAATTTGGAACAGGTAAATTTTTAAGTGTAGCTGCAGCCAAAAAATCTATTTTTAAGCTTTTTGGAGAACATAGGGAAGGGTTATCACCCCTGTAACATTTGTTTTGCTGTCTGTGCACCTGTTCAGAACATTTCACCTCACTTTCCGTCCCAATGACAAATATTTTTGGAAAAGTGGGGTTTTTATTGAAACAAGGATTGGTGATAAAGCATCAGTGGAGAGGATACACCTTTTTCCCATATTAACTCTTACAGGAGATAATTTCCCTTCCTAGGGGTAGATTTCCTCTCACTTCCTGTTTTCTCCTTCCGTTTGCAAGTAGGAGTCGTTTGTAAGTTGGATGCTTGAAAGTAGGGGCCTGCCGTATATACTCTGCAGAAATTTGCCCCTTAGATGTTGGTGTTGCCACAACACTGTAAGCCCTCACAGTTACTCTTGGTGGGCGCTGGAACGCCCTGCTGTGAACTATTATATCAGGAATTGTAATTACATGCCATTGTTGAACAGTGGTAGGAAAAATTGGGCCTTTGGTGGTGGGGCTGGTGCTACAACACTGTAAGCCCTCACAGTTACTCTTGGTGGGCGCATGAATGGACCCTGCTGTGAATTATTAGATCAAGAATTGTAAATTTGTAATTGCATGCCCCTGTTGAAGAGGGGCAGAAAAATTGGGCCTTTGGTGGTGGTGGTGGTGGTGTTGCCACAACACTGTAAGCCCTCACAGTTACTCTTGGTGGGCGCAGGAATGGGCCCTGCTGTGAATTATTAGATCAAGAATTGTAATTGCAAGCCCCTGTTGAACAGGGGCAGAAAAATTGGGCCTTTGGTGGTGGTGGACGGTGTTGCCTCAACACTGTAAGCCCTCACAGTTACTCTTGGTGGGTGCAGGAATGGGCCCTGCTGGGAATTATTAGATAAAGAATTGTAATTACACACCCCTGTTAAACAGGGGCTGAAAAATTGGGCCTTAGGCACTAGTGTGGGTGCCACGACACTGCAACCCCTCACAGATACTGTACTTGGAGCACAGCAGTGAGCCCTGTTGCAAAGTATTGCATCAAAAATTGTAATTACATGCCACAACACTGTAAGCCCTCACAGTTACTCTTGGTGGGTGCAGGAATGGGCCCTGCTGTGAATTATTAGATAAAGAATTGTAATTACACACCCCTGTTAAACAGGGGCTGAAAAATTGGACCTTAGGCACTGGTGCTGGTGCCACGACACTGCAACCTCTCCCAGATACTCTAGTTGGAGTGCAGGAATTAGCCCTGCTGCAAAGCATTGCATACAAAATTGTAATTACATGCCCCTGTTAAACAGGGGCTGAAAAATTGGGCCTTAGCCACTGGTGGTGGCACCCAGAAACAAAAATGTTCCTCCAAGCTATCATCAGGATCATTGAGGAGGAAGAGGATAGTCAGTCAACATAACAGGACAGCCACTCAGCATCAGCATAGGCAGTCTTGAAGGGATGTGACATTTCAAAATAAAGTATTTTGTTACATCAGCTTCAGGTGCCTGGTAGCTGGTGGTGATCCAAGACTGATTCATCTTTATGAAGGTCAGTCGATCAACCGAGTCGGTGGACAGGCGCACCCTGTGATCGGTGACAAAGCCTCCAGCAGCACTGAATGTGCGTTCCAAAAGAACGCTGGATGCAGGACAGGCCAGTAGCTTAATTGCATACTGTGCAAGCTCTGGCCAGTGATCCATCCTCAAGACCCAGTAAGCCAGAGGATTTTCGGTGGGAAAGGTGTCCAATTCTGACCTTGCCCCTAGGTATTCCTGCACCATGTATATCAGACGCTGGCGATGGTTGCTGGAACCGATCATACCTTGGGGCTGCAGACTAAAAAATTGTCTGAACGCATCAGTCAGGCGGCCAACTTCTCCACCGCTCCTTCTGCTACTGACCGAGGCCTCAGCAACTCGTTGTCCAGGACCAGGAGTTTGTAACCTCCCAGTCTCTGGGAACGCATTGCAGAGACCTTTCTGCAAGGCCTCCCGGAGATGTCTCATCCTCTGCTCCCTCTGCGATGGCAAGATAAGGTCCGCAACCTTACCCTTGTACCGTGGATCAAGGAGAGTGGCCAGCCAGTAATGGTCCCTCTCCTTGATCCGAAGAATACGAGGATCCTACCGCAGACTTTGCAGGATCAGGGAGGCCATGCAGCGTAGGTTAGCTGAGGCATTCAGTCTGTAGTTCTCTGGGTCACTAAGGACGACATGATCAGCAGCCACCTCCTCCCAGCCCCGTACAAGTCCACGGGTTTCTTGGGACTGTAAATCATCCCTAAAAGACTGCTGCTGTTGATGCTGAGTGCCAGGCTCCACCTCCATGCTGACACAATCCTCCTCCTCCTCCTCCTCTTCCTGTGTGATGGGTGGGACAGAAGGAACACTGTCTGGGTAAAGGGGGCCTTGAAAGGCAAGGAAGTCCTCCTCTTCCTCCCTCTGTTCTGCCTCAAGTGCCCTGTCCATTATTCCACGCAACGTATGCTCCAACAGGTGGACAAGAGGTACAGTGTCACTGATGCATGCACTGTCACTGCTCACCATCCTCGTGGCCTCCTCAAATGGTGCCAGGACAGTGCATGCATCCCTGATCATGCCCCACTGGCGTGGTGAAAAAACCCAAGCTCCCCTGACCCTGTCCTGGTGCCGTAGTCGCACAGGTACTCATTGATGGCCCTCTGCTGCGTGTGCAGCCGCTGCAGCATGGCCAACGTTGAGTTCCACCTGGTGGGCATGTCACATATAAGGCGGTTCTTGGGCAGGTTCAACTCCTTTTGCAGCTCAGCCAGCCGAGCACTGGCATTATATGATCTGCGGAAATGCACACAGACTTTCCTGGCCTGCCTCAGGACATCCTGTAAGCCGGGTACCTGCCCAAGAACCACTGAACCACCAGGTTAAGGACGTGAGCCACACAGGGCACATGGGTCAGTTGTCCCTGTCGGAGGGCGGAGAGGAGGTTGCTGCCATTGTCGCAAACCACCTTTCCTGGCTTAAGCTGGTGTGGCGCCAACCACCTCTCGGCCTGCCCCTGCAGAGCTGACAGAACCTCTGCCCCAGTGTGGCTCCTGTCCCCCAAACACACCAGCGCAAGCACAGCATGGCATCTTTTTGCCTGCGTACTTGCGTAGCCCCTTGAATGCCTACGGAGCACCGCTGGTTCTGAGGACAAAGCACAGGAAGAGGCCATGGAGGAAGAAGAAGAGGAGGGGGTGGAGGAGAGAGGTGTGTCACAACCAGTAGTAGCATTTTGGAGGCGTGGCGGCGGAACAACCTCCAACACTACTGCACCTTGTCCTGCATCCTTCCCAGCTGCCAAAAGAGTGACCCAATAGGCCGTGAAAGAAAGGTAACAGCAATAAAGGGTAGATACAGGTGTATATTGTGTTGGAGGCACACAACACCCACTAACTCCTGCAGATGCCTTTATTAGAGAACACCAGCAAAAAAGGGTAGATACAGGTGTATACTGTGCTGTGTGGGAGGCACACAACACCCACTAACTCCTGCAGATGCCTGTATTAAAGAACACCAGCAATAAAGGGTAGATACAGGTGTAAATTGTGCTGGAGGCACACAACACCCACTAACTCCTGCAGATGCCTTTATTAGAGAACACCAGCAAAAAAGGGTAGATACAGGTGTATACTGTGCTGTGCTGGAGGCACACAACACCCACTAACTCCTGCAGATGCCTGTATTAGAGAACACCAGCAATAAAGGGTAGATAAAGGTGTATATTGTGCTGGAGGCACACAACACCCACTAACTCCTGTAGATGCCTGTATTAGAGAACAACAGCAATAAAGGATAGATACAGGTGTATACTGCGCTGGAGGCACACAACACCCACTAACTCTTGCAGATGCCTGAGAAAAGAACACACTGTCCCTGCCTATCTAGCTCTTTCCCTGCACGCCGGAACACACTACACAAGGCCGCCGCGCTGGCGGCCTTATATAGTGTGGGGCGTGTACTAAATCCCCTGAGCTATAATTGGCCACAGGCATCCTGCCGTTGGCCATATAGGGCTCTCCTCGCTGCCGGCGCTGTGATTGGCCAAGCATGCGGGGTCACAGTGCATGCTTGGCCAATCATCAGACAGCACTGCACTGCGACTGGCGCAGTGCATTGTGGGCCGTTCGTATCCCACTAACACACAGCTCCATTCTCTATCTGCAACATAGAGAGCGTCCTGACTCTCCTGTAGTCCAAGGGAGGGGGCGAGCACGACACTCCACACCAGGAAGAAAGCCTCACATTACTGTGTGGAGTTACAGACAGAAGAACAGGAAGTGAGGATTTCTCAGAAGAAATAAGGACATTTAAAAGCAAAATCAAAGGATGAGGTAAGTGAAGGAGGACTGCACTAAGGTAAAGGAAGCTATTTAGGAAAAAAAAATTGTACCTTTACAACCCCTTTAACCACTTAAGCCCCGGACCATTTCGGACCATTAGGACCAAGCCTGTTTTTGGGATTCGGCACTGCGCTGCTTTAACTGTAAATTGTGCGGACATGCAATGTTGTACCCAAATGAAATTTGCGTACTTTTCTTCCCACAAATAGAGCTTTCTTTTAATGGTATTTGATTGCCTCTGCGATTTTTATTTTTTGCGATATAAATGGAAAAAGAACGAAAATTTTGAAAAAAAATGATATTTTCTACTTTTTGTTATAAGAAAAATCGAATAAACTCAATTTTAGTCATACATTTAGGCCAAAATGTATTCAGCCACATGTCTTTAGTAAAAAAAATGTCAATAAGCGTATATTTATTGGTTTGCGCAAAAGTTATAGCGTTTACAAACTAGGGTACATTTTCTGAAATTTACACAGCTTTAAATTTATGACTGCCTATCTCATTTCTTGAGGTGCTAAAATGGCAGGGCAGTACAAAACCCCCCCAAATGACCCCATTTTGGAAAGTAGACACCCCAAGGAAATTGCTGAGAGGCATGTTGAGCCCATTGAATATTTTTTTTTTGTCCCAAGTAATTGAATAATGACAAAAAAAAAAAAAAAAAATTACAAAAAGTTGTCACTAAATGATATATTGCTCACACATGCCATGGTTATATGTGGAATTGCACCCCAAAATACATTCTGCTGCTTCTCCTGAGTACGGGGATACCACATGTGTGGGACTTTTTAGGAGCCTAGCCACGTACGGGACCCCGGAAACCAAGCACCGCCTTCAGGATTTCTAAGGGCGCAAATTTTTGATTTCACTCCTCACTACCTATCACAGTTTCGAAGGCCATAAAATGCCAAAATAGCACAAAACCCCCCAAATGACCCCATTTTGGAAAGTAGACACCCCAAGCTATTTACTGAGAGGCATGTTCAGTCCATGGAATATTTTATATTTTGCCACAAGTTGCGGGAATATGACAAACTTTTTTTTTTTTGCACAAAGTTGTCACTAAATGATATATTGCTCACACATGCAAATGACCCCATTTTGGAAAGTAGACACCCCAAGCTATTTGCTGAGAGGCATGTTGACCCCATTGAATATTTTTTTTTTTTTGTCCCAAATGATTGAATAATGACAAAAAGAAAAAAAAAATGTACAAAAAGTTGTCACTAAATGATATATTGCTCACACATGCCATGGTTATATGTGGAATTGCACCCCAAAATACATTCTGCTGCTTTTCCTGAGTACGGGGATACCACATGTGTGGGACTTTTTGGGAGCCTAGCCGCGTACAGGGCCCCAAAAACCAAGCACTGCGAACGCTGCAGTTATGTGTGTTGTGTTTGGTAAGTGACAGTGATCGATCGATACTGCACTTGGGTGGGCTGGGCTGGGCTGGGCTGGGCGGAGGGGCTAAACGCAGGCGCTAGCAGGTATCTGGGCTGATCCCGCTAACACTGCGTTTTTGGGAACCCTAAACCGCTGGGGATGCTAGTATAGATCTGATCAGATCTGATCAGATACTATACCACTAAGGGGGGTGTATGCTTTGCGCGTGGGTGTTAGCGTTACTGTCACTAACCTAACACTGCCTGGGGCGACGCAGACCCTCTCTGGCGCTAAAACCTAATTGATCTCACCCGCCGGGCGATCAGGGGGGTTAAACCTTTATTGGGTTATATACGGCGGGTGCCCTGATGCTATAAAAAGCAAACTAATCAACCAGCGTCACCCGTAACTTTTATATGGTGATCACTGGTGAAAGGGTTAACGAGGGGCAATCAGGGGGTTAAAACCTTTATTAGGTTAAATATGGGGGTACCTGACACTATATAAAAACCTGACGGGTAACCTAAATAACTAAATAACTTACTGGCTAACCAGTGACACCAGTGACGCTTATACGGCGATCACTGGTGAAAGGGTTAACTCTAGGGGCAATCAGGGGGTTAAAATAATATATGGGGGTACCTGACACTAATAAAAACCTGCGGCGAACCTAAAAAAAAATAACTGCCTATCTAAAACACCAGCGACACGAATACAGCGATCGGAAAAACAACCGCTTAGTGACGCTGAAGTTAGGGGGTGAAAGGGTTACCTGGGGGGTGATCAAGGGGTTAAACCTTTATTAGGGGGGGTTAGGGGGCTACCCTGGACCTAAAGGGGCCTAATCCTAACTGCCCTGCAACTTTTTACAATCACAGATGACACTAAATGCAGTGATCAGTAAAATAAATGATCACTGCAATCAGTGACACTGTGATTGGGGGCTTTGGGGTGACCTGGGGGGTGATCTGGGGGTGACTGGGGGGTGATTTGTGTGCCTATGTGTACCTACGTGTCAGTGGACTGTTGGTGCACTAACCTGCTTCTTCTCTGCTCGGCGCCGGGAACGGAAAGACCGCGGCGAGGGAGATGACATCACTTCCTCCAGCCTTGTTTACATCACATGGCGGAGGAAGCATTTTCATTGGCCGGGAGCGATCGCGAGGGGGGGGGCGGAATCGAGCGGCCGCCCCCTCATGCCTGATCGCTCCCGAACACTTAACGGCCGCTCACTGCAGTGAAGGGGGGTCCGGATGGACCCCCAACTGCACAAAGGCGATCACGTAGATCTACGTGATTCTGCCTGTCCGTGCCATTCTGCCGACGTAAATCGGCGGTGGGCGGTCGTTAAGTGGTTAAGTTAAGGGTGCCAAGAATTTTGACCAGCCCATTTTTGGAGTTTTGTGTAACATTATGTACAATTTGCTTTTTTTACTCCCTTTTTTTGTTTTGTTCCAATACACACAAAGGGAATAAACATGTGTATAGCAAAACATGTGTTACTGCAATACTTTTCTGTGAGAAATACTTGATTTTCTGGAAAAATTTCGGTGGTGCCAACAATTTCGGCCATGACTTTATGACATCTGCAGCTAGAACAATAATAGCATGTAAATGGAGACAAAATAAAAGCCCACAAATTGAAGACTGGATATGTGAAATTAACGAAATACAATATATGGAAAAACAATTAAGAGAATTAATTATATATTAATAGTCAAATGCCAACAATATGGCAAAAATGGGATGAATTTAGGCTTTCAAAAGCAAGAATACTTGTGATTGAAAACGGGGGAAAATATGAAGGAGAATCATATAAGAGAGTAAAACAGTGCACAGGGAAAGAGAGAGAGGAGGGGGGTTTCTTTTTTTTTTTCTTTTTTTTGTTTGTTTTGTTTTATTATATGATGGGTACGTGGGATGAATGTGGACGACTGGAATGAAAGGAGTTATGCCCCATACACACGATCGTTTTTCCTGCTGTTAAAAATGCCATTTTTAAAAATGGGCATTAAAACCGATCGTGTGTATGCTCCAGAGCATTTTTAACGACGTGAAAAACGGCCATTAAAAATTTCGAACATGCTCTATTTTTTCACGTCGTTTTTCATGTCGTTTTTTTTAACGACGTGAAAAACGATAGTGTGTATGCTTTTACGAGGTGAAAAAAAAACACGCATGCTCAGAATCAAGTATGAGACGGGAGCGCTCGTTCTGGTAAAACTAGCGTTCGTAATGGAGATAGCACATTCGTCACGCTGTAACGGACTGAAAAGCACGAGGCTGAAAAGCGCGAATCGTCGCTCAACAAACTTTACTAACATGAAGGGTGGCGCCATCCGAACGGAACTTCCCCTTTATAGTGCCGTCGTACGTGTTGTACGTCACTGCGCTTTGCTTGAACGTTTTTTAAAATGATCGTGTGTACGCAAGACAGGCTTGAGAGGAAACATGAAAAAAAACCGACGAGAAAAACGTCGGTTTAAAAAATGGCATGAAAAACGATCGTGTGTACGCCGCATAAGAGTCGGTTCACACAGGGGCAACACAACTTCCAGCGCAACTTTGGGAGGCAACTCAGACACGACTTGAGCATGAATCACAGCGCGACTTGGTGTTGACCTCAGCGTGACCTCAGCACGACTTGTGGTGATTTACAACACAACTTGAAGTCGCCTCCAGGACAGGAGACATTCCAGTGGCCAATCAAACAAGAATCAGCTCTGTGGGAGAGAGGGGGGAGGCAGAGGTTTTCCTGAGAAATGTATGTTCTCTTCCTGAAAAGTTGCTTCTGTTAAGACAGGGATCCGACTTCTGAGGCGACTTCCATTGAAATCAATGGGTACAGGTCGCCTAGCAGTCGCCTAGAAGTCGGATTGAAGTAGTACAGGAACCTTTTTTGAAGTCGGAGCGACTGCAGTCGTGTACATTAAAACGGCTCCATTCACTTCAATTATTTTTAAAAATAGAGCGACTTGGGGCAACTCGGGGTGACCAGAAGTCGCGTCCGGAGTCGCCCCTGTGTGAACCGGGTCTAAGGATGTTGTTTATATATTGTTTTATGATAACAAGGTTTTTGAAGATTGACCAGTGTAGCGGGGTATCGTTTTACCCGCAGGACTACATTTCCCGGCATGCTTTGCAGCACCCAGGGTGCCATTCCCCACGCAGGGACTGCTGGGGTGGACTTTAAAAGGGAGGGGCGGGGCTCGCTTCTTTCTCTTGGAACGCCACCCTCCTTGCTGGAGGATCTCCTTCACTCACCGGCTGCGCACGCTAGGCCTGAAGCCTGGGTCTTGCGTTCCTTGTTCCAGAGAGCCTTCCGTTCCGCTGGGGAGTTCGCAAAGCATCCGATCCATCTGAGGTGCCATCATCTTCCGAAGGACCAAAGACTCGGTGCATCGCGGGCCACTGTGATGCCATTCACAGTAGCGGAGGAACCGGACAGGAGTCGGTCCGGTTTGGGTGAGAGAGCGCCAGCTCGAAATATTAAATCAATAACTTTGCCTAGGCCCTTCATAGAACATAGTTATACTTTGGAGAGACCGTTGTCCTGAACTGAGTTTGCCAGCCTCTCCAGTTGTCAAGTTAGCGGATATCTACAACCCCCCTTTATTGGATTATAATCTGTTTCTGTATGTGCACCACCTACAGTTGCTAGCGAAGATTCCTCAACAAACTATACCCACAGTTATAGTCAGGCCTGACTGGGTAGTTAGGACATTGCTGGGTGCCATTTCTTTGCTCACGAGGGAGGATAGCTGCAGCGGGGATAATACATTTCATTGTCGAACTGAATGTCATATGCATATAATGTGTACACCTTTATTGCAGGGATCTGCATAAGATATTGTATTCAAATTACCCTTTCATATTGTTGCTTGCAGTAAACCGTTATAGTTAAGTACTCGGTTGTGAGTGTCAATTATTGTGCTGGCATACAAAGGGGGTTGTACTGTATAATATGTGTATAGAGATAGTACAGTTATACCACTACTTTCCCTCTTTTATCTAACTGTGTCACGAGAGAAGTCAGAGCCGATTGCCAGGGGTTGGTAGCAGTGCATTACAGGGCCCAAACAAACCAGCAGCCCTCTTAATCTGAGGGTATCGCTACACGTGGGGGCTCGTCCGGGATCCGTGTATATTGCACGCTGCGAGCAAGGCGGCCTGAAATACCAGCATGGACTCGCAGGCAGTAATAGAATGGTGCGCAGAGGAGGGCGTGGATCCACTCCGGGCGGTAGCAATTGAACTCCCGGGAGAGATCTGGGAGAAAGAAGAGATAAAGCAATTAATAATGTTAATATCTCCAAAATGGAAAGCATGGCCGGTAGATGTGAAGACAAATGCCTCGGGGATATATGCGCTAATACAGTGGACGAGAGGAGTCCCGGAGGAGTTCAAAGGGCAAAGTATAAAAGACATAAATGACAGAACGTATCGCTTAGTGCATACAGGGGCTGTGAAGAAAGAGTCCCCAGGGACCTCCCCACAGTTATCTCCGTCACTCTTCTCCAAAATGGGAGGCAGTAGCAAAACGAAAGCACCAAAGTCACCCCTGACCGCCATAGGTCCTGAACTGTTGACTGCTTTGGGGGACTTTGTCGTTAAATGCCAAAAAAATAACACGGTGCATGTGGAAGCTGGGTACCGGAAACTCCGGGTGTTTTCAGGAACACAACCTGTACCACCCGGGGAGGAAGATTTCGATACTTGGATCGAGTAGGCAATGCAGGCAGAAGAAGGTTGGGAAGTTCCAGAAGTGCAGAAGAAGCAGCGCATCAGTGAAAGCTTGAAAGGCCCTGCTGCTGAGGCGGTGAAAAATCTTAGGTGCAGGAATACTGTGTGTACAGCAATGGATTATTTGTCTATGTTGCAGGAAGAGTTTGGCCAGCTGGAGAAGGTGTCAGACTTGGTGTATAAATTTGAACATACCTTCCAACAGCCAAAAGAGGAGTTGTCTGAGTATGTCCGGAGACTGAAAAGAATGCTGTGCCAGATTGTACTGAGAAAAGGAATGCAGCCACAGGTCATAGATGCTACCAGGATGAAACATTTTCTAAGGGGAGCCTTGCGGTCTGACCCAGTCTGGCTCCACCTGAAGACCTCTGACGGAGTCATGGCCCTGAACTACACAGACCCCTTGTGCGGATCATAAGGGACGAAGAGGCCTTGATGAAGGATCAAGAGGGGTTTGAGAAAATCACACCACCTGTTTCGGTAGGAGTCAGAACGACAGTGGTCACCGAACGTGACTCAGAAGTAGAAACCTTGAAGTCTCAAATGGCCCAAGTACTGGACTAATTGACCTCTTTATTGGCCAAGAACTCTGGAAACAAGGAGAAAGAAGAGATCCGGAAGGAACTGGACCGGAATGTCCCTATTCCAGCATCCCCAAAGATCAGGAAGGAAATTATCTGCTTCAATTGTGGAGGAATGAGTCACTCTGAAAGAGTGTGTACCAGCCCAAGGAAGGGCAGAGGCACTTAATACCAGCCAGCGGAAAATTTCAGAGGGCCCCGGTGAAGGAGTCAGCCGGGCGCCCGCTACCTACAGAAAGCTCCAAGAAGGTTCAGAGACAAGCAGAGAAAAAAAAAGAAAGGTAACAATGCCTCTCCTAAAAACTCCCATACTGTCTGTCGGGAGTTGCAATTTGACAACCAGAAAAAGATCAATGCATACCAGGTTCAAAAAGGGCAGAGGTCTAGAGAGAAATGGAAAAAAAAAAAAAAAACATTGGAAAAATCAAGGAGTTCAAAGGAGAAAATATCTCCTAAGAAGTTCCCGGATAAACTAGTTGGACCCTCCCCTCTAGTCTCCGTTCAAGTGGAGGGAGTCTACGCCAAGGCACTTTTAGATACTGGAGCCCAAGTGACTTTCTCATAAAAAAACTTTTATCAGAAGCATTTAAGTCACGTACCTTTGCAGAAGCTGGAAGACCTGAAGATAGGGGGAATTGGCACCCGCAGTTTCCCCTACGACGGCTATGTTTCGATCAGGTTGGCCTTTGACCCCTCGGTGATCGGGAAGGCCGAAGCTTTTGACACTTTGACGGTGGTTTGCCCTCGCCCGCCAGGAGCCAACACGATGTCCATGTTGATAGGGACCAACACTGACTTGGTCCGGAGACTGCTGACCTCGTTAGTGCAAGAACGGAGTTCTCCCAGACAGAAGATTCACCCAATGCTACAACAGGTCTACCAGAAGATGGTCCTGGAGCAAGAGGCCCTGGAAGAAGAGGTGGGAAGAGTCTGGAGACTGTCTAGAAGAGAGAAGATACTACAGCCTGGTGAGGTAATCTGTCTTCAGGCTACAGTAAAACTCTCCTGGGAGCAGCCGGGTCCCTTTGTGGTCGTGGAACCAGATCCTGTCAACACCCACCAAGGATTGGAAGTACTCCCTGAAGTGGTCCCGCTGAGGGCACTGAAGAAAGCAAAGGGACAGATTCCAGTGAGTGTTAGAAATGTCACAAATTCTCCTGTAAAGATTCCAGCCCGGGTGCTACTGGGCAAGGTGAACCCTGCTACCCCAGTAACCCTGTCTGAATTGAAGTCAAAAGATGGAGAAGCCACCTTGGAAGAGCTCTGCCTTGAAGATACAGCCTTGCCACAGAAATGGAAGGAGAGAGCCAAGGCTCAGCTGACTCGGTGGAGGAGAATATTCTCTGAAGATGAGTTTGATGTGGGGTGTGCGAGAAGTGCCACCCATAAAATCCGTCTCCAAGAAGACAAGCCCTTTCGGGAGAGGGTCCGAAGAGTTCCACTGGCTGATCTGGAAGATTTGCGGGAGCAGTTGGCAGAGCTGAAGAGGACAGGGGTCATTAAAGAGTCCAGGAGTCCATATGCCTCCCCCATTGTGGTGGTAAGGAAGAAAAACGGGTCGCTGAGACTCTGCATAGACTATAGGACTCTTAACCGGAGGACCATCCCTGACCAGTATACTACCCCCCAGGATAGAATATGCTTTGCAGAGTCTGTCTGGGGCCAAGTGGTTCAGCGTCATGGACCTGAAGAGTGGGTATTATCAAATCCCCATGCACCCTGAAGATAAAGAGAAGACGGCCTTCATCACCCCAGTGGGATTCTATGAATTTAATAGGATGCCCCAAGGCCTGTCAGGAGCCCCTGCTACCTTCCAGAGGTTGATGGAGAAGACCGTTGTGGACATGAATCTGATCGAAGTCCTGGTGTATCTAGATGACATAATTGTCTTTGGGAAGACTCTGGAAGAGCATGAAGAAAGATTGGAGAAGGTCCTGAAACGACTCAGTGAGGAGGGACTGAAACTTTCCAGAGAAAAATGCCAGTTCTATCAATCCTCGGTCCACTATCTGGGGCACATAGTATCTGCTGAAGGAGTGTCTACAGACCCTGATAAACTGGAGGCAGTCACCTCCTGGCCCCGACCAACTACAGTGACTGAACTCAGGTCCTTCTTAGGCTTCTGTTCCTACTACCGTAGATTTGTGGAGGGGTTTGCAAAAATTGCCAGACCCCTAAATGAGTTACTGAAGACGGAAGGAGAGGAAGATGATACTGGTCCCAGGAAGCCTGGAGAGTCTGTGGAAGACCAGTGGACAGGAGAGTGCGAGGAAGCCTTCCAGATGTTAAAGAAGAGTCTTACCACTGCACCAGTCCTGGCCTATGCTGATCCAAAGAAGCCTTATAAACTGCATATAGATGCCAGCCATGATGGCTTAGGAGGGGTGCTATACCAAAAGTATGAAGGGCAGTTGCGCCCAGTTGCCTACATTAGCAGAAGTTTGGCACCCGCTGAGAAGAACTACCCCACCCACAAGTTGGAGTTTCTGGCCCTAAAGTGGGCAGTCGTGGATAAACTCAGAGATTACCTGTATGGAGCTCACTTCACAGTAAAGACTGACAATAATCCACTCACCTATCTCTTCACCACGGCCAAGCTGGATGCCACTGGTCACCGTTGGTTGGCCGCCCTAGCCGGGTTCAACTTCAGCCTGAAGTATAGGCCGGGAGCAGGAAACCGTGATGCGGACGCGCTGTCCAGAAGAGGCCATGCACCCACCCACGATCCAGAAGATTGGACCCAGGTAACCCCAGATGGGGTACGGGCCCTGTGTCAAGGAGTACAACTTCAAGCTAGTGGTGGGTCGAGGGCTGAAGAGATCGGTGTTTCTGCTGTGGGGGTGCCCAAGTGTTACTGCAATGTGACCCAAGTAGGAGAGGATGACCTACTAAAACTGTCCAAGAAGGACTTGAGGAAGGACCAGCTGGAAGATCCTTGGGGAAGATTAGCACTGGAGACCTTGGAAGACCAGGATCCAGACAGACTTCTAAAGAAGCCTTCAAAGGTGGCCCGGTTGGTTCACAAGGAATGGGACAAGTTGCAGGTTCATCAAGGGGTGGTCTACCGAAGGGGCCCCTCTGATGACCTGGAAGAGAAGTGGCAGCTATTTCTGCTGGAAAAGTACAGAAGAACCATCTTGGCTGCCTTACATGATGATCATGGCCACTTGGGGGCTGAATGAACATTCCAACTTGTAAGAGATAGGTTCTATTGGCCTTGTATGCGGGCTGAAGTGGAGGAATACTGCCACTCCTGTGCACGTTGTATCCAGAGAAAGACATTGCCACGTCAAGCTGCCCCAATGGGCCATCTGCAGAGTCAAGGACCCTTGTGCATTGACTTTCTCTGTCTTGAACCTGACTTAAGTGGACAAGGAAATGTGCTGGTGATAACCGACCATTTCACCCGTTATGCCCAAGCTTTTCCAGCCAAAGACCAGAAGGTCTCCACTGTAGCTAAAATCTTAGTGGAGAAATACTTTGTGCACTACGGACTGCCACAACGCCTGCACTCTGACCAAGGGAGAGACTTTGAGAGTCGATTGATCAAGAAAGTGTTGGACTCTTTGGGTATCAAGAAAACCCGCACCACCCCTTATCATCCTCAGGGTGACGCTCAGCCGGAGAGGTTCAACAGGACTCTATTAAATATGTTGGGGACTCTGAGTAGTGAGCAGAAGCAGCACTGGAGCAAGCATATAGCGGCCATCGTGCACGCCTACAATAGTACCACTAGCGATGCCACAGGGTACTCTCCATATCGCCTTATGTTTGGCAGGGAAGCAAGACTGTCTGTGGATCTGGCATTCAGCATATCCACGGATCGCACTTCAGCCACCCCACACAAAGGCTATGTAGACAGGCTGAGGAAGAGTTTGAAGCTGGCTTTTGAACAGGCCCAAGTGGCCTCAGAACAAAGAGGAGCTCAGAACAAGAGGAACTTTGACCTCAAGGTTCGAATCCAGGACCTCCAGCCAGGAGACTGAGCGGTGCTGCGCAACCTAGGAGTTCCAGGGAAGCATAAGTTAGCAGACAGATGGAGACCTGAACCCTATGTGATCTGTAAGAAGTTACCAGATTTGCCGGTGTATCAGTAAAAGCCAGAAGGGAAGAAAGGCCACTGAAGACATGGCACAGGAACCATTTACTCCCACTTTCAGAAGCGGTCCGGATACCTTCTGTAAAAAGTTCCCCTGAACCATCCTCAAGTTTGGAGACACCTAGGCCAAACACTCGGTCTCAGGTCTCTCAGTCTAGAGAAGTGGATGCCTCAGATCAGAGATTAGATGAAGAGCTTGGATGGTTGTTGCCTTCTCAGACCCCAGAACCCATGTCTATAGATCTTCCACCATCTGAAGGTACTGTGGATAGTATATTGAACGTGGAAGCCACTGAGTTTGTTCCGTCTAGTTCTCTGGCTGAAGAGTGGGAAGATGCCACATGGTCACCTTCTGCTGATCATCAAGATTACTCCTCACATCTGCCTACACCTGACTTGGATGTACCAGAAGTATTGGAGCCCAGTGTACCCACTTTAGAGGAAGACGCAGTGAGGGATGTAACAGTCACCCCAAGAGAACAAAGGGCCAAAAGAGTTATTCGTCCTCCTCTGAAGTTAACCTACACCCAGATGGGGGAAATTTCTGAGGCTACAGTAACCACTGCTAGAAGGACTTTGCCAACACCTGATCCTTCTGCTGTGCATTTGGTGGAAGGCAACCCCAGCTCTCTCTCTGGCACAGTTAGACAGGTCAACCCCTTTGATGTAACCAGTGGGCAGGACAAACTCCCTTCCCCATTCTGGTGGGAGTTTCCTCTGCCAACTTCTCTGGCTGCCCTTAATGAGTTTGTGTTTTCCTACTGTTGATGCTGTCTTTGAGGGACCAAAGATTTCAAGTGGGGGGAGTGTGTAGCGGGGTATCGTTTTACCCACAGGACTACATTTCCCGGCATGCTTTGCAGCACCCAGGGTGCCATTCCCCACGCAGGGACTGCTGGGGTGGACTTTAAAAGGGAGGGGCAGGGCTCGCTTCTTTCTCTTGGAACGCCGCCCTCCTTGCTGGAGGATCTCCTGCACTCACCGGCTGCGCACGCTAGGCCTGAAGCCTGGGTCTTGCGTTCTTTGTTCCAGAGAGCCTTCCATTCCGCTGGGGAGTCCGCAAAGCATCCGATCCATCTGAGGTGCCATCATCTTCCGAAGAACCAAAGACTCGGTGCATCGCGGGCTACTGTGACGCCATTCACAGTAGCGGAGGAACCGGACAGGAGTCGGTCCAGTTTGGGTGAGAGAGCGCCAGCTCGAAATCTTAAATCAATAACTTTGCCTAGGCCCTCCATAGAACATAGTTATACTTTGGAGAGACCGTTGTCCTGAACTGAGTTTGCCAGCCTCTCCAGTTGCCAAGTTAGCGGATATCTACAACCCCCCTTTATTGGATTATAATCTGTTTCTCTATGTGCACCACTGACAGTTGCTAGCGAAGATTCCTCAACAAACTATACCCACAGTTATAGTCAGGCCTGACTGGGTAGTTAGGACATTGCTGGGCACCATTTCTTTGCTCACGAGGGAGGATAGCTGCAGCGGGGATAATACATTTCATTGTCTAACTGAATGTCATATGCATATAATGTGTACACCTTTATTGCAGGGATCTGCATAAGATATGGTATTCAAATTACCCTTTCATATTGTTGCTTGCAGTAAACCGTTATAGTTAAGTACTCGGTTGTGAGTGTCAATTATTGTGCTGGTATACAAAGGGGGTTGTACTGTATAATATGTGTATAGAGATAGTACAGTTATACCACTACTTTCCCTCTGTTATCTAACTGTGTCACGAGAGAAGTCAGAGCCGATTGCCAGGGGTTGGTAGCAGTGCATTACAGGACCCAAACAAACCAGTAGCCCTCTTAATCTGAGGGTATCGCTACACCAGGTTTCTGTAATTCAAATAATAAGTATATATAGACATATAATGTAACAGTATCCTGGTTAAATGTTAAAAGAAAAAATATAATAAAGATAGATTGAAAACTAAATAGGCATGACCAAATGTGGTTTACCTGTATCTGTGCAAAATATCAAATTTTGAGGAGGATTGATGTTTACTACGAAAGATTATACTTTGGCCACTACCCTGAAAGTGGCCATTTTCAAATATCCAACCAGTCAATCAAAGCACATGGAGAAAAACATGCAAGTATAATAATCAATTTATAAATAACACAGGAGAAATACTTACTTTTTACTAGCATTCTTTTGATCTTCCTGTACTGCTCCGGCTCCCTCAGCTTCAGGTCAGACCACCTTTTTCTCAGCTGCTCCTTGCATCTCCGGACCCCAAATTTATGGTACAGACTCCTCACCACTTTGCCCATTATTTGGGCCTTCCTGAGATTAGGGGTGTTGTACGGCCCATGCTTCCCATCATAATCTCTCCTCCGCAAGATGTCCACCATCTCCGCCATCTCAGCAAAGGACATATTACTGGTCTTGTATCTTGTCCTGGATCGGGACGTTTCCGGCGCTGGGCTTTCCTCGTCGGAAGTTAAAACAACCCGCACCTGCTATGTCACCGCCATGTCGTCTCCCACTGGGTGTCGAACGAGAAGGGGCGGGGAATATCTGAGGAAGAACATCAGGGGTGGGAACGTCAGGGGCGGCCGACGTGGGCGGAGTTTCATGCATGCACAGGGAATATAATGATAACACGCATGTGTCGTAACGACGTTGTGTGTGCGGAGTAAGGAGGACCGGAATTTCCGAACGTCACTGACGATGGGTAAAAATTCAAGTTGGGGCATCAGTGCCCTATACTGATTCATGATTTTAAAGGGCTAGATTGGGATAATATTAGGACAGTTTAGGCTGACCTATTGTTTTTGTCTTGTTTTTTATCTTGCAAATATGCAGAGTTTCAAGGATCTGGTAATATCCAGAGCTTTCATAGATAAATATAGAGAGCTCACCAATTTATGGGAGATTAAAAACCCATTATACCACAATCGTGATGTTAGGCGGGCAACAATAAAAAAAATTGCGGAATATATGAAGACCTGGATCCCAGAGGCAGACTATAACATGATGAACAATAAAATCAATAATATGAGGAATATCTACAAAAAAAAATACAAAGAGGTCCGTGAATCCCGGAGATCAGGAGCAGCAGCAGACCAAGTACATGTCCCCAAGCTATGGTACTACAAACACCTGCGATTTCTGGATGACCAGATTGAAGCCGGGGAATCACTTTCCAGCCTTCCCTCCTGCCTTCCCTCCACCATTCCCTCCAGCGTTCCCTCCACCCTTCCCTCCACCCATGCAGAGGGTGCAGAGGAGCTAGCTGACCTCAAAGAGCCGGATCTTCACATCTATAGTCAGGTATAGTATTTTTCAACATATTTATTGTCCTAAAATTATTGTTGGGAACTAGATGTTATTATTCCAAAAGAAAATAAATAAACCAAAAAAAAAAAACCAGTAGTGGCCAGAATTGATTGGGACAAGAATGAAAAATGCTGGGGTCAGAATGAGGGTCTTTTCTATTTATTAACATTTAATTTGCAACAGTCATGAGCTGGAAATTGTGTGTGATTGATGAACCAAAAACTCAAACTATGTCCCTTTTGTCCCAGGATGATGTCAGCCAGGAGGACGAGGCTCCGGAATGTGGCAACCAGGAGAAGGCAGGGGTGAGTGGCATCCAGGAGGAGGCAGGGCCAAGTGGAAGGCAGCAGGTGCCCAGGCCAAGTGGCAGCACACAATCACAGGTGCTTCCCCTCCAGGTGAGACCGAAAAGGCCTAGGAGGATGACTCGGGTGGAGGAGGAATCCCTGCAAATAATAAGGGAAGCAGCAGAGATCATGAGGGCCCCCCTCAACACAGTAGAGTCCTATGGGTGCTATGTGGCCGATAAGCTCCATAAAGTGGAGGAGGGTCAACGTGTGAGGAGCTTATTTCTACGGCCCTTCACAGGGCGGGGAGGGGCCAGCTGACAGAGGCCACACATCTTTGCGATCTGGCCCATCCTTCTCCTCCTTCTCCTCCTCCTGCCACATTCCCACAACCAGAGCCACAGCCTGCAAGGGGGCGTGGAGGGAGCCGTGGAAGGAATGCTGCAGGGAAGCATGGAGGGAACACTGCAGGGAAGCGTGGAGGGAAGGCTACAAGCAAGACCAGAAAGTGATTCCCTGGCTTCAAGCTGCTCTGCCAGAAGACGCAGTTTGTTGGAGAACCACAGCTTGGGGACAAGTATGATATCTGCTGCTGCTCCTGATTTCTGCGATTCGGGGACCAGATTGTGATCCCAATTTGAGGGACTCCTCATGTTATTGATTTTATTTTCCTTTATGTCTGCCTTTGGGGTCCAAAGTCTGCATATATTCCACTAATTTCTCAATTGTTGCCCTTCATCTTTATTTGTTTTCCAGAATAAATGGATATTTGATAAAAAAATGTTTTTTTTTTTTTTTTCTTGTGAGTAGGAAGGTACATTTCATAAATACAATGTGTAATTAACAAGGGACACCAACACCAACCTCCTTGAGGGAAAACAAATACAAGATAATAATGTTGTTGTGATAACTTGACCATAAAAAAATATGGATATCACTATAAAATATTAAAAGGCCAGAAAAAAATTAGGAGATCTTGATTCAAAACACCAAAAAAAAAAAAAAAAATTTTAAAATGTTGGAGACCTGCCTTTAAAATAAAATACGAAGATTCATGAGATCACAAAGAAATAAGTTTGTCCGAACTCTGTGTGAATATCCGCAACGAAAAAAAAAATGTTTTGCGACCATTAGAAAGAAGAAAAGAATGTGCTACATTTAACGATGCAAAAATGTGCAGCATGACGAATGTGCTATCTCCCTTACGAACGCTAGTTTTACCAGAACGAGCGCTCCCGTCTTGTAATTTACATTGCAGAATAGAATACAGTAAAAAAGAGCAGAACAATAGAGAGAAAATAGAGAGAGAGAGAGAGAACAATAAAACGACAACTATTTTTGGTTTTTTTATTTTATATTTTTTTTGTGTTTTTTTTTAAAGTTTTTTTTTGTTTTTTTACACTTTTTTTTGTAACTTTAACAACTGTAACGGTTCGGGTCTCTCAAAATGCAATGACATCTTGGGAGACCCTGTGTAAGTGTGTCCTAGTCTGTGAAATGCTGTACCCTACGCTAAAACTTCACTTTTGTGTGGAAGCAACCAATGCAAAGACCAGGATTGTCAGGACAGAGTGGACAAAAATAACGGGTGTCACGCCTAAATCCGCACTTGCTACAGACACGACATCTTTTTTGGGGGGCTCGTTGGGTAGGGGTACTCTCGAGGACATACGGAAAATGCCTCTCATGCAGCCGGCTTACTGTATTTGGTTGGGGATGGTGAGGTGCAGAACCGCCTGGATACAGGAGGTCTGTGACTATCTCATCCTGGAATTTTAGGAAGGATAAAGTCCCGCCTGAAGCTCTGTATAGCATATGAGCATTCAGCAAAGCCAATTGAAATAAGGATAGAGACACTTTTTTGTACCAGCGTCTCGCCTTACGGGCAATGTGATACGGCGCCAACAACTGGTCGTTGAGGTCCACCCCTCCCATATTTTGGTTATATTCATGGACACAGAGGGGTTTCTCCACAACACCAGTCGCCGTACGAATTTGGACTGTCGTGTCTGTGTGAAGGGAGGTAAGAAGGAAAACATTCTTATTATCCCTCCAATTCACAGCGAGCAAATTATTACACCTTAAGCAGGCTCTCTCCCACAGCCTAAGACGGGAATCTACAAGCCCCTGGGGAAAGCCCCGGCGATTAGGTCGCACGGTGCCACATGCTCCAATCTGACGATCAAACAAGTGACTAAACAATGGCACGCTCGTGTAATAATTGTCCACATACAAGTGGTACCCCTTTCCGAATAAGGGTGACACCAAGTTCCACACTATCTTGCCGCGCTCCCTATGTAATCTGGGCAGTTCTCCGGCTCTACCTGACTATCTTTTCCCTCATAAACCGTAAAGCTCCATACATAGCCTGTTGCCCTGTCACAGAACTTATAGAGCTTGACCCCGTATCTGGCACGCTTGCTGGGAAAGTACTACTTGAAAGACAAGCGGCCAGAAAATGTAATCAGGGACTCATCAACGCAGACAACTTGATCGGGAATAAACAAGGCTGCAAAACGTTTGTTGAAGTGGTTTATGAGGGGCCGAATTTTGTAGAGCGGATCGTATTCAGGGTCTCCACGTGGACGACAAAGTTCATTGTCATTGAAATGCATGAACCGCAAGATCTGCTCGTATCGTTTCCTGGGCATGGAGGCAGAGAACACGGGCATATGGTCAATTGGGCGCTTGGACCAATAGGCGCTGTGAGGGGGTTAGCTCGGCAGCGGGTGTGTGTGACCCCCGAGGTGGGCTCCCCACACAAAAACAGGCCCAGCAAACGGAGGTTGTGGTTTTCAAAATCAAAAAGGTGCGGTTTATTTTCTATTTACAGTGACAAAACACAGCAAAGCAAAAGAAACATAAATAAAATAAATCCTGGTCAAGTTGACCTCTGACTAAACATACAGGTTTCCTAACTAACAACTGGGATCAGCCTAGTGCTGTCCTAGTCCCTAAGTCCCTGGTTTTAAATGTCCAAGCAAATAGCCACACAGGCTTTGTCTCACCGCACAGGGGTTCACTCTCCCTAGACAGTCCACACCGGTCTGGTTCCAGGCATGAGCTAACACCTAATGAATCTGGGAGTTCTTATAGAGGCCTAAATGAGCTGACAAGCTTCAGCTGGTCTCATCAACTCCCTGTCTGTACGACGCCCCACACTCTCCCTAGAGGTATGAGTCATCCATGAGCCCACTAGCCTTATACAACTCTCCACCTAGTTGTATAAGTCGGCGTAAAGCCTGAATCTGGGCGAAATATATCTACCCCCCTGGATGCAACCAGGTGACTTTACCTTCCTGCTGTCACATACCCCCCCTCTTGTTTTAACCTCGGGGTTGGAACACCAGCAATCAGGCATTCATGTACTCGAGACAAAGCATCCACATTCCCCATTTGAACGCCAGGGCGATGCTTTACTGTGAAGTTGAATTCCTGGAGGGCCAGGAACCACCTATTCACTCTTCTATTTGTTTCCTTGTTTTGAGCCATCCACTTTAACGGAGCGTGATCCGTAACCATGTCAAAGTGCCTACCTAGCAGGTAGTACCGAAGGGAATCTAGAGCCCACTTCACCGCTAAACACTCCTTTTCAACGGTGGCGTAATTTACCTCATGGGACTTCAACTTCCTGCTGAGGTAAATGACTGGGTGCTCTTCCCCGTTCCAGACCTGGGACAATACTGCTCCTAACCCCACATCTGACGCATCACTTTGTACGACAAAGTCTTTAGAGAAGTCGGGTGAGTACAACACTGGCTGGCTACATAAGGCTTGTTTCAAGAATTGGAATGCTGCCTCAGCCTCGGGGGTCCATTTAATCATGACCGACCCTTTCCCCTTCGTCAGGTTGGTTAGGGGCACAGCCTTAGAAGCAAAGTGGGGAATGAATCGCCGATAATACCCAGCGATTCCCAGAAAGGCTCGTACCTGCTTCTTGCTGTTGGGACGTGGCCAACTCTGGATGGCCTCGACTTTGTTGAGTTGGGGTTTTATTACTCCCCTCCCAATGGTGTACCCAAGATATTTGGCCTCCTCCTGCCCAATGGTACACTTCTTGGGGTTAGCCGTAAACCCCGCTTCCCGAACAGAGTCCAGGACTGCTTGCACTTTTGGCAGATGTGAGGCCCAATCTGTGCTATGGACAATTATGTCATCCAGGTAAGCCGCAGCATACTTCCGATGGGGCCTCAGCATCTGGTCCATTTTCCGCTGGAACGTGGCCGGCGCATTCTGTAACCCGAACGGCATTCTTTTATATTGGAACGCCCAGTCTGGGGTTACAAATGCGGTTTTCTCTTTGGCCGACTTGGCCAGGGGGATTTGCCAATACCCTTTTGTGAGGTCAAGAGTCGTCATGTATCGGGCTGTTCCCAGCCGGTCGATCAACTCATCTATACGTGGCATGGGGTAGGTGTCAAATTTTGTAACTTTGTTCAACTGTCGAAAATCGTTACAAAATCGCCAGCTCCCATCCGGTTTAGGCACCAACACAATGGGACTAGACCAATCACTTTGGGACTCCTCTATCACCCCTAAGTTCAGCATTTTCTGTACTTCCTCCCCCGTATTGCCTCCCGTCGGGCCTCTGGGATCCGATAGGGTTTTAACTTCACCCTTTCACCGGGCGGGGTAATGATGTCATGCTCTACCCCAGATGTTTGTCCCGGCAGCTCAGAGAATACCTCCTTGTTGCGAAGCACAAACTCCTTAACCTCCTGTTGTTGGGGTTGTGACAAGGTGGCTGCTATTCCAACCTCCGGAATCACGCAACCAGTTTGAGCTGGTGACCAAGTGTCTGCGACTAGGGACTCTCTATCCCTCCAGGCTTTCAACAGATTAACGTGATAGATCTGTTCGGGCTTTCGCCTTCCTGGTTGTCTGACCTTGTAATTCACTTTGCTCACTTTTTCCATTATCTCGTAGGGGCCTTGCCATTTGGCAAGGAATTTACTTTCAACCGTAGGGACAAGTACCAGTATCCTATCCCCCGGGGAAAAGGTACGGGTCTTGGCTGCACGGTTGTACACTCTCTGCTGTGCTAACTGCGCTTGGGCCAAATGTTCCTTCACGATGGGCATTACCTGTGCAATTCGGTCTTGCATCAGGGCGACATGCTCAATCACACTCCTGTGGGGAGAACTCTCACTTTCCCAAGTTTCCTTGGCAATATCCAACAGCCCTCTTGGGTGTCTCCCATACAGTAACTCAAAGGGGGAGAATCCCGTAGAGGATTGGGGCACCTCCCTAATAGCAAACATCAGATAAGGAAGTAGACAGTCCCAATCCTTTCCATCTCTATCCACCACTTTCTTCAACATTTGTTTCAGGGTTTTGTTGAACCTTTCAACCAGCCCATCGGTTTGGGGGTGATACACAGATGTACGTAATTGCGTCACTTTGAACAATTTACACAGCTCCTTCATAACCCGGGACATAAAGGGTGTACCTTGGTCCGTAAGCAGTTCTTTACAAATACCCACCCGGCTAAACACAAGAGATAGCTCTTTGGCTATGGTTTTGGCCGAGGTATTTCGGAGAGGGATCGCTTCTGGATAACGGGTGGCATAGTCCATTATAACTAATATGTACTGGTGCCCCCTAGCGGACTTGATTATAGGACCTACCAAATCCATGGCGATCCTCTCAAACGGGACCTCAATGATGGGTAGAGGGACCAGCGGGCTACGGAAATGTGGCATCGGGGCCGACCTCTGACACACAGGGCAGGAGGAACAATAATTTTCTATGTCCTTCATCACCCCCGGCCAATAGAATCTCTGTAATACCCTCTCTCGGGTTTTCTCTGTCCCCAGATGACCTCCAAGAATGTGCCCATGGGCCAACTCCAACACCAACTTCCTGTAAGGTTTGGGCACCACAAGCTGCTCAACGGTTTCTTCTGCCCTTTTTGCCACCCGATACAGTAGGTCCTTCTCTACGCTGAAGTATGGGTAAGTGCAGGTATTATCTGGGTTCACTAACTCGCCATCTATTTTCACTACGTTTTCCCGTGCCTTTATTAGGGCGGGGTCTTTCAACTGTTCTGTGGCAAAGTTTTCCCTGTGAACCTCAAGATCAGAAAACTCCACAGACGGTAGGTTTTCGTCTGAGGAGGTGGGCTCCTCTCCAGTTTCTTGAGTCTCCCCTGCCAATACTGATAAGGGAAATTCCGGAGAGTCCTCACCACTCTCAGGGGAGTTCTGGCTATCACATTCCTGGTACATAGGGGCACCAGTGGGGGGCTCAGGATCATCCCACAGTTCCCAGAACTTCGGAAAATCCCTTCCCACAATGGCGTCATGCGGTAACTGAGATACTAAGCCCACTGGATGAGAGAGGGTACCTTTGGGGGTCTCGAAACACACTGTAGTCACTGGATACTCTCGGGTGTCCCCATGCACACAAATAACAGCTACCTTGCTATTCCCAGAGACCTCTGTTTTAACTAACTCAGCCTTTATCAGGGTCACAAGGCTACCTGAATCCAGCAATACCACAACATTTCTACCATTAACACACATTTTGCATAAATGTTTCTCAGTTCCTCGAATGGCAGTGCATGCGACTGTCGCACACAGCGACTGACGTCTGCCCGTCAGAAAGTCACACTGCATGGGTTCCTCCACAACCGGGCAATTGGCTGCAATATGTCCCGCTTGCCGGCAGCGGTAGCAAACGATCCTTCTTGCGGCCTCTTGAGCCGCTGATTTCCCAGGCTGTTCTCGCCAAACTTGGGGTAGAGCTCCCACCCTCTCACTCTCTCCACCCTCACCCCTTGGAATCCTCTTATCTGCCCCTGGGGATGGTCTGGTCTTAGGGTGGAAAGTCCGAGTGTCTCTGGAAGAGGCCGTCAGGTTCTCTGTAGCCAAGTATTTCTCCACACGATCCACAAGACCATCGGCCGTCTCTGGGTCTCCATGGCTTACCCACTTTTGGATGGCAGTAGGAAGAGCTCTCAAAAACCGATCCATTACAACACGTTCCACAATCTTTGGTGCGGACAAAGTCTCTGGCTGTAGCCACTTTCTGCTCAGGTGAATGAGATCATACATTTGAGACCTGGGGGGTTTTCCAAGCTGGAAAGTCCAGTTATGCACACGCTGAGCCCGGACAGCCTGGGTGACACCCAGCCTTGCCAATATTTCAGCTTTTAGCATCGCATAGTCTTTTGCTTGGTTAGGCTCTAGGTCATAGTAAGCTTTCTGCGATTCACCAGTTAACAGAGGAGCCACCAGTCCAGCCCACTGCTCCTCAGGCCACTTTTCTCTTTCAGCGGTCCTTTCAAATGTGGTCAAAAATACCTCTGGATCATCCTCTCCAGTCATTTTTGTCAATAAACGACTCACCCCAAAGGACGCGGTATTAGTGGGACGGCTTTCCTCACTGGTCTGCGGACGTTGCTGCATTGCTGCTTCCATCTGTTGTTGTAGTCTCTGCTCTTGCTTCTGTAACAGGTCTATGAAGCGGGCCTCAGATTGCTGCTGGGCTTGTTGCTGAGCCTCCAGACTCTGTTGCAAAGTTGCGTTTGTCTGCTGCTGGGCTGCAAGGCTCTGTTGATGAGCTTGCTGCTGGGCTGCAAGGCTCTGTTGATGAGCTTGCTGCTGGGCTGCGAAGTTCTGTTGTTGAGCTGCAAGGCTCTTTTGCAAACCTGCATTTGTCTGCTGTTGATTGGCATTTGCTAGAGCCAGCTGCTTCAGTATCTCCTCCATGCTGGCTTAAAAAAAACTGCCACTGGTTCTCCACCAACTGTGAGGGGGTTAGCTCGGCAGCGGGTGTGTGTGACCCCCGAGGTGGGCTCCCCACACAAAAACAGGCCCAGCAAACGGAGGTTGTGGTTTTCAAAATCAAAAAGGTGCGGTTTATTTTCTATTTACAGTGACAAAACACAGCAAAGCAAAAGAAACATAAATAAAATAAATCCTGGTCAAGTTGACCTCTGACTAAACATACAGGTTTCCTAACTAACAACTGGGATCAGCCTAGTGCTGTCCTAGTCCCTAAGTCCCTGGTTTTAAATGTCCAAGCAAATAGCCACACAGGCTTTGTCTCACCGCACAGGGGTTCACTCTCCCTAGACAGTCCACACCGGTCTGGTTCCAGGCATGAGCTAACACCTAATGAATCTGGGAGTTCTTATAGAGGCCTAAATGAGCTGACAAGCTTCAGCTGGTCTCATCAACTCCCTGTCTGTACGACGCCCCACACTCTCCCTAGAGGTATGAGTCATCCATGAGCCCACTAGCCTTATACAACTCTCCACCTAGTTGTATAAGTCGGCGTAAAGCCTGAATCTGGGCGAAATATATCTACCCCCCTGGATGCAACCAGGTGACTTTACCTTCCTGCTGTCACAGCGCGCATTGACGAGAATTTATGTGTGCCCATGTGTGTCCATGTTGAGGGAAAGGCCCAGAAAGGTTTTAAATTTGGTTTCCAATCTCTGGCAATGAAGGCAACTGGGGATTAGCGGCGATGAATTGACCAGCATATAAATTACTCTGGTCCACAATAGATCTATAGAGATCTTCCGTGAAAAACAGCGAATAAAAATCAAGTGGCGTAAAATCAGCTGTTTCCACCTGAATACCGGGTTGGCCAGTGAATGGGGGAAGTACGGGTTCTGCAGAGGTGTTGGGCACCCAATCAGGTTAGGCGAATTCTGCAGGAAGGGCACTATGGGCACGACGGGCCTACCTTTGTCTTCTTCTTGGTGGCAGCGGGACACTACTTGTGCTTGCCACCTCGCCAGCTTGAACTGCAATTATGGGACTCACCATGGCACCAAGTGATACTGCAGTGCTGGATGTATACTAGTGTATTTATTGATTGAGTTCTCCCTGGAAGATGGAGGGCGGTGCACAATTGGAGAGAGGGGTTATAGACTGACATGAAAGAGTTAATGTGAAAGGTTGAGTCCCCACTCCTCTCTTATATGGGACACCCCATTTCGTCTAGCCAAGGTTTCCACATCCTCTCAAACTTCCTATAATTGCCCTGTCTGGTAAGTGTCACTCCAAATCATTAACTTCAACCCAGGATTTTACGGTAGGTGGTGTCTGCGCCTGCCACCTCTGTGCGATTAATTTTCTCGCCTGGAAGAGGCATCGCAGTACCACTTCAATGGAGCCCGGTGGCGCTCTATGTTCCTCAATACTCCCCAATAGGCATGTCTTGGACTCTGGTTCTAAATTAGTCTTAAAATTTTTGTTTATCCTGTCCACCACCTCAGCCCAATATCTAAATAACTTTGAGCACTTCCATACCATATGTATGAAGATGCCTGGTGCTCTACACCTTGGGCACTCATCGTTTTGTTTCCACCCTAAACATTCTTCTTGGAGTATAATAAACTCTGTGTAAAAGTAACAAGTGGGATACTTTCTGCGACTGAGAAATTTAAACCAATACTCCCCGCTGCAAAGTCACATCCTATTGTTCCGTGGTAATTGCGCCCACATCTCTCTCCCATTCTGCTCTGCTCTTAATAGGCCATGATCTACTTATTGTTTTAGCTCCTATTCTAGCATATAGCTCGGAAATCAGGCCTTTAGTGGTATTTGGAGTGAATATTTTAAGGAGGGTAGGAATCTGAATCCATTCAATTGCTTGTGACCCAAACTGTGCTTGAATGGTGTGCCTGATCTGGAGGTATTTGTAGAAGGAGTTATTTGCTATGTTGAACTCCTGCCTTAAATCTGAGAAAGATTTCATACGGTCACCATCATACAGTTGAATGAACTGGCTGATACCTTGTCTCTCCCACTCTCTAGGTCTCTCTATTCCCTTTACCTCCCCTAAGTTTTTGTTGAACCAGAGGGGGGCATACACAGTTACACCCCTATAGCCCATCAATACCTTTGTCGCATGCCATACTTTGCGAATTATTTTTATAGTCGGGCATCTATGAATAAATTAATCTGCCTCTAATGCTTCCACTGTTATCCTATGCGGGGCCCCCATTAACATCAGTCTACTGGAGTTCCCCCCTCCCTCCACTCCACAGTTCGCAAAGTGTTGTAGCTGGGATGCCAAAAAATATGTTCTTGGGTGTGGGACTGCCATGCCCCCTTCTTTGATTGGTAACTGCATAGTCTGGAGGCATATCCTAGCGTGACCTTTCTTCCAGATTAACTCTCTAAAAAGGGATTCTATCCTTTTGAACCATTTTTGACCTATCCAGGTTGGGGAGTAAAGTATCTGCGGTAGCCATATCATCTTTATTAAGTTGCATCGCCCTGCTATAGATAATGGCAATCCACACCAGATATCCCTTTTCTGCTCCAAAATTAGTAGAGGGGTTAAGTTGTTCTTAACAAACTGGTTTATGTCACTCGTGACCCAGATCCCTAGGTATTTCATCTTGGCTACTACTTTTAACTGGGGAATTCCATGGGGTATCTGGCCGCCAAGTGGATCGACCGGCAGGAGAGCCGACTTTTCCCAGTGGATAACCAGGCCAGAGAATCGCCCAAACTCACCCACCATTTGAATCACTGCTTTTAATGAAGTTTCAACGTCTCCAAGAAAGAACAGGACATCGTCCGCAAACAATGCTATCTTTTCCTCCATTGTCTGCCTGCGGAACCCCTGTATGCCTACCATTGTTTTAGTTCTGATGGCCAACGGTTCCATCGCTAAGGCAAACAGCAAGGGGGAGAGGGGACAGCCCTGTCTCGTTCCTCTCTCCAGCTGGAATAATTCTGAAAATTCATTATTGATTTTTATTTTGGCTCTTGGCTCACTATATAACAGCTTCACCCAGCTAATAAACAGGGGGCCAAAACCAAATTTCTCTAGCACCTTCCATAAGTAGTCCCATTCCAGGCTATCGAAAGCCTTGGCTGCATCCAAGGCTAATACAGCTCTGGAACCTACATTATCTGTTGGGATCTCCATATTCAGAAACACTCTCCTGATGTTAATACTGGTTGACCTATTGGGAATGAAACCCGATTGGTTGGGATGTATAAGATTTTGAATGTATCGATTTAGCCGAGTTGCCAACACTTTGGCCAAGATCTTGACATCAGTTCATAATAATGAAATTGGGTGGTACGAGGAGGCATCCAATTGATCCTTCCCCTCCTTATGGAGGACAATAATAGTAGCTTCCGACATTGAGGTGGGGAGTCTTCCATTGGTCAATGCCCAACTTAGTGTCTTGAGAAGTTCTGGTAACAATATATCCACATATCGTTTGTAAATTTCTATGGGCAACTCATCCGGGCTTGGTGATTTTTGAGTAGACATCCCCGCCACTGCCTGTTTCAATTCATCTAGGGTCACTGGTGCCTCCATATCTATGCTATCCTTCTCTGAGAGAGTCAGGATTGGCATTCCCTGGAAGAAGTCCTCCAGCCCTTCACTCCCTACCCTCCTATTAGAACTATACAGGGACACAAAGAATTCCCTAAACGTATGCATAATTTCTATTTTATCGGTAGAGATCTCCCCACTTGATGTCCTAACCGCTGCAACAGTGGAGGGGGGGGTATTGGTTCTAATCAGTAAAGACAGCATGTGCCCCACTCTCTCTCCTTCTCCAAACTGGCTCTGTTTCTGGAATATTCGTCCACCCTCCACCCTCTTTAATATGGCCATTTTGTAGATTTGTTATTTGTCTAACCACTCCTTTATCTATCTGGGGTTGGAGCTTCAATGTATCGCTTCTCTGCCTGCATCGTCTCGTTTCTGATGTCTCTCTCCCCTTCCCCAGATCTCCCCTTCATCCTTGCCACTTGTTGGATCAGGAGACCTCTAAGGTATGCCTTTAGGGAGTCCCAGACCAGTCCAACAGATGCCGTACCCACATTAATCTGCACAAATTCTTTTAGGCCGGTCATCACCACACTAGGGTCGCTCATCAACTCAAGCCAATGAGGGCTAATTTTCCATTCTCTTGGATATCATTTGCCCCCTACCTTTATTGTCATCTCAAGCGGGGAGTGGTCTGAAACTCCTCTTGGGCCATACTCTATCCTCTCTACTAGTGCTACTGCCTCCTCATTACCCAGAGCCATATCTATTCTGGATAGAGTGAGGTGGGTCTTCGAAAAACAAGAATATTGACGTTCCCGCGGATAGCAAGTGCACCATATGTCACATAGCCCCACTTTATCCAAGAATAGAGCTAACCGATCCTCTCCTTTTGTTTTGGGTCTATTTCCCGGCGGAAACCTGTCTAGGGTTCTGTCTAGGGCTTCATTAATGTCGCCTATCATAATTATCGTAATTCCTGGTTTATCCAGTGTGAACTCAATCAATTTGTGCATGACCTCGAATTTGAACGGGGGAGGGATATGAATATTTGCTATCACAAATAATTTATTTTCAATTAAACAAAACAGAAAAATATACCTGCCCTGATCATCAATCCTACTCTCCCTGCAGGAGAACGCTAATCCTTTCCCCACCAATATGCTAACTACTCTAGAATACGAAGAGTGATATGAGTGGTATAGGGATTGAAATTTTTGGCTGCGTAACTGTGCAGCTGTAGTTTTAGTCAAATGCATCTCCTGCAGGCAGAGCAGCCCGGACCCTCTCCCCCCACAGCATAGCCGGAATTGTAGCTCTTTTAGTTGGGTCCCCCATTCCTTGAACGTTCAAGGAATTTATAGAAAAAGCCATGTCGCTGCATTAAAATGAAACAATAAATCGATCTGGCTTTCAGAAAACCTATAGTATCTATCTTATCTTGCATTAAGGAAAACGAGAGAAATACAAAAAAAATAATAACACACTTAACCATATCCTGGGGAAAGAGCAAAAAACGAGAGTAAGAAAGGGGAGAAAAAAAGAAAAGGAAAGAGGACAACAAAGCCAATTCTCCCCCTCTCCCCCTCCATCCCTGATCCTTCCTCCAAGTGAAGTAATTGCAATTGCAAATCGTGTCTTCCAATCTTATTAATAATTGTGGTGTGACTACCTTGTCCCCCACCCTGGACCTATCCCCCCTACTCCCTCCCCCCACCCCCCTCCCTAGACCCACCCCCCTATTGCCTCCACCCACCTACCCTTACCCCCCTACCCAACCCTCTCCCTTTTTGCCCAACTGGGCCTACCCTAGGGGCTATGCCTATGGCCTCTACACTACACTCATCCATTCTCACCTCCCAACCGGCATGCATCTATACCCCTGCTCAAGAGCTTGTGGACCCACCTCCCCCCTCCCAACCCCCCCCCCTTTCTGATAAACATTCAGTGCTTTTTACAGTGATATTAAGATACTTTAAGTATTATAACTAGTGTTATATTTATCAGGCCTGCCCCTTATATTTGAAATAATTGAAGTGCTTAAACTGGTGCAAGGTTGTGAAAACTGACCACATGAGCAAAAACAAAAAAGAAAACCAAGTCTCAGATGAGCCTTAGATGAATGCGTGGTTCCCTCCGCCCAGTCTATATCTGGATAATTAAAATCCCCCATTATGATAACACTTCCCATCCTTGCTGCTAATCCAAATTGTGATAGGAGATCTGTCTCCCCCTCCTCCCTTGGGTTAGGGAGCCTATAGCATACTCCCAGTATTATTTTCCCCTTAGCTTTATCCCTTTGGGGCTCTACCCATAAGGATTCCACCTCCTCCCTAGCTCCTTAAGGGATGTCACCTCTCACATTCACTTGTACATTATTCTTGATATATAGGCATACCCCTCCCTCTTTTTTACCCTCTCTATCCTTGCGATAAAGGGTATACCCTTGAATGGTTGCCAGCCAATCATGAGAGCTGTTGAACCAGGTCTCTGAATTTCCCACAAAATCCAAATCCTCCTCGTTGTTACGTACCTCAGAGGACGAGTCTGACTTGTAGGAGAAGACTTCTCATACAGCTCTGGTTCAGGACCCACCGGAGTGGCAACAGTGGTCTCGGGAACACAGCGGGGTAGGAGTGCCTGTGGAGACTGTGGTGGTTGACACTGTAGCTGGTTAATGATCCTCCAAGTAGGCTGGAACTGCGGATGACAGCAGGATCAGTAGCAGGCTGAAGCAGGGAGAGATAAGCCAGGTCAACACTGTAACACACAGAGCAAGTAGCAGGCAGGTGCAGGGTCAGATCAGGTGGTCAGGCAGAGCAGTGCGGTGGACTGGAGCAGGATCAGATAAGCAGGCAGAGGTCTGGCAACGGAACAACAGGTAATAGTAGCAGGGTCAAGGCAGGCCGAGGTCAGGGTTGGAGATAACAGGTAAGTCAGCAGAGCCGGGTCGTCCAGGTAATCAGATAGCAGATGCAGGTAAAGATACACAGAAGCTGCAGATCAGACAGCAGTGCACTATTGCAACTGCTGGCTTTTTAAAGGCCTAATGGCGCCATGTCATTTAGCGTGCACGCGTGCGAGCAATTGGCGCACGCGTGTGCGCAATCTGCGCGCGCCGACGCACAGGTACAGAGGGAAGCAGGGATCGTTCTCTATTTCTGGCAAGTCCCTGACATTGCCCCCCCCAAGGGGCAGCCTCCGGATGCCTAACCGGCCTCTTCTTTCAGGATGGGCAAGGAAAAATGCATGAATTAATTCCTTAGCATGAATGTTACGTTCAGGTTCCCAGGAGTTATCCTTCGGACCGTAACCTTTCCATTTAATTAGAAATTGCACTTGACCTTGCTGTCTCCTACAATCGAGGATGGCTTCCACCTCGTATTCCTCACTTCCATTAATAATAACAGGTTCTGGTGGTCTGGACCCTCTGTCAGGGAAGGGATCAGGTACTGCAGGTTTGAGTAAAGAGACATGAAATACTGGATGTATCTTAAAAGAGTCAGGTAAGGAAAGTTCATACAATACCTCGTTGATTTTTCTCTTCACCGAAAAGGGTCCTAAGAACTTGGGTGCTAATTTTTTCGAAGGGCAAGCCAACCTGAGGTTATTTGTGGAGAGCCATACCTGATCGTCCACTTGCAGGTCCAATTCCCCTCTCCTTTTCCTGTCGAAAGCTTTCTTGCTGTCTGCCTGGGCCTTGGTCACTGCTTCCTGCAACACTTGGTTATTGCGACTGAGGAAGTCCACCATGCTCTGTACTGCTGGAATTGAGGATTCTGGAAGAAAATCAGGTAAAAAAGACAGGTGAAAACCATAATTAGAGAAGAAGGGAGATTGCCCTGTGGCCGAGTGGCTGGCATTGTTATAGGAAAATTCTGCTAGGGGCAGTAAGGATACCCAGTCATCTTGGACAAAGGACGTGAAACATCTGATGTATTGTTCAAGAGTCTGATTTGTCCTTTCAGTTTGTCCGTTCGTTTGGGGGTGATAGGCCGAGGACAAAGCTAGTTCGATCTTCAGGGTCTTACATAATGCTCTCCAGAAACGTGAGGTAAATTGTACTCCCCGATCTGATATGATGTTTGCAGGAACTCCATGCAATCTGACAATCTCCTTAATGAACACACGGGCTGTCTCCATAGCGGATGGGGTACTCTTTAATGGTAGTAAGTGGGCCATTTTAGAGAGTCGATCCACGACTACAAAGATTGCGGTACACCCTTCAGAACATGGAAGCTCTACTATAAAGTCCATGGAGATCATCTTCCATGGTCTATCCGGTACAGGTAAGGGTTTCAATAGTCCCCAGGCCCGACTCCTTGCTGTCTTGTTCCGGTTACAGACAGGGCATGTACTTACATATTTCTTGCAAAACTCCTCCAGACCTGGCCACCAGAATGTGCGACGTACCAACTCGAGGGTCTTGCGGACCCCGAAGTGCCCTGCCAGTGGATGATCATGAAGAAGTTTTAACACTCCAACTTGCAAGTCACCAGGGACAAAGATTTGACTCCCCCTCCACAGTAGGCCATCTCTGGACGTCAAGGTAATTCCAGGGGGTCTCGAAGAATCAGTGGATGCTTCCTTAATCTGGGAGAGAAGGTCCGTTTGAAGAAGTAGAAAGTTGCCTGCGGGTAAGATGGTGTCAGGGACAGAAAGGTCCTTAGGGTTGTCATACATACGCGATAGCGCGTCTGGTTTGGTATTTTTTGATCCAGGCCGGTACGTGATGTGGAAGGAAAAGCGAGAGAAAAACAGGGCCCATCGGGCTTGTCGAGGTTTCAGCCGTCTAGCAGATCTTAGGTACTCTAGATTCTTGTGGTCGGTGTATATGAGTACTGGATGGACAGCACCCTCTAACAAGTACCTCCATTCTTCTAAAGCAACCTTGATGGCAAGTAACTCCCGATCACCCACATCGTAGTTCCTCTCTGCAGGGGAAAGTTTTCGTGAGAAGAAGGCCACAGGATGCATTAGGTCCTTAGTACCCTGGCGTTGAGAAATGACCGCCCCTACAGCAACTTCTGAGGCGTCTACCTCGAGGATGTAGGGTAGAGATGGGTCAGGATGGCTGAGGATCGGAGCTGAGGTAAAACGTTTTTTGAGTGTTTCAAAGGCATCTTGGGCTTCGGGATTCCAATGGAATCGCAGGTTTTGTTTAGTTAGCTGCGTTATGGGCGTGATTATCGCGGAAAAACCCTTGATGAACTTTCTGTAAAAGTTTGCAAACCCTATGAAACGTTGCACTCCCTTCTTGTCTAAGGGTACAGGCCAGTCTAGAATAGCGGACACCTTTTGGGGTCCATCTTAATTCCCGTTGGGGAAATCACCAATCCTAGGAACTGGATGCACTGCTGCTCAAATTCGCATTTTTCTGCCTTTGCATACAGTCCATGCTGACGAAGACGACTCAGTACCCTGCAGACATGTTCCCGATGCCGGTCAAGGGACCCTGAGAAGATTAAGATATCATCTAGATAGACAATTACAAAAATGTCCAAAAAGTCTCTGAACACATCATTGATGAAATATTGGAAAGTGGCAGGGGCGTTGCAGAGCCCAAATGGCATGACCAGATATTCATAATGGCCGAACCGGGTACGAAAGGCCGTCTTCCACTCATCCCTGGCTCGGATGCGGACAAGATTGTAGGCCCCCCTTAGATCCAACTTGGTGAAGATAATGGCAGATCTTAATTTCTGGAACAGTTCAGGTACCAGGGGCAAAGGATAGCGGTTTTTGACCGTGATTTTATTCAACTCGCGGTAGTCCACACATGGGCGAAGGGTCTGGTCTTTTTTTGTGACAAAGAATATTCCGGCACCTGCTGGTGAGGTTGAGGGGCGGATAAACCCCTTATTCAGATTTTCATCAATGTAAACCTTTAGTGCCTCCTGTTCCTTTTCTGACAAAGGAAATATGCGCCCAAAGGGGATCTCAGCTCCAGGAAGCAGTTCAATTGGGCAATCATAGGAGCGGTGAGGCGGAAGGGAGTCAGCCCCCCATTTACTGAAAACATTAATGAACTTGTGGTATGGTTCAGGCACTGACTGGAATAAATTCTGATCGGAGTCCATACACAGCAGAGTAGTGGGTGAGTTGGGGGGTTTTGATATACAATGTCTCTGACAGTAGGAGGACAGGAATCTCACTTCCCCAGATACCCAATTGATTTGGGGATTGTGAGCCTGAAGCCAAGGTAACCCCAGGATCACGGGGAACAATGGCGAAGATATGGCATCCAGAGTCAGCAGCTCTTTATGTTGGGAGAAGATGGCAACAGGCAAAGGAGCGGTCTCCTGGGTTACTTGTCCTGACTTTATGCATGAGCCATCGGCCAGGTAGACAGAAAGTCCATGCGCCTTTTCTTGCAGCAGGAGGCGTTGCTGAATGGCAAAGGTGATATCGACAAAACAGCTACATGCCCCGGAGTCGACAATAGCGTTGACTTTTATTGTTCTTCCCGGAAGTTGGAATGAGAGAGGGAGAGCAAGGTGGGTTGCATTGGCAGACAGAGTTGACAGGTTGGCAGGTATGGAAGAAGGGCACTTGCGCATCTTGGCAGGGCAGTTGTGCACGTAGTGGCCGGCCTCGCCACAGTAGAGGCAAAGATTGTGCTGTCTGCGACGTGCTCGTTCTTCAAGGGATAAAGTTGATCGTATCACTCCTATTTGCATGGGCCTGGAAGTGTCTGGAACTGGACCGGCAGGATCTGAACAGGTTGGTGCCAGGTAACGGGAAGAGGGAGCTGGCGCCCTTGGGGTCCTCCACACGGGGCGGCCTTGCTGAGTGGACCGCTCTGACCGACGCTCACGGAGTCGTCGATCGATTTGGATGGACAGGGTGATCAGATTTTCAAGAGTACCTGGTATACCCACTCGGACGAGCTCATCCTTGAGGCTGTCAGAAAGACCCATACGGAATTGGTGTCGTAAGGCAGCATCATTCCATTGAGTGTCTGAGCTCCAGTGCCTAAAGTCTGTGACATAGTCCTCGGCCGCTCTGTGACCTTGCTGGAGCGCAAACAGGGCAGCTTCCGCTGTGGCGGTCCGCTGGGGGTCCTCATAAAGCTGAGCCATGGCCACAAAAAAAGACTAACAAGGAGTGGGTCTGTGCGCTGTTCTGCTCGAGTAGTCGGTGGGCCCAACTCTGGGGTTCTCCTTGGAGTAGGGTGATGACAAACCCCACCTTGGTGGCTTCAAGTGAAAAAGTCTGGGGTTGTAGAGAGAAGTATAGCTGGCATGCATTTTGGAAGGCCCGGAATTTGGCGCGGTCTCCTGCGAATCTTTCCGGAACAGGAACTCTGGGTTCAGGCGGAAGCATCACTACGGAAGGAGCAGAGGCAGACTGTACGGGTGCAGCGGGGGAAACTGAAGCCACATGACTGGAATCAGATAAGTTCTGGACCCGCTCGTCCAATTTGACATGTCCTTCTTGTAGGGATTTAATGGCTTGCGTGAGAGCTGCAAGATGTGTGCCAATCTCCTCCATGGGTGAGGTTTCTCCTGCAGACTCGGTTATGGCTGTCTGATACTGTTACGTACCTCAGAGGATGAGTCTGACTTGTAGGAGAAGACCTCTCATACAGCTCTGGTTCAGGAGCCACCGGAGTGAGAACAGTGGTCTCGGGAACACAGCGGGGTCGGAGTGCCTGTGGAGACAGTGGTGGTTGACACTGTAGCTGGTTGATGATCCTCCAAGTAGGCTGGAACTGCGGATGACAGCAGGATCAGTAGCAGGCTGAAGCAGGGAGAGATAAGCCAGGTCAACACTGGAACACACAGAGCAAGTAGCAGGCAGGTGCAGGGTCAGGCGAGCCGGGTCAGATCAGGTGGTCAGGCAGAGCAGTGCGGTGGACTGGAGCAGGATCAGATAAGCAGGCAGAGGTCTGGCAACGGAACAACAGGTAATAGTAGCAGGGTTAAGGCAGGCCGAGGTCAGGGTTGGAGATAACAGGTAAGTCAGCAGAGCCGGGTCGTCCAGGTAATCAGATAGCAGATGCAGGTAAAGATACACAGAAGCTGCAGATCAGACAGCAGTGCACTATTGCAACTGCTGGCTTTTTAAAGGCCTAATGGCGCCATGTCATTTAGCGTGCACGCGCACGCACAATTGGCGCACGCGCGCGCAATTGGCGCATGCGCGTACGCAATTGGCGCGCGCCGACGCACAGGTACAGAGGGAAGCAGGGATCGTCCTCTATTTCTGGCAAGTCCCTGACACTCGTACAACAGTATCATCTTGTCTGCCAAGCTCCTGGCATTGTTGAACATGCCACGTAGTTTAGACCGGTCGCATACTATCGTCTTATTGGGTGTTCCGAGATTGCAACTAGGACTTGCTACTATACTTACCTTTGGTTTATGTGCTTTGGTTACCCTACCACTAATGCCCCCAATACTACCCTCTGGAATATGTTCCACGCTGACTGTCTCTACCTCTGGACCCTCCCCCCATCACCATTTAGGTGCAGTCCGTCCCTTCTATAGTACTGGTTGTCGACTGAGAAGTCGGCCCAGTCCTCCAGGAACCCAAACGCCTCCTTACTACACCAGCTCCTCAGCCACTTGTTTACTTCCCTAATCTCCCTCTGCCTTTCTGGTGTGGCTCGATGTACCGGTAGTATTCCTGAGAATACCACCTTGGAGGTCCTTTTCCTCAATTTAGCTCCCAAGTCCCCAAGTGCCTCTGACTTTGTCATTGGTGCCAACGTGCACCATGACAGCTGTGTTTTCCCCAGCCCCTCCCGGTAATATGTACACAAGATCCGTGATGTGCCGAACCCGAGTGCCCGGTAGACAACATACAGTTCGGCCCTTCAGGTCTTTGTTACAGATTAGAAATAAAGGGAAAAATATTGCACTAGTCTCAAGGGGAAAAAATCAATGTGAACAAAAATATATAAATAAACAAGCTTCTACATAAAATTTGACTAAATTTGAAAACACGTGAATTGGGATGTAGCGCTAAATAAGGAAGACCAAAAAAATTGGACCTCAAAGTGAACATAAATGTGAATCAAAAACAATAAACAAAGTTCACAGAATGTCCGTAGGTTAACGATAAAATAAAACTGAAACCAAACGTGTAATAATATGGGTCATCACATAACTTCTGGAGGTGAAGAGAGGTAGAATACTCTTACCGGAGCCGATGGACCTGTGGGTGAGGCAGATCATATGGGTATGAAAGATCTCAATGGCAGTTCTGCTTGTCTGAAGGTTGGATCAAACAAATCTCAGATGACGACTCTCCAGCGGGTTCCCCAATTTGAAAGGAGACTCTGGACTCAGCGACGATCCCCGTAATCCTCAGGTAGAGGCAGGAAACAACCTCCACTCTGGAAGTTCTCACCAGAATGGTATTGCAGCAAGGAGAATATCTCAATTCAGTCGGCCAACCTTGGAAAAAAGAATGAAGGGAATGCTCCGATGGTGCAGGTCAACGTGTTTTAAAAAAAAAAAAAACAACAAAGTAAAAGTGATAACATACAGATAAAACGTTCACACTCAACACTCAACAAGACAATACACGGGTATTTGCAGACCTACGTGCACTCGCAGACCAACGGACCTACATGCACTCGCAGACCAACGTGCACTCGCAGACCAACGTGCACCCACAATACACAAGTTCGAACGATCCACACACACTACTCAGACAACACTCAGGTACTCACACTAAACAGGTACTATGACCCCTGTTATAACCTCCTGTTTTAAACTCTTGGTTTTAACTCACCACTTAGTCCAGTTCCACTTGGACAGAGTTCCAGCAAACTCAAAAATGAGCAAGTTTAAAATGAGTTCTACAGACATTTATATAGGCCTCAAGCCCCTGTGACCAATTAACCACTCCCCTTAATTAGTAGGCTGAAGGAAAAAAAGAAAAAAAAGTCTGTTTAAAAAGTGCCAAAAAAAGGTGTTAAAAATCTGCAAGGAAAAGCCCCACCTAAAATGCAACACAGCAATCACCAGCAGTCAAAAGAAAAAGAAAAACTTGTTCACACTCTCCACGCAAGGTCCCCACTGTCTAGCCTCCAACCAACAAGTCTGGCAATTTCACATGTGCTCTACAGAAATTTAAATAGGCCTCAATCACCTGTGACCAATTAACCACTCCCCTTAATTAGTATACATGTGAACTTTTTCGTTTCGGAATTTAGTTTTCGTCCGAAAAATTTCATTATTTAGTTACTTCCGAAATTAGTTTTTATTTATTTTGTTTCGTTAAAAAATGCATTCGTCCGAAAATCCGAATTAATTAAGGTCGAATCTGTCATTAAAAGCTTATGGGTGTCTGTCGAATGTTCTAAGAAGATTCAACGAAGCAGTACGACGCCGCAATCATACATTTCAACCCACAAGCTATAGTCGAATTCTAATGTTGTATGACTAGTAATAATTATATTTATTAATTATTATTACTAGTCAGCCAACATTATAATTCTTCTATAGCCCATGGGCGAAGCATTTGACCATAAATGTCCGGTCGTGGCGATTGTATGTTTTTAGCTGCTTTGTCGAATCTTCATGTCTCTATAATGTCGAATCTTTTCTCTCTATGTCGAATCTTTTCTCTCTATGTCGACTCTTTTCTCTCTATGTTGAATCTTCATGTCAAATCTTTTCTCTCTATGTTGAATAATCTGGGAATAATAGAGTTAGGTTAGGCACATTCAACCGCAGATTCGATAGACACAGATCGCTATTGTCACCGTCATGTCAAATCTTCTATCTATATCGAACTGTTGTCGCAACGAAATGAAAATAAAGCATTTTTTATGTCGGATCTTTCGAATTTTGGACTCTGCACATTGGTTATCGTTTGTTAAAACAAACCCGAAAATCTCCGAAATTCGTACGAAAATGCAGTCAAAAGAATAACTTGTTCACACTCTCCACTCAAGGTCCCCACTGTCTAGCCTCCAAACAACAATTATGGCCATTAATATGTTTAGATCTTTTTGCAAGCTTTCCACATCCTGCATAGAAGTTATTGCCCTGCTTAGCTTAGTAATATCCGCAAACACTGAGATTGAGCTGTTTATCCCATCCTCCAGATCGTTTATGAATGAATTAAATAGGATTGGTCCCAGGACAGAACCCTGTACTTACCACACCAGACCATTTCGAGTACTCCCCATTTATCACCACCCTCTGGACTCACCCCTGTAGCCAGTTTTCAATCCATGTACTCACCCTATGGTCTATGCCGAATTGTGGTTGCCAGGATTTAGGCTCAAACAGATCTGCATGCCAATATTTGAACCAAACAAAGTGCATATTGTCCTGATTCTGCTTGGCTACCCATACAATTTAGAAAAATTGTTACAGGAAAATAAAAAAGTACTGAATTTTCATAAGTGTCCTGTGAAAAGCCCTTATGCTTATGCTTATGTATTAGGCCCCTTTTCACACGGGACAGATCCGCGAGGAACCGCCCCATGAACCTCCGCTTGCTCAGCGGGGATCGCTCCGTTGATCCCCGCTGAGCCGGCGGATGACAGGGCGGTCCCCGCACACTGTGCAGGGACCGCTCTGTCAGATCTCCGCTCTCCCCTATGGGGGGATCGGATGAACACGGACCGTCTGTCCGCGTTCATCCGATCCGCTCTGCAGACGGATTGAAAAATAGGATTTTCCTCCGTCTGCAGAAACGTTGGATTGCGGACACGGAGGAGATCAGGTGTCAGCGGATGTTCATCCACTGACACCCGCAATCTCATAGGGACCAATGTATGTCCCTTTTTCATCCGTAAACAGACGGATGAAAAAGCGGACATACGGTCCGCTAGTGTGAAAGGGGCCTTATGGATTACTTTTTAGCCATGATGCTACAATGTAAAGTAAATCCTGAAAAGCTCAACAGTCAGCCCATGATTTTGTCACTGACGACACCTCACCAAGAGATCACGCAACTTCTTTTATTATGTTGTTCCCTTACTGGCTAAGGCTGGATTCACATATGTTCACAGCACGGGGTCAGATGCATCCCTGTTAACCCATTCAGGTGCGATTCAGGTCCAAATTGTTGCCTACATTTACTCCTGAACCGGACCCAAAGACGCACAGGGCCCTTCTGCAATCCAGACCTCAGCCGCCTGGACCTGTGTGAAGCGGCTTAATTGCGAGCCGGTCACACTCGTCTGTCATGCAAATTGGATGCAGGGAAATCCACATCCAATTTGTATATATGTGAACCCAATCTGAATTGGCAATAAATTGCTCAGTTGCTTCTTCATCGAGAGTGACTTCCATTAGATATAGTGCCTGTTACACCTCAGTAATTCTGCTGCTGGTGAAGAGCTGCTATTAGCAGAATTAAGGCTGCAATTGAGTAATTGCAATCAGTGAACTAAGTAATGCAATCAACAAGACACAGAAACTGCAGGAATTCCATAGGGTTTACTTACTTTGTCTTAATTCAGGATCTCTGTAGTCCACTGCATCTATCCCTGCTCTATAAAGTCATTAGGACAACAGAGGGAGTGTATTTTATAAAGCCAGTGCTATGTTTCTACCAATTGTTAGGGATGATAAAAGTACTCCTTGTACCTGTTATGCCCTGTACACACGATCGGTTTTACCGATGAAAACAGTCTGATGGACTTTTTTCATCGGACAAACCGATCGTGCATCGGTGATTAAAAATAGAACATGTTTTAAATTTATCCGATGGTAAAAAAAACGATAGCAAATTCCGATCGTCTGTGTTGAACTCCATCGGAGAAAAAACCCACGCATGCTCAGAATCAAGTCGACGCATGCTCAGAAGCATTGAACTTAATTTTTCTTGGCTCTTCGGAGTGTTTTACGTCACGGCGTTTGGGACGGTCAGATTTTTGACTGATGGTGTGTAGGTAAGACTGATGGAAGTCAGCTTCATCGGAATTCCGATGGAAAAATCCATCGGATTTTAATCCATAGGAAATCCGATCATGTGTACAGGGCTTTAAAGACCAGCCTAGGTATAATACCGCAATTACCACACTCAACACTCGGTACCGATGAGACAATATTTATAATGAACAGAGGAAGCAAAGGACGTTCAAAATATGTCTGGCCTTTATTGGGCAGGTATGCAGTTTATATAAGGTTCAACACAACCAATCATAATCAATCAAAATGTGGGAGGGGGGAGTGGTTAGTAAAGGCATATATTACATATCATCAATAATTAAGTACTTTAACCTCTACAAAACATGACTGACATAAGGTTACTTTGAGTGAATGTACCATCTGTTTATGACTAATATGCTAGGCCTCCTTGTTCCTCATTCCACAGGAAAATGGCCCAGACATCCTGGACTGCAATTAGAAAAAGCCTTGCAAGCTATTTCTCTTATATGTGTGTAGCGGGGTCTCCTTTAAGACTTTCCGGGACTACATTTCCCAGAGTCCCGTTTGGCACCCAGGGTGCAATGTTGCCACCGCAGAGACTTGTGGGAGGGAGATAAAAGGAGGAGGCGTGAACAGCTTGGCCTCTTTTGGACACCGCGGGGCTGCTGACTGGTCTTCCTGTGCGGATCTGCTGGAGTGCAGGGCCTGAAGCCTGGGACCTTGCGCAACTTCCGAAGAGCCTTCCATCCCACTGCATAGCCTGGGTGGCATCTGACTTTGTTTACTACGGACATCAGTTGGATCGGGGACCCGATCGTTGCAGACGCTGTGTGCGGAGACACAGCAGGTGGAAGGCCCAGACTGGGATCGCGTCCAGAGTGGTGAGCGAGCACCTGCTCAATTCAATAGGCTGTACTGTGTTTAGGCCTATAGATTGCCTTGGCCCACCGATCATTTGTTTGCTGTTCCGCTGGAGACCGGTAGCAGGACAGAGTTAAAGGGTCTCCAGCATAGTGTTCCTTGTGATTACCTACTTTGTGGATTACAATATTGTTCCTGAACGTGCACCACCATTTCAAGTTTGCATGCGAAGAAATCCTAAATTCAAAAGACTGAGTTTAATTCTGTGTCAGGCCTGACCAGGGAGGGGGTAGAATAATGTTTAGTGCGCCACAGGGCGCGTAGATTATAATAGCTGCGCGTGGTGGATTACCACGCTGTGCTATTACTGTACACTATATCTATTGCTGCAGGGCTCTGTAGGCAAGTTGTAAGTTATGTTTTGACCTATGTCTTTTAGCCTAAAGTAAAGCTGTTACCTTACCACTTGCTATCACTGTGTTATTATTGCACATAGTGCTTATATCTCACGAGAAGTTGGGGTGTGTGTATAATCAGGTATAGAGTGTGATAGATAACATCCCTAGACTAACTGTGCTATAAGAGACTAGACAAGATTGCCGGGGGTTGGTGGAGCTGTACTCAGGGCCCGAAATCAAACCAGCGGCTCTCCTAACTGGGGGTAGCGCTACACGTGGGGGCTCTCGAGTCCGGGATCCTGATACAGCAGGTGAACACGCCAAAAGTACCGGCATGGACCCGTCAGAGGTTAGAGTGTGGTGCGAAGCAGCTAAGACAGAACCAGATCAGTCGGTGGTCATCAGCCTTCCAGGAGAGGAATGGTCAACAGAGACGGTGGAGAAACTTGTGGTGTCACTGTCCCCAGATCATACACCGTGGGTGATGGACATGAAGTCAGACCCAAACATCTCATATCAGTATGCGCTGATAGAGTGGTGGGACGGAATGCCGGAAACCTTTAAGCGCAAATGTGTGCGCGCACCAGACAATAGAACTTATAAGAAAAATATATATAGTCGCGCTAACTTATGAATATGAACATAAGCCCACCACTGAATGATTGAAAAAATTATCTTCAAATCATCACAGTGAAGAATTATGTAAGTGCTCAGTGAAGAACAATAAATAAAAAATATATAAACAAAGCATATGGAATAATAATACAAACTTAATTAATGATATTAATACATGCTTGCATAGGGCCTTAAATAATCAAATCCAAAGTCCATACAAAGAAGCACCCGTGATCAAGTGTCCATGTTGAATGAAAAAAGAAAAATGAAAAAAGCAAAAGAAAACAAAACAAAAACGATTCCAAATCTTCTTATATTCGTGACTTTCACCACCACCAGTAAGAATTCCTGCTTACCAAAAAGCGATGGTCCCCTATGACGGAGGACCCCAAACAGCCTCAAATGATAATCAGTAGGACTCCAGACTTCAGTGTATGCTGAGCCTCAATTGTTTTGATAGCCAAAATGCTCATATACCATCATGCAGTACTCGATACGGAACATGGAAGGAAGGGAGGACACTACATAGTGTAAAATCCTTGGTGGATATTTATTTAAAAGAAGAAAACATACTTACAAAAATGCAGTTTAAAAAACAGCCTTAAAAATGTGACAGCGCCGACCGGTCAAAGGCGCTAGTCACACACATACGTCCGTGGAAGTCGAGCAGTGGAGGGTGACGTCAGCACAAAGCTCGTATCCTTCCCTACGCGTTTCGTGAAAATTCACGTCGTCTCGGGGCACGGGCGATGGGCTGCGTCACCCCCTCTTTATAGGGAACACAAGAACTCAAGGGTCCAGCCCGAGGGAAGGCGCGCGCGCGCACCTCGCGCCGCGAGGTAGCCACGCCTCGCTGTCGTATCCACCAAACAGCAAAAGCAGCGGATGCGTGCGCATCTCTCCCCACGAGGAAGCCAAGCCTCGTTTGCAAATACATGCCGTGCGCGTCATCACGCCAAACGGGATGACGAAAGCATGGCGGGGAGTATGCCGCACACACGCGTGTCCATGGCAACAATGGCCACGACCGCAATGCGCGCGCCACCCAAGGGGGAGGAGCCTCCAGGTGTGTCACAGGAGGCAGTAAGACTCACAACCTCCGCCGCAGCCATAATGTGCGGTGAACATAATGGGACTTGAACTGCTCCAAATTTAAAATCCTAACTGTAGAGGACATATACATACATGAATATAATATAAGACATAAATGTCATACCAGTATCTAAAGCCATACATGTTTGAAATATACGGAGATAGATTAACTCATAGTAGTTAATAATCCATAAATGATAATAAAATCACCAAGGTTACAACGACCCCCCACGGGCTAATAGAACATTCCTAGAGAACCTGACAGGATATTATAAATGCAAAAAATGCCAAGTGTGCAGCTTGAATAGCTGTAGGGATAGGAAGATTAGCCATTTTTCTTCAACGAGCACGGGCCGTTCCTATGAAATCGAACCCTTTATCACCTGTTCATCTTTGGGGGTTATTTACCTCATACAATGCCCTTGCGGTCTCCAATATGTGGGGAGGACCAAAAGGGCAGTAAGGGTGAGACTTAACGAACATATAGCGAACATACGCAAAGGTTTCGATAAACACTCTGTATCCAGGCACTACGATCAAGTCCACAAGAGAGACCCATCTGGTACACTATTCATCGCTATTGACAAATACAGACCCCATTGGAGAGGCAGCTCGCTTGTGAGAGAAATCTCCAAGCAAGAAATGGCATGGGTGTACAGGTTGAGGACTTACGTTCCGCACGGACTCAATGTGGACACCGATGTTAACGCTTTTATTAACAATTCTTGAATTAATCTAGCCAATCAGTTAATTATGTTTTTATAATGGCTGTTTGGGGTGGACTATTGAACTATATTGGAGTATAGTTTTTTGGGAGATGTAGATCGTGCTGTATGTACACTCTTTCTCTTCTCCTTTTTCCTTTTTCTGTTTAAATTTAACCGTTTACTTCCGTCTCTTTTTCCCGTTTTGTAATGGACATTTGACCATGTTAAGCGGGGTAGTAAGAGGGACGAGATTAGATGGTAATCGTTGTAACCTTGGTGATTTTATTATCATTTATGGATTATTAACTACTATGAGTTAATCTATCTCCGTATATTTCAAACATGTATGGCTTTAGATACTGGTATGACATTTATGTCTTATATTATATTCATGTATGTATATGTCCTCTACAGTTAGGATTTTAAATTTGGAGCAGTTCAAGTCCCATTATGTTCACCGCACATTATGGCTGCGGCGGAGGTTGTGAGTCTTACTGCCTCCTGTGACACACCTGGAGGCTCCTCCCCCTTGGGTGGCGCGCGCATTGCGGTCGTGGCCATTGTTGCCATGGACACGCGTGTGTGCGGCATACTCCCCGCCATGCTTTCGTCATCCCGTTTGGCGTGATGACGCGCACGGCATGTATTTGCAAACGAGGCTTGGCTTCCTCGTGGGGAGAGATGCGCGCGCATCCGCTGCTTTTGCTGTTTGGTGGATACGACAGCGAGGCGTGGCTACCTCGCGGCGCGAGGTGCGCGCCTTCCCTCGGGCTGGACCCTTGAGTTCTTGTGTTCCCTATAAAGAGGGGGTGACGCAGCCCATCGCCCGTGCCCCGAGACGACGTGAATTTTCACGAAACGCGTAGGGAAGGATACGAGCTTTGTGCTGACGTCACCCTCCACTGCTCGACTTCCACGGACGTATGTGTGTGACTAGCGCCTTTGACCGGTCGGCGCTGTCACATTTTTAAGGCTGTTTTTTAAACTGCATTTTTGTAAGTATGTTTTCTTCTTTTAAATAAATATCCACCAAGGATTTTACACTATGTAGTGTCCTCCCTTCCTTCCATGTTCCGTATCGAGTACTGCATGATGGTATATGAGCATTTTGGCTATCAAAACAATTGAGGCTCAGCATACACTGAAGTCTGGAGTCCTACTGATTATCATTTGAGGCTGTTTGGGGTCCTCCGTCATAGGGGACCATCGCTTTTTGGTAAGCAGGAATTCTTACTGGTGGTGGTGAAAGTCACGAATATAAGAAGATTTGGAATCGTTTTTGTTTTGTTTTCTTTTGCTTTTTTCATTTTTCTTTTTTCATTCAACATGGACACTTGATCACGGGTGCTTCTTTGTATGGACTTTGGATTTGATTATTTAAGGCCCTATGCAAGCATGTATTAATATCATTAATTAAGTTTGTATTATTATTCCATATGCTTTGTTTATATATTTTTTATTTATTGTTCTTCACTGAGCACTTACATAATTCTTCACTGTGATGATTTGAAGATAATTTTTTCAATCATTCAGTGGTGGGCTTATGTTCATATTCATAAGTTAGCGCGACTATATATATTTTTCTTGTTTGTGTGCACTGTTAGTTTTCAGAATAGTTGCTGCTTTTTCCCTTTGTTTGTTTCTGGGCATTTGATATATCTGCCTAGTTCTATATCTGTAGCGCAGTTTCTTTTTTCACTTTCCAACTCTTTACATTAACTACCATTAACTGCTGCTTAGTGAGTGGCCATTAATTTGACCACAATGGATATTTTCGACTTCCGAGCGAAACGGACAGTCAACACGACTGGGGTGTTCGACTCCACCCCGGCCTCCGGTAGCTCTGATGTCAGTGGTCTCTTTATGCGACTAAAGAATATCATGACAACTGAGATACACACTCAGTGGGACATAGCGTTCCTTGAGAATTATATTCGGAATGCCATGGTCCCAAGAAGCCTCCGTTGGGAGGTAAGCCCACAAAAAGGTGAGCCTGATTTGGAGGTTTGGGCTAAATATTTCAATGATGCTGGAGTTTCTTTTTTGCGATTTCTGGCCCAAAGAAAAAGCGAGAAGCTGCAGAGACTTGATACCGAAATCAAAACGGTTAGAGATTTGCTGACCTCTTTCAAAAATGGAGAGGAATATAGGGAGTGTTCTAACTCTCTCCAAAAAACCTTAGAGAGGGAAGAAAAGGATCAAAAAACAAAAAAGAAGAAAAAATACCTTAGAGATTTTGAGGATTACCAGTCGGGCCTTGTTTTTCTGTGGCAGAAAAAGTTGGCAGCAGATGAGATAAATGAGGTAGTGATGGACACTGCCCCTCAGGGTGCGGTGCCATCCGGCCCGATTGCCAACCCTCCCATGACTGGTAGGAGAGGGGTTTCTAACCCCCCCACTCCCACTCCAGCTCAACGTAACAATAAGGTCAAGACTAAGAACGGGCCCAAACAGGGCAATTCTTCATCTAAAATGCCTAAAAATGTGAAATCATATAGGTCTGATGTACAGTTCCAGCATTATCAGGATGAATCCATGAGAGGATGGGAGCATCCCTCATTTGGACCCATCCATCATGATGCGGGACATAATCAGGGATTTCCAAGAACCAGTTTTGAGTCCAATGGTATGCGGGATTTTAACATCCCCACCCATAACCGGTTTTTTCCCTTAACAGACTCATTGGGGCCATTAGGCCGTGAACCTATGGAAAGGCGATATGGATTCAATAATCTGGACGGGAATGGCCAATTTCCTCAGTCTAATCATTTTGACAGGGGTTATGATTATTCTAGACCCTCCTATCCCCCAGGTCAATATGATTTCAGACCGAACCCCAGTTGGGGTTTTCCCACGGGCCACCAGGGCCGGTTCGGCCCATCAGAACGAAGAGAGGGGTTAGAGGGGGGAGGAGGGCCCAGTTGCTCAAAAAGAAAAAGAATCTAGGTATGGGTATCTTTAATTTGAGCCAACAGGCCTTGTCAGAGACTGAGCAGCGCTTGTTGGATAAGGGTTTGAAATTTGCTCCGCCTAGGAGCTTGAGCAAATTTCAAACCTTTATGGATGTCCACAAGTTTGCAAGGAAGCTCAATATCAAGAGGCATTTTCTGTCTAATCCTATTATGGATAGAGTGAGTCCCTTACCTGGGTACAAACATACTGGGTTGGCCAATGCTTCACTGTTTAATCCCCCTGGCTCATTGGCCCCGAGCATTAAAGTTTTCAGGGATGTGGTACTCAAGGATCTTGAAAAGATCAAGGTAAAAAAGGTCAAAATGCAAAAGAATTTGGAGAACGGGCTTGAGTCCCTTGGTTCCAATAAGTCCCTGGTCATTAGACCTGCAGACAAAGGGGGGGGGATAGTCATTCTCGATAGGTGTGACTACCTGAAAGAGTTACACAGGATCGTCGATGACACCGAAACCTATACCCCTTTGAACAGGGACCCCGTTGTCAAGTATAAAAGAGACCTCGAGATTATTGTGGATGAGGGACACCGGGAGGGCATTCTTAATGACAGGGAGAGATTGTTTTTGATACCCTGTGCCCCCCGGACTCCCGTTATATATTACCTCCCGAAGATCCATAAAAGTCTTACTTCCCCCCCGGGACGACCCATTGTAAGTGGGATAGACTCCATCACGTCCCGGGTCGGGAAGTATATTGACTTTTTCCTGCAGCCTTTGGTTCAGCAGATCCCTTCCTATGTAAGGGACACTAAACACGTTATCAATTTACTCAAAGATCTCACTCCCACAAATGGTATATGGATGGTCACGGCAGACGTGACCTCGCTCTATACCATCATCCCCCATGAGTGTGGCTTTGAGGCTGTTGAGATGTATTTGGTGAGAGGATCAGATTTACCATCGCGGCAAATTAACTTTATTATGACCCTACTGAAATATGCAGCAGGCCATAATTATTTTTGGTGTGATAATCAGTTCTTCCGCCAAGATCGAGGTGTGGCGATGGGGGCGAAGTACGCCCCTAGCCTGGCCAACTTGTTCATGGCCAAGTGGGAGGAGGACGTCGTCGATGTTTGCCGGAGACCAGAGGTTGTTCTCTGGGTTAGGTACATCGACGACGTCCTCCTCCTATGGGACGGCAGTGAACCTGATTTGCGGGATTATATGCTGTCCCTAAACGATAACAACAGAGGTATCAGATTCTCTTTTGAGGCCAGTCAGGAGTCAGTACACTATCTGGATTTGAAAATTTCAGTGGTTGATAGCAAATTTGTTACGACCACTTATTTCAAACCAACTGACAGAAACTCATATATTCCGCTTGACAGTTGTCATCATGCCCCTTGGTTGAAGGCCGTCCCTCAGGGACAATTCACTAGATTGAGACGTAATTGTACAGACTTAGAGGCGTTCAAATGCCAGGCCGAGGTTCTCTCTAAGAGATTTGTTGATAAAGGTTATCAACAGAGTGATCTGTCTCAATTGATACAATCTGTCAGTGAGATCGATCGAGGATCATTGTTGGCCGACAGGGAGAGGGTGGTTAGGGATGGTAAGTTCTCTCTTCCATTCATTACCACCTACTCCGTACAGCATCAGACCATCAAAAGTCTGATACGTAAGCACTGGCATGTGCTAACCAGTGATTTAGTGTTGGCACCGTCTCTTCCAGAGAGACCAGCTATTGTATTTAGGGGGGCATCTACACTGTCCAGCAGGGTGGCCCCAAGTGTCCAGGACCCCCCATGGGCTAATAGAACATTCCTAGAGAACCTGACAGGATATTATAAATGCAAAAAATGCCAAGTGTGCAGCTTGAATAGCTGTAGGGATAGGAAGATTAGCCATTTTTCTTCAACGAGCACGGGCCGTTCCTATGAAATCGAACCCTTTATCACCTGTTCATCTTTGGGGGTTATTTACCTCATACAATGCCCTTGCGGTCTCCAATATGTGGGGAGGACCAAAAGGGCAGTAAGGGTGAGACTTAACGAACATATAGCGAACATACGCAAAGGTTTCGATAAACACTCTGTATCCAGGCACTACGATCAAGTCCACAAGAGAGACCCATCTGGTACACTATTCATCGCTATTGACAAATACAGACCCCATTGGAGAGGCAGCTCGCTTGTGAGAGAAATCTCCAAGCAAGAAATGGCATGGGTGTACAGGTTGAGGACTTACGTTCCGCACGGACTCAATGTGGACACCGATGTTAACGCTTTTATTAACAATTCTTGAATTAATCTAGCCAATCAGTTAATTATGTTTTTATAATGGCTGTTTGGGGTGGACTATTGAACTATATTGGAGTATAGTTTTTTGGGAGATGTAGATCGTGCTGTATGTACACTCTTTCTCTTCTCCTTTTTCCTTTTTCTGTTTAAATTTAACCGTTTACTTCCGTCTCTTTTTCCCGTTTTGTAATGGACATTTGACCATGTTAAGCGGGGTAGTAAGAGGGACGAGATTAGATGGTAATTGTTGTAACCTTGGTGATTTTATTATCATTTATGGATTATTAACTACTATGAGTTAATCTATCTCCGTATATTTCAAACATGTATGGCTTTAGATACTGGTATGACATTTATGTCTTATATTATATTCATGTATGTATATGTCCTCTACAGTTAGGATTTTAAATTTGGAGCAGTTCAAGTCCCATTATGTTCACCGCACATTATGGCTGCGGCGGAGGTTGTGAGTCTTACTGCCTCCTGTGACACACCTGGAGGCTCCTCCCCCTTGGGTGGCGCGCGCATTGCGGTCGTGGCCATTGTTGCCATGGACACGCGTGTGTGCGGCATACTCCCCGCCATGCTTTCGTCATCCCGTTTGGCGTGATGACGCGCACGGCATGTATTTGCAAACGAGGCTTGGCTTCCTCGTGGGGAGAGATGCGCGCGCATCCGCTGCTTTTGCTGTTTGGTGGATACGACAGCGAGGCGTGGCTACCTCGCGGCGCGAGGTGCGCGCCTTCCCTCGGGCTGGACCCTTGAGTTCTTGTGTTCCCTATAAAGAGGGGGTGACGCAGCCCATCGCCCGTGCCCGAGACGACGTGAATTTTCACGAAACGCGTAGGGCAGGATACGAGCTTTGTGCTGACGTCACCCTCCACTGCTCGACTTCCACGGACGTATGTGTGTGACTAGCGCCTTTGACCGGTCGGCGCTGTCACATTTTTAAGGCTGTTTTTTAAACTGCATTTTTGTAAGTATGTTTTCTTCTTTTAAATAAATATCCACCAAGGATTTTACACTATGTAGTGTCCTCCCTTCCTTCCATGTTCCGTATCGAGTACTGCATGATGGTATATGAGCATTTTGGCTATCAAAACAATTGAGGCTCAGCATACACTGAAGTCTGGAGTCCTACTGATTATCATTTGAGGCTGTTTGGGGTCCTCCGTCATAGGGGACCATCGCTTTTTGGTAAGCAGGAATTCTTACTGGTGGTGGTGAAAGTCACGAATATAAGAAGATTTGGAATCGTTTTTGTTTTGTTTTCTTTTGCTTTTTTCATTTTTCTTTTTTCATTCAACATGGACACTTGATCACGGGTGCTTCTTTGTATGGACTTTGGATTTGATTATTTAAGGCCCTATGCAAGCATGTATTAATATCATTAATTAAGTTTGTATTATTATTCCATATGCTTTGTTTATATATTTTTTATTTATTGTTCTTCACTGAGCACTTACATAATTCTTCACTGTGATGATTTGAAGATAATTTTTTCAATCATTCAGTGGTGGGCTTATGTTCATATTCATAAGTTAGCGCGACTATATATATTTTTCTTGTTTGTGTGCACTGTTAGTTTTCAGAATAGTTGCTGCTTTTTCCCTTTGTTTGTTTCTGGGCATTTGATATATCTGCCTAGTTCTATATCTGTAGCGCAGTTTCTTTTTTCACTTTCCAAATAGAACTTATAAGTTGGCGCACGCAATAACCGTTAAGACAGAGCCATCCCCAACGGGATCACCACAAGGGACAACTCGGGTCTCACCTGAAAGAAGAGAAAGGGTGACGGCCCCGGCGGCACCGGTCACTACCATAGGACCAGAATTAATAAACACCCTAGGGGATCTGTTGACAAAGTGCCAAAGGACAAACACGGTACATGTAGAGGCTAGCTACCGCAGACTCAAGACATTCTCAGGGAAGCTTCCTGTCCCTGTAGGGGAAGAAGATTTTGATACCTGGGTTGAGCAGGCACTACTAGCAGTAGAGGCATGGGAGGTGCCTGAAGCGCAGAAGAGACAGCGCGTGATAGAAAGTTTGAAAGGCGCGGCAGCAGAAGCGATGAAAAGCTTCCGGTTTGGCAATGCTGATTGCACAGCTCAGGACTGTTTAGCCATGTTACAAGAGGAGTTCGGTCAGCTAGAAAAGGTGACAGAACTAGTGTACCAATTTGAACATACTTTCCAACAGCCGAATGAGAAGCTTTCAGAGTATGTGAGAAGACTAAACAAGATGCTTTGCAAGATCGTGTTAAAGAAAGGGATGTTGCCCCAAGACACAGATGCGGCAAGAATGAAGCAGGTGTAAAAGGGAGCGTTACGCTCAGAACCAGTCTGGCTTCACCAGATAACCTCTGGAGGGGAATGTCACTGACTTACTCTGATCTGATAAAAATTATTAGGGATGAGGAGTCACTACAGATGGATCAACAAGTGATCAAGACACATACCTCTGCTGCACCAGTGATAGTCAACTCAGTGATGACGAAAGAAAGAGACCCAGAAGTAGACGCTTTAAAATCACAGATGTCTCAGGTGTTAGAGATGCTGACCTCCCTGATTGCAAAAGATTCAAAGGTTCCTGAGAGAGAAGGACCAAAGAAGGAGTTGTTCTCAGACACTTCAGTGCCCATTCCCCTACAAGATTGGGGGGATGTGATCTGTTTTAACTGTGGAGAGATTGGCCATATTGCAGCTGTATGTTCCAGTACCAAGAAAAAGAAAGCAGATAACCGCAAGCCGGCGGGAAACTCCAGAGGGCCCCGGTGAAGGAGTCAACCGGGTGCCCATCATCTTCAGTGAGCTCCAAACTGACTGAGAAGCCCAAGAAAAGAGAGGACAGAACTCCTCAGAAGAAGCACAGTATTCCACAGCGGGAATACACCCCAGAAAAAAAGCATAGTGTCCCTCAGCGGGTCTGTACACCCATTAAAAGGAGGGAAATCAATGCATACAAGGCCCAAGAGAGACTTAAGTCCAAAGAGAAATGGAAGGAAGAAAGTCCAAAAGGGAAACGCAAAGATCCAAGGAAGGAGATACCTTCAAAGCGATATCCAGAGAAGCTGGTGGGTCCCTCCCCGATAGTACCTGTCCAAGTGGAGGGAGTCTACACAAGAGCCATATTGGATACTGGGGCACAGGTGACCCTGTTGTACCGGGACTTTTATGACAAACACTTAGGCCACCTGCCCATCAAGAAGATAGAGGAACTAGAAATATGGGGAATCGGGACCCAGAGCTTCCCCTATGATGGCTATCTGCCCATAAAACTGACCTTCGACCCATCTCTGGCCGGGAAGGCTGAAGTGTTTGACACTCTGGCAGTTGTGTGCCCTCGGCCGCCTGGAGCCAACAAGAGTTCCTTAATAATAGGGACGAACACGGACCTGGTCCGGAGGCTTTTGACCCCTCTTGCATGCAGGAAAGCCACCACGGCCACCAAGATCCACCCCATGTTGAAGACAGCCTACCAACGGTTGGTCTTGGAGCAACAGGCCCCAGAAGAGGGAGTGGGGAAGGTCTGAAGACTTGGAAAGAAGGGAGTGGTGTTGCAGCCCGGTGAAGTAACCTGTCTCAGAGCCACTGTGAAGCTTACTTGGGAGCAACCGGGACCTTTTGTCATGTTGGAACCCGATCCAAGGGGAGAACACTTGGGTTTAGAAGTAATCCCAGAAGTGGTCCCACTGAGGGCTCTGAAGAAGGCCCACTGTAAGGTACCTGTGAGTGTCAGGAATACTACGGATGGCCCCATGGAGATCCCAGCCAGGATGTTGCTGGGCCAGGTGAGCCCTGCTACCCCAGTTGCTCTGTCGGATGTGGAGGAGACGGGTGAAGGAGGGAATGTTTGGGAGAAACTCTCCGTGGAGAACCCAAACCTGCCCGGGGCTTGGAAAGAGAGAGCCAAGGCCCAGTTGACCAGGTGGAAGAAGATCTTCTCTCAAGATGAGTTAGATGTGGGGTGTGCGAGGAGTGCCACCCATCGAATCCGCCTCCAGGAAGACAAACCCTTCAGGGAGAGAGTCAGGCAAGTCCCACTAGCAGACCTGGAAGATCTGAGGGAACAATTCGGAGAACTCAAGAGGACCGGTGTGATCCGGGAGTCTAGAAGTCCCTATGCCTCTCCGATAGTAGTAGTCAGAAAGAAGAATGGATCATTGAGGTTGTGTATAGACTACAGGACCCTCAACAGGAGAACCATCCCTGACCAGTACACCACCCCGAGGATAGAGGATGCCCTACAGAGCTTGTCTGGAGCCAAGTGGTTCAGCATGATGGACCTCAAGAGTGGATACTATCAGATCCCTATGCATCCGGAAGACAAGGAGAAGACCTCAGTGGGGTTCTTTGAATTCGACCGAATGCCCCAGGGACTGTCAGGAGCCCCAGCCACCTTCCAACGTCTCATGGAAAAGACTGTAGGAGACATGAACCTTATCGAGGTCCTTGTGTACTTAGACAATGTCATTGTCTTCGGGAGGACCTTGGAAGAACACAAAGAGAGACTGGAGAAGGTTTTGAGAAGACTCAGTGAGGAGGGACTCAAGCTTTCGCCAGAGAAGTGTAGGTTCTACGAATCTTCCGTTAACTATCTGGGACACATAGTGTCTGAAGAAGGAGTGGCCACAGATCCCGAGAAGTTGGAGGCAGTTACTTCCTGGCCACGGCCTACCACGGTAACAGAACTCAGATCCTTCCTGGGGTTCTGTTTATAGAAGGTTCGTGGAGGGGTTTGCCCGAATTGCCAGACCCCTGAATGAGCTACTCAAGACAGAAAGGGAAGAGGATGACTCAGGTCCCAGGAAGCCGGGAGAGTCAGTCCAAGACCAGTGGAACCAAAAGTGTGAAGAGGCCTTTCAGATGTTAAAAAAAAAGCCTAACCACCGCCCTTATCTTGGCCTATGCAGATCCAAAGAGACCTTATGAGCTCCACGTAGATGCCAGTCATGACGGTCTGGGAGAAGTGCTCTATCAGGAGCATGAAGGACAACTGTGACCCATTGCCTATGTGAGCAGAAGTCTGACCCCCTCTGAAAAGAACTACCCCACTCATAAGTTGGAGTTCCTGGCCCTCAAGTGGGCGGTAGTTGACAAACTTAAAGACTACCTGTATGGGGCAGAATTCACTGTGAAAACCGACAACAACCCCATTACTTATCTCTTTACCACAGCAAAGCTGGATGCCACAGGACATAGATGGCTGGCTGCACTGTCTGGGTTCAATTTCAACTTGAAATACAGGCCTGGGGCTGGGAATCGAGACGCAGACGTCCTATCTAGAAGATCTCACGCCCCCACCGGAACACTGGACCCAAGTGGCACCTGACAGGGTGCGGGCCCTTTGCCAAGGGGCTGAACTTCAAGCCAGAGGAGGCTCAAGGGCAGAAGAGATATGAGTTACCATGGTAGGAGTTCCCAAGCAATACTGTGGGGTAACCCAGTTGGAAGAAGATAATCTGCCAAAACTGTCAAAGAAGGAGCTGAGATGTGACCAATTGGAAGACCCCATGGGGAGATTGGTCCTGGAGGCCCTGGAGAATCAGGATCCAAGTAGACTCCTGCGCCATCCTTCAAAGGAAGCTCGCCTGTTAAGGAAAGAGTGGGACAGGTTGCAGGTGCATCAGGGAGTGGTCTACCGAAGGGGCCCCTCTGATGACCTGGAAGACAAATGGCAACTGTTTCTTCCCGAGAAACACAGAGAGACTGTCTTGGTTGCCCTGCATGACAATCATGGACACCTAGGGGCTGAAAGAACCTTCCAACTTGTTAGGAGTCGGTTCTATTGGCCCTGCATGAGGGCTGAAGTAGAGGAGTACTGCCATTCATGTGCACGCTGCATCCAGCGGAAGACTTTACCCCATCAAGCTGCCCCAATGGGCCACCTGCAAAGTCAAGGCCCGCTGGATTTGGTATGCATTGATTTTCTCTGCCTCGAACCCGACCTGAGTGGACAAGGAAATGTTCTGGTGATAACCGATCATTTCACCCGGTATGCCCAGGCTTTCCCAACCAAAGATCAGAAGGCCTCCACGGTGGCCAATGAACTTGTGGAGAAGTATTTCGTCCATTATGGGCTACCACAGTGACTTCACTCAGACCAAGGGAGGGACTTTGAGAGTCGGCTGATCCGGGAAGCTCCTGGATTCCTTAGGGATCAAGAAGACCCGAACCTCTCCTTAACACCCACAAGGGGATGCTCAACCGGAGAGGTTCAACTGAACTCTGCTCAATATGTTGGGGACCTTGAATAGCGAGAAGAAACAGCATTGGAGCAAGCACATAGCGGCTATAGTACACGCTTACAATAGTACCACCAGTGATGCTACAGGCTACTCCCCCTACCGTCTCATGTTCGGAAGAGAAGCAAGGTTACCTGTAGACCTGGCCTTTGGCACCTCCCTAGACCATTCCTCAGCCACATCCCACAAGGGATATGTGGACAGACTCAGACACAGTTTGAAGTTGGCTTATGAACAGGCCCAAGCGGCTTCAGACCAAAGGGGGGCCCGCAACAAGAGGAACTTCGACCTGAAGGTTCGGATCCAGGACCTGCAACCTGGAGACCAAGTTATTTTACGAAACCTGAGAGTCCCTGGGAAGCACAAGCTTGCAGACAGATGGAGACCTGAACCCTATGTCATTTGTAAGAAGCTGCCGGGCCTACCTGTTTATAAGTTGAAGCCAGAAGGGAAGGTGGGCCCATTGAAGACCTGGCACCGAAATCACTTACTCCCACTTGCTGAAGCAGTTCGGATACCCCCTGCGAGGGATTCCCCAAGCCCAGACTCCATTCTGGATACCCCTAGGCCAAGTATTTGGTCTCAGTCTTCTCAAAATCGAGATGTAGAGACCTCTGAACAAAGTGAAGATGAGGGACAGGAACTTGGATGGTTATGGCCTTCCCCAACTCCAGGAACTACTGGGAAGATGCCTGTGACACATACTCAGAGGAGGACCAAAGAGACTCTATGTACCTCCCGGCTCCTGAACGAAGTGTTTCAGAACCAGCAGAATTCCTCAAATCTCTTCCAGAAGGGGAGCCTACAGTGTCCCAGTCAGAAGTCCCAAGAGAGCAAAGAGCCAGAAGAGTTATAAGGCCTCCTAAGAAGCTGAATTACTCACAAATGGGGAAGAGTTCAGAAGAAACAGTGGTCACTGCAAGGAGGAGTACAGAGCATCCATTTCCCTCCACTGTCCATTTGGTGGAGGGCAACCCCAACTCCTCCTCTGGCACAGTTAGGCAGGTCTCTCATGATAGTGTGACCTGTGGGCAAGGGAATTCAACCTCTCAGTTTTGGTGGGAGTTCCCTTTGCCGACATCGTACACAGCATTGTCTAGATTTGTACGTAGTGTATGTTAAAAATTATCTTTGGGGACCAAAGAGTTCAAGTGGGGGGAGTGTGTAGCGGGGTCTCCTTTAAGACTTCCCGGGACTACATTTCCCCGAGTCCCGTTTGGCACCCAGGGTGCAATGTTGCCACCGCAGAGAATTGTGGGAGGGAGATAAAAGGAGGAGGCGTGAACAGCTCGGCCTCTTTTGGACACCGCGCGGCTGCTGACTGGTCTTCCTGTGCGGATCTGCTGGAGTGCAGGGCCTGAAGCCTGGGACCTTGCGCAACTTCCGAAGAGTCTTCCATCCCACTGCATAGCCTGGGTGGCATCTGACTTTGTTTACTACGGACATCAGTTGGATCGGGGACCCGATCGTTGCAGACGCTGTGTGCGGAGACACAGCAGGTGGAAGGCCCGGACTGGGATCGCGTCTGGAGTGGTGAGCGAGCACCTGCTCAATTCAATAGGCTGTACTGTGTTTAGGCCTATAGACTGCCTTGGCCCACCGATCATTTGTTTGCTGTTCCGCTGGAGACCGGTAGCAGGACAGAGTTAAAGGGTCTCCAGCATAGTGTTCCTTGTGATTACCTACTTTGTGGATTACAATATTGTTCCTGAATGTGCACCACCATTTCAAGTTTGCATGCGAAGAAATCCTAATTCAAAAGACTGAGTTTAATTCTGTGTCAGGCCTGACCAGGGGGGGGTAGAATATTGTTTAGTGCGCCACAGGGCGTGTAGATAATAATAGCTGCGCGTGGTGGATTACCACGCTGTGCTATTACTGTACACTATATCTATTGCTGCAGGGCTCTGTAGGCAAGTTGTAAGTTATGTTTTGACCTATGTCTTTTAGCCTAAAGTAAAGCCGTTACCTTACCACTTGCTATCACTGTGTAATTATTGCACATAGTGCTTATATCTCACGAGAAGTTGGGGTGTGTGTATAATCAGGTATAGATTGTGATAGATAACATCCCTAGACTAACTGTGCCATAAGAGACTAGACAAGATTGGTTGGTGGAGCTGTACTCAGGGCCCGAAATCAAACCAGCGGCTCTCTTAACTGTGGGTAGCGCTACACGTATGTGCCTTGCAAAAAAAGCTGTTATGCCGTGTACACACGATCGGTTTTACAGATGAAAACAGTCCGATCGTGTATGGGCCCCATCTGTCTTTTTTCCATCGGTGAGAAAAAATAGAACATGTTTTAAATTTATCCGATGGGAAAAAAAACAATAGCAAATTCCGATTGTCTGTGTGGAACTCCATCGGACAAAAACCCACGCATGCTCAGAATCAAGTCGACGCATGCTCAGAAGCATTGAACTTAATTTTCTCGGCTTGTCGGGGTGTTTTACGCCACAGCGTTTGGGACGGTCGGATTTTTGACTGAGGGTGTGTAGGCAAGACTGATGGAAGTCAGCTTCATCGGATTTCCGATGGAAAAATCCATCGGATTAGAATCCATCGGAAATCCGATCGTGTGTACACAGCTTTGCAAGCTAAAAATCAGAACTGCGCTAACTGAGCTAACTTAGCTAGCTAACTAGCCAACCAGCTCAAGATGGAGTCACTGTTGTTAAGTCACATTACTACACCAATCACATTCAAAGTCCCAAGGAATATTTTAATCTGATTGGTTCCTGTGAAACTCATCTTAGTACTAGCATTTTGTTTTTCAACCTTGACCTATATGAGTGGCAGTAAGGATAGTGTGCATCAGTAGGCAGTGTATTCTAAGATAACCATATAGTTGAAAATAGGAAGTGCAGATGCACTTGTTCAGTACTGCTGTTCCTGGATGAAGATTGAAGAACTAAAGTTCAGAGTGGGTAGACTGCTTATGTATCTGTAACACTTACCCCCATTTAAGGGACCGGCTGGTTTTGTTGGGTCTGCGAATTACCTCATGGCTTCCGTTGTCAAGGGTGTAAGAAAGGTCTTCAGAAAAAGTCAATGTCCACACCATGTAAAACCCAAAACAGTCAGGCTTTATTTTTCTTTTTGCTGGGTGAACTTAGAAGAAGAGTAGGACACGAGAGAGAAATACACAAGGGAAGGTTCAGGCATGCAACACTTAAACAGCACTCGTTGCCACTGAAGCCTGAGCTGGTATTGCTCACCCGGATAGTCACATAGTTACATAGTTACATAGTTAGTCAGGTTGAAAAAAGACACAAGTCCATCCAGTTCAACCATAAAAAAATAAAAAAAAATATATCGTACAATCCCATATACCCAATTCTATACCCACAGTTGATCCAGAGGAAGGCAAAAACCCCCAGCAGAGCATGATCCAATTTGCTACAGCGAAGGAAAAAATTCCTTCCTGATCCCCCGAGAGGCAATCGGATATTCCCCGGATCAACTTTATGAGCGGTCCTAGCAGCTGGGATGTAGCACGTATCAATCTTTCCTTTATATCTGTTATTAAGGATACGATCAGGAACCCTCTGCCACAGGATTAAAAGTCCCGAACCTCCTAGCCAAGTAATAATGAAAAGAACATTTGTTGCCAGATTGGCGTATTGCAGGGCCTTGTAATCATGGATCCCTCCTTAGGCGAGTTTCCAGGCCTGTTCCCGAGACAGCAGTACCGTCGCTAGTCAATTCTGGGACTGATCCTCCCCTGGACTCCTTTCCTAAGCCGTAGCTTCCCGTAAGTGGGTAGCTTTGGGATCCCTTCTTGAAACATAGTCCCCAGCTAGCAGAGCCGGGGCCTATGAAGCAGCGATGCGGCCTCGAGCTGAAGGTACCCGGGACCAGAACACGCGCACCCCGTGCCATACGGGCCACGAGGCGCACACACGGGACCAATGGGTCCCCAGGAATGACTCCCCGGAATTGCCCCCTCCCAATGGCGTCTGCCCCTTATGTACCCTGTCCCAGCATGCACAGGAGGTTCACCACGCCCACTGGACAGCTGCCGAGAAAGGACACCCAAGGTGCTGTGATACCCCCTGTTGTTCAACCTATGCCAGTGATGACAGTGCCACCTACAGGCAACAGGGAACACTACTGCCAGGCAGCATCACACCCAGAGCAGAAGTAATAACGAAACATCAATTGGTCTGAGCCCAACTACTGGCCCAGACTACCCCTAAATAGACACATAGCGCCCCCCAATATTGGGGGGTGCTACATATCCTAAGGCTTTATTGTAATTTTTGGCTAGAATGTACCTTTAAATATTCCAGTGTAATATTGTCATATGCTGAATAACAATTATTAATAATTATTGTTTACCATGCTAGAGAAAAAAAATGTTCGTCTTTATTTTTAATATCCATTAATATGCCTGTCATCATGCGTTTAACACAAATTTGTTAAATATAATCCATAAAGATCTTTGACAGATTATTCTTTTGTTCCTGCAAATAATGCTTTCACATATTCATATACCGAAGGAGGTTTAGGAGGAAATCATCCCTGATGGAGCGATATTAGAAAATGATTAGGCTATACTAGCAAAAGTCCAAAACGGGAAAAGTCTGTGGAGCAGATCAGAAGATAATGTGCAGCTTGGATACTTGTAGAACAAATGAGTTGTTAACATTGATGAGGCACAGGGGGTGGTTAAGATAGTGTCAGAATCAGTGACCTGTATCTGGGAACAGATATAGTGAGAAAAAAAGGGTTGAGATGTGAGAAAAGGGGGTGGACAGTGGGGTGAGGTTGGTGGGCAGCGTGAAGAGGTGGGTGGGAGGAATTGAGGGGGGTGAGGTGGATACCAGGTGCTTTGATGGAGGAGGGGCGAAATGAGTGGGATGCTCTTTAAAGTGGTTGTAAACCCTTTTATCTTTTTTTTTTTTTTTTACTAACCTGCAAGACAAAGCTATAATGAGCTAGTATGACTAGCATACTAGCTCATTATGTACCACTTACCTTCGATCGGGGCCCCCGAAGTCGTCCGTGTCCCTCCTCTAGCCGCATCCATCGCTGCGGCGATAGCCGGAATGTTACTTCCGGGTATCGCCGCTGCAGCCAATCACAGCGCCGCTCCGGCGCTGTGATTGGCCGGAGCGGCGAAAACGTGACTCCGCGCATGCGCGCGTGAGCTGTCGAATTTGGCTACGTCGTCGAATGTTGCGACCTAGCCGAATTTGTGAATGGGGTGACGTCAGCGTCGCCGCATTTACATACAAATATCTCCTTAACCGTGTAGGTTAAGGAGATATTTCATGCACCTACAGGTAAGCCTTAATCTAGACTTACCTGTAGGTCTTTGTTTAAAAAGTGGGTTTACAACCACTTTAACAGGGAGAAGAGGTTAGGTGGGTAGGAGTAAGGTGGCATGCTAAGTGCTGCAGGATTGGAGTTGTATTTGCCCAGTGCTGTTTAGTTGTTGAGGCAATGAAACTGCTATTTTCTGCAACCTGAACAATTAAAGGGGGAAAAAAAATCACACAATCCTATATACACAATCCTTTACCCACAGTTGATCCAGAGGAAGGCAAAAAAAAACAGCAAAGCACGATCCAATTTGCTCCAGCGGGGAAAAAAAAACCTTCCTGATCCCCCGAGAGGCAATCAGATATTCCCTGGATCAACTTTACGTATACTGTAGATATTAGTATCCAGTTATATTATGTACATTTAGGAAAGAATCCAGACCTTTTTAACCACTTGCTGCCCGCCGTATAGCAAAATTACGTCGGCAAAGTGGTTCTGTTATCCTGACTGGACGTCATATGACGTCCGTAGGAAAACAAGCCGCTGTGCGCCCCCGGGGGCACACATCACGGTGATCAGTGGTGCGGTGTGTGAGTTTGACACACCGCAACTCCGATCTAGGTAAAAAGTCTCAGACGGAGACTCTTTACCCCGTGATCAGCCGTGTCCAATCGCGGCTGATCACGATGTAACCAGGAAGAGCCATTGATCGGCTTTTCCTCACTCGCGTCTGACAGACGCGAGTAGAGGAGAGCCGATCGGCTGCTCTCCTGACAGGGGGGGTCTGTGCTGATAGTTTATCAGCACAGCCCCCGCTCGGATGCCTGCCCAGGACCAATGGGATTCAACCCAGGACCACCAGGATGGCCACCACACTGGACCACCAGGTATGCCCCCCTAGACCACCAGGGAATGCCAATATGTGCCCAGGCAGCTGCCACTCAATGCCCAGGCAGCTGCCAATCAGTGCCCACCCACAATGCCTACCACTGACAGTGCCACCAGGGATGCCTATCAGTGCCATCTACCAGTGCCGCATATCAGTGCCCATCAGTGCCACGTATCAGTGCCCAGCAGTGCCGCCTATCAGTGCCCATCAGTGCCGCCTATCAATGCCTATCAGTGCTGCATATCAGTGCCACCTAATCAGTGCCCATCATCAGTGTCCGTCAGTGCCACCTAATTGGTGCCACCCCATCAGTGCCGCCTTATCAGTGCCCATTAGTTAAGGAGAAAACTTACTTATTTACAAAAATTTATAACAGAAACAAACAATTTTTTTTATTTTTTTTCAACATTTTCGGTCTTTTTTTATTTGTTTAGCAAAAAATAAAAACTGCAGAGGTGATCAAATACCACCAAAAGAAAGCTCTATTTGTTGGAAAAAAATTATAAAATGTAGCATGACCACGCAATTGTCATTTAAACAGCGACAGCGCTGAACGCTGAAAACTGGCCTGGGCAGGAAGGGAGGGAAGTGCCTGGTATTGAAGTGATTAAAGCAAGCTACTGAGCTGGCCAGAACCACCTCTTGAGAGAATCTATTCCACATTTTCACAGCTCTTTTACTGTGAAGAAAGATTGTATTCCCCATAATCACCTTTTCTCAAAAGAGAATAAATTCAGTTCCTCTAATCATTCCTCATAGCTGAGCTCCTCCATGCCTCTTATCAGTTTGGTTGCACTTCTCTGCACATTCTCCAGTTCCCCAATATCCTTTTTGTGAACTGGTGCCCAAAACTGAACTGCATATTCCAGATGACTTGTACAGAGGCATGCATATTCTTGGCCCCAAGTGCAGAACTTTACATTGATCGCAGAGCTGTCAGCACACATTCATTCAGGGAACTTGTCAAGACTAACACAGCGTCACTTCCCCACCAACAAAACAGCATCAAGCACATAGAAGCTCTATCCTACACCTCAGCAGAACAATGCAAGGAGGAATATCATTGTGTTGGATGAGTGTGAGCTCTGAGCCCACTTCCAAGCCCAAGACCTCAGCTGCTCTATGGAGGAACTGCCACTGCTGTGCTGCCTCTGCTGGTCTAGCCAGTAGTCTTCAGTGGGCCAGGCTCTAGGATAAAAGCACAGAGGAAGGATTAGCACAGTGTGTGTGCTGTGGTGAGCTGGCAGGGTTTTGCTTGTGTCTGTTCCCCCAATGGCAAAGCAAAAGTAGGGCATTTTTTTATATTATTGTAGCAGTACCCCCGTGAGGGCTGATGATAGACTCTATACCCCACTGGCTACCCCGGCTCTGCAGATCCTCTCTTACCTCTGACACTTTGGGTTCCCCTCTGCAATGTTGCGTTAGTAATGAGAAACTCACACAGTATCACTGAACCACTCAGAAATGTTTACTGAGGCAAAATAATAAACACAGCAAAAAGGGTATATACATAGAGTAACACCAAACAGATTCAAATAATAATTCACAAAATGGCTCCCCCTAGATTGTAATTTAGTGATTTACCTTAAAATGTTCTTTAAATTCCAGATGTCTTCAGCTCGCCTGATGTTTATACTGCAGTTTAATTTTGTACTTGGTAATCCAGGTGGATAAAAGACAAAAAGGGACTGAAGAACAAAAGGTGTAACTGATGAACACTTAAACTGAAGAAATATCACCACTAGGGATGAGCCAAACACCCCCCGGTTCGGTTCGCACCAGAACCTGCGAACGGACCGAATGTTCGCGCAAACTTTAGAACCCTATTAAATACAATGGACTCGAACGTTCGAAATCAAAAGTGCTAATTATCAAGGCTAATATGCAAGTTATTGTCCTAAAAAGGGTTTGGGGACCGGGTCCTGCCCCAGGGGACATGTATCAATGCAAAAAAAAGTTTTAAAAATGTCCGTTATTTGGGAACAGTGATTTTACTGATGCTTAAAGTGGAAAAAAAGTGAAATATTCCTTTAAATATCGTACCTGGGGGGTGTCTAAAGTATGCCTGTGAAGTGGCACGTGTTTCCCATGTTTAGAACAGTCCCTGCACAAAATGACATTTCTAAAGGAAAAAAAGTCATTTAAAACTGCTTGCGGCTTTAATGTAATGTGTGGTCCTGGCAATATGTATGAAAATCATTGAGAAAAATGGCATGGGCACCTCCAGCCCATTACCAGCCCCTTTGGGTCTTGTATGGATATTAAGGGGAACCCCACACCCAAATTAAAAAAAGGCCCTATATACTCTGAACAGCAGTATACAGGCGGTGCAAACAGGACAGGGACTGTAGGTTTGTTCTTAAGTAGAATCTGTTTGTAATTTGGAACAGGTACATATTTTAAGTGTAGCTCCAGCCAAAAAATCTATTTTTAAGCTTTTTGGAAAACATAGGGAAGGGTTATCACCCCTGTAACATTTGTTTTGCTGTCTGTACACCTGTTCATAACATTTCGCCTCACTTTCCGTCCCAATGACAAATGTTTTTTGAAAATTTGGGTTTTTTATTGAAACAAGGATTGGTGATAAAGCATCAGTGGAGAGGAGACAACCTTTTCCCATATTAACTCTTACAGGAGAGAATTTCCCTTCCTAGGGGTAGATTTCCTCTCACTTCCTGTTGTCTCCTTCCGTTTGCAAGTAGGAGTCGTTTGTAAGTTAGATGTTTGAAAGTAGGGGCTCTCCCGTATATACTCTGCAGAAATTTGTCCCTTAGGTGTTGGTGTTGCCACAACACTGTAAGCCCTCACAGTTACTCTTGGTGGGCGCTGGAACACCCTGCTGTGAACTATTATATCGAGAATTGTAATTGCATGCCGTTGTTGAACAGTGGTAGGAAAAATTGGGCCTTTGGTGGTGGTGGTGGTAGTGCTGGTGCCACAACACAGTAAGTCCTCACAGTTACTCTTGGTGGGTGCAGGAATGAGCCCAGCTGTGAAATATTAGATCAAGAATTGTAATTACATGCCCCTGTTGAACAGGGGCAGAAAAATTGGGCCTTTGGTGGTGGTGGTGGTGGTGTTGTCACAACACTGTAAGCCCTCACAGTTACTCTTGGTGGGCGCTGGAACACCATGCTGTGAACTATTATATCAAGAATTGTAATTACATGCCGTTGTTGAACAGTGGTAGGAAAAATTGGGCCTTTGGTAGTGGTGGTGGTGCTGGTGCCACAACACAGTAAGTCCTCACAGTTACTCTTGGTGGGCGCAGGAATGGGCCCTGCTGTGAATTATTAGATCAAGCATTGTAATTACATGCCACTGTTGAACAGGGGCATAAAAATTGGGCATTAGGCACTGGTGCCACTACACTGCAACCCGTCACATATACTGTACTTGGAGCGCAGCAATGAGCCCTGCTGCAAAGTATTGCATCAAAAATTGTAATTACACGCCCCTGTTAAACAGAGGCTGAAAAATTGGGCATTAGCCACTGGTGGCGGTGCCCAGAATCAAAAATGTTCTTACAAGCTATCAGCATGATCATTGAGGAGGAAGAGGATAGTCACTCAGCATAACAGGATAGTCACGCAGCATCAGCATAGGCAGTCTTGAAGGGATCTGACATTTCAAAAAATATATATTCGGTTACATCAGCATCAGGTGCTTGGTAGCTGGTGGTGATCCAAGGCTGATTCATTTTTATGAAGGTCAGTCGATCGACCGAGTCGGTGGAGAGGCGCACCCTGTGATTGGTTACAAAGCCTCCAGTAGCACTGAATGTGCGTTCCAAAAGAACGCTGGATGCAGGACAGGCCAGTAGCTCAATTGCATACTGTGCAAGCTCTGGCCAGTGATCCATCCTCAAGACCAGTAACCCAGAGGATTTTTGGTGGGAAAGGTGTCCAAGTCTGATCTTGCCCCTAGGTATTCCTGTACCATGTAAACCAGACGCTCGCGATTGTTGCTGGAACCAATCATACCTTGGGGCTGCGTACTAAAAAATTGTCTGAACGCATCAGTCAGACTGCCACCTTCTCCACCGCTCCTTCTTTGACTGACCGAAGCCTCAGCAACACGTTGTCCCGGACCAGGAATTTGTAACCTCCCAGTCTCTGGGAACGCGTTGCACAGACCTTTCTACAAGGCCTCCCGAAGATGCTTCATCCTCTGCTCCCTCTGCGATGGCAAGATAAGGTCTACTGTCTACTGATAAGGAACACTGTCTGGATAAAGGGGGCCTTGAGAGGTAAGGAAGTCCTCCTCTTCCTGCCTCTGTTCTGCCTCAAGTGCCCTGTCTATTATTCCACGCAGCGTGTGCGCCAACAGGTGGACAAGAGGGACAGTGTCACTGATGCATGCACTGTCACTGCTCACCATCCTCGTGGCCTCCTCAAATGATGCGAGGAGAGTGCATGCATCCCTGATCATGGCCCACTGGCGTGGGGGAAAAATCCAAGCTCCCCTGACCCTGTCCTGGTGCCATATTGCAACAGATACTCATTGATGGCCCTCTGCTGCGTGTGCAGCCGCTTCAGCATGGCCATCGTAGAGTTCCACCTGGTGGGCATGTCACAGATTAGGCGGTTCTTGAGCAGGTTGTAATCCTTTTGCAGCTCAGCCAGCCAAGCACTGGCATTATATGACCGGTGGAAATGCCTACAGAGATTCCTGGCCTGCTTCAGGACCTCCTGTAAGCCCGGGTACCTTCCCATGAACCGCTGCACCACCAAGTTAAGGACGTGAGCCAAACAGGGCACATGGGACAGTTGTCCCTGTCGGAGGGCGGAGAGGAGGTCGGTGCCATTGTCGCAAACCACCTTTCCTGGTTTAAGCTGGCGTGGCGTCAACCACCTCTGAGCCTGCCCCTGCAGAGCTGACAGAATCTCTGCCCCAGTGTGGCTCCTGTCCCCCAAGCACACCAGCTCAAGCACCGCATGGCATCTTTTTGCCTGCGTACTTGCGTAGCCCATTGAACGCCTATGGAGCACCGCTGATTCCGAGGACAAAGCACCGGTAGAGGCCATGGAGGAAGAAGAAGAGGAGGGGTGGAGGAGAGAGGTGTGTCAGAATCACCAGTATTAACATTTTGGAGGCGTGGTGGCAGAACAACCTCCAACACTACTGCACCTTGTCCTGCATCCTTCCCAGCTGCCAACAGAGTCACCCAATGTGCCGTGAAAGATAGGTAACGTCCCTGTCCATGCCTGCTGGACCATGAGTCAGCGGTAATATGCACCTTACCGCTGACCGCCCTGTCCAGCGAGGCCAAGACATTGCCTTCCACATGCCGGTAGAGAGCTGGAATCGCCTTCCGTGAGAAAAAGTGGCGTTTGGGAGTCTGCCACTGAGGAACCGCACATTCCACAAACTCACGGAAGGGGGCAGAGTCTACCAACTGAAAAGGCAGCAGTTGAAGTGCTAGCAATTTAGCCAAGCTAGCATTCAACCGCTGGGCATGTGGATAGCTGGGAGCGAACTTCTTTCGGCAGTGCAGCAGCTGGGGCAGGGAAATTTGCCTGGTACAATCTGACATCGGTGTACCAATAGCAGATTGCCCGCAAGTACTTGGCTGTGACACACCTAATTCTACACCTTTATTCCTCTCAGTGCAGGTTTCAGAGAGGACTGAAGGTATAGTGGGGTTGGATATCCCAGCTGATGAGGAGCAAGGAGAGGTCTGCTTTGTTCTTTGGTGTGGGTCTTTTAGGTATGCTTGCCAACGAACTGCATGGCAGGTTGACATATGTCTGGTCAAGCACGTGGTGCCCAAGCGGCTGATGTTTTGGCCACGCAAGATACGCTTCAGACATATGTTGCAAATGGCAACGGTGCGATCTGATGCACACGTCTGAAAAAAGGCCCACACCAAAGAACTTTTGGAATAACGCACAGAGACTGCAGCGCCCTGCACATGCGGAGCTCTGCGGTGTGATGCAGTCGGTGTGCTGCCCTTAAGCTGGCCCCTGGAGGGCATCCTGCCTCTTTGGAGATGTGCCTCCTCCTCTCTCCTATCAGGCACCCATGTGGAGTCAGTGACCTCATCATCCCCTCCCTCCTCATCACTGGAGCAAATCTGGCAGTATGCTGCAGCTGGGGGAACATGACTGCCAGATAGCTGTCCTTGTTGGGCACCCCCTCTCTCTGGGCTCCCGTTAATACCCCCTCTCTCTGGGCTCACGTTACTGTCTTCCTCTGGCTGGTTTCCATCATCGGAACCTTCAAAACGCTGGGCATCCTCCTGGAGCATGTACCCAACACTGTGGTCAAACAGTTCGGGGGACTCCTCAGGAGGACATAGTGGGGCTAGGGAAGGAGTGAGTGATGCCATTGAGCCGAGGGAAGAGGCCGCTTTGGCAGCTGCTTTGCCAGACAAAGTACCCTGAGTCTGGGTGAGAGAGGATGAGGAGGATGAGGACGGATTGGTCATCCACTCTACCAAGACTTGGGCATGTTGCGGCTCAACATGGTCAGCTGCCGAAAAGAAGGACAAGCGTGTCCCACGGCCACGTGCTGATGAGGATGCACCGTGTCCACGACCAGCACTGTTGCCTCTAGACACAGAGCCTGCGTGCCCTCTTTTATTGCCTCGTGACTGTCTGCCTCTCCTTGTTTGCCTTTCAGACATACTAATGGCCTGCAGTGAGATGTAGCTGCACAAAGGTGGGATGTATATATATATATATATATATATACTGATTATAATGCAGCTATCAGAATCAACTGCCTGCTGTGGTATTAGTATGAGAAAAGCAGCAATTGTCTTCAGTTAGTTTTAGGTGAACACTGTGCAGAGGACACAGTACACTAACTGAAAATACTTGCAGCTCTCTGCCTGTGGTTTAATTATGAGAACACCACAAATTGTATTCAGGTTCCTTTAAGTGAACGCTGTGCAAAGGACAGAAGTACTGCAGTACAATAAATGAAATGAATGCTGCTCCCTGCCTGTGGTTTTATTATGAGAACACCACTAATTGTAGTCAGGTAAGCTTTAGGTGAACGCTATGCAAAGTACACAGTACACTAAATGAATCACTGCAGCTAGCACAATCACCTGCCTGCCTGTCACAGTATAGAGAATAACAGAAACGGATCTAGCTAAACTGAATACAGTGTATAAATATATATACAACACCTAGGATGCATATATATCCTCTACACACTGTAACTGCAGCTAACTGACTCACCTGCCTGCTCTATCTAACTCAAATCAACCCTGGCTTTGGTCAATTATGGCTCTCCATTTTTTGCGCACTGTAATTGGCCAAAGCATGCGGGTCATAGTGCATGCTTGGCCAATCATCAACCAGCAATGCACTGCGATGCCGCAGTGAATTATGGGCCGTGACGCGCCACTCGAATTTGGTGCGAACGGCCCATAATGTTCGCAATTCGGCGAACAGCCGAACAGCCGATGTTTGAGTCGAACATGGGTTCGACTCGAACACGAAGCTCATCCCTAATCACCACTTGTAGATTCTTCATTAAATGTGAGTGCAATACAGTACTGACCTTACAGCATAGGAAAAGATAGTCAAGGCCCAACTCTGGCTGTATGATGCCTGTGAAAGTGTAGATTCACATCCGTGGAACTGCAAGTCTCACCAGCAGTCTGTAGAAAAGAACTCACTCAGCAATACTGTAATCTCTAGCTGTATGGGCAGGTGATCCCAGATACTCTGGAGCACAGGCCGGTCCACTTGCTGGAATAGTGGTACTGTCCTCCAAGGTCCCTCTGAGGCGGCGATACGGCTCTCCGCTGTATGGGCCGCAGTCTCTCACTCTCCGTCACACAGACCTCCTGCTGGCAGGTGTTGAATGGCATCCAGAGAGGCTGAAAGCAGGCCGCGCCTGTCCTTTTATCTCCCCTCCCAGCAGGCTGTTCTGCGTGCTTTGCATTGTGTGCCCTGTAGTCCACAGCTGATCCAGCTAACAGAGTAATTTCCTCATCCAGACTACATGTCCCATAATGCATTGCTCTGTTCACCTCTCAAGGAGGAAAGAAAATCCTGACAGAGTTCAACAGACACTAGGGGGAACCAAACTCATACACAATAAACAATGAACCGTTTAACTATAATAACTATAGTAGCAACCCCTGGCTACATTATTAAGGATATCAGCAGTGCTAATGCAGAAGCATTAGTTAGAGTGAAACGTCTGCTAACAGTGACTGAGATAGAATAGTTTTTTATCTGCATCCGGAAGCAAAATGCAAGCTCACGACATATCACTTTAGTTAGCTCATTCATTAATACATTATTGGCTTTGCCTTATAAAATTGTTTATGCGCCATTCTTACAAAGTGTCTGTGTTTAAAATGCTCACAAAATCTGTTTGCAAATTAAATAGTTTTTTTCTCTCTATAAAATGTATCTCTGAAACTGCTTAGTAGATAGAATTGTTCATGACATTACCCTAAATGTAATTTTTTTTTAAATACTGTTAAAGCTGTATCAGTTTTATTTGCAAACCTTGTAAAGTTTATGGTTTATTTTATAAATTTTATTTCTGTTTCACATATATTTGCTTCCGTTTACTGCTTAGAAATTTGTAATGCACATACCTATCCTTTTTTTTGTTGCAAGAAAGAAGAATTGCCCCCCACACCATACTCCATTTCAATAGAAAATAGAAAAAAAAATCAATCTTGAGTATGCATTGAGCTGTTTATATTGATGGCTGTTTGCATTCATGGAAGGTCTTATATCTGTGGAAAAGACCACAGAGATTTTTGTTTTAAATCTTTAACCCATATCAGTAGAATTTCATTTGGAGTTTTAGGCATTTTTCTGTCCTGCAGTGAACAGTTCTCTCTGTGACAGTGCTGGTGCTTGGTGCACATCTGGATGGACTTTACCAAAGGTATGTTTTTGACCTATTGATACATTGAAATGTAAATGTATGCACTTGGGGGCTAAGAATATGCATGCATCATACATACTAGGGGGGGTACAACTGGGGGGATCCGTAGTGGAGAAGGATCTGGGGGTTTTGGTAGATCATAAGCTCAATAATAACATGCAATGCCAAGCTGCAATTTCCAAAGCGATCACAGTCCTTTCTTGTGTTTGGAGAGGTATGGACTCCAGAGAGAGAGATATAATTTTGCCCCTGTACAAATCATTAGTAAGACCTCATCTGGAAAATACAGTTCAGTTTTGGGCACCAGTTCTCAAAGAAGATATAGGGGAACTGGAGAAAGTGCAGAGAAGGGCAACCAAACTGATAAGGGACATGGAGGAGCTCAGCTATGAGTAAAAATTAGAAGAACTGAATTTATTCTCTCTGGCCAGAACCACCAGAGGTGGTTCTGGCCAGCTTTAAGAAAGGCCTGGATTATTTTCTAAATGTACATACTGACGCACTACAATATACTGCAGTAAAACTGCACGGACGTACTACACTGACACACTTCAATATACTGCAGTAAAACTGCATGGACGCACTTCACTGATACACTTCAATATACTGCGGAAAAACTGCACGGACGCACTGCACTGTTGCTGCGCTGTCACTATATTCACATTACACTGACACTCTATACTCACAATAGAATCACAATAGCACACAATAGCACACTAACTCGCTAGTAGCAATTAGGGATGAGCTTCGTGTTCGAGTCGAACATACGTTCGACTCGAACATCGGCTGTTCGATCGTTCGACGAAGATCGAACGATTTGGGCCGTTCGCGCCAAATTCGAGTGACGCGAACGGCCCACAATGCACTACGCCATCGCAGTGTCATCCAGGCGCTGTGATTGGCCAAGCATGCACTGTGACCCCGCATGCTTGGCCAATCACAGCGCCGGCAGCGAGGAGAGCAATGATTGGCCACAGGCAGGATGCCTGTGGCCAATTATTGCTGAGGGTGTTTAGTACACGCCTCACACTATAAAAGGCCGCCAGCACGGCGGCCTAGTGTAGTTTGTTCCGGAGAAGGGAAAGACAAGCATAGGCAGGGACAGTGACATTTATTTCTTTCTTGCTTAACCTGGATTCCTTTAGTTTAGGGAAAGAGAAGGATAGGTAGGGAGAGTGTCAGTGTGTTTTACTGTGTGAGTCCTTGTTTCTAGGGACAAAGAAGGAAAGTGAGGGGAATTCTCCTTGTGCTATAGTGTGCTTTAAAAAAACATTTTTTCTAGGGACAGAAAACTCTAGGTAGGGAGAGTGTCAGTTTCTTTCACTGTGCGAGTCCTTGTTTCTAGGGACAAAGAAGGAAAGTGAGGGGAATTCTCCTTGTGCTATAGTGTGCTTTAAAAAAACATTTTTTCTAGGGACAGAAAACTCTAGGTAGGGAGAGTGTCAGTTTCTTTCACTGTGCGAGTCCTTGTTTCTAGGGACAAAGAAGGAAAGTGAGGGGAATTCTCCTTGTGCTATAGTGTGCTTTAAAAAAACATTTTTTCTAGGGACAGAAAACTCTAGGTAGGGAGAGTGTCAGTTTCTTTCACTGTGCGAGTCCTTGTTTCTAGGGACAAAGAAGGAAAGTGAGGGGAATTCTCCTTGTGCTATAGTGTGCTTTAAAAAAACATTTTTTCTAGGGACAGAAAACTCTAGGTAGGGAGAGTGTCAGTTTCTTTCACTGTGCGAGTCCTTGTTTCTAGGGACAAAGAAGGAAAGTGAGGGGAATTCTCCTTGTGCTATAGTGTGCTTTAAAAAAACATTTTTTCTAGGGACAGAAAACTCTAGGTAGGGAGAGTGTCAGTTTCTTTCACTGTGCGAGTCCTTGTTTCTAGGGACAAAGAAGGAAAGTGAGGGGAATTCTCCTTGTGCTATAGTGTGCTTTAAAAAAACATTTTTTCTAGGGACAGAAAACTCTAGGTAGGGAGAGTGTCAGTTTCTTTCACTGTGCGAGTCCTTGTTTCTAGGGACAAAGAAGGAAAGTGAGGGGAATTCTCCTTGTGCTATAGTGTGCTTTAAAAAAACATTTTTTCTAGGGACAGAAAACTCTAGGTAGGGAGAGTGTCAGTTTCTTTCACTGTGCGAGTCCTTGTTTCTAGGGACAAAGAAGGAAAGTGAGGGGAATTCTCCTTGTGCTATAGTGTGCTTTAAAAAAACATTTTTTCTAGGGACAGAAAACTCTAGGTAGGGAGAGTGTCAGTTTCTTTCACTGTGCGAGTCCTTGTTTCTAGGGACAAAGAAGGAAAGTGAGGGGAATTCTCCTTGTGCTATAGTGTGCTTTAAAAAAACATTTTTTCTAGGGACAGAAAACTCTAGGTAGGGAGAGTGTCAGTTTCTTTCACTGTGCGAGTCCTTGTTTCTAGGGACAAAGAAGGAAAGTGAGGGGAATTCTCCTTGTGCTATAGTGTGTGTGAGGGGGGTTAGCTCGGTAGCGGGTGTGTGTGACCCCCTGGATGGGCTCCCCACACAAAAACAGGCCCAGCAGACGGAGGTTGTGGTTTTCAAGATCAAAAGGTGCGGTTTATTTCTCTATTTACAGTGACAAAAACACAGCAAAGCAAAAAGAAACATAAACAAAATAAATCCTGGTCAGCTTGACCTCTGACTAAACATGCAGGTTTCCCTAACTAACAACTGGGATCAGCCTGGTGCTGTCCTAGTCCCTAAGTCCCTGGTTTAGTAAATGTCCAAACAAATAGCCACACAGGCTTTGTCTCACCGCACAGGGGTTCACTCTCCCTAGACAGTCCACACAGGTCTGGGTCCAGGCATGAGCAAACACCTAATGAAGCTGGGAGTTTTTATAGAGGCCTTAAACGAGCTGACAAGCTTCAGCTGGTCTCATCAACTCCCTGCCTGCACGACGCCCAGCACTCTCCCTAGAGGTATGAATCATCCATGAGCCCACTAGCCTCAGCTGGGCTTCATCAACTCTCTCCCTAGTTGTATAAGTCGGCATAAAGCCTGAATCTGGGAGAAATATACCTACCCCCCTGGATGCAACCAGGTGACTTTACCTTCCTGCTGTCACATACCCCCCCTCTGTTTTAACCTTGGGGTTGGAACACCAGCAATCAGGCATTCATGTACTCGAGACAAAGCATCCACATTCCCCATTTGAACGCCAGGGCGATGCTTTACTGTGAAGTTGAATTCCTGTAGGGCCAGGAACCACCTATTTACTCTTCTATTTGTCTTCTTGTTTTGAGCCATCCACTTTAACGGAGCGTGATCCGTAACCATGTCAAAGTGCCTACCTAGCAGATAGTACCGAAGGGAATCTAGAGCCCACTTCACCGCTAAACACTCCTTTTCAACCGTGGCGTAATTTACCTCATGGGACTTCAACTTCCTGCTGAGGTAAATGACTGGGTGCTCTTCCCCGTTCCAGACCTGGGACAATACTGCTCCTAACCCCACATCTGACGCATCACTTTGTACGACAAAGTCTTTAGAGAAGTCAGGTGAGTACAACACTGGCTGGCTACATAAGGCTTGTTTCAAGAATTGGAATGCTGCCTCAGCCTCGGGGGTCCATTTAATCATGACCGACCCTTTCCCTTTCGTCAGGTTGGTTAGGGGCACAGCCTTAGAAGCAAAGTGGGGAATGAAGTGCCGATAATAACCCGCGATTCCCAGAAAGGCTCGTACCTGCTTCTTGCTGTTGGGACGTGGCCAACTCTGGATGGCCTCGACTTTGTTGAGTTGGGGTTTTATTACTCCCCTCCCAATGGTGTACCCAAGATATTTGGCCTCCTCCTGCCCAATGGTACACTTCTTGGGGTTAGCCGTAAACCCCGCTTCCCGAACAGAGTCCAGGACTGCTTGCACTTTTGGCAGATGTGAGGCCCAATCTGTGCTATGGACAATTACGTCATCCAGGTAAGCCGCAGCATACTTCCGATGGGGCCTCAGTATCTGGTCCATTTTCCGCTGGAATGTGGCCGGCGCATTCTGTAACCCGAACGGCATTCTCTTATATTGGAACGCCCCGTCTGGGGTTACAAATGCGGTTTTCTCTTTGGCCGACTTGGCCAGGGGAATTTGCCAATACCCTTTTGTGAGGTCAAGAGTCGTCATGTATCGGGCTGTTCCCATCCGGTCGATCAACTCATCTATACGTGGCATGGGGTAGGTGTCAAATTTTGTAACTTTGTTCAACTGACGAAAATCGTTACAAAATCGCCAGCTCCCATCCGGTTTAGGCACCAACACAATGGGACTAGACCAATCACTTTGGGACTCCTCTATCACCCCTAAGTTCAGCATTTTCTGTACTTCCTCCCGTATTGCCTCCCGTCGGGCCTCTGGGATCCGATAGGGTTTTAACTTCACCCTTTCACCGGGCGGGGTAATAATATCATGCTCTACCCCAGATGTTTGTCCCGGCAGCTCAGAGAACACCTCCTTGTTGCGAAGCACAAACTCCTTAACCTCCTGTTGTTGGGGTTGTGACAAGGTGGCTGCTATTCCAACCTCCGGAATCACGCAACCAGTTTGAGCTGGTGACCAAGTTTCTGCGACTAGGGACTCTCTATCCCTCCAGGCTTTCAACAGATTAACGTGATAGATCTGTTCGGGCTTTCGCCTTCCTGGTTGTCTGACCTTGTAATTCACTTCGCTCACTTTTTCCATTATCTCGTAGGGGCCTTGCCATTTGGCAAGGAATTTACTTTCAACCGTAGGGACAAGTACCAATATCCTATCCCCCGGGGAAAAGGTACGGGTCTTGGCTCCACGGTTGTACACTCTCTGCTGTGCCAACTGCGCTTGGGCCAAATGTTCCTTCACGATGGGCATTACCTGTGCAATTCGATCTTGCATCAGGGTGACATGCTCAATCACACTCCTGTGGGGAGAACTCTCACTTTCCCAAGTTTCCTTGGCAATATCCAACAGCCCTCTTGGGTGTCTCCCATACAGTAACTCAAAGGGGGAGAATCCCGTAGAGGATTGGGGCACCTCCCTAATAGCAAACATCAAATAAGGAAGTAGACAGTCCCAATCCTTTCCATCTCTATCCACCACTTTCTTCAACATTTGTTTTAGGGTTTTGTTGAATCTTTCAACCAGCCCATCGGTTTGGGGGTGATACACAGACGTACGCAATTGCGTCACTTTGAACAATTTACACAGCTCTTTCATAACCCGGGACATAAAGGGTGTACCTTGGTCCGTAAGCAGTTCTTTACAAATACCCACCCGGCTAAAAACAAGAGATAGCTCTTTGGCTATGGTTTTGGCCGAGGTATTTCGGAGAGGGATCGCTTCTGGATAACGGGTGGCATAGTCCATTATAACTAATATGTACTGGTGCCCCCTAGCGGACTTGATTATAGGACCTACCAAATCCATTGCGATCCTCTCAAACGGGACCTCAATGATGGGTAGAGGGACCAGCGGGCTACGGAAATGTGGCATCGGGGCCGACCTCTGACACACAGGGCAGGAGGAACAATAATTTTCTATGTCCTTCATCACCCCAGGCCAATAGAATCTCTGTAATACCCTCTCTCGGGTTTTCTCTGTCCCCAGATGACCTCCAAGAATGTGCCCATGGGCCAACTCCAACACCAACTTCCTGTAAGGTTTGGGCACCACAAGCTGCTCAACGGTTTCTTCTGCCCTTTTTGCCACCCGATACAGTAGGTCCTTCTCTACGCTGAAGTATGGGTAAGTGCAGGTATTATCTGGGTTCACTAACTCGCCATCTATTTCCACTACGTTTTCCCGTGCCTTTATTAGGGCGGGGTCTTTTAACTGTTCTGTGGCAAAATTTTCCCTGTGAACCTCAAGATCAGAAAACTCCACAGACGGTAGGTTTTCGTCTGAGGAGGTGGGCTCCTCTCCAGTTTCTTGAGTCTCGCCTGCCAATACTGGCAAGGGAAATTCTGGAGAGTCCTCACCACTCTAAGAGGAGTTCTGGCTATCACCTTCCTGGTACATAGGGGCACCAGTGGGGGGCTCAGGATCATCCCACAGTTCCCAGAACTTCGGAAAATCCCTTCCCACAATGGCATCATGCGGTAGTTGAGATACTAACCCCACTGGATGAGAGAGGGTACCTTTGGGGGTCTTGAAACACACTGTAGTCACTGGATACTCTCGGGTGTCCCCATGCACACAAATAACAGCTACCTTGCTATTCCCAGAGACCTCTGTTTTAACTAATTCAGCCTTTATCAGGGTCACAAGGCTACCTGAATCCAGAAATACCACAACATTTCTACCATTAATACACATTTTGCATAAATGTTTCTCAGTTCCCCGAATGGCAGTGCATGCGACTGTCGCACACAGCGACTGACGTCTGTCCGTCAGAAAGTCACATTGCATGGGTTCCTCCACAACCGGGCAATTTGCTGCAATATGTCCCGCTTGCCGGCAGCGGTAGCAAACAATCCTTTTGGCTGCCTCTTGAGCCCCCGACTTCCCAGGCTGTTCTCGCCAAACCCTGGGCAGAGCTCCTACCCTCTCACTCTCTCCACCCTCACCCCTTGGAATCATCCCTTCCGCCCCTGGGGATGGTCTGGTCTTAGGGTGGAAAGTCCGAGAGTCTCTGGAAGAGGCCGTCAGGTTCTCTGCAGCCAAGTATCTCTCTACACGATCCACAAGTTTACCGGCCGTTTCTGGGTCTCCATGGCTTACCCACTTTTGAATGGCGGTAGGAAGAGCTCTCAAGAAACGATCCATCACAACACGTTCCACAATCTCCGGTGCGGACAAAGTCTCTGGCTGTAGCCACTTCCTGCTCAGGTGAATGAGATCATACATTTGAGACCTGGGGGGTTTTCCAAGCTGGAAAGTCCAGTTATGCACACGCTGAGCCCGGACAGCCAGGGTGACACCCAGCCTTGCCAATATTTCAGCTTTTAGCATCACATAGTCTTTTGCTTGGTCAGGCTCTAGGTCATAGTAAGCTTTCTGCGATTCACCAGTTAACAGAGGAGCCACCAGTCCAGCCCACTGCTCCTCAGGCCACTTTTCTCTTTCAGCAGTCCTTTCAAATGTGGTCAAAAATACCTCTGGATCATCCTCTCCAGTCATTTTTGTCAATAAACGACTCACCCCAAAGGACGCGGTATTAGTGGGACGGCTTTCCTCACTGGTCTGCGGACGTTGCTGCATTACTGCTTCCATCTGTTGTTGTAGTCTCTGCTCTTGCTTCTGCAACAGGTCTATGAAGCGGGCCTCAGATTGCTGCTGGGCTTGTTGCTGGGCTGCGAAGCTCTGTTGTTGAGCTGCAAGGCTCTTTTGCAAACCTGCATTTGTCTGCTGTTGATTGGCATTTGCTAGAGCCAGCTGTTTCAGTATCTCCTCCATGCTGGCTTAAAAAAAACTGCCACTGGTTCTCCACCAACTGTGAGGGGGGTTAGCTCGGTAGCGGGTGTGTGACCCCCTGGATGGGCTCCCCACACAAAAACAGGCCCAGCAGACGGAGGTTGTGGTTTTCAAGATCAAAAGGTGCGGTTTATTTCTCTATTTACAGTGACAAAAACACAGCAAAGCAAAAAGAAACATAAACAAAATAAATCCTGGTCAGCTTGACCTCTGACTAAACATGCAGGTTTCCCTAACTAACAACTGGGATCAGCCTGGTGCTGTCCTAGTCCCTAAGTCCCTGGTTTAGTAAATGTCCAAACAAATAGCCACACAGGCTTTGTCTCACCGCACAGGGGTTCACTCTCCCTAGACAGTCCACACAGGTCTGGGTCCAGGCATGAGCAAACACCTAATGAAGCTGGGAGTTTTTATAGAGGCCTTAAACGAGCTGACAAGCTTCAGCTGGTCTCATCAACTCCCTGCCTGCACGACGCCCAGCACTCTCCCTAGAGGTATGAATCATCCATGAGCCCACTAGCCTCAGCTGGGCTTCATCAACTCTCTCCCTAGTTGTATAAGTCGGCATAAAGCCTGAATCTGGGAGAAATATACCTACCCCCCTGGATGCAACCAGGTGACTTTACCTTCCTGCTGTCACATGTGCTTTAAAAAAACATTTTTTCTAGGGACAGAAAACTCTAGGTAGGGAGAGTGTCAGTTTCTTTCACTGTGCGAGTCCTTGTTTCTAGGGACAAAGAAGGAAAGTGAGGGGAATTCTCCTTGTGCTATAGTGTGCTTTAAAAAAACATTTTTTCTAGGGACAGAAAACTCTAGGTAGGGAGAGTGTCAGTTTCTTTCACTGTGCGAGTCCTTGTTTCTAGGGACAAAGAAGGAAAGTGAGGGGAATTCTCCTTGTGCTATAGTGTGCTTTAAAAAAACATTTTTTCTAGGGACAGAAAACTCTAGGTAGGGAGAGTGTCAGTTTCTTTCACTGTGCGAGTCCTTGTTTCTAGGGACAAAGAAGGAAAGTGAGGGGAATTCTCCTTGTGCTATAGTGTGCTTTAAAAAAACATTTTTTCTAGGGACAGAAAACTCTAGGTAGGGAGAGTGTCAGTTTCTTTCACTGTGCGAGTCCTGGTTTCTAGGGACAAAGAAGGAAAGTGAGGGGAATTCTCCTTGTGCTATAGTGTGCTTTAAAAAAACATTTTTTCTAGGGACAGAAAACTCTAGGTAGGGAGAGTGTCAGTTTCTTTCACTGTGCGAGTCCTTGTTTCTAGGGACAAAGAAGGAAAGTGAGGGGAATTCTCCTTGTGCTATAGTGTGCTTTAAAAAAACATTTTTTCTAGGGACAGAAAACTCTAGGTAGGGAGAGTGTCAGTTTCTTTCACTGTGCGAGTCCTTGTTTCTAGGGACAAAGAAGGAAAGTGAGGGGAATTCTCCTTGTGCTATAGTGTGCTTTAAAAAAACATTTTTTCTAGGGACAGAAAACTCTAGGTAGGGAGAGTGTCAGTTTCTTTCACTGTGCGAGTCCTTGTTTCTAGGGACAAAGAAGGAAAGTGAGGGGAATTCTCCTTGTGCTATAGTGTGCTTTAAAAAAACATTTTTTCTAGGGACAGAAAACTCTAGGTAGGGAGAGTGTCAGTTTCTTTCACTGTGCGAGTCCTTGTTTCTAGGGACAAAGAAGGAAAGTGAGGGGAATTCTCCTTGTGCTATAGTGTGCTTTAAAAAAACATTTTTTCTAGGGACAGAAAACTCTAGGTAGGGAGAGTGTCAGTTTCTTTCACTGTGCGAGTCCTTGTTTCTAGGGACAAAGAAGGAAAGTGAGGGGAATTCTCCTTGTGCTATAGTGTGCTTTAAAAAAACATTTTTTCTAGGGACAGAAAACTCTAGGTAGGGAGAGTGTCAGTTTCTTTCACTGTGCGAGTCCTTGTTTCTAGGGACAAAGAAGGAAAGTGAGGGGAATTCTCCTTGTGCTATAGTGTGCTTTAAAAAAACATTTTTTCTAGGGACAGAAAACTCTAGGTAGGGAGAGTGTCAGTTTCTTTCACTGTGCGAGTCCTTGTTTCTAGGGACAAAGAAGGAAAGTGAGGGGAATTCTCCTTGTGCTATAGTGTGCTTTAAAAAAACATTTTTTCTAGGGACAGAAAACTCTAGGTAGGGAGAGTGTCAGTTTCTTTCACTGTGCGGGTCCTTGTTTCTAGGGACAAAGAAGGAAAGTGAGGGGAATTCTCCTTGTGCTATAGTGTGCTTTAAAAAAACATTTTTTCTAGGGACAGAAAACTCTAGGTAGGGAGAGTGTCAGTTTCTTTCACTGTGCGAGTCCTTGTTTCTAGGGACAAAGAAGGAAAGTGAGGGGAATTCTCCTTGTGCTATAGTGTGCTTTAAAAAAACATTTTTTCTAGGGACAGAAAACTCTAGGTAGGGAGAGTGTCAGTTTCTTTCACTGTGCGAGTCCTTGTTTCTAGGGACAAAGAAGGAAAGTGAGGGGAATTCTCCTTGTGCTATAGTGTGCTTTAAAAAAACATTTTTTTCTAGGGACAGAAAACTCTAGGTAGGGAGAGTGTCAGTTTCTTTCACTGTGCGAGTCCTTGTTTCTAGGGACAAAGAAGGAAAGTGAGGGGAATTCTCCTTGTGCTATAGTGTGCTAAAGCATTCCTCATCAACCATCTTTGAAATCCTTGTTTTTTGGACAGTCAGGGAAATTGTCGTTGTGCTATTCTGTGCAAAAGCAATCATCCTCAACCATATTTAGAAATCCTTAAGTAAAGGGACAGAGAAGGACACCTGAAGGTAGCCCTTATTGCTTTTTTCCCATCTCCCTGCAGGCCATCTATTAGAATGTCTGGAAGGCAAACAAGGAGAGGCAGACAGTCAGGAGGCAATAAAAGAGGGCAAGCAGGCTCTGTGTCTGGGGGCAACAGTGCTGGTCGTGGACGCGGTGCATTGTCATCAGCACATGGCCATGGGACACGCTTGTCCTTCTTTTCGGCAGCTGGACATGTTGAGCCACATCATGCCGAAGACTTGGTAGAGTGGATGACCAAGCCCTCCTCCTCCTCCTCATCCTCTCTCACCCAGGCTCAGGGTACTGGCAAAGCAGCTGCCAAAGCGTCCTCTTCCCTGGTATCAATGTCAGACTCATCATCAGTCACTCCTTCCCTAGACCCACCATGTCCTCCTCCTGAGGAGTCCCCCGAACTGTTTGAGCACAGTGTTGGGTACATGCTCCAGGAGGATGCCCAGCGTTTCGAAGGGTCTGATGATGAAACCCAGCTACAGGAAGGCAGTAGCGTGAGAGCAGACAGAGGGGATGCTCAAGAAGGACACCAATCTGGCAGTCATGTTCCAGCAGCTGCAGCATACTGCCAGATTGGCTCCAGTGATGAGGAGGGAGGGGATGATGAGGTCACTGACTCCACGTGGGTGCCTAATAGGAGAGAGGAGGAGGAGGAGGATGAGGAGGAGGCACATCTCCAACGAGGCAGGATGCCCTTTGGTGGCCAGCGTAAGGGCAGTACACCGACGGAATCACACCGCAGAGCTCCGCCTGTGCAGGGCGCTGCCTCTGCCCGTCATTCAAAAAGTTCCTTGGTGTGGGCCTTTTTTGAGGCTAGTGCATCAGATCGCACAGCTGCTGTTTGCAACATATGTCTCAAGCGTATATCGCGTGGCCAAAACATCAGCCGCTTGGGTACCACATGCCTGACCAGACATATGTTGACCTGCCATGCAGCTCGTTGGCAAGCCTACCTCAAAGACCCACACCAAAGAACAAAGCGGACCTCTCCTTGCACCGCATCAGCTGGGATCTCCAACCCCACTATAACTTCAGTCCTCTCTGAAACATGCACTGAGAGGAATGAAGGTGTAGAATTAGGTGTGTCACAGCCAAGTACTTGCGGCCACTCTGCTAGCAGTACACCGACGTCCGATTCTAGCAGGCAAATTTCCCTGCCCCAGCTGCTGGACCGTCGAAAGAAGTTCACTCCCAGCCATCCACATGCCCAGCGGTTGAATGCTAGCTTGGCTAAATTGCTAGCGCTTCAACTGCTGCCTTTTCAGTTGGTAGACTCGGCCCCCTTCCGTGAGTTTGTGCAATGTGCGGTTCCTCAGTGGCAGCTTCCCAAACGCCACTTTTTCTCACGGAAGGCTATTCCGGCTCTCTACCGGCATGTGGAAGGCAATGTCTTGGCCTCGCTGGACAGGGCGGTCAGCGGTAAGGTGCATATTACCGCTGACTCATGGTCCAGCAGGCATGGACAGGGACGTTACCTTTCTTTCACGGCCCATTGGGTCACTCTTTTGGCAGCTGGGAAGGATGCAGGACAAGGTGCAGTAGTGTTGGAGGTTGTTCCACCGCCACGCCTCCAAAATGCTACTACTGGTTGTGACACACCTCTCTCCTCCACCCCCTCCTCTTCTTCTTCCTCCATGGCCTCTTCCTGTGGTTTGTCCTATGAACCAGCGGTGCTCCGTAGCCGTTCATGGGGCTACGCAAGTACGCAGGCAAAAAGATGCCATGCCGTGCTTGCGCTGGTGTGTTTGGGGGACAGAAGCCACACTGGGGCAGAGGTCCTGTCTGCTCTGCAGGGCCAGGCCGAGAGGTGGTTGACGCCACGCCAGCTTAAGCCAGGAATGGTGGTTTGCGACAATGGCACCAACCTCCTCTCCGCCCTCCGACAGGGACAACTGACCCATGTGCCCTGTGTGGCTCACGTCCTTAACCTGGTGGTGCAGCGGTTCTTGGGCAGGTACCCGGGCTTACAGGATGTCCTGAGGCAGGCCAGGAAAGTCTGTGTGCATTTCCGCAGATCTTATAATGCCAGTGCTCGCCTGGCTGAGCTGCAAAAGGAGTTGAACCTGCCCAAGAACCGCCTTATATGTGACATGCCCACCAGGTGGAACTCAACGTTGGCCATGCTGCAGCGGCTGCACACGCAGCAGAGGGCCATCAATGAGTACCTGTGCGACTACGGCACCAGGACAGGGTCAGGGGAGCTTGGTTTTTTTTCTCCACGCCAGTGGGGCATGATCAGGGATGCATGCACTGTCCTGGCACCATTTGAGGAGGCCACGAGGATGGTGAGCAGTGACAGTGCATGCATCAGTGACACTGTACCTCTTGTCCACCTGTTGGAGCACACGCTGCGTGGAATAATGGACAGGGCACTTGAGGCAGAACAGAGGCAGGAAGAGGAGGACTTCCTTGCCTCTCAAGGCCCCCTTTACCCAGACAGTGTTCCTTCTGTCCCACCCATCGCACAGGAAGAGGAGGAGGAGGAGGAGGAGGAGGAGGATTGTGTCAGCATGGAGGTGGAGGCTGGCACTCAGCATCATCAGCAGCAGTCTTTTAGGGATGATTTACAGTCCCAAGAAACCAGTGGACTTGTACATGGCTGGGAGGAGGTGGCTGCGGATCATGTCGTCCTTAGTGACCCAGAGGACTCCGGAGCGAATGCCTCAGCAAACCTACGCTGCATGGCCTCCCTGATCCTGCAAAGTCTGCGGAAGGATCCTCGTATTCTTCGGATCAAGGAGAGGGACCATTACTGGCTGGCCACTCTCCTTGATCCACGGTACAAGGGTAAGGTTGCGGACCTTATGTTACCTTCGCAGAGGGAGCAGAGGATGAGACAACTCCGGGAGGCCTTGCAGAAAGGTCTGTGCAACGCGTTCCCAGAGACTGGGAGGTTACAAACTCCTGGTCCTGGACAACGAGTTGCTGAGGCTTCGGCCAGTCAAAGAAGGAGCGGTGGGGAAGGTGGCCGTCTGACCGATGCGTTCAGACAATTCTTTAGTCCGCAGCCCCAAAGTATGATCGGTTCCAGCAACCATCGCCAGCGTCTGATAAACATGGTGCAGGAATATCTAGGGGCAAGGTCAGACTTGGACACCTTCCCCACCGAAAATCCTCTGGCTTACTGGGTCTTGAGGATGGATCACTGGCCAGAGCTTGCACAGTATGCAATTGAGCTACTGGCCTGTCCTGCATCCAGCGTTCTTTCGGAACGCACATTCAGTGCTGCTGGAGGATTTGTCACGGATCACAGGGTGCGCCTGTCCACCGACTCGGTTGATCGACTGACTTTCATCAAGATGAACCAGTCTTGGATCACCACCAGCTACCACACACCTGATGCTGATATAACAGACTAATTGATTTTAACATGTCACATCCCTTCAAGACTGATGCTGATGCTGAGTGCCTGTGCTGTTATGTTGACTGGCTATCCTCCTCCTCCGAGTCCTCAATGATACGATTGATGATGATAGCTTGGAAGATCATTTTTGTTTATGGGTGCCACCACCAGTGGCTAAGGCCCAATTTTTCAGCCCCTGTTTTACAGGGGCGTGTAATTACAATTTTTTTAGCAATAATTTGCCATAGGGCTCATTGCTGTGCTCCAAGTACAGTATCTGTGAGGGGTTGGAGTGTTGTGGCACCAGTGCCTAAGGCCCAATTTTTCAGCCCCTGTTTAAAAGGGGCGTGTCATTACAATTTTTGAAGCAATACTTTGCAACAGGGCTCATTGCTGTGCTCCAAGTACAGTATCTGTGAGGGGTTGTAGTGTTGTGCCACCAGTGCCTAAGGCCCAATTTTTCAGCCCCTGTTTAACAGGGGCGTGTCATTACAATTTTTAAAGCAATACTTTGCAACAGGGCTCATTGCTGTGCTCCAAGTACAGTATCTGTGAGGGGTTGTAGTGTTGTGCCACCAGTGCCTAAGGCCCAATTTTTCAGCCCCTGTTCAACAGGGGCATGCAATTACAATTCTTGATCTAATAATTCACAGCAGGGCCCATTGCTGCACCCACCAAGAGTAACTGTCAGGGCTTACAGTGTTGTGGCACCAGCACCACCATCAAAGGCCCAATTTTTACTACCACTGTTCAACAATTATATGTAATTAAAATTCCTGATATAATAGTTGACAGCAGGGCGTTCCAGCACCAACCAAGAGTAACTGTGAGTGCTTACAGTGTTGTGCCAACACCAACAACTAAGGGGCCTATTTCTGCAGAGTATATACGGCAGGTCCCTACTTTCAAACATCCAACTTACAAACGACTCCTACTTGCAAACGCAAGAAGACAACAGGAAGTGAGAGGAAATCTACCACTAGGAAGGAAAATTCTCTCCTGTAAGAATAAATATGGGAGAAAGGTGTCTCCTCTGTACTGATGCTTTATCAGCAATCCTTGTTTCAAGAAAAACACCACATTTCAAAAACAGTTGTCATTGGGACGGAAAGTGAGGTGAAATGTTCTGAACAGGGGCACAGACAGCAAAACAAATGTTACAGGGGTGATAACCCTTACCTATGTTTTCCAAAAAGTTTAAAAATAGATTTTTGGGCTGGAGCTACACTTCAACAATGTACCTGTTCAAAATTACAAACACATTCTACATAAGAACAAACCTACAGTCCCTGTCTTGTATGCACCGCCTGTATACGGCTGTTCAGAGTATATAGGGCCTTTTTTATTTTATGTGCGGGGTTCCCCTTAATATCCATACAAGACCCAAAGGGGCTGGTAATGGGCTGGGGTAGGGGGGGGGGGGGGTCATGGGGTAGCTATGCCATTTTTCTTAAAGATTTTCATCCATATTACCGGGACCAGACATTACATTAAAGCCGCAAGCAGTTTTAAATGGCTTTTTTTTCCTTTAGAAGTGTCATTTTGTGCAGGGACAGTTCTAAACACGGGAAACACGTGGCACTTCACAGGCATACTTTAGACACCCCCCAGGTACGATATTTAAAGGAATATTTGACTTTTTTTTTTTCACTTTATGCATCATTAAAATGACTGCTCCCGAAAAACGACCGTTTTTATAACTTCTTTTTGCATTGATACATGTCCCCTGGTGCAGAACCCGGGTTCCCAAACCCTTTTTAGGACAATAACATGCATAATAGTTGTTATAATTAGCACTTTAGAATTCGAACGTTCGCATCCATTGTATTTAATAGGGTTCTAATGTTCGTACGAACTTTCGGTCCGTTCGCGGGTTCTGGTGCGAACCGAACCCGGGGGTGTTCGGCTCATCACTAGTAGCAATGAACAGAGCCCTGTTCTATCAATCTCCATGCAAATACCACACCGCAAAAGGTTCTTCTGGGAAGGAACTACGGAAGGGCAACTACATGGCAAATTAAGTTTAATGTAGACAAATTTAAAATAATGCATTTTGGTGGCAAAAATATAATTTGCAATCTATTCACTGGGGGTGAACCTCTGGGGGAATCTAGAATGGAACAGGACATGGGGGTCCTGGTAGATCAGGGATATGCAATTAGCGGACCTCCAGCTGTTGCCAAACTACAAGTCCCATGAGGCATAGCAAGACTCTGACAGCCACAAGCATGATCTCCAAAGGCAGAGGAATGATGGGACTTGTAGTTTGGCAACAGCTGGAGGTCCGCTAATTGCTTATCCCTGTGGTAGATGATAGGCTCAGTTATGGTATGAAATGGCAAGCTGCTGCTAACAAATTAAACAGAATATTGGAATGCATTAAAAAGGGGATTAACTCCAGTGATAAAGGGATAATTCTCCCACTTTACAAGACTTTGGTCCGGCCGCATCTAGAGTATGCTGTTCAGTTCTGGGCACCAGTCCTCAGGAAGGATGTACTGGAAATGGAGCGAGTACAAAGAAGGGCAACAAAAATAATAAAGGGTCTGGAAGATAATAGTTATGAAGAAAGGTTGCGAGCACTGAACTTATTCTCTCTGGAGAAGAGACGCTTGAGAGGGGATATGATTTCAATTTGAAAATACCATACTGGTGACCCCACAATAGGGATAAAACTTTTTTGTGGAAGGGAGTTTAATAAGACACGTGGCCACTCATTAAAATTAGAAGAAAATAGGATTAACCTTAAATTGTGTAGAGGGTTCTTTACTGTAAGAGCGGCAAGGATGTGGAATTCCCTTCAACAGGCGGTGGTTTCAGCGAGGGGCATCGATAGTTTAAAAAAACTATTAGATAAGCACCTGAACGACCGCAACATACAGGAATATACAATGTAATACTGACATATAATCACAAACATAGGTTGGACTTGATAGACTTGTGTCTTTTTTCAACTTCCCCTACTATGTAACTAATAGTGTGGGGTGGGTCTATGAGCAATAAGCCATTATTGGCCTAAGTCAACATGACTTTCTCCAATCGTGGCTCTGACAGTGTTCTGTGCCTGAATGGGCAAAGCCTTTATTGCTTCAGCCAATCGGGGCTTAGAATGCACCGGGCAATGCGCAATGCACTGTGAAGCGTTTTTCAGGCCGAACAGACGGTTGAACGCCCTGCCAATTTGGGTGTTCGCTAAACGGGTGAACAGCCAATGTTCGGGCCGAACTTATGCTCAGCCTGAACTGTTGGCCAAACACTAGGGATGAGCTTCGAGTTCGAGTCGAACCCATGTTCGACTCGAACATCGCCTGTTCGGTTGTTCGCCGAATTGCGAACATTATGGGCCGTTCGCGCCAAATTCGAGTGGCGCATCACGGCCCATAATTCACTGCAGCATCGCAGTGCATTGCTGACTGATGATTGGCCAAGCGTGCGCTATGACCCGCATGCTTTGGCCAACTACAGCGCAGAAAAAACGGAGAGCCATAATTGGCCAAAGCCAGGGTGGCTTTGGCCAATTATGTCTCAGGGGGTTTAGTACACGCCCCACACTATATAAGGCCACCTCCGTGGCGGCCTTGTGTAGTGTGTTGCGGTGGTTAAAGAGAGAACTTACAGAGAGAGAGAGAGAGAGACAGTGTCATTTATATTGAGTTATATAGAGCAGGCAGGCGAGTCAGTTAGCTGCAGTTACAGTGTGTAGAGGATATATATGCATCCTAGGTGTTGTATATATATTTATACACTGTATTCAGTTTAGCTAGATCCGTTCCTGTTATTCTCTATACTGACAGGCTGGCAGGTGATTGTGCTAGCTGCAGTGTTTCACTTAGTGTATTATGTCCTTTGCACAGTGTGCACCTAAAAATACCTGAAGACAATTGCTGGTGTTCTGATCATATTAAAACCACAGGCAGCTTCAGTATTTACAGTTAGTGTACTGTCTCCTTTGCACAGTGTGCACCTAAAAATACCCAAAGACAATTGCTGGTGTTCTGATCATATTAATACCACAGGCAGCTTCAGTATTTACAGTTAGTGTACTGTGTCCTTTGCACAGTGTGCACCTAAAAATACCTGAAGACAATTGCTGGTGTTCTGATCATATTAATACGACAGGCAGGCAGCTTCAGTATTTACTGTTAGTGTACTGTGTCCTTTGCACAGTGTGCACCCAAAAATACCTGAAGACAATTGCTGGTGTTCTGATCATATTAATACCACAGGCAGGCAGTTGATTCTGCTAGCTGCAGTATAATCAGTATATATACATCCCAGCTTTGTGCAGCTACATCTCACTGGAGGCCATTAGTATGTCTGGAAGGCCAACAAGGAGAGGCAGACAGTCACGAACCAATAAAAGAGGGCAAGCAGGCTCTGTGTCTAGAGGCAACAGTGCTGGTCGTGGACACGGTGCATCCTCATCAGCACGTGGCCGTGGGACACGCTTGTCCTTCTTTTCGGCAGCTGGCCATGTTGAGCCGCAACATCCCGAAGACTTGGTAGAGTGGATGACCAATCTGTCCTCATCCTCCTCATCCTCTCTCACCCAGGCTAAGGGTACTTTGTCTGGCAAAGCAGCTGCCAACGGGGCCTCTTCCTTTGGCTCAATGGCATCAGTCACTCCTTCCCTAGCCCCACCATTTCCTCCTGAGGAGTCCCCTGAACTGTTTGACCACAGTGTTGGGTACATGCTCCAGGAGGATGCCCAGCGTTTTGAAGGCTTCAATGATGGTACCCAGCTAGAGGAAGGCAGTAACGTGAGCCCAGAAAGAGGGGGTTACCAACAAGGACAGCAATCTGGCAGTCATGTTCCCCCAGCTGCAGCATACTGCCAGATTTGCTCCAGTGATGAGGAGGGAGGGGATGATGAGGTCACTGACTCCATGTGGGTGCCTGATAGGAGAGAGGAGGAGGAGGAGGCACATCTCCAACGAGGCAGGATGCCCTCTAGGTGCCAGTTTAAGGGCAGCCAACCGACTGCATCACACCGCAGTGTTCCGCATGTTAAGGGCGCTGCTGTCTCTGCTCGTTATTCCAAAAGATCTTTGGTGTGGGCTTTTTTTAGATGTGTGCAGCAGATCGCACCGTTGCTATTTGCAACATACAGTGGGGCAAAAAAGTATTTAGTCAGCCACCAATTGTGCAAGTTCTCCCACTTAAAAAGATGAGAGTCCTGTAATTGTCATCATAGGTAAACCTCAAGTATGAGAGACAAAATATGGAAACAAATCCAGACAATCACATTGTGTGATTTGGAAAGAATTTATTTGCATATTATGGTGGAAAATAAGTATTTGGTCAGCTACAAACAAGCAAGATTTCTGGCTCTAACAGACCTGTATCTTCTTCTTTAAGAGGCTCCTCTGTCCTCCACTCATTACCTGTTTTAATGGCACCTGTTTGAACTTGTAATCAGTATAAAAGACACCTGTCCACGACCTCAAACAGTCACACTCCAAATTCCACTATGGTGAAGACCAAAGAGCTGTCGAAGGACACCAGAAACAAAATTGTAGACCTGCACCAGGCTGGAAAGACTGAATCTGCAATAGGCAAGCAGCTTGGTGTGAAGAAATCAACTGTGGGAGCAATAATTAGAAAATGGAAGACATACAAGACTACTGATAATCTCCCTCGATCTGGGGCTCCACGCAAGATCTCACCCGTGGGGTCAAAATGATCACAAGAACGGTGAGCAAAAATCCCATAACCACACGGGGGGACCTAGTGAATGACCTGCAGAGAGCTGGGACCAACCTAACAAAGGCTACCATCAGTAACACACTACGCTGCCAGGTACTCAGATCCTGCAGTGCCAGACGTGTCCCCCTGCTTAAGCCAGTACATGTCCGGGCCCGTCTGAGGTTTGCTAGAGAGCATTTGGATGATCCAGAAGAGGATTGGGAGAATATCATATGGTCAGATGAAACCAAAGTAGAACTGTTTGGTAGAAACACAACTCGTCGTGTTTGGAGGAGAGAGAATGCTGAGTTGCAACCAAAGAACACCATACCTACTGTGAAGCATGGGGGTGGCAACATCATGCTTTGGGGCTGTTTCTCTGCAAAGGGAACAGGACGACTGATCCGTGTACATGAAAAAATGAATGGGGCCATGTATCGTGAGATTCTGAGTGCAAACCTCCTCCCATCAGCAAGGGCAATGAAGATGAAACGTGGCTGGGTCATTCAGCATGACAATGATCCCAAAAACACCGCCCGGGCAATGAAGGAGTGGCTTCGTAAGAAGCATTTCAAGGTCTGGAGTGGCCTAGCCAGTCTCCAGATCTCAACCCCATAGAAAACCTTTGGAGGGAGTTGAAAGTCCGTGTTGCCCAGCGACAGCCCCAAAACATCACTGCTCTAGAGGAGATCTGCATGGAGGAATGGGCCAACATACCAGCAACAGTGTGTGACAACCTTGTGAAAACTTACAGAAAACGTTTGACCTCTGTCATTGCCAACAAAGGATATATAACAAAGTATTGAGATGAACTTTTGATATTGACCAAATACTTATTTTCCACCATAATTTGCAAAAAAAATCTTTCCAAATCAGACAATGTGATTGTCTGGATTTGTTTCCACATTTTGTCTCTTATAGTTGAGGTTTACCTATGATGACAATTACAGGCCTCTCTCATCTTTTTAAGTGGGAGAACTTGCACAATTGGTGGCTGACTAAATACTTTTTTGCCCCACTGTATGTCTGAAGCGTATTTCGCGTGGCCAAAACATGAGCCGCTTGGGCACCACGTGCTTGACCAGACATATGTTGACCTGCCATGCAGTCTGCTAGCAAGCATACAAAAAAGACGCACACCAAAGAACAAAGCAGACCTCTCCTTGCTCCTCATCAGCTGGGATCTCCAACCCCACTATATCTTCAGTCCTCTCTGAAACCTGCACTGAGAGGAATGAAGGTGTAGAATTAAGTGTGTCACAGCCAAGTACTTGCGGGCAATCTGCTATCGGTACACCAACGTCAGATTGTACCAGGCAAATTTCCCTGCCCCAGCTGCTGCACCGCCAAAAGAAGTTCGCTCCCAGCCATCCACATGCCCAGCGGTTGAATGCTAGCTTGGCTAAATTGCTAGCATTTCAACTGCTGCTTTTTCAGTTGGTAGACTCTGCCCCCTTCCGTGAGTTTGTGGAATGTGCGGTTCCTCAGTGGCAGGTTCCCAAATGCTACTTTTTCTCACGGAAGGCGATTCCAGCTCTCTACCGGCATGTGGAAGGCAATGTCTTGGCCTCGCTGGACAGGGCGGTCAGCGGTAAGGTGCATATTACCGCTGACTCATGGTCCAGCAGACATGGACAGGGACGTTACCTATCTTTCACGGCGCATTGGGTGACTCTGCTGGCAGCTGGGAAGGATGCAGGACAAGGTGCAGTAGTGTTGGAGGTTGTTCTGCCACCACACCTCCAAAATGGTACTACTGGTGATTCTGACCCATCTCTCTCCTCCACCCCCTCCTCTTCTTCTTCCTCCATGGCCTCTTCCTGTGCTTCATCCTTGGAACCAGAGGTGCTCCGTAGGCGTTCAAGGGGCTACGCAAGTACGCAGGCAAAAAGATGCCATGCGGTGCTTGAGCTGGTGTGCTTGGGGGACAGGAGCCACACTGGGGCAGAGATTCTGTCAGCTCTGCAGGGGCAGGCTCTGAGGTGGTTGACGCCACGCCAGCTTAAGTCAGGAATGATGGTTTGCGACAATGGCACCAATCTCCTCTCCACCCTCCGACAGGGACACCTGACCCATGTGCCCTGTTTGGCTCACGTCCTTAACTTGGTGGTGCAGCGGTTCTTGGGCAGGTACCCAGGCTTACAGGAGGTCCTGAAGCAGGCAAGGAAACTCTGTGTGCATTTCCGCCAGTCATATAATCCCGAGAACCGCCTAATCTGTGACATGCCCACCAGGTGGAACTCTACGTTGGCCATGCTGCAGCGGCTGCACACGCAGCAGAGGGCCATCAATGAAAATCTGGCACCAGGACAGGGTCAGGGGAGCTTGGATTTTTTCCCCACGCCAGTGGGCCGTGATCAGGGATGCATGCACTGTCCTGGCACCATTTGAGGAGGCCACGAGGATGGTGAGCAGTGACAGTGCATGCATCAGTGACACTGTCCCTCTTGTCCACCTATTGGAGCACACGCTGCGTGGAATAATGGACAGGGCACTTGAGGCAGAACAGAGGGAGGAAGAGGAGGACTTCCTTACCTCTCAAGGCCCCCTTTATCCAGACAGTGTTCCTGCTGGCCCGGCTATCACACAGGAAGAGGAGGAGGAGGAGGGGGAGGATTGTGTCAGCATGGAGGTGGAGCCTAGCACTCAGCATCAGCAGCAGTCTTCAAGGGATCAATTACAGTCCCAAGACACCCATGGACTTGTACGTGGCTGGGAGGAGGTGGCTGCGGATCATGTCATCCTGAGTGACCCAGAGAACTCCGGACCAAATGCCTCAGCAAACCTACGGTGTATGGCCTCCCTGATCCTGCAAAGCCTGCGGAAGGATCCTCGTATTCGTGCGATCAAGGAGAGGGATCATTACTAGCTGGCAACCCTCCTTGATCCACGTTACAAGGGTAAGGTTGCGGACCTTATCTTGCCATCGCAGAGGGAGCAGAGGATGAAGCATCTTTGGGAGGCTTTGCAGAAAGGTCTGTGCAACGCGTTCCCAGAGACTTGGAGGTTACAAATTCCTGGTCCTGGACAGCGTGTTGCTGAGGCTTCGGTCAGTCAAAGAAGGAGCGCTGGAGAAGGTGGCCGTCTGACCCATGCGTTCAGACAATTTTTTAGTCCGCAGCCCCAAGGTATGATCAGTTCCAGCAACCATCGCCAGCGTCTGGTTTACATGGTGCAGGAATACCTAGGGGCAAGATCAGACTTGGACACCTTTCCCACCGAAAATCCTCTGGGTTACTGGGTCTTGAGGATGGCTCACTGGCCAGAGCTTGCACTGTATGCAATTGAGCTACTGGCCTGTCCTGCATCCAGCGTTCTTTCGGAATGCACATTCAGTGCTGCTGGAGGCTTTGTAACCGATCACAGGGTGCGCCTGTCCACCGACTCGGTCGATTGACTGACCTTCATAAAAATGAATCAGTCTTGGATCACCACCAGCTACCAAGCACCTGATGCTGATGTAACAGAATAATTTTCTTTGAAATGTCAGATCCCTTCAAGACTGCCTATGCTGATGCAGAGTGACTATCCTGTTATTCTGAGTGACTATCCTCTTCCTCCTCAATGATCATGCTGATAGCATGTAAGAACATTTTTGTTTCTGGGCACCGCCACCAGTGGCTAAGGCCCAATTTTTCAGCCCCTGTTTAACAGGGGCATGTAATTACAATTTTTAATGCAATACTTTGCAGCAGGGCTCATTCCTGCGCTCCAACTACAGTATCTGTAAGGGGTTGCGGTGTTGTGGCACCAGCACCAGTGCCTAAAGCACGATTTTTCTGCCCCTGTTTAACAGGGGCGTGTAATTAAAATTTTTGATGCAATACTTTGCAGCAGGGCTCATTCCTATACCCCAACGACATTATCTGTGAGGGGTTGCAGTATTGTTTCACCAGCACCAGTGCCTAAGGCCCAATTTTTCTGCCCCTGTTTAACAGGGGCGTGTAATTACAATTTTTGATGCAATACTTTGCAGCAGCGCTCATTGCTGCACTCCAAATACAGTATCTGTGAGGGGTTGCAGTGTTGTGGCACCAGTGTCTAAGGCCCAATTTTTCAGCCCCTGTTTAACTGGGGCGTGTAATTACAATTTTTGATGCAATACTTTGCAGCAGGGCTCATTCTTGTGCTCCAACTAGAGTATCTGTGAGGGGTTGCAGTGTTGTGGCACCAGTGCCTAAGGCACAATTTTTCAGCCCCTGTACAACAGGGGCATGTAATTACAATTCTTGATCTAATAATTCACAGCAGGACCCATTCCTACGTCCACCAAGAGTAACTGTGAGGGCTTACAGTGTTGTGGCAACACCACCACCACCAAAGGCCCAATTTTTCTGCCCCTGTTCAACAGGGTCATGTAATTACAATTCTTGATCTAATATTTCACAGCTGGGCCCTTTCCTGCGCCCACCAAGAGTAACTGTCAGGACTTACAGTGTTGTGGCACCAGCACCACCACCAAAGGCACAATTTTTCCTGCCACTGTTCAACAATGGCATGTAACGTATTTATCGGCGTATAACACGCGCCGGCGTATAACACGCACCCCAAGTTTAGGAGGGAATTTTAAGGAAAAAAACTTTTAGGAAGGAAGATTAAGGATAAAAACTTACATTTAAATGCCCATCAATGCAGCCTTATCAGTGTCCATCTGCAGCCTTGTCCATCATTGCAGAATGATCAGTGTCCATCTGCAGCCTTGCCCAGTGTCCATCTGCAGCCTTGCCCAGTGTCCTTGCAGCCTTGCCCAGTGTCCTTGCAGCCTGATCGTTTAAATTTTACCGCTGTGGCGCCGAGATATACAGACCAGGATGTCCTGTGTACTCCGCTGTACTCGGCTCCTCTCGTCTCCTCTGGCAGTCCCGCCCAGTCCCGCCCCTTGGCCAGGCTCCTAAGATGGACATAACACAGGTCCAATGGCAGGACTGGGCGGGACTGCGAGCGGAGCCGAGCTTAGCCGAGTACACAGTACACTCGGCTATGTGTATATCGGTGGCGCTCGCTCCTCTATTCCCCTCACAGACATCGGGTATCGGGGTACAACACGCACCCACGATTTCCCCCTGATTTTAAGGGGAAAAAAGTGTGTGTTATACGCCGATAAATACGGTAATTACAATTCTTGATATAATAGTTCACAGCAGGGCGTTCCAGCACCCACCTAACTGTGAGGGCTTATAGTGTTGTGGCAACACTAACACCTAAGGGACAAATTTCTGCAGAGTATATACGGCAAGCCCCTACTTTCAAACATCCAACTTACAAACGACTCCTACTTGCAAACGGAAGGAGACAACAGGAAGTGAGAGGAAATCTACCCCTAGAAAGGGAAATTCTCTCCTGTAAGAGTTAATATGGGAAAAGGTGTTATCCTCTCCACTGATACTTTATCACCAATCCTTGTTTCAATAAAAACCCCAAATTTTCAAAAATCATTTGTCATTGGGACGGAAAGTGAGGTGAAATGTTCTGAACAGGTGCACAGACAGCAAAACAAATGTTACTGGGGTGATAACCCTTCCCTATATTTTCCAAAAAGCTTAAAAATAGATTTTTTGGCTGGAGCTACACTTAAAAAAATTACCTGTTCAAAATTACAAACAGATTCTACTTAAGAACAAACCTACAGTCCCTGTCTTGTTTGCACCACCTGTTCAGAGTATATAGGGCCTTTTTTGAATTTGGGTGCGGGGTTCCCCTTAATATCCATACAAGACCCAAAGGGGCTGGTAACGGGCTGGGGGGGGGGTTCCCATGCCATTTTTCTCAATGATTTTCATCCATATTGCCGGGACCAGACATTACATTAAAGCCGAAAGCAGTTTTAAATAACTTTCTTTCCTTTAGAAATTTCATTTTGTGCAGGTCCAGTTCTAAACACGAGAAACATGTGCCACTTCACAGGCATACTATAGACACCCCCCAGGTACGATATTTAAAGGAATATTGCACTTTTTTTTCACTTTAAGCATCATTAAAATCACTGCTCCCGAAAAAACTGACATTTTTAAAACTTATTTTTGCATTAAAACATGTCCCCTGGGGCAGGACCCGGGTCCCCAAACCCTTTTTAGGACAATAACTTACATATTAGCCTTGATAATTAGCACTTTTGATTTTGAACGTTCGAGTCCCATTGTATTTAATAGGGTTCTAAAGTTCGCGCAAACTTTCGGTCCGTTCGCAGGTTCTGGTGCGAACCGAACCGGGGGGTGTTCGGCTCATCCCTACCAAACACTAATTGTAAATGTAATTCTATGATTCTTGGTGGAAACCATGGAATAAGTGCTGAACATTACTATAAAAGGTTTTACTTGTATCAAAACTTGTATCAAAATAAATGTATCCTACGGTGTAAATATAGTCAAGGGGAAATTTGGCACACCCTAGATTTTAGAAAACGGAGTAAACACATATACCATATTTTTATTAGCTGAGTATTGAAATTATACTTTGGAAACTTCTTGGATACAGCAAACGACTTTACTTGTATGGAGAAATACAGTATCTAACAAAAGTGAGTACACCCCTCACATTTTTGTAAATATTTTATTATACCTTTTCATGTGACAACACTAAAGAAATTACACTTTGCTACCATTTAAAGTAGTGCATGTACAGTTTGTATAACAGTGTAAATTTGCTGTCCCCCTCAAAATAACTCAACACACAGCCATTACCACTTTCTTACTTGGCACTTAAACCCCCCTCCTGCCCAGGCCAATTTTCAGCTTTCAGCGCTGTCACACATTGAATGACAATTGCACAGTCTTGCTACACTGTACCCAAATGAATTTTTTTTACACAAATAGAGCTTTCTTTTGGTGGTATATAATCACTACTGGGGTTTTTATTTTTTGCGAAACAAAAAATCATATTTTGTTATTACATTTTGCAAACAGGTAATTTTTCTCCTTCATTGATATGCGCTGATGAGGCTGCACTGATGGGCACTGATATGCTGCACTGGTGGACACTGATAGGCTGCACTGATGGGCACTGATAGGCACAGATAAGGCGGCACTGATAGGCACACTTAAGGCGGCACTGATGACCACTGATAAGATGGCACAGATGAGGTGGCACTGATGGGACCTGATAGGTGGCACTGATGGATGACACTGATGGGCACTGAAGAGCACTGATCGGTGTCACTGATAGGTAACACTGATGGACACTGATAGGTGGCACTGAGAGGTGGCACTGATTGGTACTGGTAGGTGGCACTGATAGGTGACACTGATGGGCACTGGTAGGTGGCACTGATGGGCAGCACTGTTGATGAGGCACTGATTGGTGACATTGATAGGTGGCACTGTGGGCACTGATAGGTGGCATTGTGGGCACTGATGGGTGGCACTGTGGGCACTGGTAGGTGGCGCTGGTGGACACTGGTAGGTTGCACTGTTGTGCACTGGTAGGTGGCACTGGCAGGTGGCACAGGTGGGCACAGATGAGGTGGAGGCTGCTCTCCTTGATCGGGACCGATGTCCCTCTGGCAGCCGCTGGTGATCATTCTTTTTTATTTTCTCCTCAACACGAGGAGAAAAAATTGCAGATTACCGGCTCTGTTTACATCACATGATCAGCTGTCATTGACTGACAGCTAATCACGTGGTAAGGGGTCGGGATAGTCTCAGACTCGCTGATCACAGAGCGCACCGCGCACGCTCAGCTGGGGGTGTACAGGCCGCTCGAGCATGGGAGGAAGTCTATTGACGCCCTCCCGGCAAAGTAGGTCCACACTGTAGCCGTCATTTGGCTAAAGCACAGATCTGAAGGGGTTAATGTCTAAACCGCTGGCAACAAAAGTGAGTACACCCCTAAGTGAAAATTTCCAAATTGGGCCCAATTAGCCATTTTTCCTCCCCAGTGTCATGTGACTCAATAGTGTTACAGGGTCTCAGGTGTGAATGGGGAGCAGGTGTGTTAAACACTTAAGCCATACCATACCATTTGGCTGGCAAAAGACCAGAGCACTTTTTGCGATTCGGCACTGTGTCGCTTTAACTGACAATTGCGCGGTCGTGCGACGTGGCTCCCAAACAAAATTTACATCCTTTTTTTTCTACAAATAGAGCTTTCTTTTGGTGGTATTTGATCACCTCTGCGGTTTTATTTTTTTGCGCTATAAACAAAAATAGAGCGACAATTTTGAAAAAAATGCAATATCTTTTACTTTTTGCTATAATAAATATCCCCCAAAAATATATAATTTTTTTTTTCTCACTTTAGGCTGATACGTATTCTTCTACATATTTTTGGTAAAAAAAATTGCAATAAGCGTTTATTGATTGGTTTGCGCAAAAATTATAGCGTCTACAAAATAAGGGATAGTTTTATGCAATCTTTATTAATAATATTTTTTTACTAGTAATGGCGGCGATCTGCAATTTTTATCGTGACTGCAACATTATGGCGCACACATCGGACACTTTTGACACCATTTTGGGACTATTGTCATTTTTACAGCAATCAGTCCTATAAAAATGCACTGATTACTGTAAAAATGACACTGGCAGTGAAGGGGTTAACCAGTAGGGGGCGCTGAAGGGGTTAAGTGTGTCCTAGGGATGTGTTCTAACTGTAGGGGGGATGGGCTACGAGTGACAAGACACTGATCACCGCTCCCGATTACAGGGAGCGGTGATCAGTGTCCTGTCACTAGGAAGAATGGGGAAATGCTTGTTTACATTAGCATTTCCCCATTCTTCCTCTCCGTAAGACGATCGCAGGACTCCCAGGAGACATTGAATTTGCGGGACCCTCGTCTTAAAGGGCGACGTATATATATGTTAATCTGCCCAGCCATGCCATTTTTGCCGACGTATATCGGCGTGACACGGTCCTTAAGTGGTTAAATTTGGTCTTATTGCTCTCACTCTCTCATACTGGTCACTGGAAGTTCAACATGGCACCTCATAGCAAAGAACTCTCTGAGGATCTGAAAAAAATAAGTGTTACTCTACATAAAGATGACTTAGGCTATAAGAAGATTGCCAAGACCCTGAAACTGATCTGCACGATGGCCAAGACAATACAGTGGTTTAACAGGACATGTTCCACTCAGAACAGGCCTCGCCATGGTCGACCAAAGTTGATTGCACATGCTCAGCATCATATGCAGAGGTTATCTTTGAGAAATAGGCGTATGAGTGCTGCCAGCATTGCTGCAGAGGTTGAAGGGGTGGGGGGGTCAGCCTGTCAGTGCTCAGACCATACGCTGCACACTGCATCATATTGGTCTGCATGGCTGTCATCCCAGAAGGAAGCTTCTTCTAAAGATGATGCACAAGAAAGCCTGCAAACAGTTTGCTGAAGACAAGCAGACTAAGCACATGGATTACTGGAACCATGTCCTGTGGTCTGATGAGACCAAGATAAACGTATTTGGTTCAAATGGTGTCAAGCGTGTGTGGCGGCTACCTGGTGAGGAGTACAAAGACAAGTGTGTCTTGCCTACAATCAAGCATGGTGGTGGGAGTGTCATGGTCTGGGGCTGCATCAGTGCTTCCGGCACTGGGGAGCTACAGTTCTTTGAGGTAACCATGAATGCCAACATGTACTGTGACATACTAAAGCAGAGCATGATCCTCTCCCTTCGGAGACTGGGCCGCAGGGCAGCATTCCAACATGACCCCAAACACAACTCCAAGATGACCACCACCTTGCAAAAGAAGCTGGGGGTAAAGGTGATGGACTGGCCAAGCATGTCTCCAGACCTAAAACCTACTGAGCATCTGTGGGGCGTCCTCAAACAGAAGGTGAAGGAGTGCAAGGTCTCTAACATCCACCAGCTCCGTGATGTCATCATAGAGGAGTGGAAGAGCACCCCAGTGGCAACCTGTGAAGCTCTGGTGAACTCCATGCAGTGCTGGAAAATAATGGTGGCCACACAAAATTATGACACTTCGGGCCCAATTTGCACATTTTCACTTAGGGGTGTACTTACTTTTATTGCCAGCGGTTTAGACATCAATGGTTGTGTTGTATGTGGAAAATCCGCGCTATCTCCCTAGGCGGTATCAATACCCAAGTGTTAACACCCTACGCCAAAAAAATTATAATATATATTAATTGTGCAATGAAGTAAAAAAGTGATGGTGCTGCAAATACAAAAAAGCTGGAATATGCAGCTAGAAAAATGTGCAAAAATAAATAATAAATGCGTATAAGTGGCAACCAACGTGCCAAAAAGTGGTATATGTATGAACTAACACACAAAAAAATAATTATATATATAAAAATATTAAACAAAAAAATGTTCCCTACTGAGTGAGTATATAAACACACCAAGAAAGTCCATAAGCTGTCAACAAACAAACAAGGGAAAAGTCCATAGATGATGCAGAGCCAGCCAGCATGTATCAAAGTGATGACAGATCTTCAAAAGTTGGAATATACTTCAATCAAGATGTATAGACAGGAGGCTTACCAGACCAGGTGGGTCCCTATTACAGGGACCAAAAGGGCTCAGCAACTACACCGAATAAGATGTCAGTGATGCAGTCCTCTGTGTCCTCACTCCACTCGTGGAAACTCTGACTCCTGGTTTGCCTTGAGACTGCAGGCACGCTCATACGATGTAAGGGATACCAATTTAGAAGAGAAAATAAGAAGACTTCATGGTGCAGCATGTAAAAACGAAGTACCCTTTATTCTTAAAACGGGTAAACTGACATCCATATGGAGAAAAAACAAAATTTTTAAAAGAGCACTGAAACCCCGCTGTGGCGGCAGCCAGTCAGCTGGGGACGTAGTGACGTCAGGGTCCTGAGCTCCACCCTACGCAGCGTTTCCCCGTAAGAGGCGTCGTCTGGGAAAGGAGGCTTAGACCAGGACGTCACTCACCACACTTTTATTACGAAGAGCAGGAGAGTGACACCGGAAGTCCCGATGTATTTCATCGGTTCCACGGCGCACAAGACTTACTACATGGCAGGCGCACAGAGAATATTAAATACCTACTGTGCCCCTACCATGCGAATTTTATCCACATGACATATATACATATACGGAAATCATCCCATGTTATCCTAAAAAATTTGTAAACATAAAAACATCAAGAATATATATATATATATATATATATATATAATAAAAATGTGTTTTAAAAAACACATAGTTACATAGTTACATAGTTACATAGTTAGTCAGGTTGAAATAAGACACAAGTCCATCCAGTTCAACCGTAAAAAAAATAAAAAAAAATAAACATATATCGTACAATCCCATATACCCAATTCTATACCCACAGTTGATCCAGAGGAAGGCAAAAAAAACCCAGAAGAGCATGATCCAATTTGCTACAGCAGGGGAAAAAATTCCTTCCTGTTCCCCCGAGAGGCAATCGGATATTCCCTGGATCAACTTTACTTATAAATGTCAGTACCCAGTTATATTATGTACATTTAAGAAAGAATCCAGGCCCTTCTTAAAGCAATCTACTGAGCTGGCCAGAACCACCTCTGCAGGGAGTCTATTCCACATTTTCACAGCTCTTACTGTGAAAAAACCTTTCCGTATTTGGAGGTGAAATCTCTTTTCCTCTAGACGCAAAGAGTGCCCCCTTGTCCTTTGTGTTGACCGTAAAGTGAATAACTGAACACCAAGTTCACTATATGGACCCCTTATATATTTGTACATGTTGATCATATCCCCCCTTAATCTCCTCTTCTCAAGAGAGAATAAATTCAGTTCCTCTAATCTCTCCTCATAGCTGAGCTCCTCCGTGCCTCTTATCAGTTTGGTTGCCCTTCTCTGCACTTTCTCCAGTTCCCCAATATCCTTTTTGAGAACTGGGGCCCAAAACTGAACTGCATATTCCAGATGAGGTCTTACTAATGATTTGAACAGGGGCAAAATGATATCTCTCTCTCTGGAGACCATACCTCTCTTAATACAAGAAAGGACTTTGCTCGCTTTGGAAACCGCAGCTTGGCATTGCATGCCATTATTGAGCTTATGATCTACCAAAACCCCCAGATCCTTCTCCACTACGGATCCCCCCAGTTGTACTCCCCCTAGTATGTATGATGCATTCATATTATTAGCCCCCAAGTGCATAACTTTACATTTATCAACATTAAACCTCATCTGCCACATAGTCGCCCAATTAGACAGAGCATTGAGGTCGGCTTGTAAATTGGCGACATCCTGTAAGGACGTTATTCCACTGCATAGCTTGGTGTCATCTGCAAAGACAGAAATGTTACTTTTGATCTCAGACCCAATATCATTTATAAACATATTAAAAAGTAAGGGTCCCAGCACTGAACCTTGGGGTACACCACTGATAACCTTGGACCATTCAGAGTAAGAATCATTAACCACTACTCTCTGAATTCTGTCTTTTAGCCAGTTTTCTATCCATTTACAAACTGATATTTCCAATCCTGTAGACTTTACCTTACACATGAGCCGTGTGTGGGGAACTGTATCGAACGCTTTTGCAAAATCCAAGTATACCACGTCCACTGCCACCCCTCTGTCCAAGGTCTTACTTACCTCTTCATAAAAAGAAATCAGGTTTGTTTGACAACTTCTGTCTTTCATGAATCCATGCTGTCTGTTGCTTAAATAGTTTTTTTCCAGCAAGAACTCATCTATGTGGTCTTTTATTAATCTCTCCAGTATTTTCCCAACTATAGAAGTTAAACTAACAGGTCTATAGTTACTTGGTAAAGACTTAATTCCCTTTTTAAATATAGGCACCACATTGGCCCTGCGCCAATCCAGTGGTACTATTCCTGTCATTAATGAGTCCCTAAAAATTAAATACAATGGCTTTGAAATTACAGAGCTCAATTCTTTTAGGATCCGTGGGTGTATGCCATCTGGTCCAGGTGCTTTATCCACCTTTATTCCATCTAAATATTTCTGGACCATATCACTTTTGAGCCATTGTGGGTACTAATATACTAATAGAGCAGCGGTGGCAACTGAACACCTTGTAGAAAAAATGCCACTAAACATTGCTAGCAACCCTGCTCAGAAATATCTATACCCGCATCATTAATTCATACATTAAGAATAACTAATACTTTTCCGCTCACCCACAAAATGTCCGTAATACAAAACGGGCACTGAGAGGGTTGAACAAAAAGTATATACATATAAACCAAAATAATACTTGATATAAAAATCAAACATTACTACATACATATATCCCCATATGTCAAACTAAAAATAGGAGATTTAAAAACTGAATTTTTAAAAAATTAAGTTGTGAAGAATTGTTTCTTACTTTTCATATTTTTCTATGTTGAAAAAAGAGATGGCTGTGTGTTGACTTATTTTGAGGGGACAACAAATGTACACTGTTATACAAGCTGTACACTCACTACTTTACATTGTAACAAAGTGTAATTTCTTCAGTGTTGTCACATGAAAAGATATAATAAAATATTTACAAAAATGTGAGGGTGTACTCACTTTTGTGAGATACTGTATATTACATGCCTTTTATCATCATGGAGACAGACAGGAAGAGAACACAAACGAGTGCATTGAGCATAGATAGACAATACATCCTGTTATATCATAGAATATATGAACTATACACTATAATAACACATCGCCACCTGCTGCATAGATAGGTATAATGCATACAGTATTGTCAGTTTATTAACAACTTTATATTACATGCTGTTACTCTTTTCCAACACCCCTTCTCAACAGCATGAGCTTTGTCAAATTATATTCAGCTTCTTCTGGAAATAACTATGGCATTCCTTCAACAAAGTCTTGGTGAGTGCATCAGCAGTTATCTCCTTTGACGGGCAGTAGGGAATGTCAATGTCACCTTGTTCTTGATTGTCCCTCAGTAGGTGATATGATGTGTTTGGTCCTAGGATTGATCCTTTCTGATTGCGTAAGCTTTACACAACCCTGGTTGTCTTCAAAAATGGGAATTGGTTTTACATGTCCACAAAAAGTTGACGAGTCCATATCGCTTCTTGACTTGCGTGTACTACTGTAATGTACTCTGCTTCAGTTGAAGATAGAGAGACAGTTACTTGCTTTTGACTAGACTAACTTATGGTTCCTTCCCCATACTGGAAGATGAATCCACTTGTAGATTTGTGGTCTGTGCAGTCCCCGGCCCAATCAGCATCTACATATCTGACCAGTTTTGGATTGGATGTTGCTGGTAACTGTAACTTCATCTGAATTGTTCCTTTGAGGTATTGCATCACCCTATTTACAGCATTCCAGTCACGCTGACAGGGATCTGAGACTTTTCTGCCTAGTATATCCACTGCTGTCTGGTCTTGTCACAGTACCAACATATATCAGCTTACTCTGCGATATGTATCGTTGTTGGGTAGCAAGTTTTCTGCTTCATTGCTCTTTAGATAGTCTAGTTCCATAGAAGTTTTCACTTCCTTTGCATCTTGCATATGGAATTGTTCCAAGGTTTCAGAGATTTTCTGAGATTGGTTGAGAAGATAACTTTCATCTTCTCTTTCTATTTGGATTCCCAAATATTAGCTAATGTTCCCAAGCTCTTTGATTTGAAAAATTTTCCTTCAGCTTCTGAACTATCTGATTGTAATCCCCTTCTTGTTCAAAACAGGTTATAATGTCATCAACATAGGTAAGGATGTATATCCATGTGGCTTCTTGATTCCTGGAGCTGAGACAGGGGTCTGATTTACTTCTTGAGAATCCATCTCTGGTAAGTACTTAATTTACTTTCTCATTCCACATCCTTGCAGATTGTTTAAGACCGTAGATGCTCTTCTGAAGTTTACACATAAGGTTGTCTCCTTGCTCAAACCCTGGTGGTTGCTCCATGTAGAGATCTTCCTTAATGTCTCCATATAGGAAAGCAGTTTTAACATCTAGGTGTTTCACTTGCATGCCCTTCCCGGCTGCAAAGCTAAGAAGCGCTCTAATGGTTGAGTGTTTAAAGACAGGAGCGAATATTCCATCGTAATCTTCACCGAATTTCTGTGAGTAACCCTTGGCAACTAGTCTGGCTTTGTATTTGTGGATATCCCCTTCTTACTTTGAAGGTCCACTTAAGTCCTATAGTTTTGTGGTTAGGAGGGAGCTTTGTGAGTGTCCAGGTTTTATTTCCTTGAAGTGACTTTAATTCTTCATCTGCTGCTTTTCTCCCTTTATTGGCTTCACATTTTGGCAGTTTTTCTATGTCTTCCCAGGATGTTGGTTCAAGTATGCTGTGTGTTTTGACAGTGTATGACAGCTTGCGGGTGTCCTCAAGAGATTTCATCTTCAGCACTCTATGTGGGGACAGAATGAGTTCTGAGACCTTCCCCTTATAATGGTGGTCAAGAAGGGTTGCCAACCAGTAATCATCCTGTGAACGAAATATATTGTCCCTGCCCATGCTTGCTGGACCACATGTCAGCAGTAAGGTGTGTGCTCCAGTCTTAGTAACCCCCCCCCAAATGTGTCCTGTATTCCATAGTCTGTTCAGTATGAGGTAAGATGCAGGCTTTGCTCGAGCAGGAGGCATGTTCAAGAGGCAAGCTGTGATTGGGAGGGTGTGTGTGCCAGAGGCAGGTTGTGATTGTTTGGGGGCATGGTGGTTAAACAAACTTCCCCTATACAGGCAGTCCTGTACCTCTGAATGGCCAGGCAAAGGCAGAGAACTGACCATGCTAAAATAGATCAGCTTCTGTACTTTGGGTCATCAGTTTAGAACAAGGTAGAAATGTCCCTGTCAGGATCATCCAGATACTACGGATGGTAAAAGTACATGAAAATGATAGAGACTATGATTTATAAAATACACATATGTGAACACACACAAAGAAAAGAAAAAAAATATTTAGGGTAACATACACTTTAACTAAATTTGACCTTAAAAGAGAGAAAAAAATAGCATCTGCAAAAACGACTGGCAGGTTGGCTCTCCTGTGCGAAATGACATACAGGTACGTCGGCTCCTTTAAGAGCCTTAGCAAGCACATGCACCGGCGGTCGCAGGCACGAGAGACAGAACAAAATTCCGGTTCTGTCAGGAGAGGAGAGACAGATCGTGTGTTGCTATTAGTTAGGAATAGCGATCTGTCTCCTCCTCTAGTCACTCCTACCCCCCCACATTTAGAACACACACTGAGGGAACACATTTAACCCCTCGATCGCCCTCTAGTGTTAACCCCTTCCCTGCCAGTGACATTTATACAGTAGCCAGTGGCTATTTTTAGCTCTGATCACTGTATAAATATCAATGGTCCCAAAAAAGTGTCAAAAGTTTCTGATCTGTCGCAGTCCCGATAAAAATTGCTGATCGCCGCAATTACTAGTAAAAAATTAAATAAATAAAATTGCCATAAATCTATCCCCTATTTTGTAGACGCTATAACTTTTGCGCAAACCAATCAATGTACGCTTATTGCGGGTTTTTTTACCAAAAATATGTAGAAGAATTATTATCGGCCTAAACTGATGAAGAAATTTGTTTTTAAAAAAATGTTTTGGGGTATTTATTATAGCAAAAACGAAAAAAAATATATATATATTTTTTAAATTGTTGCATTTTTTTGTTTATAGCGCTAAAAATTTAAAACGCAGAGGTGATCAAATACCACCAAAAGAAAGCTCTATTTGTGGGAATAAAATAGTGTAAAATTTGTTTGGATACTATGTCGCATGATCGCGCAATTATCAGTTAAATCGACGCAGTGCCGTATCGCAAAAAAATGCTCTGGTCATTGAGGGGGTAAAACCTTCCGGGGCTGAAGTGGTTAAACTGTAATTGAATGGGATAAAGTTGCCCCTATAAATCATTGGCCAGATTCCTTTTAATCATCTCCTAACTTCTTGGATCAATATTCTAATATACAAACTGGTTACTTCTGTACACTTTAAAATATATAAATAATGTGTCTGGCAGCAGCTTAACTGAACAAGAGCAATGCTCCTCTAACCTGTGTCAGTCAGTGTTCATTTTGAGTATAAATAAATTAATCCATAGAGCAATTTTGGCAGAGATACAACATAAAGAAACTTAACAAACTCATATTTGTGAAAACATTGGTATTGCTTAAAGATTCATCTGAGAAGATGCCTCGTTATGGTAATCCATCCTGGTCCTTCAAATGTAGCCAGAGGTTAAATACCATGACTATTCAAATGGCAAGATTGCATGTTAATATCCTCAGATCTTACAAAAAGCAGTGATGAAAACTTTGAATGCAATACACTAACTATTAAAAACACGGCAGCTGGCAAAGTGGCAGGTGGACAGCTGTATGAAAAACACTGCTCATAGTTTGAACCACTCAATGGGTGACATCACTCATTTCACAGAATCACCTCTGATGCATTTCAATAGGTCTGCAAAAGAGAAAGGTGCGCCAAACTAAGTGCAGTAAAACAGGCTTTAATGGCAAAATTATATAAAAACCAGCCAAATGGCTACTCACAGGATGCAGGACAAATTAAGGCATGTAAGGGGTTAATGGTGGTCCGGAGTCATCTAAGGCGGTCCTCAGGGGAGATGTAAGTTCCAGATGACAGAAGTTGCTAAAGATGGCTGAAGGCAGGAAGGCTGGAAGCAGGTTGCGGTGTCAGCAGGGGAAGTCAAGGCATCCGAGCTGCGGGTGGTGTGAGAAGCCCTGTATCGCTGGGATAGACAGGAGACAACCAGGAAGCTGCAGTTCAGCGAGCGCTTCAGCGTGCGCTTCAGCGTGGAGCGCAGCGTGCCGTCGGACCGGAAGTGACGTGGAGATAGAACGGACCAATGGGATGACGCGTTTCACAGCATCCGCTGTTTCATCAGATCCATGGAAGGCATTATCATAGGTGGATGTAATATAGTAGAGAGACGTGGTGTGATTGGTTGAAATCATACTAGCAGGAGTATATCAGCATTGTGATTGGTTGGAGGAGAGATGTAAGGGAAATAATGACACAGAGTTATGTGAGAAGTGCAGGGGGGGGGAAAGGAGGAGAGGGACAAGATAGAATGGTTGGCAGGGGATATTTCTGTATGGGAGATTTATATTATAGTATATGGGAGAACAAATAGAAATTGGAAATAAAGATATATTAAGAATTATTTGTGTGGTGGTGAACAGCGCTAGGATGGAAAAATTATATAATAATAAATCATGAGTGTAAGTATTGTATTAATATATAGGAGAAAGAGCAGCACTATGATGGGGAACATATATGGATATTATTAAAAGATTATTATAGGGGAACAATTAGGGGGTACATATAGGATGGGAATGAATAGGGGTACAATCTAATTATCTAATATTCCTGCATTACCACCATTCTATAAATCGCAATTTTTCATCTGTGTGATTTCATTATTTCCCTTACATCTCTCCTCCAACCAATCACAATGCTGTTATACTCCTGCTAGTATGATTTCAACCAATCACGCCACGTCTCTCAACTATATTACATCCACCTATGATAATGCCTTCCATGGATCTGATGAAACAGCGGATGCTGTGAAACGCGTCATCCCATTGGTCCGTTCTATCTCCACGTCACTTCCGGTCCGACGGCACGCTGCGCTCCACGCTGAAGCGCACGCTGAAGCGCTCGCTGAACTGCAGCTTCCTGGTTGTCTCCTGTCTATCCCAGCGATACAGGGCTTCTCACACCACCCGCAGCTCGGATGCCTTGACTTCCCCTGCTGACACTGCAACCTGCTTCCAGCCTTCCTGCCTTCAGCCATCTTTAGCAACTTCTGTCATCTGGAACTTACATCTCCCCTGAGGACCGCCTTAGATGACTCCGGACCACCATTAACCCCTTACATGCCTTAATTTGTCCTGCATCCTGTGAGTAGCCATTTGGCTGGTTTTTATATAATTTTGCCATTAAAGCCTGTTTTACTGCACTTAGTTTGACGCACCTTTCTCTTTTGCATCATATTTTACAGAGCCTGCTTCTGCTCATGGTAGCTGCCGCTGGTGCTTACAAGATCTATATTCATTGACTCTTTTGATTATATACTCTGCCTAGAACTCATTCTGCACCATTTTTTCTTTTTTATTCTTTTTTATTATTTCAATAGGTCTGCCTATCTTTCTTAGGAAATATTATGTATACACAGATATTCCTGTAGCAAGGTGTCACTTTGGCACGTAGCTTATGGACTACACTTTGTGCCTATAATAACTTGACTCTTTTCATTGTCCGTTTGTATCATACTGCTGCAATTTGTTTGGTTCAGCTATGATAAGAACAATGCATGACGGACCTTGTAGTGCGGAGAGACAGAGACTCTATTGCTATGGGTCAGAAATAGACTACAAGGCTTACAACGCCACTGTGCTGTTAGGGTGCGTGGCGGCACGCACAGCCTGCTGGGAGAACTTATTTAAGACAAGACGGGGCTTGTGTTCCATCTCTTGGGACGCCATCTTGCAAGAGGCAAAAGAGGCCTGCAGCAAGGGTGCTTAGGCCGGAGAAGCCTGGATCTAAAGTGACGGAGGCCGGATCGCCTGACGGAGGGATTCCTGTCACAGCCCTGCTGATCGGACCAGGGAGAGGGGCCGCTCTACGCTCCCAAGCATCCAGAGTCACCTATCCACCGACGCCTTGTGAGCAGCTAAGCGGAGGACCAGTGACCACGACTCGTCTGGAGGCTGAGAACCAAGAGGGTCCAGTCGGAGAATACCAGCGAGGCGAGACCTCATGTGGTGAGGGGGCACCTGCCCACCAACATAACTAGCTGTGTTGCAGGAAGGTGACTTCCATACTTTTACTTACACTTGCTGGCAACTGCAGTGCCGCAAGCAGAAACACGCTACATTCAGGAGTGAGTTAGCGCTTTGGGAAGGATCAGCATTTCATTTGTCTTTTTCACCACACATGTTAATGGTTTAATCTTTCTTCACTTCTTCTGTTGGATTACAAATACTCAAGTGCACCAACAAAAGCTAGTGAAGATTACTGGAGACTTTCTAGGATCAATCATCAGTCCAGCTCACCGACTAGGTCGATACAGCGGGACACGTACCAGTAAAGCTGCCCACCAGGGGGAGCCAGATACTGTAGCTTGTTGAACTTGCACATGTAAATCAACTGTTTGCATTTACTATATTGTCATTGTGCTGTTTTGGTGAGCTGGGTTGGACTTGGTGGAGAAGTACCTCACTGCAGATGTCATTGTAGTGAGAGATTCCTCCACCGTGCACTTCTTCAGGTCTGCCCCCTAAGTTGGGTAAATTTGGGTCTTTTAGTTCAAAAGTGAAACCGTGGAACTGTTGTGTATATGTATGTCAGACTCTCACAGGGATCTGTTTGAGTCAAATGTCACATGTATAACCACTTGCTTACTGGGCACTTAAACACCCCTCCTGCCCAGACCAATTTTCAGCTTTCAGTGCTGTCACACTTTGAATGACAATTACTCAGTCATGCAACACTGTACCCAAATGATTTTTTTGTCCTTTTTTTCATACAAATAGAGCTTTCTTTTGGTGGTATTTGATCACCTCTGGGTTTTTTATTTTTTGCGCTATAAATGAAAAAAGACCGAAAATGTTGAAAAAAAAACACATTTTTCTTAGTTTCTGTGATAAAATTTTGCACATTTTAAATTTTTCTTCATAAATTTTGGCCACAATTTATACTGCTACATATCTTTTATAAAAATAAGCCAAAATCTTTGGAAATTATTTGGTCTGTGTGAAAGTTTTAGAGTCTACAAGCTATAGTGCAAATCATAAAAAAATTATCACATCTGATGTACTGGTGGCCTATCTCATTTCTTGAGACCCTAACAAGCCAGGAAAGTACAAATGCCCCCCAAATAACCCCTTTTTGGAAAGTAGACATTCCAAGGTATTTAGTAAGAGGCATGGTGAGTTATTTGAAGTTGTAATTTTTTCCCACGATTCTTTGCAAAATGACGATTTTTTTTTTCCTCAAAATTGTCATTGTAATAGCTTATTTCTCTCACATGGCATGTGCATACCACAAATGACACCCCAAAATACATTCTGCTACTCCTCCTGAGTATTACGATACCACATGTGTGGGACTTTTTTACTGCCTGGCTACATACAGGGACCCAACATGCAGGGAGCACCATCAGGTGTTCTAGGAGCATAAATTACACATCTAACTAGTTGACTACCTATTACACTTTTGAAGGCCCTGGAGCACCAGGACAATGGAAACACCCACAAAATGACCCCATTTTGGAAAGCTAACACCCCAACGTATAATCTATGAGGCATAATGAGTCTTTTGAATGGTTCATTTTTTTCCAGAAGTTTTTGGAAAATGTGGAAAAAAATGAAAACGCATTTTTTTACACTAAGTTGTCAGTTTATAAGATATCTCCAACACATAGCATTTACATAGCAAAAATGACACCCCAAAATACATTCTACTACTCCTCCTGAGTATGGCGATACCCCATGTGTGGGACTTTTACACAGCCTGTCCACATACAGAGGACCTACATTGAAGTAGCACCTTCAGGCATTCTAGGCGCATAAATTACACATCTCATTTCTCAACCACCTATTATAGTTTTGAAGGCCCTGGAGCACCAGGACAATGGAAACACCCACAAAATGACCCCATTTTGGAAAGCTAACACCCCAACATATAATCTATGAGGCATAATGAGTCTTTTGAATGGTTCATTTTTTTCCACACGTTTTTGGAAAATGTGGAAAAAAAATAAAAACGCATTTTTTTTACACTAAGTTGTCAGTTTATAAGATATCTCCAACACATAGCATTTACATAGCAAAAATGACACCCCAAAATACATTCTACTACTCCTCCTGAGTATGGCGATACCCCATGTGTGGGACTTTTACACAACCTGTCCACATACAGAGGACCTACATTGAAGTAGCACCTTCAGGCATTCTAGGTGCATAAATTACACATCTCATTTCTCAACCACCTATTATAGTTTTGAAGGCCCTGGAGCACCAGGACAATGGAAACACCCACAAAATGACATCATTTTGGAAAGCTAACACCCCAACGTATAATCTATGAGGCATGATGAGTCTTTTGAACGGTTCATTTTTTTCCAGAAGTTTTTGGAAAATGTGGAAAAAAAATGAAAACGCATTTTTTTTACACTAAGTTGTCAGTTTATAAGATATCTCCAACACATAGCATTTACATAGCAAAAATGACACCCCAAAATACATTCTACTACTCCTCCTGAGTATGGCGATACCCCATGTGTGGGACTTTTACACAGCCTGTCCACATACAGAGGCCCAACATGCAAGGAACACCATCAGATGTTCTAGGGACACATAGCATGCACATACCAAGAATTACACCCCAAAATACATTATGCTGAGCAAAGCGTAAACAAAAGATTACCTGTGGTTTTAGTAGCACAGTTCTACACAGCAGGATAGCACTGGTCCAGGCAGCAGGCAGGGACTTCATCAGCAATGGCATACACAATTGTCCAGGCAGCAGGCAGGGATACTGTCCATAAACAGTCCTGGGTCAGTGCAGGCAGAAATATTGTAAGCAGTGCCAAAAATATTAGTCCTGGTAGTAGGCAGGTCCATTTGGTGTGGTCAGTTCATGCGACAGGCAGAGGCATGATGGCATAGGTCCTACAGGCAGCAGGCAGAAGTAGGGCCTTGTTCAGGACAGAATGGGGACAGGGGTAGAGGCTTCTCCCACCCAAATCTCTTTGAAGCCTCCGAGTCTCCAGACCCTAATCTAGGATGAGAAAACAAAAAAAATTGTTTTCTTCATCCAGAAAAACTTTTCTGGAGCCCCTCACATATGTGAGACCCCTGTGTTGAATCCCACTAGTCCAGTAGCAGGGTACAAGATCAATCCAAGAGGCAGGCAAAAAGCATGGTCAAACAGTCCAAGGTCAGTTCCAGATCAGGCAGAGGTAGTACAGAATTGCTAGGCAGAAGCGTGGTCGAATAACAGTCCAGGGTCAGTTCCAGATCAGGCAGAGGTAGTACAGAATCACTAGGCAGAAGCGTGGTCAAATAACAGTCATGGGTCAGTTCCAGATCAGGCAGAGGTAGTACAGAATCGTTAGGCAGAAGCGTGGTCGAATAACAAGCCAGGGCCAGTTACAGAGCAGGCAGTAGCATAAGGAGTGTGAAGGCAGGCAATGAGGATTACGTTTACCATACTTCACTAATAATTTAGTAAAGTATGGTAACGGCGAAAGCAGCCAATTACACAGAGGCCTGGTTGGGAAGGACACTCAGCACAATAATAAACTGTGTCTCGTCTGACTCCTCCACTGGCACACACCTTACATTTTTTTTTACCTTGTCGGCCTGTTGCTGTGGGAGGGACTTTATCGGGAAAGTGACGTTCGGAGAGTCGACTCATAACATCAGATCGGATGTTTTGGGGTGGGCCATTCTGGAATATCAGGGCAGTGGTGATTTCCTCCTGGTAGCCAAGGAAGGGTAGGGGGTTTTGGGTGGACTTGCGGTAAATAATATAAGAGTTATATATGGCCAAATGAAAAAAATAAATTGCTACTTTTTTATACCAATGGTATGTCCGTCTTGTGGAAAGATAGGGTTCCAGCATTTGGTCGTTAAAATCGACTCCCCCCATGAACAAATTGTAGTCCTGGATGCATTTGGGCTTTTGGATGGTGGTGCCATTCCTTCTGGGGATTTCCACTAAGGTATCGTTGTGGATGGCAGATAACATGTATACATCCCTTCTGTCCTTCCACTTCACTGCCAGAACCTCCTTGTTTCGCAGACTTGCCGACTCTCCTCTTCTCAACTTCTTATTTACAAGACTTTGAGGAAAGCCCTTCCGGTTCCTTCTGACCGTGCCACATGCTGGTGTCTTCTTCAGGTGAAGGTTGCGAAACAGGGGAAGAGATGTGTAAAAGTTATCTACATATAAATGGTAGCCTTTTTCCAGTACGGGGCTGATGAGTTGCCAAACAACTTTCCCGCTTGTTCCCAAGTAGTCTGGGCAATTGGGGGGATGCAGCTGGGTGTCCTTCCCTTCGTACACTAGGAAGCCATACAGGTACCCTGTGACTCGGTCACAAAGTTTGTACACCTTCACCCCATAGCGGGCCCTTTTGCTGGGGATAAATTGCTTTATTTTAAGCCTGCCACTAAATTTAACAAGGGACTCATCCACACATATGTGTTGGTCCGGGGTATATAACTGGGGGAATACTTCTGAAAAATAATTTAGTAAGGGCCGAATTTTGAAAAGCCTGTCATAATTTGGGTGATTTCGGGGAAGGCACTGGGTGTTGTCGTTGAAGTGGAGAAACCTCATGATCATGAGGTACCTGGTTCTGGGCATTACGTTGGAGAATATTGGCATGTGATAGATGGGGCGTTTGGACCAAAAGGAACGAAAAGTGTTTTTTGGGTTGAGTCCCATGCAAAATGTGAGGCCTAAAAAAACCTTCAACTCCTCCACCGTTAGGTCTCTCCACTCGAAGGGACGGGCATAATATGATGTAGGATTACTTGCAATAAATTGCTGGGCATATAGGTTGCACTGGGTGACAATGTTGGCTAGCATGTCCTCGGTAAAAATTTGATTGAAATAATTGATTGGGGAAAAATTGTCCGTGTTCACCTGGACTCCTGGCTGGGCAGTGAAAGGGGGAATGTTGGCTTCTCCTGAATTAGGAGGCACTGCGGTGCTGGTGGATGGCACTGCGGTGCTGGTGGATGGCACTGCGGTGCTGGTGGATGGCACTGTGGTGCTGGTGGATGCTACTGCTGCCTCAGCAGAGCACCTTCTTTTGGCAGGCCGACTATCTTCCTCCTCTGAGGCTGTCTCTGTTCCACTACTGAAGACCGGCTTATAGTTTACGTCCGACTCTGAACCTGAATCGGAATCTGAAAAAGAGAGCTCCCCGTCGCTCTCAGGCGTGGAAAGAATTTGGTATGCCTCCTCGGCGGTAAAACATCTTTTTGACATCTTTTGGTTGCTGGCGGTGGGGATGCGACTTCACAGGTGTGTGGCGCAGATGGGCCCTGATTGATTGCACATATGTGCACTAATAAGGCAGCACAGATGGGTACTGAGGTGGCGCAGATGGGTACTGAGGTGGGGCAGATGGGTACTGAGGTGGCGCAGATGGGTACTGAGATGGTGGCACAGATGGGTACGGAGGTGGTGGAACAGATGTACACTGATGAGGCAGCACAGATGTGCACTTATTGATGGCACAGATGGCACTGAGGTGGCACAGATGGCACTAATGAGGCGGCACAGATGGCACTAATGAGGCGGCACGGATGAGGTGGCACAGGTGGGCACGGATGAGGTGGCACAGGTGGGCATGGATGAGGTGGCACAGGTGGGCACGGATGAGCACGTATTGCACAGATGTGCACTGATCACAGGTGGGTACAGGTGAGTACAGGTGGGTACAGGTGAGCACAGGTGAGTACAGGTGGGCACAGATGGCACAGTAAACAAACTACCTCTTGGTTGAACTACTCCTTGTGTGGCAGGTAAACCACAACAAGGTAACAATATTTAATTACATTTATTGTTGTGTGATACCATTGTGGCCCTCTATAGATTCTAGGGTTCCACAATCACCTCATTGATATTATTGTCCAGTTAAGCCAAGGGGGAGTCGAGCCAGATTACAGGGGTTGATAGGCAGAGTACAGGCCCAATACTTAAACCAGCAGCTCCTACAGGGGTAGTGCTTCATTCCTTTATATCACTTTTTGCCTTTTTCTTAACCTTTATTAACCCTCAATAGCCTCCTCCTAGAAGATTCCTCACTGCACAGGAGAATCAGCTGAAACTTTGAGCTATACACATTTATTCACAATAGAGATATATTTTATATTGTATCTCTGCCACTATTGGACTACAGATTTGGTTATTTCCACTAAAGGTCTTTTTATATGTCTTTCTAATAAGAATCACAAATACTTTATGTAGCGGGTACTTACTTTCCCGGGTGCATTTTTTTGAATCTGGCGGTGACATCAGTGCTATGTGCCCGGCGGTCCACCAGGTGGCGTTGTCACCGTGGGCGGAGGGACAAATATCACTGTGTGCCGAGCCTCCTTTTTGTCCTCTCTCGGCAGCGGTATGGTGGGGCGGGGAACCCGCCATGCTTGCTGGGAGAGGGTATAGAGGGGCCGGCCATCTTGGTCACGGGGTCTTCGTCCCAAGCACCTTTAGCTTGCGGACGTGGGTTCGTGCTCGTCCTCTAGGCGGCCTCGGCCTAGAGGACCACCGGAGATCGTGTTCCACCTCAGGCACCTTTAGTCCTGGGGTGAGGTACTTGCAAGAAGGTCCGGAGCTCAGTGCCCAACACTGAGTTCCACGAGGGAAGGGTCCTAAGGCGCTTCGGGGATGGAGGCCTGAATCTGAGTAAGACGCAATGGACCGGGGAGAGCTCCTCACTCGAAGACCCGGTGCAGCAGACTGCCGGTGACGGGTGAGTCTCTTGTCGGAGACCGTCCAGAAGGATCCCCTTTACCTCGTGCGGAGACCAGGAGGAGAGTGGAGGATCGAATTTGTGTCTGGGCCTATTCACACTCACACCTCCTTTTCTGCTCTATCTATCAAGGAAGTCCCTGTATGGTGTGTTCTAATAAAGGAGTGTTGGACTTTAATGGTGTGAGGCTCAAATCCTGGCGGACGAAGTTCACGGTGACTCTTGGAGGAAGGATCCGGGTGCACAGCACAGACCCGAAGATAAACAAGACATTGCTGATACCACAGGTATTCTACCCGTGGTGGAGGCTAGGCGTAGCCCACCCGCTCTCTCTCTCTCCACCATCAAATACCCCTAGACAAGAGACAGTGCGAGCCGCACGGAGAGAGAAGAGGGGTAGGCGCTACACGTGGGGGCTCGGGTCCGGTATTGTGTTGTGCATCACAGTATGGAACAAGTCTGCTGGATGAGTTAACTGAATAGGCCAAAGTGCAGCCCTGCTCGAAGTCGTGGAATTGACCCCAGACAAGGGAAAGGCCCGCGCAGGAAGAGTGGTGAACGGGGGGAGGCCCAGCCGTGTGAGGTACTACACGTGGGGGCTTCTAATTGCACTGCGCCAACAGACACAACCCCCGCCGCTTAGTTCGTGGGCGTGGCTCAACCAAAGAAAGTGAAAAAGCCTGCGAACTGGAGCAAAGGGGAGGAGTCCAATACGTGAGAGGGCTACACGTGGGACATTGGCGCGAAAACTCTGCAGTGTGCGATGGACCAGCAACAGGTCACCATGTTTGGACATACCTCATGGATTCCAGTTCACCCTGCTACTACCACGATGACTGCTGCTGCTCCGATAACGGATACCGCGATCCGGCTGAAGCCAAGGGGTCGATTCGCTCTGTATTCGTGCATGGACGTAGAGGCCCTGGGTGTAATTTGTCCCGGGTGCTCGGGACTGGTGTGCCACCTGAAGCCCTTCGGACAATGTGAGGCCTGTGGGGAGTTCCTGTTCGAGGTGGATCCGGCAGTTGACAGGCCGAGAACCATCTACCCAGGCCGGGCTTCAGGCAACACTACTCGCAGAGGAGGAATTACTGCTGTAAAAGCCATCCCAGCGCACACTGCAGCGACCGTGGAGGAGGTCGTTAAAACTCAACGGGAGAAATCCGAGGATGCTGACTCAGTCACCACTGTCTCACAGCGTCCGCCACCGAAGAAGAGAACCAGCGTGGTGGCCCCGACCAGCGGTGGTGGCGGACCATCTCGCCAGCTTACGCCAGGCCCGGACGGATCCGTTGACGAGTGTTCCGGACGTCCCGCTTCAAGTAAAGGCCGAGGTGAGCCGGGCAAAGAGACTTGGTGCATGGGCGGGGGTGCCGGGAAGGCATGGCCCAGTAAGCCCGCGGGAGGTGGTATCTCCGTCTCTACAACGGGCTACATACCCACGGAGGAGTGTGATACCTCGGACCTGGAATCGCTCTCTGATCTGGGAGATGACACCGCTATTGATGAACTGTTTGCAGAGAAGGGCTGGGACAAAGTACCGCTAGCTTCATTCCGAAGGCCCCGGGGTTCACCCATGTCCATGGGGGAGAGTACACCCCGGGTGGAGGCACCAGCGCCTGAACAAGGGTCCCATCCCCAGCCCACATCTACATCTCCGGTGCCACCTGCATCAGGTACTGGGGAACAGAAGTTGATGCTACGGGCACCTATGCCCCAACCAGAAGTGGTCAAGGCCCCTCGCCACCCGGACTCTATAGTTTTGCCCGGCGAAGGGGACAGAGTCACAATGCCTCCGCTGTCAAGGCTTCAGAGACTCTTCTGCCAGAAAGTTGCTGCTGACTACGGGTGGGAATATCCGTACCTCTCCAAGGAGTTACTTTACGAAGTGGAGGTGTGCCGAGAGCGCTGGTATAATGACTTTGTGTGGACCCACCTTAAGGTCCCACACGCCCGCAGGTATTTGACATGCTCTCCAAAGGCATCTCAGCGGTTCAAAGACTGCAAGGCAGAGTGGATGTTGGGAAGACACATCCATGCAGATAAAGTGTTGATCCGACGCAAAGAAGGTGAAGATGTGGTGTACCATTTGGAGACCATGGACCGGTATTTAAAGCCTCTTGTTCTGCCGCATCCCCGCTTCTACCTCTGAGGAGAAAGAGACTCCATTTGTTTGCTTTTCAAAAGGACCTTGCACCCCCTGAACTTTGCTGTTTGATTTTCTTTTTGGTGCTATCATCAACGTTTTGCCCAGCAAGAGGGGTGTTTGTGTCATTCCAAGGAAGAACTGTTCCAGTTGTTGTTCTTTCCTCTCCGGTGAGAAGTTGCAGACTTTGGGGTAGATAGGGCCCGGAGTCAAGCAACAAGAAAAGAGAAGATGGTTCAACGGGTGCAGTTACCGCGAGGCTGTCACCAGGTGGCAGTCTTGTGCAACGTTACACATTGTACACACTCACACTGGAGGAAAAGATATTTCTCTTCGGAGGAGTTTCTTTTTCTCTCACACATACACATGTGTCAGGGTTTTATTGTTTCTTTTCTCTTCCCTCTGTAGGAGAGCGTCTCGTCAAGATTATGGAACCTGGGGTGGTTCTTAGTTAGGATGGGAGGGAAAAGTATAATGTTGGAATGTGATTTCATGTTTAAAATGTTGTCTTTCACTCCTCTTTTGTTGCAGGGGCTCAGACACAACTTCTCTGTTAGGATAGTTTCCTAAAAATTTTTGTTTTTCAAATTGTTAGTTGGTTTCTGGATTGGATTATGTCAGCCGTTGAGGGCGTGATTCACTCCAGACACTGGGGTCCAGTGTCAAAAGACAGGGGGGAGAGTGTAGCAGGTACTTACTTTCCCGGGTGCATTTTTTTAAATCTGGCGGTGACATCAGTGCTATGTGCCCGGCGGTCCACCAGGTGGCGTTGTCACCGTGGGCGGAGGGATGAATATCACTGTGTGCCAAGCCTCCTTTTTGTCCTCTCTCGGCAGCGGTATGGTGGGGCGGGGAACCCGCCATGCTTGCTGGGAGAGGGTATAGAGGGGCCGGCCATCTTGGTCACGGGGTCTTCGTCCCAAGCACCTTTAGCTTGCGGACGTGGGTTCGTGCTCGTCCTCTAGGCGGCCTCGGCCTAGAGGACCACCGGAGATCGTGTTCCACCTCAGGCACCTTTAGTCCTGGGGTGAGGTACTTGCAAGAAGGTCCGGAGCTCAGTGCCGAACACTGAGTTCCGCGAGGGAAGGGTCCTAAGGCGCTTCGGGGGTGGAGGCCTGAATCTGAGTAAGACGCAATGGACCGGGGAGAGCTCCTCACTTGAAGACCCGGTGCAGCAGACTGCCGGTGACGGGTGAGTCTCTTGTCGGAGACCGTCCAGAAGGATCCCCTTTACCTTGTGCGGAGACCATAGCCCACTCTCCAGGAGGAGAGTGGAGGATCGAATTTGTGTCTGGGCCTATTCACACTCACACCTCCTTTTCTGCTCTATCTATCAAGGAAGTCCCTGTATGGTGTGTTCTAATAAAGGAGTGTTGGACTTTAATGGTGTGAGGCTCAATTCCTGGCGGACGAAGTTCACGGTGACTCTTGGAGGGAGGATCCGGGTGCACAGCACAGACCCGAAGATAAACAAGACATTGCTGATACCACAGGTATTCTACACGTGGTAGAGGCTAGGCGTAGCCCACCCGCTCTCTCTCTCTCCACCATCAAATACCCCTAGACAAGAGACAGTGCGAGCCGCACGGAGAGAGAAGAGGGGTAGGCGCTACATTTATTTGTTTCATTTTTGTATTTTTGTAAAGTCAATTTGAGTCTAATCTGCTAAAACTAGTCCCTGTGGAACACTATTTATTCCATACTTTAATTGCTGTTACAGTAAAGAATCCTTTCTATTTGCAAAGGTTAAATCTTTTTAGTTCTGTCATAATGGAGGGCCTTTTTGTGTTGATGCTAAAGTCAACATATTTCCATAAACATGTACAATTAATATATTTAAAGATGATCATATTTGACATGATTTGCCATATTTGACATGATTGCCATGATGATTCTGTTTACATTCAGTTAATTTAATCTTACCCCATAGCCAAGGTCCCCCATAACCCTTCTAATCTTCTGTGCACTCTTTTTACTTCTACAGCATCTTTTTTTAACTGAAAAGCATATTTAAGTTTATGTTGTTCTAAGGCTCCATGTACACAGGACATTTTTACAACTGCTCCTAAATTATTAAACTTTTTGCCGTGTTTACATGCCGCGTTTAGCTGCGTTTTGCCGCATTTGCGTTTAGAAGCGTTTCAAAAAAATCTATATCTATATATTTTTTTTTTCTAAATGGCCAAAATGAAAAACGCCTATAAACGAAATGCTGCTAAACGCGGTTACCGCGTTTAGCGTCTGAAACTTGGAAATCTTCTGCGTCTGAACCCATTTTTTTGCTATCAAAGAAACGCTGTAACCCAACTGCCTAAAAACGGCAATAAACAAGACTGTGTACATGGTCACATAGGATAACATTGAATGAGTTCAGGGGCAGTTGAAAAAAGTGTCCAATTGCCTCTGAACGCGCGTTTAACAGCGTCCCGTGTACATGGGGCCTAATGCTATATATGCATCTATATATAACTGTATCTTTATATTGACAAAATGTTGTCTCTTTCCCTTGAGTTTCTGCCTTTTTATATGCAGAAATGTACCTTGCTGCTTCTAGAGGCTGCTGATTAGCCTTGAAAAAGCATTCATATCCCTTTAAATTTTCCACATTTTGTCATGTTACAATCAAAAAAGTAAATGTTTTTTATTGGAATTTTATGTGATAGACCAACACAAAGTGGCACATAATTGTGAAGTGGAAGGAAAATGATAAATGGTTTTCATAATTTTATTAGAAATAAATATCTGAAAAGTGTGGCTTGCGTTTATATTCAGTCCCCTTTACTCTGATACCCCTAACTAAAATCTAGTGGAACCAATTGCCTTCAGAAGTCACCTAATTAGTAAACAGAGTCCACCTGTGTGTAATTTAATCTCAGTATAAATACAGCTGTTCTGTGAAGCCCTCAGATGTTTGTTAGAGAACCTTTGTGAACAAACAGCATCATGAAGGCCAAGGAACACACCAGACAGGTCAGGATTAAAGTTGTGGAAAAGTTTAAAGCAGGGTTAGGTTTTAAAAAATATATCACAAGCTGAACATCATACGGAGCACTGTTCAATCCATCATCTGAAAATGGAAAGAGTATGGCACAACTGGAAACCTACCAAGACATGGCCATCCAACTAAACTGACAGGCCGGGTAAGGAGAGCATTAATCAGAGAAGCAGCCAAGAGGCCCATGGTAACTCTGGAGGAGCTGCAGAGATCCACAGCTCAGGTGGGAGAATCTGTCCACAGGACAACTATTATTCCTGCACTCCACAAATCTGGTCTTTATGGAAGAGTGGCAAGTAGAAAGCCATTGTTGAAAGAAAGCCATAAGAAGTCCAGTTTGCAGTTTGAGAGAAGACATTTGGGGAACACAGCAAACATGTTGAAGAAGATGCTCTGGTCAGATGAGACCAAAATTTAACTTTTTGGCCTAAAAGCAAAACGCTATGTGTAGCAGAAAACTAACACTGCACATCACCCTGAACAACATCAGGTTGTGGAGATGCTTTTCTTCAGCAGGGACAGGGAAGCTGGTCAGAGTTGATGGGAAGATGGATGGAGTCGAATTACAGGGCAATCTTAAAAGAAAACCTGTTAGAGTCTGCAAAAGACTTGAGACTTAAGCAGAGGTTTACCTTCAAGCAGGACAATGACCCTAAACATACAGCCAGAGCTACAATGGAATGGTTTAGATAAAAGCATATTCATGCGTTAGAATGGCCCAGTCAAAGTCCAGACCTAAATCCAATTGAGAATCTGTGGCAAGACTCTCTCCATCCAATCTGACAGAGCTTGAGCTATTTTGCAAAGAAGAATGGGCAAAAACGTCACTCTCTAGATGTGCAAAGCTGGTAGAGACATACCCAAAAAGACTTGCAGCTGTAATTGCAGCGAAAGGTGGTTCTACAAAGTATTGACTCAGGGTGGCTGAATACAAATGCACACCACACTTTTCCGATATATTTTTTTGTAAAAAATTTGGAAAACCATTCATCATTTTCCTTCCACTTCACAATTATGTGCCACTTTGTGTTGGCCTATCACATAAAATCCCAATAAAATAAATTTACGTTTTTGGTTGTACCATGAGAAAATGTGGAACATTTCAAGGGGTATAAATATTTTACAAAGCGTTGTAAGTCTGTCATCTACCAGGTCTCCCAGATTCTTCTGTTCATTTATTTGAATCATTGATCACAACACTCTGAATGTGGTCATTAAGCAAGTTTTCTAAGCCATTCATGACTGAATTTTCGAAACCTTAATTTACATATGGGTTCTATGCAAGGAACTCTGGTAAAGGCTTTTGAAAACTCTTTTATTTTTTTCTTAAATCTTTAAAATGGCCAAAAGACAGGGTCCCTTTACCTATTCTTATTTGGACACCCCAGCCCAGTATCAACTGCACCATTCAGGACTTTCAAGCTATCACACCATCAACCACAAATATTATATTATTAAAACAAGATTTATATTTACATACAATATTATAAAATTATACAAAAGTTACCATGAAACATACATTAAATTGATTATAATATCCTCTGTTAGTTCCCTAATTGTATTCTATAGTCTAATGTTCACATGCAGTACATTCACTATAGACCTTAAAGCGTTTGTTGCGTCAACATTTCATATTCCTGACATGTGCCTGCTGTACCATGTACTTGTATGAAAAAGTCTCCTGTTCTCCTTGTATTACTTCTTTTGTGTGGAATCCCTGGTAATCCTGTGAGTTCCATTGCTTTCCTATTAAAAACTAGTTCTCTCGCCCACAAAGCCTACATAAGGGGGATCCTGATCTCACTGGGAGCTCGGAAAAAGAGAGAAAGAATAAAAAAGAGGGAAAAAATCATAGAAGAAATTTATCTTTTAGAACAGAGGCATAAAAAAGGGGGTTGACAAGAACAGGAACTGTTACAAGAACTAATAATAAAAAGGGATAAACTGAAGGAATCATTGGAACATGAAATAAGGAAAACCTATAATAAGATCGCTAAGGAAAGATATCAATGAGGAAACAAGAACAGCACGTGCCTAGCAAAGATGTTAAGAAAAAAAAAATCACCAAATTTCATAGAACAAATGCAAAATAAAAAGGGGGAAATGGTACATAATACAACAGACATAGCGAGGGTCTTCCATGAGTTTTATGAACAACTATACTCAGTAAAACAGAGTGGCCTAGGGGAAGAGGGGCAAAAAGAAAAGATAAAAGAATACTTAAAAAAAGCTAGGATCCCTCGGATAACAGAGGAAAGAGCGATATCCCTCGAAATGCCTATAACAGTAGAAGAAATTAGTCGAGCGTTAAAAGAATCCGCACCGGGAAAAGGTCCAGGCCCAGACGGGTATACGACTCTTTATTTGAAAAGGTTTAAAGAAATCCTGACCCCGAAACTATGCAAATATATGAATGGTCTGGGTATAAGGTATGAGATGAGTAAGGAAGCCTTATTGGCATCAATTACTATTATTGAAAAAGAAGGTAAAGATGACACCAAGTGTTCCAATTATAGACCAATATCACTCCTGAATGCGGATACAAAATTATTCGCAAAAATCCTAGCAACAAGAATGAAAGAGTTAATGACGGAACTGGTCCATCTGGACCAGGTTGGGCTTGTACCAAGTAGAGAGGGGAGGGACAATGGAGTGAGAACACTCCTACTCCTTGAAAAAATCAGAGAGGGAAGGGTCCCTGGTCTACTCCTGTCGATAGATGCCGAAAAGGCGTTCGACAGGGTAGACTGGGGATTCATGATGAGTACACTAGAGAGGATGGGAATAGGCCCTAGGATGCAGTGAATACAAACATTATATAAAGGGCTTAGGGCCATGGTAAAAGTCAATGGAACACTATCACTCCCCTTTGAGATGAAAAATTGGACGAGACAGGGATGCCCCCTGTCTTTGCTCCTGTTCGTGCTAGCGCTAGAACCACTTCTGGCAATGGTACTGGGGGACGTGGACATAGGGGGCTTTAGAGTTGGAAAAGAGGCGCATAAGCTAGCTGCATTCGCAGATAATGTGCTATTCTATATATCCAATCCCCATATTTCAATGCCTAACCTCCTGAGAGTATTAAAAAAATACGGAGAACTTTCCAATTTTAAGATCAACCCGAACAAATCTGAGATATTAAACATCAATATGAAAGCAAAAGTGGAACAAAATCTAAAACAAGAATTCCCATTCCCATGGAGGGAAATGTAAATAAAATACCTGGGGATTAAATTAACGGCCTCACCAAAGAAACTATACCAAGCAAATTATATCCCACTATTGGAGGAAATTAAAACAGAAATAAAGAGAATAGCAGCATGCCCTCTATCATGGACATGTCGGATCAACGCTCTAAAAATGATAATACTCGGGGGCATGGCCTGGATAAGGGGGCGTGGCCTGGATAGCAATGGGATAGGTCGCATGTGATGTGAGCTCCGTCTGCCCATACTCCTAACCTACCATCCTGCCTGCATCCTGCTCGGTTCCTGCCATCCCCTACATCCGAGGACGTGTCCTGCTTTCCCTGCGGTTCCTGAAGCCTGTTAGCCCGCTGGTTTGCCGCCACTGCCGTCGCGGCGCTTCCCGGTCCTCTGCTTCAGGAAAGGCCCCGGCTTCGGCCTAGCTCCTGGTTCGGCGGCCATCTTGGCCCTCCCAACGGCGGCCCTGGACACTTCTCCTTGCCTCCCTGGGCGCACTGGGCTCCATCCTCTTCTACATCGGCCCCCGGATTACCTGCTGTAGCTGCTGGGGTGTCTTTGCACTCTACACCTGCTGTGTGAGCGGACCACGGTCTCGGCCTGACTCCCGGAACGGCGGCCATCTTGCTCCACCCGGAGACATCTTTGGCAAGTATTACAGGCCTCCCTGACTCCCCTGAGCTCAGATTCCCCTGCATACAGCCTGTTGCCATTACAGCTGCTTGAGAGTGACCTGCTGCCTACGTTGGGCCGTCCCTGGGCAGCGGAGGGGGGGGGAGGTTGTGGAGGACCCGGCCTCCTTAACAGCGGCCATATTGGTGCACCCAGGGATCTTCCCTGTCGCCTTACAGCATGTCTCCGTCTAAAAATAATTCTGAAGCCATCGATAAACTGGCCAGATACCGCAGGCTTGAGGAGGGGGATCGGCAGGTCAGAGACGGCGCTGCTGCTATCCTGGATGCGGATCACTCTGTGGTGGCTACTAACAAATTACTGGATGCCATCGCCATGTGCCAGAGCACGCTTACCACCAAGATCGAGGAGGTAAAAATTGATGTGTCCCTTATCCGGCAGGATCTCTCTACCCTCAGGGACCGCGTGACGGAGACGGAGACCCGTATTAGCAGAGCAGAGGATATCTTACACCCTTTACAACATACCACCGATGAGGTGCGCCGCCAGTTACATCAGATTAGCGCAAAACAGGATGACATGGAAAATCGCCTTCGGAGATGTAACCTCCGCTTCATCGGTCTTCCTGAGTCTGCTGAGGGCACCGATCCGGAGAGCTTCCTTGAAAACCTCCTAACCTCAACCTTCGGCAGAGACGCATTTTCGGTAATGTTTGCAGTGGAGAGAGCTCATCGAATCCCTGGCCGCCCTCCTCCCCAAGGAGCTCCACCGCGTACCCTGATAGCGAAGTTCCTTAATTTCAGGGATCGCGACAAGATCCTCCGCCTAACCAGAGAGAAGGGGAATATCCCCCATACCAACGCTCGTGTTGCCGTCTTCCCGGACTTCTCCAATGAGGTGCAACGGCAGCGGTCCAGGTTCCAGGATGTTAAGAAGCGCCTCCGCACTCTACACCTCAAATACGCCATGCTGTACCCTGCAAAGCTTCGTGTGGAGTGCGACGGTCGGACCCACTTCTTCGAGGACCCAGAGTCTGCATCCACTTGGATTGACCGGAGAGATCGGCGAGATTGAGCATACCGCGCTGTCTGGGAGCTGTGAGTACTTTTCTTTTCTCTCCCCTGCCGCCCCCTGTGCCGGTGGCACTCCCTGTTCGTGCCCTGGTAATTCGCCTCACGGTTGCTCTGTTGCTGGTGAGTGCCCTCCGCCGGGACGGGGGAGACAGACCTAAAAGCCTTTTCCGCCCCTCCTTGGATCTCACAGCGTGCTCGCCACCTTCGGGTGATCTAACTGTTAATTCCCCGTTCTCCCCACGCATGGGAGATGCTTGTAGAGGGCAGCTTACCGAACGTTGCTGGAACTTCCTATCCTACTTTACGTACCACCCTGATGGCAGGCGGGGCTCCCTTCTGCACGGCTGCAATGGTGTTGTGCTTTTGTGGCCCCTACACCCCATGCACTTCTCAGAGAAGAAGTCGTCCCCCTAGGTTCTCTATGGACTTTTTTCACTCCCCCCGTTTACCTGATTGTTTTTTCCTCTTTTTTTGTTTTCTGTTCATCACAGGTATCTATGTCCCTTTGAAATTAAGTCCCTCGCCTCCAATGCTTTTTTCACGTTGGATGTCCCCGGTTGATACCTGGTTTTGGGATACTATGTTCATGCCGAGTTGGGGTGGCACTGGACTGGGAGGGAGGGGAAATGTTTTGGCTGTTTTTTATTTGCCACTATGTTCACAATTGTTCATTTCTGCTAAAGGTACTATGTCATTGTCATACATGCACTATCAATATTGGTTGCTGATATGTTCTGTACTGTCTGATGTGTCCTTATCTGCTCTGCTGGTCCTGGTTTGGCTGCGGTCTATTATACACACCATATACCCACCATGAGTTCCCTGAAGTTCCTCACGTGGAATGTTAGAGACTTACGCAATAAGATCAAACGCACAGCGGTCCTGACATTTCTCAAATCTCAGAGAGCTGACATTATCACACTGGTCGAGACCCACGTCACGGGCCACTTGCAATCCTCCCTTAAAAAACCTTGGGTGGGGTGGGCTTATCATGCCACTCACACCTCATATTCCAGAGGAGTATCGGTCCTGGTTGCCAAACGGGTACCTTTTGAGCTTATACTGCTCCGCACGGATCAGCAGGGCAGATATGTGTTTATGCACGCCACCATTAATGGGTCTCCTATCCTGCTACTTGCCTGCTATATTCCCCCCCCCGTACAACTCAGCTGTAATTCAGGAAGGCCTTGCCTTTATGACACAATACCCCTCCGTACCGGCAGTGTGGATGGGGGACTTTAATATGACCCTGATCCCCGCTCTGGACCGTCTGGGCACACTGGATCCCCCCCTTAACCCACCGACCCATACCAGACTGCACCGCATAATGACCGACTTTGCTCTTGTCGACACTTGGCGCCACAGACACCCGCACACTAAAGTCTTCTCATGCTTTTCAGCCAGTCATAACACAATGTCACGAATTGATTTTGTTTTTATCTCAATGTCCCTGCTGCCTAAGTTAGGAGATGTGGGCTTTGCTCCGAGAGTACTCTCGGATCACGCCCCCTACTGGGTCACGATTCAGCTCCTGAGGGCTTCCCCTGCTCCTTCTTTGCGGCTAAACCCGTTCTGGCTGACTGCCCTGCAGGACCAGGATGACATCCCCACAGAATTGCAATACTATTTTACGGCCAACAGGGACACTGCCGCGCATGATGTGGTGTGGGAAATGTTTAAACTTCACGCTCGTTCCCTACTTTCCACACGTATTAACAGGCTTAAACGGTCATCAACATTTATTGTCCAGCAGGCTGCGGAGTACCTGCAGGTGCTGGAGGAGGCGTTCCACCGGGACCCCTCGCCCAGCGTGGCCAATAATCTAAAGATTCAGGCGCGCCAGGTCTCCCAATTGCACATAGAGAAGGCTAAACAACGTATCTTCTTCTGTAGACAGAGGGTGTTTGAGTATGGAGAGAGATCAGGCAAATTGCTCGCATATCTCGCCCACTTGGATATGCGTCCCCCTGTGGTGGTGTCCTTGACCGACCCGCAGGGGAACGACATCACCGATCCGCAATTGGTGGCGGAGGAATTTGGGAGATTCTACCGTGCACTTTACACTTCCAGGGTCGCCCACACTCCCCAAGACACCAGGGACTACCTAGCGGGAGTTCAATTCCCTAAACTGACAGACGACCAGCTTGAAATTCTGGAAGCCCCTATTACTGAGGAGGACATCTCCGAGGCCATTTCCTGTCTGGCCTCATTCAAGGCCCCAGGATTGGATGGCCTACCTCTTGAATTCTATGCCACCTACTCCGAAATCCTAATCCCTGAACTTAAGTACCTGTATAAATCTATATTTGACTCAGGAGTTCTACCCCCATCTATGCGAGAAGCCCAAATTGTCGTAATTCCCAAACCCGGAAAGGACCCTAAATACCCGGAGTCGTATAGGCCCATTTCCCTGTTACAGGTAGATATTAAAATATTAGCTAAGATTCTAGCCTCCCGCCTTAACCAGGTTATTCTGTCATTGATACACCCTGACCAAACCGGCTTTATGCCAGGGAAGAACACGGCCATGAATATTCGCCGCCTATTTATGAATATTCAGGGGTCCCATGATGAAATTGGCTCGAGGGTTGTGGTGGCACTGGATGCCGCCAAGGCCTTCGACTCCGTGGAGTGGAGCTACCTGTGGGAGTGTCTCTCAAGATTTGGATTTGGCCCCAGCTTCATTCGCTGGGTCCAACTCCTCTATCAATCCCCGAGGGCCAGAGTGTTTGTGAACGGTTGGCTTTCTGACCAGTTCCCGCTGGGGAGGGGGACCCGGCAGGGCTGCCCCCTTTCCCCCATGCTTTACGCATTGGCTGTGGAGCCGTTGGCCATAATGGTCCGTGCGGACACTTGCATCCGAGGTCTCAGGATGGGGAACCTGGAAGAAAAGATTGGGATGTATGCCGACGACACACTTTTGTATCTGGCGGACTCCGGTCCTTCTCTTATAGCAGCCCTCCAGTCCATAGAACGTATGGGTGGCCATTCGGGTCTGAGTATTAATTGGGCTAAGTCCCAGATCCTTCCGATTGACCATTTCCCCTCCTCGTTCGCGTCCCCTCCTCTGGCTCTTCCAAGGGTCTCCCAGATTAAATACCTTGGCGTACAGGTCACCAGATCGCTCTCAGATTATAAACTACTGAACATTGAACCCCTGTTTGCTCTGATCAAGAACAAGACGCAGACTTGGGCCAGACTACCCCTGGGTGTTATGGGTCGCGTCAGCTTGGTTAAGATGATACTCCTTCCCAAGATACTCTATTTGGTCTGGCATGCTCCCCTCTATATACCACCAAAAATTTTCAGGACAATTGAATCCATCCTGAATTCATTTATTTGGGGTCATGGCAGACACAAATTATCCTGGAGAATCCTGAAGAACCCTGTGACGTTGGGAGGAGCTGCTCTCCCTGACTTTCAGGATTATTATTTTGCCTCCCAGCTGTCCCACTTCTATTATTTTGATAAACATGAACTAACGAGATACCAGACACTACTCTGTGAGCACCCAGATGACTCGGCCCACACCCCACTTCAATCGGTCCTGAGAGCCCCATTGACAAGACGCCCCCCCCAACACACAGCAGACATGTTGACTCACCACCGGAGGGTATGGCGGGCGGCACTGCAGAGAACTGGGACCCCAAGGGTACACTCTCATACCCCTCTCTGGTACAATACATGCTTGCCAGAATTATTGTCCATTCCGGACCCCGCGGCGTGGATACGCCATGGGATCTTATACATACACCAGATCATGACTAATTCAGGCCTTAAATCATTCCAAATGCTGAAGGACGAATTTTCCCTCCCCAATTGCCTGTTTTTCAGGTATTTGCAACTCCGCCACGCCATACAGGCCCAGTTTTCTGGCTCTTGCCCGTCCCTGGCAGTTCCCTCCATAGTGGACACAGTCCTGCTAAGCTCATCTCCACTTTGTACTCCGCCATTCGTCTCCCTAGCACCACAGCATTGGCCTATACTGCTAAGACTAGATGGGAGGCGGATGTTGGACTTATAGAGGATGGGGACTGGGGCGAGATTTTGGAGGACGTGAAAAAGGTTTCCCCCAAGCTGTCGGACCGCCTCACACAGCTGTACATTATACATAGAACATATCTGACCCCTCAGAGAGTGGCACGTTTCAGGCCCACGTACAATCCGGGATGCCGCCTCTGTGACCATACCCCGGGCTCCTTTTACCACCTCATATGGTTCTGTCCCACCATTCAGGCATATTGGACACAGGTGATACGCTTCCTACACGATCAGATGGGCTCCCCTGCTACCCTTGACCCAAAGATGTGCCTACTTGGCCTGTTGCCAGACTTGGATGCCGACAAACCCCTCCGTACCTTTTTACATGAGACGCTATTCTTGGCAAGAAAAGTAGTGGCCCGTAATTGGATGCAGGCCCTGCCCCCTACAATTCAGTGCTGGAAAAAGGCGGTTAACGATGCTCTCCCATATAAAAAACTGATTTATGTACATAGAGGGTGTCCGCTAAAGTTTGAGAAGGTCTGGGACAGATGGATGGCAGATGGTGAAACGTGTACTTGACATGTCGATTTTTTATTTTTGTTGTATACCGGTTTTACTTTCACTGCTGTTATTATCTTTGTGACACACAGATGCTTCACTGTGTTCATGTATGTACTATTATATTGGCCATACTGGCTTATGTTGATTTATGTACCATGCATACTTTTCAATAAAGTTGGTTTCCAATTAAAAAAAAAAAAAAATGATAATACTCCCAAAGATCATGTACAAGTTTCAGATTCTCCCCATATACATACCCCCAGTGTATTTTGGAGTATTAAAAACACTAATTACAAAATTAATATGGCACAATAGGAAACCTAGAATAGCACTGACAATATTGAAGAAAGCAAAAAGTCAAGGGGGACTGAACGTGCCCAACTTCCAAAAATATTATGAGGCAGTTTTGCTAACACGGGTAATGGAATGGGCAAAATTTATCAATGAGAAAAGATGGGTTTACATAGAACACACAATGGCAAACACACATCTAGGAAGGGACATATGGACACCACCACAAGATAGGACACTGGGAGATAATATACACAAACTGACACAGATTGTATTGAAAACATGGGATAGGGTGTATAAGAAAAACAAATGGAAATATAATTCACCATTCACCAAGGAAAATAATTATTTTGCACCAGGGAAAAATTCAATAGGAGGGAACTGGATCAAAAAAAGAAAATGCACAATTACTAGATATAATACAAGGGGGAAAAATATGCACTATACAAGAGTTAAAAACAAAAAAAGACTTGATGGATATAAATGAATGGAGGTACTTCCAGCTTAAGCACTTCATAGCTGCACTCCCCCATTCGTTAAGGGAAGGGGACGATTTAACATCAATGGAACGTCTATGTATTACGAAAAAAAACTTGTGGGAATATATCCCAAATATATAAAATCTTGATGGAGGTAGAAAAGGTGGAGGTTCCGACATTCATAAAAAACTGGGAGAAGGAATTGGGCAAAATCTTAAAACTTGTACATGGATCATCAGTAAATAATAGGATGATAGAAATGAACTATAAATGTATAACCAGGTGGTATAAAACCCCAGACATCCTAGGGAAGTTCCAAATAGGACAAACAACGGAGTGCTGGCGGAGGTGTGGACAGGTGGGAACTATGGCCCATATATGGTGGGGATGCCCCAAAATAGGGATTTATTGGAAGGAAGTACTAAGGTACATCAAAGAGATCACCAATACAGACCTACCCGAGGAACCTTGGACATGTCTATTCCATGGAGTAAATATTCAGATAAAGGAGTATAGAAACTCAATGATAATACACATGATGAATGCGGCAAAAAGCTTGATACCGAAAAATTTTAAAGAAATAGAAAGCCCAAACATACTGTAGGTGAATGGTTTGACAAGATAGAAGAGATACGGAATATGGAATATCTAAGACATAGTTATGAAGATACTAGAGAGGGGTTCTCTAAGAGATGGGAAGAGTGGAAAAAGTTTAAATTAACGAAGAAATACGGTCAAATTAAGAGTGAGTAGCGCGGAGGAAGAATAAGGGTCTAGGGGGGAGGGTAAAGAGGGGGGCTAGGGGGAGGGGGGTGGAAAAGGTTACTTGCAATTTTTTAAAGTTTATTCCCACTTGGGTGGGAAATGTGATTGTTTTAAATATGCATGTGTAAGACAAAATTCAATAAAATATATAAAAAAAAAACTAGTTCTCTCGCTGTGCTAGGAACTCAGTCTGCTCTCCTCCAATGATTAGACCTGTTCTAACATGCCCCCCTGCACAGCTTTTCACTGGAAAGCTCAGTGTGCTGCTGCTTATCCTCCCCCAGCTCTTATGCAGCTTGGAACAGAGGGAATATGATCGCTTATAAAAAAGGGAAAAAATATATTTTTAAAGGTTTTTTTAGTCTATACACTAATGTTTTGCCTTTCATTCTTATTTCAAACGGAATGGGTTGTTTTACAAGGCAATTGTTTACAAACACTTTAAAGTGGTCCTAAAGGCAGACATTTTTTACCTTAATACATTCTATGCATTAAGGTAAAAAAACTTCTGCAAGCAGCTTCCCCCTAAATACTGACCTGAGTCTGATCCAGATCCAGCAATGTACACAAGAGCAGAGGCTCTCTATGCTTTCTCTCAATGGCTCAGACACAGCAATCACAGCCAGTGAGGAGGAAGAGGGAGGGAGGGGGCGATCAGCACCCTGTGTGTCTTATTGTCTTATTGGAGTAAGCATGCACAGGTGTCCCCATAACAAGTGGATTGCTATGGGGGCACTCAGCGGGGGTAGAGGAACCAGGAGCTCCAGCAGGGGGGACCCGGTAGGAGGGTAGGAGGGGGATCGGTGCTGTTCTGTGCAAAAAACATTACACAAAGTAGGTAAGTATAACATTCCTGATGGCGCAAAGTCCTTTGCGAAACGCGTAGAGGCTGCTGGTAAAAACTGACTTAATTTCCTGCCAAACAAGAGTGAGGCCTGGAACACACGCCGACAGAGGAAAAACAAAGGGATAGACACTCCGACACTTCAACCACTTACACGGCTGGATCAGCTTGGTGCCGGCTAAAGGGCACATCTAAATGTGAGTGCAATAGTCCTTTTTTATAAATTTTAATAAAGAGTAAAGACATACTATACCATGATGGCTATCTATTTTCTATGATAACCAACAGAGCAAGAGAGATTATAATTGCATGTGGCATATTGCTTGGGAAGGCCGCAGACTGATCGATTGTATGGAGTGGTTATCCAAACTAATGAACCAAAGGCGCAGATACATCTATATCTGGTGAGTGGCCATTTCACTAGGTGGTGGTGTAGTCACAAACAACGGTGGACTTAGATGCATTTAACCACGCACAAGGAACGAATTCAAGGGAATAAGCTGATCACTCACTGAGGCTATTCATCGTGATTTGTTCACATAACTTTGCAGTTGCACTTTATTGTTTATGGACTCACTGGTTGAATGACTTATTATTATATGATATATTAGCAGTTGCACATGTGTTTCATATCAGGCACTTGCACTTTGAAGGTTTATATATTAACATACATACACAATTATATGTATTAGCACTGTATATTTTGATACATATGTCCATTGGATTATTTATTTATTTACACTTTTATAGATGTTTATGTAATTTCATATCTTTCCATAGAAACACGCACCTAGACACAGAAGTGTGCTGAGTTTGGGCAAACACATTCACTTAGCGGTAACATTGGAGGGTTATCCGTAAGAATCTCTCACAGAATTAGGGTACTGTCCCACACATTTCTCATGGCTATAAATAGAAGTGGCTACACACTTATTGAAACTAATTTAATTAAAGTGGAAGTAAACCCATCATATTAACAGTTTAAAAAAGCAGTTACTGTCACATTGGTTGTGCTCTCAACCAAACTATCAAACCATCCAATGGCTGATGTCATAACTGATCACATGTGCAGCATCATGGCAGTTGAAGATTAAACAGAGGCCAAGGTGGCAGCTTCCTTGCCTGAAAATGATAGCAGGGTTTACTTCCACTTTAACTTATAAGTTAGCGCAATCCACACACCGTTTAATATTTAAACATATCACCATAGGGTGGTATGCATTTTTGATTGCAGCAAACAAAGCATTGGTTGTTTTGTTTTTTTCCGCCGGTAGCACGGATTTTCACAAGTATACCATTAATATTATTATTATTATTATTATTATTATTATTATTAGTAATAATTTAAAAAAATCTACTTTTACAATCATAATGAGTTTTTGCAAAAGTGTAAATAACATTCAGTTAACAAACTTTTATCTTCCAGATTGAGTTGTTGTTTTGATCGCAAGATGCTTCCCCAGGCCGTATATGCTTATCTCTAATCATTTAATAATACAATCAGTTATAAAACCATTACAAATATTCCTCAGTCACATTGTTTCATTCATTTTAATGCATACAATAATGTTCAACTATATGCTTACAAAGCAAAAAATGTACTTATATGAGTATCTGTTATATCCCTGACCACCTGGGGGATACTGCGGGGGACAAAAAAAATTGATATAATGCAGTAATGCAGTGTCGGTTGGCTCCTTCTGTGAAGCATAAAACAATGTTATCTTACCTATGTAAATTACTAATCTCATCACCCCCCACCTGTGTAATGAATATGAACAAAGGTAGACACATTTAACATTTGGCCTGAGTGACAACCATAGTTCCTTCCTTAAACACAATGGAGGAGTGAATGAAGCACCGGGGACAGGAAGTGTGTTATTCACAGTATTTCCAGGTGAAAAATGGGGAAAAAATAGAAAACTAAGGACTGTTAAGTTGGAATTTAATACATTTTTGTTTTTGGATTTAGATACATTTTAAATAGTTGTGGTACATTTGAAATTGCTGTCAGTACCATCTTCATACTATACCTTATCATACCTTTGTTTACCCAGAGCTAAAGCAGATATTATTTATTAAGTTAGCTATCTTTTTAGCTATTATTATATTTAAACTATTTATTTGGTGAGATTGGTCTTTCTTTGGCAGCCTGTCATTCATTTCCAGCACATGCCTAATTGCCTTTTGAATAGGCTCCAGATATATCCTTTGTAATCTTCAAATGATGTGTTTATTCAGTTTTAGATGTTGTGATGCTGTTTTTGCATTATCTATGGATTGCTTAAACCCTAGCTTTATAGTATAACTAAAGGTAAAACTTTTTTTTAGGTTTGGATAGTGTGGAGCAGGATTTTAACATCTATTTTTATCGCTGTCTGTGTCCCCATTATGAAGAGTGAAGCCTCGTACACACGGCCGAGTTTCTCGTCGTTAAAAACAGGTCGTTTTTTTCAACGAGATTCTTGTTAACCTTGACGAGTTTCTCGTCAAGCTTTCCATGCGTACACACTGACAATTCCAAATTTCCTCGTTGTTCAGCGCGGTCACGTCCAGCACATACGACGGCAGTATAAAGGGGAAGATCGATTTCCCTGGCGCCACCCCTTGGGCTGCTTTTGCTGATCTCGTGTTACCGCGTGTGAAGTAAAAGTTTGGGAAGAGACGATTCGCGCTTTTCAGTCTTTGTGCTTTTCAGTTCGTTTTCTGCGGTTCAGTTTGTGCTTGTGGGTTCGTATCTTGTCTTTCAGGGCGTGTAGGCAGGTTGTATCTGTTTTACAGTGCGTTCTTGCCCGTTTGTTTCTGATTTTCAGTTCGTTCTTCATAGGCCTTGCTGTTCTAAAGTGCATTCTGTTCTGTACGTTCTGATCAGACGATCGTTTCCTAGCCATGCCGCGGGTACGTTCTCGTCGTCGAGTTCGTGCTGTGCGGGCGCTTGGTGTTGGTCTGCATGTTTTGGACCAAGACCAGTCCATGAACGGGGTGAGGAGGAGTTCATGGACCAAGAATTGGTTGCTCCAGCGGGACCAATTCTGCCATATGCCTCTGCTGCGGGAGATCGTCGAGAATAATCCTGAGGACTACAGGAATTTTCTGCGGATGTCTGACCCCGTTTTTCAGCATCTGTTGGCTTTGGTGTCCCCCTATATTACCAGGCAGGACACCGTTATGCAGGAAGCCATCAGTGCTGAGCAGAGGCTCATCACCACGTTACGTTACCTGGCGACAGGGAGAAGTCTTCAGGACTTGAAGTTCACGACAGGCATCTCCCCCCAGGCTCTGGGCCTCATAATTCCAGACACCTGTTCTGCCATTATTCAAGTCCTGCAGGAGGACTATATTAGGGAAAGTTTTCTCCATTAACATCACATTCTATGTATTTCATGTATGCTAATGTATTGTATTGTATTTCTTTCATGGTGTGAGGCTCAATTCCTGGCTCAATTCCTGGCGGACGAAGTTCACGGTGACTCTTGGAGGGAGGATCCGGGTGCACAGCACAGACCCGAAGATAAACAAGACATTGCTGACACCACAGGTATTCTACACGTGGTGGAGGCTAGGCGTAGCCCACCCGCTCTCTCTCTCTCCACCATCAAATACCCCTAGACAAGAGACAGTGCGAGCCGCACGGAGAGAGAAGAGGGGTAGGCGCTACACGTGGGGGCTCGGGTCCGGTATTGTGTTGTGCATCACAGTATGGAACAAGTCTGCTGGATGAGTTAACTGAATAGGCCAAAGTGCAGACCTGCTCGAAGTCATGGAATTTACCCCAGACAAATGAAAGGCCCGCGCAGGAAGAGCGGTGAACGGGGGAGGCCCAGCCGTGTGAGGTACTACACGTGGGGGCTTCTAATTGCACTGCGCCAACAGACACAACCCCCGCCGCTTAGTTCGTGGGCGTGGCTCAACCAAAGAAAGTGAAAAAGCCCGTGAACTGGAGCAAAGGGGAGGAGTCCAATACGTGAGAGGGCTACACGTGGGACATTGGCGCGAAAACTCTGCAGTGTGCGATGGACCAGCAACAGGTCACCATGTTTGGACATACCTCATGGATTCCAGTTCACCCTGCTACTACCACGATGACTGCTGCTGCTCCGATAACGGATACCGGGATCCGGCTGAAGCCAAGGGGTCGATTCGCCCTGTATTCGTGCATGGACGTAGAGGCCCTGGGTGTAATTTGTCCCGGGTGCTCGGGACTGGTGTGCCACCTGAAGCCCTTCGGACAATGTGAGGCCTGTGGGGAGTTCCTGTTCGAGGTGGATCCGGCAGTTGACAGGCCGAGAACCATCTACCCAGGCCAGGCTTCAGGCAACACTACTCGCAGAGGAGGAATTACTGCTGTAAAAGCCATCCCAGCGCACACTGCAGCGACCGTGGAGGAGGTCGTTAAAACTCAACGGGAGAAATCCGAGGATGCTGACTCGGTCACCACTGTCTCACAGCGTCCGCCACCGAAGAAGAGAACCAGCGTGGTGGCCCCGACCAGCGGTGGTGGCGGACCATCTCGCCAGCTTACGCCACGCCCGGACGGATCCGTTGACGAGTGTTCCGGACGTCCCGCTTCAAGTAAAGGCCGAGGTGAGCCGGGCAAAGAGACTTGGTGCATGGGCGGGGGTGCCGGGAAGGCATGGCCCAGTAAGCCCGCGGGAGGTGGTAGCTCCGTCTCTACAACGGGCTACATACCCACGGAGGAGTGTGATACCTCGGACCTGGAATCGCTCTCTGATCTGGGAGATGACACCGCTATTGATGAACTGTTTGCAGAGAAGAGCTGGGACAAAGTACCGCTAGCTTCATTCCGAAGGCCCCGGGGTTCACCCATGTCCATGGGGGAGAGTACACCCCGGGTGGAGGCACCAGCGCCTGAACAAGGGTCCCAGCCCACATCTACATCTCCGGTGCCACCTGCATCAGGTACTGGGGAACAGTAGTTGATGCTACGGGCACCTATGCCCCAACCAGAAGTGGTCAAGGCCCCTCGCCACCCGGACTCTATAGTTTTGCCCGGCGAAGGGGACAGAGCCACAATGCCTCCGCTGTCAAGGCTTCAGAGACTCTTCTGCCAGAAAGTTGCTGCTGACTACGGGTTGGAATATCCGTACCTCTCCAAGGAGTTACTTTACGAAGTGGAGGTGTGCCGAGAGCGCTGGTATAATGACTTCGTGTGGACCCACCTTAAGGTCCCACACGCCCGCAGGTATTTGACATGCTCTCCAAAGGCATCTCAGCGGTTCAAAGACTGCAAGGCAGAGTGGATGTTGGGAAGACACATCCATGCAGATAAAGTGTTGATCCGACGCAAAGAAGGTGAAGATGTGGAGTACCATTTGGAGACCATGGACCGGCATTTAAAGCCTCCTGTTCTGCCGCATCCCCGCTTCTACCTCTGAGGAGAAAGAGACTCCATTTGTTTGCTTTTCAAAAGGACCTTGCACCCCCTGAACTTTGCTGTTTGATTTTCTTTTTGGTGCTATCATCAACGTTTTGCCCAGCAAGAGGGGTGTTTGTGTCATTCCAAGGAAGAACTGTTCCAGTTGTTGTTCTTTCCTCTGCGGTGAGAAGTTGCAGACTTTGGGGTAGATAGGGCCCGGAGTCAAGCAACAAGAAAAGAGAAGATGGTTCAATGGGTGCAGTTACCGCGAGGCTGTCACCAGGTGGCAGTCTTGTGCAACGTTACACATTGTACACACTCACACTGGAGGAAAAGATATTTCTCTTCGGAGGAGTTTCTTTTTCTCTCACACATACACATGTGTCAGGGTTTTATTGTTTCTTTTCTCTTCCCTCTGTAGGAGAGCGTCTCGTCAAGATTATGGAACCTGGGGTGGTTCTTAGTTAGGATGGGAGGGAAAAGTATAATGTTGGAATGTGATTTCATGTTTAAAATGTTGTCTTTCACTCCTCTTTTGTTGCAGGGGCTCAGACACAACTTCTCTGCTAGGATAGTTTCCTAAAAATTTTTGTTTTTCAAATTGTTAGTTGGTTTCTGGATTGGATTATGTCAGCCGTTGAGGGCGTGATTCACTCCAGACACTGGGGTCCAGTGTCAAAAGACAGGGGGGAGAGTGTAGCGGGTACTTACTTTCCCGGGTGCATTTTTTTGAATCTGGCGGTGACATCAGTGCTATGTGCCCGGCGGTCCACCAGGTGGCAATGTCAACGTGGGCGGAGGGACGAATATCACTGTGTGCCGAGCCTCCTTTTTGTCCTCTCTCGGCAGCGGTATGGTGGGGCGGGGAACCCGCCATGCTTGCTGGGAGAGGGTATAGAGGGGCCGGCCACCTTGGTCACGGGGTCTTCGTCCCAAGCACCTTTAGCTTGCGGACGTGGGTTCGTGCTCGTCCTCTAGGCGGCCTCGGCCTAGAGGACCACCGGAAATCGTGTTCCACCTCAGGCACCTTTAGTCCTGGGGTGAGGTACTTGCAAGAAGGTCCGGAGCTCAGTGCCCAACACTGAGTTCCGTGAGGGAAGGGTCCTAAGGCGCTTCGGGGATGGAGGCCTGAATCTGAGTAAGACGCAATGGACCGGGGAGAGCTCCTCACTCGAAGACCCGGTGCAGCAGACTGCCGGTGACGGGTGAGTCTCTTGTCGGAGACCGTCCAGAAGGATCCCCTTTACCTCGTGCGGAGACCATAGCCCACTCTCCAGGAGGAGAGTGGAGGATCGAATTTGTGTCTGGGCCTATTCACACTCACACCTCCTTTTCTGCTCTATCTATCAAGGAAGTCCCTGTATGGTGTGTTCTAATAAAGGAGTGTTGGACTTTAATGGTGTGAGGCTCAATTCCTGGCGGACGAAGTTCACGGTGACTCTTGGAGGGAGACTCCGGGTGCACAGCACAGACCCGAAGGTAAACAAGACATTGCTGATACCACAGGTATTCTACACGTGGTGGAGGCTAGGCGTAGCCCACCCGCTCTCTCTCTCTCTCCACCATCAAATACCCCTAGACAAGAGACAGTGCGAGCCGCACGGAGAGAGAAGAGGGGTAGGCGCTACATTTATTTGTTTCATTTTTGTATTTTTGTAAAGTCAATTTGAGTCTAATCTGCTAAAACTAGTCCCCGTGGAACGCTATTTATTCCATACTTTAATTGCTGTTACAGTAAAGAATCCTTTCTATTTGCAAAGGTTAAATCTTTTTAGTTCTGTCATAATGGAGGGCCTTTTTGTGTTGATGCTAAAGTCAACATATTTCCATAAACATGTACAATTAATATATTTAAAGATGATCATATTTGACATGATTTGCCATATTTGACATGATTGCCATGATGATTCTGTTTACATTCAGTTAATTTAATCTTACCCCATAGCCAAGGTCCCCCATAACCCTTCTAATCTTCTGTGCACTCTTTTTACTTCTACAGCATCTTTTTTTAACTGAAAAGCATATTTAAGTTTATGTTGTTCTAAGGCTCCATGTACCCAGGACATTTTTACAACTGCTCCTAAATTATTAAACTTTTTGCCGTGTTTACATGCCGCGTTTAGCTGTGTTTTGCCGCATTTGCGTTTAGAAGCGTTTCAAAAAAATATATATCTATATTTTTTTTTTTTCTAAATGGCCAAAATGAAAAACGCCTATAAACGAAATGCTGCTAAACGCGGGTTACCGCGTTTAGCCGCGTTTAGCCGCGTTTAGCGTCTGAAACGTGGAAATCTTCTGCGTCTGAACCCATTTTTTTGCTATCAAAGAAACGCTGTAACCCAACTGCCTAAAAACGGCAATAAACAAGACTGTGTACATGGTCACATAGGATAACATTGAATGAGTTCAGGGGCAGTTGAAAAAAGTGCAGTTGAAAAAAGTGCCTCTGAACGCGCGTTTAACAGCGTCCCGTGTACATGGGGCCTAATGCTATATATGCATCTATATATAACTGTATCTTTATATTGACAAAATGTTGTCTCTTTCCCTTGAGTTTCTGCCTTTTTATATGCAGAAATGTACCTTGCTGCTTCTAGAGGCTGCTGATTAGCCTTGAAAAAGCATTCATATCCCTTTAAATTTTCCACATTTTGTCATGTTACAATCAAAAAAGTAAATGTTTTTTATTGGAATTTTATGTGATAGACCAACACAAAGTGGCACATAATTGTGAAGTGGAAGGAAAATGATAAATGGTTTTCATAATTTTATTAGAAATAAATATCTGAAAAGTGTGGCTTGCGTTTATATTCAGTCCCCTTTACTCTGATACCCCTAACTAAAATCTAGTGGAACCAATTGCCTTCAGAAGTCACCTAATTAGTAAACAGAGTCCACCTGTGTGTAATTTAATCTCAGTATAAATACAGCTGTTCTGTGAAGCCCTCAGAGGTTTATTAGAGAACCTTTGTGAACAAACAGCATCATGAAGGCCAAGGAACACACCAGACAGGTCAGGATTAAAGTTGTGGAAAAGTTTAAAGCAGGGTTAGGTTTTAAAAAATATATCACAAGCTGAACATCATACGGAGCACTGTTCAATCCATCATCTGAAAATGGAAAGAGTATGGCACAACTGAAAACCTACCAAGATATGGCCATCCAACTAAACTGACAGGCCGGGTAAGGAGAGCATTAATCAGAGAAGCAGCCAAGAGGCCAATGGTAACTCTGGAGGAGCTGCAGAGATCCACAGCTCAGGTGGGAGAATCTGTCCACAGAACAACTATTATTCCTGCACTCCACAAATCTGGCCTTTATGGAAGAGTGGCAAGTAGAAAGCCATTGTTGAAAGAAAGCCATAAGAAGTCCAGTTTGCAGTTTGAGAGAAGACATTTGGGGAACACAGCAAACATGTTGAAGAAGATGCTCGGGTCAGATGAGACCAAAATTTAACTTTTTGGCCTAAAAGCAAAACGCTATGTGTAGCAGAAAACTAACACTGCACATCACCCTGAACAACATCAGGTTGTGGAGATGCTTTTCTTCAGCAGGGACAGGGAAGCTGGTCAGAGTTGATGGGAAGATGGATGGAGTCGAATTACAGGGCAATCTTAAAAGAAAACCTGTTAGAGTCCGCAAAAGACTTGAGACTTAAGCAGAGGTTTACCTTCAAGCAGGACAATGACCCTAAACATACAGCCAGAGCTACAATGGAATGGTTTAGATAAAAGCATATTCATGCATTAGAATGGCCCAGTCAAAGTCCAGACCTAAATCCAATTGAGAATCTGTGGCAAGACTCTCTCCATCCAATCTGACAGAGCTTGAGCTATTTTGCAAAGAAGAATGGGCAAAAACTTTACTCTCTAGATGTGCAAAGCTGGTAGAGACATACCCAAAAAGACTTGCAGCTGTAATTGCAGCGAAAGGTGGTTCTACAAAGTATTGACTCAGGGTGGCTGAATACAAATGCACACCACACTTTTCCGATATATTTTTTTGTAAAAAATTTGGAAAACCATTCATAATTTTCCTTCCACTTCACAATTATGTGCCACTTTGTGTTGGCCTATCACATAAAATCCCAATAAAATAAATTTACATTTTTGGTTGTACCATGAGAAAATGTGGAACATTTCAAGGGGTATAAATATTTTACAAAGCGCTGTAAGTCTGTCATCTACCAGGTCTCCCAGATTCTTCTGTTCATTTATTTGAATCATTGATCACAACACTCTGAATGTGGTCATTAAGCAAGTTTTCTAAGCCATTCATGACTGAATTTTCGAAACCTTAATTTACATATGGGTTCTATGTAAGGAACTCTGGTAAAGGCTTTTGAAAACTCTTTTTTTTTTTCTTAAATCTTTAAAATGGCCAAAAGACAGGGTCCCTTTACCTATTCTTATTTGGACACACCAGCCCAGTATCAACTGCACCATTCAGGACTTTCAAGCTATCACACCATCAACCACAAATATTACATTATTAAAAAAAGATTTATATTTACATACAATATTATAAAATTATACAAAAGTTACCATGAAACATACATTAAATTGATTATAATATCCTCTGTTAGTTCCCTAATTGTATTCTATAGTCTAATGTTCACATGCAGTACATTCACTATAGACCTTAAAGCGTTTGTTGCGTCAACATTTCATATTCCTGACATGTGCCTGCTGTACCATGTACTTGTATGAAAAAGTCTCCTGTTCTCCTTGTATTACTTCTTTTGTGTGAAATCCCTGGTAATCCTGTGAGTTCCATTGCTTTCCTATTAAAAACTAGTTCTCTCGCCCACAAAGCCTACATAAGGAGGATCCTGATCTCACTGGGAGCTCGGAAAAAGAGAGAAAGAATAAAAAAGAGGGAAAAAATCATAGAAGAAATTTATCTTTTAGAACAGAGGCATAAAAAAGGGGGTTGACAAGAACAGGAACTGTTACAAGAACTAATAATAAAAAGGGATAAACTGAAGGAATCATTGGAACATGAAATAAGGAAAACCTATAATAAGATCGCTAAGGAAAGATATCAATGGGGAAACAAGAACAGCAGGTGCCTAGCAAAGTTGTTAAGAAAAAAAAAATCACCAAATTTCATAGAACAAATGCAAAATAAAAAGGGGGAAATGGTACATAATACAACAGACATAGCGAGGGTCTTCCATGAGTTTTATGAACAACTATACTCAGTAAAACAGAGTGGCCTAGGGGAAGAGGGGCAAAAAGAAAAGATAAAAGAATACTTAGGATCCCTCGGATAACAGAGGAAAGAGCGATATCCCTCGAAATGCCTATAACAGTAGAAGAAATTAGTCGAGCGTTAAAAGAATCCGCACCGGGAAAAGGTCCAGGCCCAGACGGGTATACGACTCTTTATTTGAAAAGGTTTAAAGAAATCCTGACCCCGAAACTATGCAAATATATGAATGGTCTGGGTATAAGGTATGAGATGAGTAAGGAAGCCTTATTGGCATCAATTACTATTATTGAAAAAGAAGGTAAAGATGACACCAAGTGTTCCAATTATAGACCAATATCACTCCTGAATGCGGATACAAAATTATTCGCAAAAATCCTAGCAACAAGAATGAAAGAGTTAATGACGGAACTGGTCCATCTGGACCAGGTTGGGCTTGTACCAAGTAGAGAGGGGAGGGACAATGGAGTGAGAACACTCCTACTCCTTGAAAAAATCAGAGAGGGAAGGGTCCCCGGTCTACTCCTGTCGATAGATGCCGAAAAGGCGTTCGACAGGGTAGACTGGGGATTCATGATGAGTACACTAGAGAGGATGGCAATAGGCCCTAGGATGCAGTGAATACAAACATTATATAAAGGGCTTAGGGCCATGGTAAAAGTCAATGGAAGACTATCACTCCCCTTTGAGATGAAAAATTGGACGAGACAGGGATGCCCCCTGTCTTTGCTCCTGTTCGTGCTAGCGCTAGAACCACTTCTGGCAATGGTACTGGGGGACGTGGACATAGGGGGCTTTAGAGTTGGAAAAGAGGCGCATAAGCTAGCTGCATTCGCAGATAATGTGCTATTCTATATATCCAATCCCCATATTTCAATGCCTAACCTCCTGAGAGTATTAAAAAAATACGGAGAACTTTCCAATTTTAAGATCAACCCGAACAAATCTGAGATATTAAACATCAATATGAAAGCAAAAGTGGAACAAAATCTAAAACAAGAATTCCCATTCCCACGGAGGGAAATGGAAATAAAATACCTGGGGATTAAATTAACGGCCTCACCAAAGAAACTATACCAAGCAAATTATATCCCACTATTGGAGGAAATTAAAACAGAAATAAAGAGAATAGCAGCATGCCCTCTATCATGGACATGTCGGATCAACGCTCTAAAAATGATAATACTCCCAAAGATCATGTACAAGTTTCAGATTCTCCCCATATACATACCCCCAGTGTATTTTGGAGTATTAAAAACACTAATTACAAAATTAATATGGCACAATAGGAAACCTAGAATAGCACTGACAATATTGAAGAAAGCAAAAAGTCAAGGGGGACTGAACGTGCCCAACTTCCAAAAATATTATGAGGCAGTTTTGCTAACACGGGTAATGGAATGGGCAAAATTTATCAATGAGAAAAGATGGGTTTACATAGAACACACAATGGCAAACACACATCTAGGAAGGGACATATGGACACCACCACAAGATAGGACACTGGGAGATAATATACACAAACTGACACAGATTGTATTGAAAACATGGGATAGGGTGTATAAGAAAAACAAATGGAAATATAATTCACCATTCACCAAGGAAAATAATTATTTTGCACCAGGGAAAAATTCAATAGGAGGGAACTGGATCAAAAAAAGAAAATGCACAATTACTAGATATAATACAAGGGGGAAAAATATGCACTATACAAGAGTTAAAAACAAAAAAAGACTTGATGGATATAAATGAATGGAGGTACTTCCAGCTTAAGCACTTCATAGCTGCACTCCCCCATTCGTTAAGGGAAGGGGACGATTTAACATCAATGGAACGTCTATGTATTACGAAAAAAACTTGTGGGAATATATCCCGAATATATAAAATCTTGATGGAGGTAGAAAAGGTGGAGGTTCCGACATTCATAAAAAACTGGGAGAAGGAATTGGGCAAAATCTTAAAACTTGTACATGGATCATCAGTAAATAATAGGATGATAGAAATGAACTATAAATGTATAACCAGGTGGTATAAAACCCCAGACATCCTAGGGAAGTTCCAAATAGGACAAACAACGGAGTGCTGGCGGAGGTGTGGACAGGTGGGAACTATGGCCCATATATGGTGGGGATGCCCCAAAATAGGGATTTATTGGAAGGAAGTACTAAGGTACATCAAAGAGATCACCAATACAGACCTACCCGAGGAACCTTGGACATGTCTATTCCATGGAGTAAATATTCTGATAAAGGAGTATAGAACTGATAATACACATGATGAATGCGGCAAAAAGCTTGATACCGAAAAATTTTAAAGAAATAGAAAGCCCAAACATACTGTAGGTGAATGGTTTGACAAGATAGAAGAGATACGGAATATGGAATATCTAAGACATAGTTATGAAGATACTAGAGAGGGGTTCTCTAAGAGATGGGAAGAGTGGAAAAAGTTTAAATTAACGAAGAAATACGGTCAAATTAAGAGTGAGTAGCACGGAGGAAGAATAAGGGTCTAGGGGGGAGGGTAAAGAGGGGGGCTAGGGGGAGGGGGGTGGAAAAGGTTACTTGCAATTTTTTAAAGTTTATTCCCACTTGGGTGGGAAATGTGATTGTTTTAAATATGCATGTGTAAGACAAAATTCAATAAAATATATAAAAAAAAAACTAGTTCTCTCGCTGTGCTAGGAACTCAGTCTGCTCTCCTCCAATGATTAGACCTGTTCTAACATGCCCCCCTGCACAGCTTTTCACTGGAAAGCTCAGTGTGCTGCTGCTTATCCTCCCCCAGCTCTTATGCAGCTTGGAACAGAGGGAATATGATCGCTTATAAAAAAGGGAAAAAATATATTTTTAAAGGTTTTTTTAGTCTATACACTAATGTTTTGCCTTTCATTCTTATTTCAAACGGAATGGGTTGTTTTACAAGGCAATTGTTTACAAACACTTTAAAGTGGTCCTAAAGGCAGTCATTGTTTACCTTAATACATTGTATGCATTAAGGTAAAAAAAATTCTGCAAGCAGCTTCCCCCTGAGTACTGACCTGAGTCTGATCCAGATCCAGCAATGTACAGAAGAGCAGAGGCTCTCTATGCTTTCTCTCAATGGCTCAGACACAGCAATCACAGCCAGTGAGGAGGAAGAGGGAGGGAGGGGGCGAGCAGCACCCTGTGTGTCTTATTGTCTTATTGGAGTAAGCATGCACAGGTGTCCCCATAACAAGTGGATTGCTATGGGGGCACTCAGCGGGGGTAGAGGAACCAGGAGCTCCAGCAGGGGGGACCCGGTAGGAGGGTAGGAGGGGGATCGGTGCTGTTCTGTGCAAAAAACATTACACAAAGTAGGTAAGTATAACATTCCTGATGGCGCAAAGTCCTTTGCAAAATGCGTAGAGGCTGCTGGTAAAAACTGACTTAATTTCCTGCCAAACAAGAGTGAGGCCTGGAACACACGCCGACAGAGGAAAAACAAAGGGATAGACACTCCGACACTTCAACCACTTACACGGCTGGATCAGCTTGGTGCCGGCTAAAGGGCACATCTAAATGTGAGTGCAATAGTCCTTTTTTATAAATTTTAATAAAGAGTAAAGACATACTATACCATGATGGCTATCTATTTTCTATGATAACCAACAGAGCAAGAGAGATTATAATTGCATGTGGCATATTGCTTGGGAAGGCCGCAGACTGATCGATTGTATGGAGTGGTTATCCAAACTAATGAACCAAAGGCGCAGATACATCTATATCTGGTGAGTGGCCATTTCACTAGGTGGTGGTGTACAAACAACGGTGGACTTAGATGCATTTAACCACGCACAAGGAACGAATTCAAGGGAATAAGCTGATCACTCACTGAGGCTATTCATCGTGATTTGTTCACATAACTTTGCAGTTGCACTTTATTGTTTATGGACTCACTGGTTGAATGACTTATTATTATATGATATATTAGCAGTTGCACATTTGTTTCATATCAGGCACTTGCACTTTGAAGGTTTATATATTAACATACATACACAATTATATGTATTAGCACTGTATATTTTGATACATATGTCCATTGGATTATTTATTTATTTACACTTTTATAGATGTTTATGTAATTTCATATCTTTCCATAGAAACACGCACCTAGACACAGAAGTGTGCTGAGTTTGGGCAAACACATTCACTTAGCGGTAACATTGGAGGGTTATCCGTAAGAATCTCTCACAGAATTAGGGTACTGTCCCACACATTTCTCATGGCTATAAATAGAAGTGGCTACACACTTATTGAAACTAATTTAATTAAAGCGGAAGTAAACCCATCGTATTAACAGTTTAAAAAAGCAGTTACTGTCACATTGGTTGTGCTCTCAACCAAACTGTCAAACCATCCAATGGCTGATGTCATAACTGATCACATGTGCAGCATCATGGCAGTTGAAGATTAAACAGAGGCCAAGGTGGCAGCTTCCTTGCCTGAAAATGATAGCAGGGTTTACTTCCACTTTAACTTATAAGTTAGCGCAATCCACACACCGTTTAATATTTAAACATATCACCATAGGGTGGTATGCATTTTTGATTGCAGCAAACAAAGCATTGGTTGTTTTGTTTTTTTCCGTGGGTAGCACGGATTTTTCACAAGTATACCATTAATATTATTATTATTATTATTATTATTATTATTATTATTATTAATAATTAAAAAAAATCTACTTTTACAATCATAATGAGTTTTTGCAAAAGTGTAAATAACATTCAGTTAACAAACTTTTATCTTCCAGATTGAGTTGTTGTTTTGATCGCAAGATGCTTCCCCAGGCCGTATATGCTTATCTCTAATCATTTAATAATACAATCAGTTATAAAACCATTACAAATATTCTTCAGTCACATTGTTTCATTCATTTTAATGCATACAATAATGTTCAACTATATGCTTACAAAGTAAAAAATGTACTTATATGAGTATCTGTTATATCCCTGACCACCTGGGGGATACTGCGGGGGACAAAAAAAATTGATATAATGCAGTCATGCAGTGTCGGTTGGCTCCTTCTGTGAAGCATAAAATAATGTTATCTTACCTATGTAAATTACTAATCTCATCACCCCCCACCTGTGTAATGAATATGAACAAAGGTAGACACATTTAACATTTGGCCTGAGTGACAACCATAGTTCCTTCCTTAAACACAATGGAGGAGTGAATGAAGCACCGGGGACAGGAAGTGTGTTATTCACAGTATTTCCAGGTGAAAAATGGGGAAAAAATAGAAAACTAAGGACTGTTAAGTTGGAATTTAATACATTTTTGTTTTTGGATTTAGATACATTTTAAATAGTTGTGGTACATTTGAAATTGCTGTCAGTACCATCTTCATACTATACCTTATCATACCTTTGTTTACCCAGAGCTAAAGCAGATATTATTTATTAAGTTAGCTATCTTTTTAGCTATTATTATATTTAAACTATTTATTTGGTGAGATTGGTCTTTCTTTGGCAGCCTGTCATTCATTTCCAGCACATGCCTAATTGCCTTTTGAATAGGCTCCAGATATATCCTTTGTAATCTTCAAATGATGTGTTTATTCAGTTTTAGATGTTGTGATGCTGTTTTTGCATTATCTATGGATTACTTAAACCCTAGCTTTATAGTATAACTAAAGGTAAAACTTTTTTTTAGGTTTGGATAGTGTGGAGCAGGATTTTAACATCTATTTTTATCGCTGTCTGTGTCCCCATTATGGAGAGTGAAGCCTCGTACACACGGCCCAGTTTCTCGTCGTTAAAAACACGTCGTTTTTTTCAACGAGATTCTTGTTAACCTTGACGAGTTTCTCGTCAAGCTTTCCATGCGTACACACTGACAATTCCAAATTTCCTCATTGTTCAGCGCGGTCACGTCCAGCACATACGACGGCAGTACAAAGGGGAAGATCGATTTCCCTGGCGCCACCCCTTGGGCTGCTTTTGCTGATCTCGTGTTACCGCGTGTGAAGTAAAAGTTTGGGAAGAGACGATTCGCGCTTTTCAGTCTTTGTGCTTTTCAGTTCGTTTTCTGCGGTTCAGTGTGTGCTTGTGGGTTCGTATCTTGTCTTTCAGGGCGTGTAGGCAGGTTGTATCTGTTTTACAGTGCGTTCTTGCCCGTTTGTTTCTGATTTTCAGTTCGTTCTTCATAGGCCTTGCTGTTCTAAAGTGCATTCTGTTCTGTACGTTCTGATCAGACGACCGTTTCCTAGCCATGCCGCGGGTACGTTCTCGTCGTCGAGTTCGTGCTGTGCGGGCGCTTGGTGTTGGTCTGCATGTTTTGGACCAAGACCAGTCCATGAACGGGGTGAGGAGGAGTTCATGGACCAAGAATTGGTTGCTCCAGCGGGACCAATTCTGCCATATGCCTCTGCTGCGGGAGATCGTCGAGAATAATCCTGAGGACTACAGGAATTTTCTGCGGATGTCTGACCCCGTTTTTCAGCATCTGTTGGCTTTGGTGTCCCCCTATATTACTAGGCAGGACACCGTTATGCGGGAAGCCATCAGTGCTGAGCAGAGGCTCATCGCCACGTTACGTTACCTGGCGACAGGGAGAAGTCTTCAGGACTTGAAGTTCACGACAGGCATCTCCCCCCAGGCTCTGGGCCTCATAATTCCAGACACCTGATCTGCCATTATTCAAGTCCTGCAGGAGGACTATATTAGGGTAAGTTTTCTCCATTAACATCACATTCTATGTATTTCATGTATGCTAATGTATGGTATTGTATTTCTTTCATCCTTCCCTAATTACCATGATTGTAATATGCTGAGAATGTCCTCTTTGTCCCCATGCATGCTGAAAGCTTTTAAATGCCCCCTTTTTCTCCTCCATGCATATTTCCCTTCACTAACCTCTCCATCAGTGGCGACTGCTGCTCCAAATGTTTGGGGGGCCACCCCCAAATTAGATATATAAACTTCCTCCTTTTTTGTGACTGTGCCTATTAAACGCCACCAGTTGCCGCCTCCAATGCAGCCATTTTGTCCCCTCCAATGCAGCCATTTTGCCCCTTCCAATGCAGCCATTTTGTCCCCTCCAATGCAGCCATTTTGCCCCTTCCAATGCAGCCATTTTGCCCCTTCCAATGCAGCCATTTTGTCCCCTCCAATGCAGCCATTTTGCCCCCTCCAATGCAGCCAGTTCCCCCCCAGCCCTGCACTTTCCTTCTTCTGGTCAGGGCCATCCTTCTTCTGTCCTTGATGTCTTTTCCTGCCCTCGATGTTGCAACAGCCAATCATGTTACCGTTAAACAGACTTGGTGAACATGATTGCCAGAGCAGCCTGTCAGTGTTTACCCAAGGAATTCCCCCCCCCCCTGCATCCCCTATTTAACTTTTAGCAAGCCAATTACATCCCTCAGGCTGTTATTCGCCAAGCCAATTTGCCCCCTGTTTCTAATATGCAATTTTCACCCCATAAATGCCGCAGTTATTCATATGGCCGTCGCTCAACAGGGGGCCATCCACCTGAATAGTGGGCGGCATTGACAATACATAGGTTAATGCAAGGCATGAACCTATGTATTGTTCTGAGTGACGGGCGCAGGAGAGAGGGGGCAGTGCTCCAGCGCCCACTCTGGACGCACCGCCACTGCAATGCTATCCTGTGGCCAAACACATCTCCCCCCCCCCAAATTTGTTTAGAATGGACCATCAGAGGGGGTGATGAATATGAAACTTGAGCCTTCCATTATACTTAGTCAAAACACCTTTAAACTGAGATTTTGATTGATGTTGGCCTCGAATGTATTTTCTTATAATCTGCTTGCAATGTTATGTTTTAAATTTCTAATTTATTTTCATCTTGTTTGACTCACCAGCTTCCTTCCACGCCACAGGAATGGCAGACTGTGGCATCGGAGTATGCCACGCGGTGGGACTTCCCCAACTGCGGTGGTGCCATTGACGGGAAGCACGTCCGCATCATGCCGCCACCCCGTTCTGGGTCCTACTACTACAATTACAAGGGGTTTCATAGCATTGTGCTGATGGCGGTGGTGTCAGCACGGTATGAATTCCTCTATGTGGATGTAGGGAAGAATGGCCGGATGTCCGGTGGGGGATCCTTCATCCAGACGGAGTTTGCCCTCCGTCTCCAGAGTGATGACCTTGCATTGCCACCGGATGCAGGGAATGTTGAAGGACTCCCCTTTGTTTTTTTGGCTGATGAAGCCTTCGGACTCGGACCGCACCTCATGAGGCCATTTCCACAGAGGACCCTGACCCCAGAGAAGAGGGTGTTCAATTACCGGCTGGCCAGGGGCCGAAGAGTCATTGAAAATGCCTTCGGGATAATGGCCAGCCGGTTCCGCCTTTTTATGACTCCAATCCACTTGGCGGAGTACAAGATAAACTATGTCGTTTTATGCTGCTGTGTGCTCCATAATTTTCTGTGCCGAAAATCAAGTAATTATATGGCCTCAGTATTGCCTGAGGCAGGACTTTCATATGCCAATCCCCTGCCGGGCCTCGAATCTGCCCGTCCTGGCTTGCCCCCCCAAAATGCCCGTGAGGTTCGGGATAAATATATGGAATTTTTCACGGGTAGGGGGGCAATTCCTATGCAAGGCCATGAGTAAAGATTGGTGCATAAAGAAATCATTAAAAATCATTTTTTATCTTGGAACTTTGTTTGTTTCCTGTCTCCTAATTTGTCTTAGTGCATTTGTAGTGACAAGTTTTTTTTTCCTTTAGTAAATAACAACCATTTCACTATGAAACTCAAAAATATACACAAATAAGGTTAGAGCGTATTTGAAAAAGAAGCTACACTTTGTTTGTGTTCAAAAATTTTACTCTGTGCACATTCACATGGTAAATACTTTTTTTTTTTGGCTGGCCACAAACCGGCAATTTTTTTTAATGAAAATACAAAACCATCAGTTGCATTCCAAAAAGTACAACATTGGATACCTCTGGGCAATATGAGACATTCACTTACACAAAATATGTCTCTATCTGGCCGTCCTAATATGGGGTCTTGGCACCCCTTGCCAAGCCAAAAATTGAATATGCACACAATTTGAAGTCATTTCCAATAGGGATTTGAGACTCCTGATCCCTATTGTCAACATGTGCCATCTGCCATCGGGGGTGATCAATGGATGTGTTTTGTGGGTGCAACCCCTTCTTCAGTTCACCTACTTGAGATACGAGGAAGGGGTTGCACCCCCAAAAGCCGTACATGGATATCCCCTGATGGCAGATGGCACATGTTGACACACTGTGTGCATATTCAATTTTTGGCTGGTTGGATTGTCTAAAAGAGAATAAAAGGGGGAAGAACAATCTGTAAACAAAAATGGGGGTTTTGATGCCTTATTCAATTCTCCCCAAAACATCTAGGATGTCTTTAAAGGTTTGATCCATCACATAAATTCTTTGTTTAATTCTGTCCAGTTCTGTGCTACATTCCATCACTTGCTGTATTATTCATAGGGCACTGTCAGCAGAGAAACGTGTACTTTCTTTCACCACAACATTTACATCCCCTAAAAACAAAATAAAAAGGTATTATAACTCTGAAGGCCTACATCTCTTACCTGAAGCTGTGGTGACAGATACTGACCTGTTGTGGTGACCAGTTCCACCACGTCATCCACTTCTCCTTCCTGCACTTCTCCTTCCTCCACCTCTTCAACTTCCTCAACACCCTCAGGTTGTGGGTCTTTGTGAGGTTGGGGTTGTTTCGAAGCTGTGGGGTTCCTGTGCTCCCTGTAGTGTTCTCCTCCCAGTCTTCTCTACCCTATGAGAATCAAACAAAAGGTCTAGTTATCACACTGAAATTCTCTATGAAAACTAAAAACAGGCTAAATTGCTTGGAAGTGGGGTACAAGTGTGTGTTTGTGTGGAATTTTCACATGAAGACATTATTTCTTCCCAAAAATATGTTTAGTATTCACCTTTGGCTGTCAATTTTGAGACATGGAGGCACCACGAAAATTCACTGATGCACCTGTGTGGGACACCCAAAAAAGGCGGTTCTGTTGGCCCACACTATAGTGCTCAAAAGTACAGATGTGGAACCAGCTGCTGAGTGTCCTCTCCTTTACACTGATTAAAGTTTGCATTACATTCTCTTTACAAACACATCATCTAGCCAACAATGTAAGAACAACAATTGAATCAAAACAGGCAGATGTCTAATTTAATTTAACCCTGTAAAATCTCCAAAAAACGAGGATAGTGGGCGAACGATGTGTCTGTAACGAACGATTACTGTGCCCAACCAATTTCAAACTATGACATTTTGTAAGGTAGTACAATAGAAAAATGCAATAACATGGAGCAACATGTAAGTTGTGAAATACAATAATAGGAAAAATGTGGAAAAAGTACTTACTTTTTCCTAGCATTCTCTTAATGCTCCTTAACTGCTCCGGCTCCCTCAGTTTGAGGTCTGACCACCTCTTTCTGAGCTGCTCATTTGATCGTTTCACCCTGAAATTCTTCTTCAGACTCTTCACGACTTTCTTCATGATTTTGGCCTTCCTTCTATTAGGTTTGCTATACGGCCCATGCTTTGCGTCATAATCTGACTTTAGCAATATGTCCACCATCTCCGCCATCTCCGCATAAGACATATTAGATGCCTTGAATCTCCTCCTTGATCGTGACGTTTCCTCAGTCTCCGGGCTTGTCTCCTCCTCGTTATTTGAGGAATTATCAGACACCTGCTGTGAATCCGCCATATCTGTCTGCGTGCCGAAAGAGAAGGGACGGGGAAAAGATGTTAGTTAGAACGTCATGGGCGGGCGACGTGTGCGGAGCGACGTGTGCGTAGTTTTACGCATGCGTGGTGTATATATAGCAAACACACATGTGACTATACTACGTTTGGTGTGCGGAGAGAGGAGTTCAAGTGACGGACGTGCGAGCGAAGGTATGTGATTTTGTGATTTTGATAAATTGGTGGCCTATACTGTCTTGAGAATGTTGTAGGATATATATGGTAGACATGTGCAAAAGGAAAAAATTTGTTTTGTTTCGTTTCGTTTTAATTCGTTAATTAATTAATTTCGTTTAGTTAGATTCGTTAAATTTGTTAAATTCGTTTTCGGATTTCGTTTTGTTTTCGACCGAATTCGAAAATCGGTCGCATTCGAAAATATTTCAACTGAATTCGAAAATATTTCTACCGGATTCGAAATTATTTCAACATGATTCGAAATTATTTCAACCGCATTTGAAACTATTTCAACCGGATTCGAAAATATTTTGCGACCCGACTTTGGGTCCACGTATCTCAGGGTCACTTAGTAATAGAAACCCCAAATTTGGAGATGTTATAGTGCTAGTTCTACTGTGTTTGCATACCAAATTTGGGGTTTCTAGCTACAAGTGGCCCCGAGATATGTGGCCCAAAATTCGGGTCGCAAAATGTCATTCTCTGCTGCAGAAAAGTGTTTGACATTTTGCGACCCGATTTTGGGTCCACGTTTCTCGGTGTCACTTAGTGATAGAAACCCCAAAATTGGTATGCAAACACAGGAGAACTAGCACTACAACATCCCCAAATGTGTTTCTATCGCCAACTAACCCCGAGATACGTGGACCCAAAGTCGGGTCGCAAAATATTTTTGAATCCGGTTGAAATAGTTTCAAATGCGGTTGAAATAGTTTTAAATGCGGTTGAAATAATTTCGAATCATGTTGATACTATTTAAAGCAGATTCGAAAATATTTTGCGACCCGACTTTGAAAAAAAAATGAAATTGATTCTAACAGTCTGCAGGAGATCTGCAAAAAAAAAGAAGTGAAATGGCTGTTAATAGTCTACAGGAGATCTGCTAAAAAAAGAAATAGATGCTAATAGTCTGCAGGAGACCTGGTGAGAAAACTAAATAGATAATAATAGTCTGCAGGAGATCTGCAAAAAAAATAAAATAAATGCTAATAGTCTGCAGGAGATCTTATGTAAAAAATAGTAATCTGCAAAAAAAATTAAACATGAAATAGATAGTATCTATATTCTATTCTATTCTATTGTTTTTCTAGTGTATTCTCTATTTCTATTCTAATCTATTCTATCCAAAGTTAAAATTAATTAATTACATTTTTTTTAATTCCTACTATTCGAAATTCAAATTTATTCTATTTGAAATTCGAATTTCATAAGATGGTTGCATATTCTTTCTATTTTATTCTATTAAATTATATATTTTTTCTATTCTGTTCTAATCTTTTCTATTTGAATTATAAATTTTGAAAGATGGTTAGTTACTTACATCTGTCACATAAAAAAAAAGATGTGAAATGGCTGTCATGGATGTCGATCACAAGGCAAGTACATATGCTGTATGTCATTGTCCGAGTGCCACGTGACCGGCCACGAGTGCCACGTGACCATCCACGTGACCAAGTTGTGGATTGTCCACTTGCCACGTCACCTGCCACAAGTTATGGGGTTCCTAGCACCAAGTGACCCCCAGATAGGGGCGATCTGTCAAGTGCTTTTCTGCAGCAGAGAATTAAATTTTGTGACCCGACTTTGAGGCCACGTATCTCGGGGCCACTTATAGCTAGAAATCCCAAAATATTTGGTATGTAAACACATTACAACTGGCACTACAATAACCCCAAATTTGGTTTTTCTATCACCAAGTAACCCCGTTGTAATGCTAGTTCTACTGTGTTTGCATACCAAATTTGGGGTTTCTAGCTATAAGTGGCCCCGAGATACGTGGCCCCAAAGTCGGGTCAAAAAATGTCATTCTCTGCTGCAGAAAAGTTCTTGAAATATCGCCCATATCTGGGGGTCACTTGGTGCTAGGAGCCCCATAACTTGTGGCAGGTGACGTGGCAAGTAGACAATCCACAACTAGGTCACGTGGCAGGTCACGTGGCACTCGTGGCCGTTCACGTGGCACTCGTGGCAGGTCACGTGGCACTCGTGGCTGGTGTCGTGGCACTCGTGGCCGGTGTCGTGGCACTCGTGGCAGGTGTTGTGGTAAGTGGACAATGACATACAGCATATGTACTTGCCTTGCGATCGACATCCGTGACAGCCATTTCACATCTTTTTTTTTATGTGACAGATGTATATAAGTAAGTAAATAACCTTCTTCCAAAATTTATAATTCAAATAGAAAAGATTAGAACAGAATAGAAAAAAATATAATTTAGAAGAATAAAATAGAAAGAATATACAACCATCTTCTGAAATTCGAATTTCGAATAGAATAAATTTGAATTTCGAATAGTATGAATTCAAATTTTTTAATTAATTAATTAATTTTAACTTTGGATAGAAAAGATTATAATAAAATAGAAAATAGACTAGAAAAACAATAACCCCAAATTTGGGGTTTCTATCACCAAGTAACCCCGAGATACATGGACCCAAATTCGGGTCACAAAATATTTTCGAATCCGGTTGAAATAGTTTCAAATGCAGTTGAAATAATTTCGAATCATGTTGATACTATTTCAACCGGATTCGAAAATATTTTGCGACCCGACTTTGGGTCCATGTATTTTGGGGTTACTTGGTGATAGAAACCCAAAATTTGGAGATGTTGTAGTGCTAGATCTACTGTGTTTGCATACCAAATTTGCTAGCTACAAGTGGCCCCGAGATATGTGGCCCCAAAATCGGGTCGCAAAATGTCATTCTCTGCTCCAGTAAAGTGCTTGACATTTTGCGACCCGACTTTGGGTCCACGTATCTCGGGGTCACTTAGTTATAGAAACCCCATATTTGGTATGCAAACACAGAAGAACTAGCACTACAACATCTCCAAATTTGGGGTTTCTATCACCAAGTAACCCCGAGATACATGGACCCAAAGTCGGGTCAAAAATATTTTTAGATTCGAAAAAATTTGGATTCGGTTAAATTCGTTAGTATTGTAATTCGGTAATTCGGATGCATCCGAATGTCCGAATAATGAAAAATTCGTCCGAATTTCGATTCGGAACGAAACGAAATGCACATGTCTAATATATGGTGAATAAGATTTTAAGGAGGTTAGACTGTGTGCCTCACATTATTTATTTAAAAAAATTTTTGACTTGCAGACCCAAAATGAATGTCTTTATAAGTGACAAGGAATTCCTTGCGGAATTTATAGACCGGGTAAGGGAGCTGCCCGCTCTGTGGGAAACCAAAAACCCCATCCATAAAAAAAAGGGGTACGAAGAGCAGCGCTGGAGAGCCTGCTCCCATTTGTGCAGACCAAGGTGCCCACAGCCACAGCAAAACAGGTGGACACTAAAATTGGGAGCTTGAGAGGCACATACAGGACTGAACGCTCTAAGGTCCTGGCTTCTCAGAGGTCAGGAGCAGCAGCAGATGATGTGTATGTCCCCAATTTGTGGTACTACAGCAGGATGTCCTTTCTGGATGACCACATTGAGGCAAGGCCATCACTGTCCACTCTTCCCCCAGACTTCCCTGCAGCCAACCTGAGCCTTCTCTGGAGCAAGAAGAGGCAGCCATCCTTGATGAACCTGATTTGGCCATCTGTAGCCAGGTATAGTATTTAATGCAAATGTATTGGGATAAACTTAATGATGGAAAAAAAAAGTCAAGATGAAAATCATAAACTATTTGGGGTTCCAAAAGTGAAATCAAGATCTCAAGACATTAGTCTGCCCTAAATTGGGTGCTAAATAGTCAATCTGATGTAGTCCTAAAAAAAATTTGTTTTTTTCTTGATTTACATTCAAATTGCTACATTCATGATCTGAAAGTTGTATGAAAATAATAAAACAAAATATTAAACTATGTCCCTTTTTCATACACAGGATGAAATCAGCCAGAAGGAGGGTCTGGAAACTGTCAGGCAGGAGGAGGCAGGGCCCACTGTGAGGCAGGAGGTGGCAGGGCCCACTGTCAGCCAGGAGGTGGCAGGGCCCAGTGGCAGCCAGGAGGTGGCAGGGCCCAGTGGCAGCCAGGAGGTGGCAGGGCCCAGTGGCAGCCAGGAGGTGGCAGGGCCCAGGAGAAGCACTAGATCTCAGGTGCCTCCCATCCGCCTTCCAAAAAGAAGCAGGAGAGACAGGACCACTAGTGAGGCAGCAATGGCCCTTATTAAAGAGGCACATGCCACCCTCCAGGAGCCCACATCCCCTGAAGAGGCCATTGCCGGCCTAGTTGAGGCAAAGTTCAAGGGGGGTGATGGAGAGAATTACCCCCAATACGGCCATATGTGAGGTGGCACAGCTATCACAACCTCAACCTCCTCCTCCACCTCCACCTTCTTCTTCTGCCCCACCCCCTTCTCCTCCACCTCCTCCTCCACCTTCTTCTTCTGCCCCACCCCCTTCTCCTCCACCTCCTCCTCCACCTTCTTCTTCTGCACCACCCCCTTCTCCTCCACCTCCTCCTCCTCCTGACAGGAGTACCCCTCCAGTGGCCCAGCCTCCAGCCACACGAAGAAGGAAGGCTGCAGGGAAGGCTTCAGGGAAGGCTGCAGGGAAGGCTGCCAAGAAGACGAGGAAGTGATGGCCTTGCTTCATTGTGGTCGGACAGAAGGCAGCCTGTTGTAGTACCACACACTTGGGACATATATATCACCTGCTGCTGTTCCTGACCTCTGGGAGGCCAGCATCAGATTGTGCTCAGAACTGTTGGCCTTCTCAAGCTCCCAATTTTAGTGTCCACACAGGGTTGATGTGTGCTCTGGGGTCCCTGGGATGCACAAATGGGAGCAGGTTCTCCAGCGCTGCCTTCTCTTTATTTTGGTAAAAACATGAATAAATGTTTTTTTGGTTTAAGTTCATACTTGACTATGTTTATTTTTTCACATTTTTAATTTAGCTTTGGAGTAAGCAGATACATTTGACACCAAAAAAAGGGACAGATAACAACCCCAAATAAAAAAAAAATTATTTAAAAAATATAGGGTGTAAACTTGACACAAAAAATATTCAAATATACAATGGGAGATCACTATCAAAACATTGACAAATTACAATTAACATCTGTTTCAAAAATATAAAACATTAAAATATTCAGAAGATCTAGCACGATATAATACACCGAAATCTAATTAAGAGCAGCATGAAAAAGCTTTAAAAAAGATAGTCATAACTCTGTGTGAATATCAGCAGCAAAACAAGTTCATTCGTTTAGATTAATGTAACATTCTAAAGAAGATTTCAATGCACAACATTTAAACGATGCAATAATTTACAGCGTGACGAATGTGCTATCTCCCTTACAAAGGCTTGATTTAGCAGAAGATGCGCTCCCGTCTCATACTTGATTCTGAGCATGCGCGCTTTTGGAAGAGTCGTAAAAGCATACACACGAACCATTTTCTCGTCACAAAACAGGCCGACGAGAAACACGACGAGGAAATCTTGAATCCTGACGAGAAAATAGAGAGCAGGTTCTCTATTTTCTCGTCGAGATTCACGGCAGTTTTCTCGTCGTAAAACCATACACACGAATGGTTTTCTCGACAATAAAGCTCTCGCGGCACTTTTCTTGCCGGTTTTGGATGAGAAACTCGGCCGTGTGTACGAGGCATGACTCTCCCTATTTCCTGTTATCACTGAGAGTAAAGGAAAATCCAAAATTTACAGTAGTCACCAGAACACGAATAAAGGGGAAATCGTGTGGTGTGGTGACAACCAGGGATTTCCTTGCTTTGGAGGTATTTTCTCTAATTTCCTGTTTTGGCTTTGAGACAGAAAGTGCAGGGAAATCTCCCTAAAGGGACACTGATGGCAAAGAAGACAGTGGTTATAACTCTTCCTTACTCTATCCAAAATGAAAAAAAGGTTTTGCCTTTAGTTACACTTTACACCACATAGGTTTTATTTTCATTAGTTTGTATTTTGTACCTATAGGAATAAATTGTGTACTGTGTCATTTGTTGACAATATTTCCTTACAATCTATTTCTGGCCCTCAACATTGAAAGATTGGCTTTTAAAATTCACTGTTTTTGTCATTCTGGCTTGTGTTTGTTATTTACAATTCAAATGAAATCATGTTCGGATGACCGTTACCAGGATTTTCCTTAATTTATCCATTTGTAATTATATTGTTATAGTAAATAACTATAAATTACACTGTACTGCATCTGTTTTTTGTTTACTTCACATTTTGTAATCAACACAGCAAGTAATTGTAAAAATGGAAGTGAATTTTGCATTCAGAAGAGCTTTTCTATGATGCCTTTAAATCCTTTATGTTCCATCTGGAAAAATAAGATTTACTGTACCTGTAGAGTCATTGCCACACTATCATGCCTGTTATAAAATGTAATGGAAAAGTGCTGTTTTTTATTGCATCAAAAATATGGATTGCTAGAGTTATTATTAATCTTTCCTGTTAACCATATATTGACTATTTTCTCAAGAGCTGCCAAGTGCAAATCTTTACATTTATCCAAAATTAAGGCCTGTTCACGTTGCATGTGTTAGTTCATTGGGGTGCAATTTTATTTTCCTTGTCAAAAATATTTATTGATTACACAATAATAAGTACATACATTGGTTATTTATGAAAGAATACAGATAATGACGTTTACATAAAGGTTTTTTAAAAATAAATAATGGATAACATAGAATATTTAAAGAGAATAATTTAGATCTTCACTAACTAGATAGCCGGTGAGTAGCATTGTATACATGACTACCGTGCCTTAAAGTACAATTAAACTACCGTCATGAGTTGTGACATAACAACTTAAACTTATTGTAATGAAAAACAATATATCTATAATAAATAGGGAGAGTAAAGAAAAGAAAAGTGTAGTGAGAGAGAGAGAAAGTCCACAAGGGCGATCCAAGAACCAGTACGATGCGTAATGATTACCATTTCTTAGGTATATGGGGTTTCCATTGAAGGGATTAATCAGCTACCATGGCAGAAGGACCTCATCATTGAAATCCGGAGGTAAATAGTGTTTTATCCAAGGGAGCCAAAGTTTTTTGAATTTTGGGATTTGGTCCCCGTCAGTGGCTATCATTTTGGCATGTGACATTGTGGTGTTCATAGGCGTGCGCAGCCTATTGCATTAGGGTGTGCACCTCAAACCAAAGCTCAAAAACACGTGCATCTGTGTGTGTATATGTGTGTATGTATATATATATATATATATATATATATATATATATATAGATAGATATATATAGAGATATACACACACACATACACGCTTATAAATAAATGTTAACAAACATTTTAAAATGTATTAAAACATTTTTATTAAAAAAACATTTATCATTGTAAACAAACATAATTTTTTTAACTTATTAATTAAATAATCTTTTAACATAAACAAAGCTTTTAAATAAATCTCTAAATCAAATAAGCAATTTAAAAAACTGAACGGTAAGTAGGATTTTTTAATATCCTGAATTGTATTTACTGCTTTAAATAAATTTGTTAGATTCCCCCAGCAACAATAGATTCCCTCAGCAACAATAGATCCCCCAAGAACAAGACATCTCCCCAGCAACAATAGATCCCTCACGGCAACTATAGCTTCACAAGCAACAATAGATCCCTCCCAGCAACAATAGACACCCCCAGCAACAATAGATCCCTCCCATTAACAATAGATCACCCCCAGCAACAATAGATCACCCCACAAGAAAATACCCCCCAGCAACAATAGATCTCCCAGCATACAGTATCAATATATTCTCCAGCAGCCAACAACATAAGTCCCCTCCCTCAACAGTAGTATACTCCCATCAACAAATGACCCCCCAGAAACAATAGATCCCACCAGCAGTAACAGACTTCCCCAGCATCAATAGATCACCCAGTGATAATAGAGACCCCATCAGCCAACATCAATAGACACTCCATCAAATCCCGCCACCACTTGGAATATACATTCAGTGCTGAGCTGCCGAAACTGTGTTTTCCCGCATTCCTGCTGAAAAAAAGCCCCCGAAATATGTATTTAGACATCAAATTGGCATCAGAAAAGTGGTTAGCACACTACAGATTATTATGGCTTCCTCAACATGTTTTAGAGAAGAAGACGTCGCACAGAAGGTGTTAAGGAAGCCATAATAATCTGTAGTGTGCTTACCACTTTTCTGACTATTCAGGTGCCTGGCCCTTTTTCGGGAGCCTGAATTACAGTGGTGGGGTATTTTTTGGAAGCACCTGATTAGAGGCGTAAACATATTAGGGTTTGGGGATGGGGAATTGCGCAAGTTCCGCTGGTGAGTGGGTGAAAAGAATTGTCACCCACTGAGGATCGTTTTTACCTGATAAGGTATAGTTGCTGTAACCATATAAGCATACAATATTAATTGGTGGGAAGGGGGGGGAGGGGAAGGGGGGAAGTGGGAATGGAAGAAAGGGGATCAGTCTGTGTAGAGCAGACCGAAAGCGGTTACTATAGGCAACAGATTGTAGATCCAGAGGCGGAAATGATTTTAAAATTAATCATTTATTCCTGTTAACATTTCAAATAGATGTTCAGTCTTATATAAGTATGTGACCCAGTGAAGGATAATATTGTTTTGTATATTGATTACCGTCCACCAGGGAATGTTACGTCCAGACGAAGCTACGCCACAGAGCACGGCGAAACGCGTTGACGTCACATCCCACACAGTCACGTGACGCTGTTCTGAATGGAGTGGGCGGATCGACATGGCACGGAGCTCGTAAGCCATAGTCAGTACACACGATAGCGGCTACGACCGCGGCAACTGACACTAGGCATTTGCAAAGCAGCCACATTGGATCCCACTTTGATACCGGCGCAGGTAACGCTTGGGGGACCTGGACTTTACCACAATATCCGTTCGGGTTGACGGCCAACACAACAAATAGGTATGGCCAAAATAACACCCTCAAATCAGCTGCCAAATACCAGGTAACCCGGGACCTATGGTAAAGTACTTTGACTTGTAGGTTGAAATTGAGCTGCAGACAATGATAAAGAGACTAATTACACACTGCCTATATGTGCAAACCAGAGCTATGTTGTAAAAGCATCACAGATTTCTGTACTAATAACCGTATTGATGAACTTTCTCTGCTAGCAACTTTTGGAGGACATTTATTCATTACCATTGTGCCAATACAACAGCCCTTTTATTAACATCAATTAACCCTTTCAATCTTCAAAGAACTTTTCCATTAGTGGATTCCCAGAGTATACCCAATGCAAATACTGCATTCAGGCAAACGGCTTTGATTTGTACCAGTCCTAATGCATGCCCTCAGCGTTAATACCCTCCTCCCCCGGTCCCCCTTTCCCACCCCATCAGGTTCAGTCTTATATTAAATGTTAAACCCATTTGACCTTAATTAATAAATCCACTTACTAGCAGGTGGCCGAGATTACCCTATATTCCCTGGTGGACGGTAATCAATATACAAAACAATATTATCCTTCACTGGGTCACATACTTATATAAGACTGAACCATACGTCCGGACAAGTGTGTTGTTATATGTTTTAGTTATTTGTTTGTCTTGTCTGTTTACTAGATGTTTCCAATTAATTCATGTAATGTATGATCATTCACCTTTTGAAAAAAATAATGCTGCACTTTCATATGTTTCCTCTTACATCTATTTGAAATGTTAACAGGAATAAATGATTAATTTTAAAATCATTTCCGCCTCTGGATCTACAATCTGTTGCCTATAGTAACCGCTTTCGGTCTGCTCTACACAGACTGATCCCCTTTCTTCCATTCCCACTTCCCCCCTTCCCCTCCCCCCCCTTCCCACCAATTAATATTGTATGATTAGAGGCGTAGGCTCTAATAGGCATCCAAAAAGGTGAACAGCGGGCGCAATGCTGGGCGCTCGCAGTTTACTCAGCGATATGTTAGGAAAGGGAATGTTACCTGTCACCTGACTGGCTGAAATGACAGGCGCTCTGATTGGATGCCTATCAGGCGTCCAATCATAGCAGAGGAAGGGAAGAGAGGATGGGAGAAGACATTGAGGAGCGTGCAGGACACCGGGCGGGTGGGGGATGCACACTGGCAGCATTTGATGGGCACAGTGTCGGCAATTGATGGGCACAGTGTCAGCAATTGATGGGCACACTGGCAGCAATTGATAAGCACACTGGCAGCAATTGATGGGCACAGTAGCGGCAATTGATGGGAACACTGGCAGCAATTGATGGTACAGTAGCTGCGTTTGATGGTACAGTGGCGGCAATTTATGGGCACAGTGGCAGCAATTATTGGGCACAGTAGCTGCGTTTGATGGGCACAGTGGCTGCAATTGATGTGGTTTTTTTTTCAGCTTGTTTGCGCCCCCCCCCCCCCAAAAAAAATTTGAGCACCAGCCACTGCCATAGATATTGTCAGCGGAAAAAAATGTAAAATATATATATATATATATATACACTGCACTTCTGGACCCCTTTACATTACACCCTGCACCCTTTTACATTAGACTGCACCTCTGGACCCCTTTACATTACACAGCATCTTACACCTAAGGACCTCTTTACATTACACAGCCCTTGCACCTCTGGACCCCTTTATATTACAATGCACCCCTTTATATAAGACTGCACCTCTGGACCCCTTTACATTACACAGCATCTTACACCTAAGGACCTCTTTACATTACACAGCCCTTGCACCTCTGGACCCCTTTATATTACACTGCACCCCTTTATATAAGACTGCACCTCTGGACCCCTTTACATTACACAGCTCCCTGAACCTAAGGACCTCTTTACATAAATATTTTGCTTTTCTTTAATACCACTTTAATAAATAAAGTTAATCAAGTAATTATGTTATACATCAATATATAGGCAGATGATGGAAAGGAAGGAGTTAAAACAGGAGATAAACAGACTGTTGTTGGCGAGGAGAGAGAGAGAGAAAAAGAGAGAGAGAGAGGGTCAGAGAGAGAGCGAGAGAGTGAGGGGGTCAGGGGGAGAGATCGAGAGAGAGATCAGGGGGGGAAGAGAGAGAGAGAGATATCAGGGGGGAAGAGAGAGAGAGCGCAAGGGTGTCAGGGAGAGAGAGAGATATCAAGGGGAGAGAGAGCGCAAGGGGGGTCAAAGAGAGAGAGATCAGGGAGAGAGATATCACAGGGAGAGAGAGCGCAAGGGGTCAGGGAGAGAGAGAGAGATCAGGGAGAGAGAGAGAGATCAGAGAGAGGGGGTGTCAGAGAGAAAGAGAGAGGTCAGAGACAGAGAGAGGTCAGGGAGAGAGAGAGGTCAGGGAGAGAGAGAGAGGTCAGGGAGAGAGAGAGAGGTCAGGGAGAGAGAGAGGTCAGGGAGAGAGAGAGGTCAGGGAGAGAGAGAGCGGGGTGTCAGAGAGAGCGGGGTGTCAGAGAGAGAGCGGGGTGTCAGAGAGAGAGAGAGAGAGGTCAGGGAGAGAGAGAAAGAGGTCAGGGAGAGAGAGAGATAGATCAGGGGGAGAGAGATCAGGGAGAGAGGGGTGTCAGAGAGAGGGGGTGTCAGAGAGAGGGGGTGTCAGAGAGAGAGAGAGGTCAGGGAGAGAGAGAGAGAGATAGATCAGGGGGAGAGAGATCAGGGAGAGAGGGGGTGTCAGAGAGAGGGGGGTGTCAGAGAGAGATGGGTGTCAGAGAGAGAGAGAGGTCAGGGAGGGGTCAGAGAGAGAGAGGGGGGTCAGAGAAAGAGGTCAGGAAGGGGTCAGAGAGAGGGAGAGGGGGGAGAGAGAGAGCAGGGTCTGGTCAGTGAACATGCTCACTCACTTGGAATGGTCCCCAGGGGCTGGCTCACTGGTTTATTCAGCAGTTTGTCAGTGTGGCTGCTTGTTTTTAATCTTCCCACCCACCTCCCCTTCACAGACGAGCACACAGGAGGGGCGGGACTCTGGAGAAGTGTGCAGTTTACGATCTCAGAGCGGAGAGGAGGAGGGATTGCTGGACACTACACACATCAGAGTGGAGACTGGAGAGCTTCCTGCTGGGGGGGGGGGGGCGGGTGTCAGAGATGAGAGCCGCGCGCGGGGGGGAGGGGGGTGTCGCTGCTTGACACATGACAGTCAGTTGCCTGGTGCTAGTTGCAAGCTCTGTGCAGTGTGGACAGTGCAGCAGGAGTAGAATAACTAGCGCTGGCTGCCTGTCACCGCGCCATGCTGCCCGCTGTCTCTGCGTGGTCCTCTTCAGTGGTGGAGGGGGGGCGCCGGTCTGACACCCCCCAGTGTGTGGCACCTGGTGTGGCCCACCCCCTACTTAGTATGCCACGGGCCGGAGGGGGGGCGGAGTGCAGATTTAGATCACTCCGCCGGCACCTGCGGAACCTGCAGAGCCGGAACTATAGAAGCTGCATCGGCTTATGCGGCTCCTAGCGGTGTTACTCCGCGCTAGTTCCCCCCCCCGCTCCCTTCTCCCACTCGCAGCATTTAGCAGCAATAAGCTGTATTTGCCAGCCGGCGGCCGGACATTACCCCAGGCAGTGCCAGTGACTGTAACACACAGCAAGGAGGACATACATTGCAGGCACAGCAGGGATGATTAGGGTGTGCCTGGGCACACCCGGCACACCCCGTGGGCACGCCTATGGTGGTGTTCATTCTATGAATTGTTTCTGCCAAACCCAAAATTGGGGATTTCCATGCTTTGGCTATTGTTCGTTTTGCTGCAGTTAGAAGTGGAATAAAAATATTAAATTGAAAAAATGTTAAACATTCCGGTTTTAGATTAAGTAGTGCTGTAAATGGGTCTAGTTGTATCTGTTGTCGGAACATTTTAGAGGCCATTGCAAAGATTTCTTTCCAGAAAGATTGCACTATTGGACACGTCCACCATACATGCAAGTGAGTGCCCAAATCTGAACAGCCCCTAAAGCAAAGAGCTGAAATGTAGGCACAAACTTGGCCATTCTAGCAGGTACAAGGTACCACCGCTTCAGGACCTTGTAATTTGTTTCCATCGCCGTGACATTGGGCGAGGATGATTTTATGGTTGACCAAATCTTAGTCCAATCAGCATTATCTAGAGTACGCCCCAGGTCCTCCTCACATTTCCGCACGTAGGTTGGTTTGTCATAATTGGGGTCTATAAGAAGTTGGGTGTAGAGGGTTCATATCATTCCTCTGGCTAATGGATCTTTTTTAAAAAAAAATTCAAAATTAGATAATTGGGTCTGTGGTTTTGCAACTTGAAAAAGTGGAGAAAATATTTTTTTTAATTTGGAGATATCTAAACTGTTCTGTTTCTGGTAAGTCGTGTTTCTCTCTGAGTGTAGAAAAAGGTACAAAGTTTTTTGAAGTGACCAAGTCATGTAACGTCAGTATTCCTGTTTTTGTCCAAAAGTGTTTGGGAAAATCCATGCCGGATAAAAAGCTGGATTTTTGAGGAAAGATAAGAGGGGATTGTGTTCCCATTGTAATTGGTGTTTACGTTTAAATTTATCCCAAAGGGATAAAAAGTGTTTTGTGATAGGGTTACTCAATTCACGTTGATCTCTGGGCCGAAGCCATAGTATGTTGGAGATCAATAAAGGGTCACTTTCTGAGGCCTCTATCGACACCCATAAGGGAGATTCCTGTGTTGCGTGGTACTTTGGAAGACTAGCTAAGTGAGCAGCATTGTAATAGGTTGCAAAGTTGGGATAGCCTAGTCCACCTTGTGGCAATTTTATTTTCAATGGCACCCAGCGTGCTAAAGCAATGCATCAGAGTTATGGTGTGTTGTGTTAGGAAAAATAGCACAGGTGAATTATCTTTTTTTTCCAGTCTGGTGCTTTGACATCCCATTTAAGTGAATTGGTCTTCTCAACTCATTGCACATTTATAAGTAACTTAACCAGCTTACTTGTTTAAGACTATAGATCTTAAAGTGTATTTAAACCCTAGCAACAAACTATTATTGTTCCTTTTTGGTCTGTTAATTATGCTTTTGAAAGCATTTTGTTATAACTGTTCAATAGGTGCAAAAAAATAATACTTGTTGATTCCTACAGAAATCATAGTTACATAGTTACATAGTAGGTGAGGTTGAAAAAAGACACAAGTCCATCAAGTCCAACCTATGTGTGTGATTATATGTCAGTATTACCTTGTATATCCTTGTATGTTGTGGTCGTTCAGGTGCTTATCTAATAGTTTCTTGAAACCATCGATGCCCCCCGCTGAGACCACCGCCTGTGGAAGGTAATTCCACATCCTTGCCGCTCTTACAATAAAGAACCCTCTACATAGTTTAAGGTTAAACCTCTTTCCTTATTATTTTAATGAGTGGCCACGTGTCTTGTTAAACTCCTGTGCGCGGATAACTTTCTGTACTCTCTGCAATATACAGTATATACAATATGTACTTATCATTGGCAACCTTTTCAGAGGTAGCAGCATTTACATGTGTACATGTGCTGGCTATGGACACATTGGGCATATCTGGGCACTGGGCAGGCATACTGTGATATGTCCAGCACAGCATGCACTAGAGCTTTGTTACTTTTTATGTTTTTTTTTTATTTAGTTGCCAATATTTTCTTTCTCGTACATCACGGGACACAGAGCGACATAATCATTACTAATGGGTTATATAGTTACCGTCAGGTGCTGGCACTGGCAACTTCCAAAACCGGAAGTACCCTCCCCTATATAAGCCCCTCCCATCCGGGAGCACCTCAGTTTTTTTGCCAGTGTCTAAGGTGTTGGCCAAGAAGAAACATGTGTTTTTCACTGAGCTTGCGTACAGGTTCTTTTGGGCCTCAGTAAGCTATTCCGGATCCGACCAAAAAAGCTTCATAGCTAAACGGTCGGTACCCGGGCCTTGCAGAGAAGAGCAAGGTTCTGCCTGTAATGCTTCTCTTAGGAGAGCTGGACCCTGGGATCCAGAGCTCTGGTCATACCCACGACCAAGATGTTTTCTGTGCAGGGTGCTATACAGGTCCAGGGGAGTGGAATCCTTGGGAACCCGGTCCCTGAAGGTTTGATTACAATGCCTGCCGTGATAGGTGAAGTTTGGGCTTTTGTGGACCAAACAAAGTCCTGCGGCGGGGAACAGGTAGGTGGGGGCCCCCAGGAACTTGGTTCTATTGGGGGACCCCCAAGCCTAATTTGTCTTTCTGTCTGTTACCTAACGGTATTCCCGCTAATATCTGTGCATGCCTGTAACTACAAAAAAAATGTAATAATTTTTAATGGTGGTCAAGAAAAAAAAAGAATGTTTTTTTATATATGTTTAGTATATTAAACTGCGGTACCTGTGTTTGTCCACTAGAGGCCGCTGTGGAATGTTTTTCTTGTCATATGGACTAGTTTCTTCTCAGAGAGCAAAGTCCAGGCAGCTGGTGAGTTCTCCTACAGGAAACTGTTTCCTCTGCCATGTTGCAGTGTTCGTCTATCCCCCGGCCTGCGGCAAAGGGGGCCCTGGCTCCTGTCCCTGGTTTCCATGTTTGAAAATTAGCGCCGAGGCGCACGTGGCCGCGCGCGTGCGCGTGCACGCGCCTCTATATATAGAGGTGGCCGGAAAAAGGGGCGGGGCCTGGGGGATGACGCTCTGTGCGCGCCGCAGCGCTTCTGCGCATGTGCGGGCGTCCCAGCAGGTTTTTAAAAAAGCCACATTATTGCAGATAAGCTGGTTATGAAGTACAGAGACAGAGCTGGCAACATTTAAAGGCATACAGCATAGCGGTTGATACAGGCATCCCCTAGAAAGGCACATTAGTAGACACCAACTGTGATATAGCAGCAATTGTGCTAGACTATTCTCAGTAAAAGTGGTGTATTACGGCTGGAATACCTCAGCTTTAGGCTTAGGAATATGCCGTCCAGTAGCTCCGGAACTGAATCTTCCAGGAAGCGAAGGGGGTCTCATCGGGCTCTGAGGATCTTGGGCATACTCCTGCTGCACCAGTCTCCCCTGAAGTTCAGAGGTAAGTGACCGTAGAGACCCCGCAGGGGTACTTGGTACTGTGGCTGTCCTCAGTCACCTGCTCCTGTGTATGTAACAGAGGAGGTTTTTTCCTCAGCTCTGGGAGGATTAGAGAGAGATTGTCAAAATTTATCGCTGTCTCCCTGTCAGGGAAAGCACGCCCGATCTCCGTCTCCTCCCTCAGAGTGCCTGTTAGCAGAGCAACAGTCCCATACAGGGATCGACCTGCCTGAAGGGGATCAGGATAAGGTTGATTTTGTTATAGAGGAATCAACAGTGGGGGAACCTTTTCTCAGCATCTCAAGCTGAAAGATTATGGGTTCAGTCTCTGACTAACATGGTCCGATCAGCATTTAAAAATGCACCTTGCGGAACCATCAACCACTACTGTATCCTCGTTGGGGTCGCTAGAAGCCCCCAGACTGTTTGTTCTTTTCCACTTCACCCTTTACTGAAAGGGCTCATTTACCAGGATTGGGAACGTCCTGAGAAAATATTTATTCCCCCAAGAGATTTCCGGTGGTCTATCCCATGGAGGATAAGTTCATCAAAAAAAAAAAAAAAAAAATGGAAGGTCCCTACAGTGGACGCAGCCATCTCTTGTATGTATAAATCACTGACATGTCCAGTGGATAATGTCTAAATGTTCAAGAACCCAATAGATAAAAGATTGGAGTCCTTATGAAAATCTGCTTGGTGATACAACCAGCAGTAGCAGCTATTGGGGTCTGCTAAGCAGTGAAGGATCAGTTGAAACAGGTCTTGAGGGACTTGACAGATCAGCAGGCTTTGCCCTAGCTGATCTACCTAGAGCCTTAGGCTTTGCGGTTGATGCCATAGAGGATTCAGTCCATCAGGCCTCCCGCCTTACGCTGTCTATAGTACGTATGCGTAGGCTCCTATGGCTCAGAAACTGGTCTGCTGAAGCTCCCTGTAAAGAATGGCTGGTTAGCGTCCCATTTCATGGTGAACGCTTATTCAGGGAAAACCTGGACAAATATATCCAGAAAATTTCCAGCGGTAAAAATACGCTCTTGCCGGTTAAAAGCAGAGTTAGAGGTCCCTCTTTAAGAGGCCTGCTTCTCCAGTCCCTGGGGCATCGGCTGTGTAACAGTTCCGACGGCCTCCTCGGTCAAATCCCGGGGGTAAAAAACAGGGACAGTAGCAGGGTAATAAGAAACCCTGGGTCAGGGGAGGTACAAAACCTCCCCCAAAGTGAAATTCATTGAAGCCCCCACTCAGTCGGGTGGGGGGAGGACTCCAGTTGTTCGCAAGAGACCTGGCGGGACACGATCAAGACAGATAGGTGCTCTCCGCAGTAGGTTTGGGATACAGTTTGGAGTTAAAAGACTCTCCTCCTTCCCATTTTTTGAGGTCAAACGTGCCAAGGGATCCCCGGAAGAGAGAGTCCCTCCTGTTGGCACTAGAACAACTATTGCTCCAAGGAGTAATTATGGAGGTTCCCCTGGAAGAATGAGGGTTCGAGTTTTACTCAAACCTCTTTACAGTCCCGAAGCAAACGCGGTCGGGAGGCCCATATTAATTCTAAAAGGGCTATACAAATTCCTGTATATCAGGACTTTTCGATGGAGTCGATCCGATCGGTGGCCACTGCCCTACAAGGGGAGGATTGGTTAGCCACGATCGACATCAAAGATGCTTATTTGCACATTCCCATCTTTCCAGTCCACCAAAAATTTCTACGCTTTGCAGTAGAAGGGCGCCATTTTCAGTTCAGAGCCTTACCCTTCGGTTTGGCCACAGCACCACGAGTGTTTACAAAAATTCTGGCCCTTTATTGGCCAATCTAAGAACACAAGGTGTAATGATAATGGCATATCTGGATGACTTGTTGCTGATAGACCACTCAGTGAAAAAACTAGACGTGGTCGTTCACAAGATGTTCAAGTATCTGGAATCTCACGGTTGGATTATCAACCGAGACAAGTCAGCCCTAGAAACCAGTCAAAAGTCTGGAATACTTGGGGCTAAGGTTGGATTCAGGCCAGAGAAAAATATTCTTGCCTCGAGGAAAGGTGTTGTCTTTGAAAGATTTGATCCACTTAGTGGGTACAAAAAAGACAGCCGTCCATACGCCTGTATATGAGGCTGCTGGGAAAAATGGTGGCATCATTCGAAGCAGTACCCTACGGTCAATTCCATTCAAGGAATTTGCAAGGGGCCATACTGTCAGCCTGGAACAAAAAAGTTCAGGCCCTAGACTTACAATGTCCTTGTCCCCTTCCGTTCGCAAGAGCCTCCGTTGGTGGTTGGTTCCCCAGAATCTGGAAAAAAGGAAATCCTTCAGTCCGATTTCTTGGAAGGTGGTCACTACAGATGCCAGCCTTATAGGCTGGGGAGCAGTATTGGAGCAATAGTCTCTCCAGGGCAGATGGTCGGATGCAGAAAAGGCCCTGCCCATCAATCTCTTAGAGATACGAGCGGTATGCCCTAGTAGCATGGACATCCAAACTCCAAGGGTCCCCTGTCAGAATTCAATCAGACAATGCCACAACAGTGGCATATATCAATCATCAGGGGGGCACCAGGAGTCGTTCAGCCCAGAGGGAAGTAAATTACATCCTGAAATGGGCAGAAAAATATGTCCCAGCCATATCTGCGGTATTCATTCCAGGAGTGGAGAATTGGAAGGCGGACTTTCTAAGTCGCCAGCAATTAGGCCCAGAGGAAGGGTCCCTTCACCCCGAGGTTTTCTGGACAATATGTCAGCGGTGGGGAACATCGGATGTAGATCTTCTAGCATCCAGATTCAACGCAAAGGGGGACAGGTTTGTCTCTCGGACAAGGGATCCCCTAGCTTGTGGCTCGGATGCCCTAGTGTTCCCTTGGGATCAGTTCAAGCTGATATATGCATTCACACCGCCAATGGTTACCTCGATTACTCCGCAGAATCAGGGTAGAAAAGAAACCAGTGATTCCGGTGGCTCCAGCGTGGCCCCGAAGAGCGTGGTACGCGGAGATTGTAAAATTTCAGTGGGGAGTCCTTGGACTCTCCCACGTCGTCCGGCTTTCGCAAGGACCGATATACCACCCTTCCTTACCAGCCCTAGGTTTGACGGCCTGGCTATTGAAGCCCACATTCTAAAAAAGAGAGGGCTCTCTAATGCTGTGGTATCTACCATGATCAATGCCAGGAAGCCGGTATCCAGGCAGATCTACTATAGAATCTGGAAGGCGTACATCGCGTGGTGTGAGGCCAAGAAATGGCATCCACATAAGTACGTAATAGGTAGGATTCTGGACTTCCTACAATGGGCTGTAGATAGGAAGCTTGCCTTGAGTACTATCAAGGGTCAGATTTCGGCCTTGTCAATATTTTTTCAAAGGCCCTTGGCTTCGCATTCACTAGTCAAAGCCTTTATACAAGGAGTGATGCGTATTAGTCCTCCGGTTAATATTCCCATATGTCCATGGGATCTAAACTTGGTTCTGTCGGTTCTACAGAAACAACCATTTGAACCATTATAGCATATTTCCTTAGTGCTTCTCACCAGGAAATTGATTTTTTTAGTAGCCATTTGTTCGGCTAAAAGAGTATCGGAATTAGCAGCTATGTCCTGTAAGGAGCCATATCTGGTTATCCATAAGGACAGAGTAGTGTTACGTCCTCATCCAGCCTTTCTTCCTAGGGTGGTATCGAGGTTTCATTTGAACCAAGATGTGGTTCTTCCTTCTTTTTTCCCCAAGCCTACTTCGGTAGAGGAAAAGTTATTGCATTCTTTGGATGTAGTAAGAGCAGTTAAAGCTTATCTAAAAGCCACTGCTCAGATTCGCAGAACGGATACTTTGTTTATTCTGCCGGAAGGCCCCAGAAGGGGTCAGGCAGCGTCAAAATCTACTTTAGCCAAGTGGATTAGACAGGTCATAATACAAGCCTATAGCTTGAGAAGTAGACCGCCTCCGTTCAAAGTTAGGGCGCACTCCACGAGAGCAGTTGGAACTTCATGGGCAGTGCATCACCAGGCCTCCCTGGCTCAAGTCTGTAAGGCCGCAACATGGTCTTCAGTACACACGTTTACTAGGTTCTACCAGGTGGACGTTAGAAGTCAGGAGGATGTCGCCTTTGGGCGCAGTGTGTTGCAGGCCGCAAAAGATCCTCATGTCTGATAGCGCTCAGCTTATATATGGTGTATCCCCCCCCTCATTTGGCATTGCTTTAGGACATCCCATTAGTAATGATTATGTCGCTCTGTGTCCCGTGATGTACGAGAAAGAAAATAGGATTTTTATAACAGCTTACCTGTAAAATCCTTTTCTTGGAGTACATCACGGGACACAGAGCTCCCGCCCCTCTTTGGGGACACTTATTGCTTTGCTACAAAACTGAGGTGCTCCCGGATGGGAGGGGCTTATATAGGGGAGGGTACTTCCGGTTTTGGAAGTTGCCAGTGCCAGCACCTGACGGTAACTATATAACCCATTAGTAATGATTATGTCGCTCTGTGTCCCGTGATGTACTCCAAGAAAAGGATTTTACAGGTAAGCTGTTATAAAAATCCTATTTTTATTATCGTGCAGTTCATGCACATTTATTTCTATAGAAGATTCATGTGTGGGGGCGTGGCCGGATGTGAACGAGGCAGCATGTGTTTCTCTGGAGCTCCGCATCTATCCTGAACTTTATCCGATTTTCGGGGCTTTTCTCACCCTCTTTCCTGTCTCTAATCCATCGGGCAGTGATCGTGGAGTCCTGGACATGAGAAAGACAGGGCGCAGGCACGGGCAAACATCACAGCACTCGCAACGCCAGACCCGCTCCGCACGAGGCACTGATCAGGGAGCCGCCGCCGCCATCTTGCCTCCTTGTCAATCCTCCAAACACGTCAGGAAGAAGGACAAGCTGATGGAGAAGGGGGCTGCTGCTGCGGGTCGCGGTCCGGAGGACCCCTCACCGGACTCCCAGGAGCAGGAGGTGGCCTCAGATGCCATCACCAGACCCATCCTGGAGGCCATAGACGCCAGCAAGGCCGCGGTGATGGTGAGAATCAACCATCTTGCCACAGAGTGCACACTCATCAGGCATGACCTGGATAAGATCCGAGGGAGGCTCACTACGACGGAGGACCAGATCTCTGAGGTGGAGGATGTGTCCCACTCGCATGGGGCACAGCTGACAGAGCTGCAGGACCTGGTAAGATCCCTCCAGCAAAGAGCTGACGATGCAGAGGACCGCCAAAAGAGGAACAATGTCAGGGTGGTGGGTCTGCCTGAGAGGGCCGAGGGGGACAAGACCACCACGTTTGCTGAACAATTCTTTAAACAGATCCTGCAATTGGGGGATTTATCCCCCACTTATGTGGTGAAGCGTGCCCACAGGGTGCCCGCGGGTGTCCGCCCCCCTGGTGCATTCCCCCAGCCTTTCCTGGTCAGGTTCCTCAACTATAGGGACCGGGACATGATCCTGCGAGAATCTAGAAAACATCAGGAATTACGCTTTGACAACACCAAAGTGATGTTCTTCCCTGACTTCTCGGCTGAAACCCAACGGAAGAGGCGATCCTTTAATGAGATCCGTAAGAGGCTGAGAGAAAAAGAGATCCAGTATAGCATGCTCTATCCCAGCAGGCTCTGGGTACAACATAATGGGGCAGTTAAGTTCTTTGATAACCCGAGGGAGGCCTGTGAATGGCTTGACAGAATTCCCTGAGTTTGCCGGATTGGAGGCCTGTTTTGTTCCTGTTTTCTACACAGCCCTGATATTTTGGATCTTTGTGATGTGTGGGGCGGTTGCTGTTTTGTTTTTTATCTTCTTTTGCACTGCATAGGTTCTGTTGCTTGTGCTTGTGGGTTTTTTCACACTGCTATTTCCTGTGGGGCCACTGGAGGGCTCCGATAGATCACTGACTGTGCGCTGCTATTAATCTCAGTGTGGTTCGCCTATTACTCCTTGATCCTTGCATGTGGGGCTCCATGTGGACACGCAAGAATATCATTTTAACTTGCTGAACAATTCGTCACAAGGTTGGAGACTTCCTATTCTACTTTTTGTTGTCTCCCCTTTTTTTGGGGGGGAGTTCGGGACTAAGCTGCATACCAGTGTTTGTTTTTCTTTTTTGGTTTTTGTTCTGGTATAATGGCAGGGGGGGTTGTTTTAACTCAGTTGACCACTTACAGGGGGGAAACAGTATTAAATATGTGTGGCATTGGTACGGGGTCTCTGACTCCACATCTAGACTATATAAAATGATGCATCCCGGTTTCTGGGATTCAGACTTTTCCCAGCAGAGTAATGGCTGAACATATTCAAATTGTATCGTGGAATGTGAGAGGATTGAATAATAAGTTCAAACGGGCATCAGTGTTTAAGTATCTTAAGCAATCTAAGCCGCATATCGCTTTTTTGCAAGAGACACACCTGGATGGTAGCAGGGTCCTTGCGATGCGCAGGCCTTGGGTTCAAAAATCTTTTCATGCAACATATTCCACGTTTGCAAGGGGGTGTCGATTCTTATTAGCAGGGCCCTGCCATGCACTATACACCAGGTGTTTTTGGACCTGGAGGGGCGATATGTGGCGGTGCTGTTAAACATTTTTCAACACAAAATGCTATTGGTGAATGTGTACTCACCTCCTCCTGTTAATGTACAAGTGATGTATGGTTTGTTTACTAGACTGGCTCCCTTTGTTCATCTCCCTCTTCTACTGATGGGCGACTTCAACGCTATCTTGGACGCGTTGGACTCGTCCAATCCGGGGAGGCAGGGATCGGTTGATCTTGTCTCCTGGGCCTCTGTGACTGGGCTGACTGACTTGTGGAGATCTAAGAATCCCCTTCGCAGGGCCTATTCCCACGTCTCGGTGACCCATCGCTCATTGGCCAGGATTGATATGGCATTTGGCAACCAGACCCTGTTGCCATTTTTCCATGATGCTGAGTATATGGCCGGGGGCATATCCGATCATTGCCCCTTGTCCCTTACTCTTAGCTTCTCTGCTGGGGGGGGGGTTGGAGGCTGTCTCCAGGTTGGTTGCAGAATGAACAGGTGTCCGCCCGCTTGCGGGAGGCGATTGCCTCCTATTGGTCAATCAATGAGGAAACTGCAGACCCGACTGTGGTGTGGGATGCCTTCAAGGCAGTGATTAGGGGTGAGTGTATCGCTGCTATTAAAACTGGATGGGTGGCACATAATGCTGAAATTCAGGGGTTGCAGGACACTGAAAAGGAATGTGCGGAGATACACGCCGACCGTCCCACTGATGCCTCTTATTCAGCTCTGATGGAGGCTAGGCGTCTTCTCTCCTTGCATTTCTCTGATCTGGCTCATACAGAGGCTAAACATAGGGCAAATTCTATTTTCTCGGAAGGGGATAAGAACGGGAAGTTGTTGGCAAGATTGGTGGCGGTAGACAACCAGATTACAAACATTCCGGTGATTCAGGGTAGGACTGGTGATCTAATTAGTGATCCTTCGGAGATAATGACTGAATTTCAAAAATGTTTTGCTACCCTTTATGCCCCTATACCTGACTATGATCCTGCAGCATTAGAGGCCCTCTTGGAGGGCTTGGCCCTACCAAGGTTGACTGATGGAGATCAGTTGGCTTTGGATGCTGAGATCACAAATAAAGAGATAACAGCGGCTATTTTTGACTTTCCCCCTCATAAAGCTCCGGGACCGGACGGCTTCCCAGCTGACTTTTATAAAAGTTATGCGGATGAAATAGCCCCTAGATTGAACTCGCTTTTGGCCAAATGTTTGGAACTAAATAGGCTCCCTGCCTCCATGCTGGATGCGTACATGGTACTGTTGTTAAAACCAGGTAAAGACCCTTTAGACTGCTCAGCTTATAGGCCTATTGCTCTCCTAAATATGGACCTTAAGATTTTGACGAAGGTCTTGGCCAATAGGCTTGTCGGGGTGATCTCCTCGCTGGTCAATATTGATCAGACAGGATTCATGCCCGGGATGTCTACAGACACTAATCTGCGAAGGCTATTTACTCATCTCCAGCTCTCGGGGACTGACGCGAGTACCAGAATCGTTGTGTCAATTGACATTGAGAAGGCTTTTGACTCAATTGACTGGCAGTACATGCTCCGGGTGCTGGAGAGGATGGGGTTTGGGCGGGTCTTCAGGCAATGGATAACGTTGTTATATAGTAATCCCAGGGTGGCAATTAGGCTTGGTCGGGCCACCTCTTCTTTCTTTTCCGTGGGTCGGGGTACTAGACAGGGGTGCCCTTTATCCCTGTTTATATTCGCACTCATGATAGAACCTCTTGCTGTGGCACTCCGATCGTCTAGTGAAGTTAAGGCTATCAAAGTGGGGTCTATAAGGGAATGTCTGGCATTATATGCCAATGACATGCTTTTATTCCTAGAGGATACCGGGTCCTCGCTTCAGGCGGCCTTGAGGATCCTCAACGATTTCACCACATTCTCGGGCTTGGAGGTAAATTGGAGCAAATCCTCCATTCTGCCTTTGGACGCGAGGGCCAGGGAGAGGGCTGATCCAAATATGCCATTAGAATGGGTTTCTTCCATCACATATTTAGGAGTCCAAATTACGGCGGACAGTACTGAATATATAACGCTTAACCTGTTGCCTCTGTTAGCTTTCTTTAAACAGCGTGAATAGAAAGGGGGAGTCGGGACTTTAAATGAGGTGTGCGTGGAGGGACCAATCAACTTCACATAAGTCCAAACATATGTATGTTTATTGAGACAGATGATCGACAAAGCATAAAATCTATGTTGCATGTACAATGTAACCAGTAGGTGAGAGTATATAACAAGTGGCATATATAACAACATGGCATGAGGCAAATATAAAAATAAAACAGTACATCCCACTACTCCATTTATTAGACCAATTGGGTCATATTTTTTGTTCATAGAACATGATGCATCTGGCTCCTGATGAATGGATACTACTCCATGAAACGCGTCAAGCCCTTCTGGATGCATCCAATACAAACTGACCGGTTTTAGATGGTTTTACCGCCTCCTTTCTCCCCTTGTGCAATGATGTACCCCGATATATGGAGTAGTGGGATGTACTGTTTTATTTTTATATTTGCCTCATGCCATGTTGTTATATATGCCACTTGTTATATACGCTCACCTACTGGTTACATTGTACATGCAACATCGTTTTTATGCTTTGTCGATCATCTGTCTCAATAAACATACATATGTTTGGACTTATGTGAAGTTGATTGGTCCCTCCACGCACACCTCATTTAAAGTCCCGACTCCCCCTTTCTATTCACGCATATTAGGATGGGGGCGTGAATATATCCTCACGTCCCATTTAAAGTCCCAGGTTCGCCTTTCCCCCCAGTTGTTTTCAGAAGAATAGGGATGGAGGTGTGTTGTGGTTGGGACCCATCGTCTTCTTAGGGTTGACCTTCAGTGGATCAGACCCTAATTCAACATGTTAGACATAGAACGCAATTTGCATTGACATGTCCTACCATTACTATTATTTTTTGCCACTCCCTTAATCCTGTCTCACTGCAGCCTGGTTGTGTGCCTCTGATCTGCGGCCGGAGAGCTGGCTTGTGTCTGTTTCTCCGGGAGCTGTGACGCGCGCTGTGGCTCCTCCCCCTTTTCCCTCCCTTCCTTTTTTCATTGGTCGGGTGGATTTTTGGGGGGGTGTGTCCCCACCGTGCGTCGGCACCATGCTTCCTATGCTGTGCGTGTGACACCACAATGGGCGGTTGTCGCATGCGCGCTGGTGTATAACACTGTGGTCGGACGCGGGAGAAGTCACTCTGGCGGTCTGCCGGGATGTCTCTCTTGTGTCTGCTCCAGCGTGGCGCTGGGGGGGAATGGTGCCTGTCCTGTTGGGTCCGCACTCCACCACTCCACGTCCAACACCCTTCACCGCCAAGCCAGCATAGCGGCTTTAACAGTCAGATTCCTGTTCCATCTCTACTGGGCTTTCCATCTCAATTGGATCAACCAAGGTAACCCCCTTATTACCCATCTACATCTGGGTTATTGACCTATATCTGATTACTTCCCTGACCTAAAATGTCATAGAGACTTATATACCATTTTTAATTTTATATACTTTAGAGGTCCTGGTTCCCTTGGTTGCAGACCCTTCCACGTCCAATGCCTTTCACCGCCAAGCCAGTACAGCGGCGTTATATCCAGATTCCTGTTTTATCTTCATTTGGTTTTCCATCCCAATTGGGATCAACCAAGGTAACCCCCTTAGTACCTATCTCTATCTGGGTCACTGACCTACATTTGACTACTCCCTTGACCTACAATGTCATAGAGACTTATATACTATTTTCAATTTCATTTACTTTAGAGGTCTCGGTTCCCTTGGTGGATGTCGTGCGTGTTCCCGATTTGCTGTCATTTCTTTTCCCCCCCTCAGTTCCCGGGCCAGGCTCAATTGATCGGCCTCCGATCTGTGGTTCTGCATGGTGTACACTGGGGTGTTATGTGAGTACAATTTTGGCATGGCCTAATTTATACCTACTACACACATTCTTTTCTCTCTGTTTCTATAAGGGTACACTAATTAGACCAATTGGGTCATATTTTTTGTTCATAGAACATGATGCATCTGGCTCCTGATGAATGGATACTACTCCATGAAACGCGTCGAGCCCTTCTGGCTGCATCCAATACAAACTGACCGGTTTTAGATGGTTTTACCGCCTCCTTTCTCCCCTTGTGCAATGATGTACCCCGATATATGGAGTAGTGGGATGTACTGTTTTATTTTTATATTTGCCTCATGCCATGTTGTTATATATACAACTTGTTCTATACTCTCACCTACTGGTTACATTGTACACGCAACATAGTTTTTATGCTTTGTCGATCATCTGTCTCAATAAACATACATATGTTTGGACTTATGTGAAGTTGATTGGTCCCTTCACGCACACCTCATTTAAAGTCCCGACTGCCCCTTTCTATTCACGCATATTAGGATGGGGGCGTGAATATATCCTCACGTCCCATTTAAAGTCCCAGGTTCGCCTTTCCCCCCAGTTTTTTTCTTTAAACAGCGGGCCCTGGCTTGGCAGAGGCTTCCGCTGTCACTCATAGGGAGAATAAATCTGCTAAAGATGAAAATCCTTCCATTTATTTTATACTTCCTGCGGCATGCCCCGGTTCGGGTCCCTAAATCCTTTTTTAAGAAACTAGATGGCATCACAAGTTCGTTCCTTTGGGCCCCCAAGCTGCCATGCATAGGCCTTAAAGTACTTCAGGAACCCTGGGGACAGGGGGGACTGGCTTTACCTGATTGGCGGAAATATTATCTTGCCAGTCAACTGGTATTTGCCCATAGATGGTTGACCTCTGAGGCGGGGGACTCTGCCACAGTGGTGGACCCGGCTCATCTGGGGTCATACGAGACCCTTCGTTTGGCTATACACAGAGGGGTGAAGTCTGAACTGCAACTGATGTTGTCCATGAAAGCGACTATTAAAGCATGGGAGGAGGCGGTTGGGCTGGCCTGTCCGAGTTACTTGGGTTTCTCACCACAGACACCGCTGTGAGGGAATCCTAAGTTACCAGAATTTTACTCATTTTTGGATCCTGAGGTGTGGGCAGTCAGGGGAATTAAGCTCCTTAAAGATATCACCATGGACGGGGTTCTTCTTACTTTTGACCAATTTAGGGCCAGACATGATCTCCCCAACTCATACTTCTTTAGGTACTTGCAGCTCCGTCACGCTTTTCAGGCTCAATTCATGGATAGGACGGTTGAATCTTTCCTGTCGACCCTGGAGGATCTGCTTATGGTAGAGGACCTGCCTAAGACTTTGTCTGTTACTTATAAGGAGTTATTTAAGAGGCGCCCAATGGCCTTGACTAAATGTAGGGAGCGGTGGGAGAGGGACGTCCCTGGGATAGATGGTGAGGATTGGGATGATATGTGGGAACACCCCTTTAAACCCTTGGTTTCTGCAAGAGATAGACTGATCCACTTTAAATTTCTGCACCGGATTTACTTTACCCCTGCTAGGCTTTCAGTAATTTACCCGTCTGTCTCCTCGGAGTGCTGGAGATGCTCCTTTTCCCCGGCTGATGCTACAAACATCTTCTGGGGATGCCCTTAGATTAAGGTATTTTGGGAGGGGGTGGTTTCCTGCATAGAGGGCATTTTTAAGGTGCCTGTTCCTTTGTCGGTCTGGGTATGTCTTTTGGGTCTGGTAGAGGAGGTGGTCCCCTCCAGAGCCCTCAGGACGTTACTGAACATTTTATATTTTTATGGGAGGAAGGCCATTTTGCTTAAATGGAGATCGCCTGCCACCCGGAGATTGTTTTCTGGAAGGGGTTTGTGAACTCCATGCTGCCATATTACAAGGCAACGTATCTCTCCAGGGGGTGTGGGAAAAAGTTTGACAAAGTTTGGCAGGCATGGTTCAATTCTGACACTACTGTTGGCTAGTCAAGATAGTTGTTTTGCCTGCTTTGAGTAGTCGGACCCCTGGGCCTGATATTGAGGGTTCGCTGATAATGCCCTGATACACTGAAGGGTGGTATGTCAGCATGCTGGTCAGTCCTATGGTAATGGTATAATTCTGCTGATGATGGGAGTGTATTGTCATGTATCTGCTGTTTTATTTTATAACTCTGAATGAAGACCGTGGTTGGTGGAACTGTGTATCCCCCTATTATTAGGTACTTGTCTCCTGAGAAATGTGGTAAACTGAGTTTTTGGGTGGTTGGGGGGTGAGGAGGTGGGGGCGGGGGTGTGGTTAGTTGGTAGTGGGGGTGTTTTTCTTAGTTAATGCACATAGTCAGCTGCCTATGTTAGGTAGAATGTACTATATGTGGTTTGTTGACCATGTTGGTCATAGTGGGGCCTTGCGGCTTGCCAAGGCCACCTTTTCATTGTTTGTATGTCTTATAAAAAGCTTTAATAAACATAATAAAAAAATAAATAAATAGAAGATTCATGTGTAAAATACCTAACAGAAAAACCAAAGGTCATTAGAGAAAATCAAATTAAAATTTAAGCATGCCTTTGCTTTGCTGGTGTATGTTTGGACACTAGCACATACACTACATGGTGAACCACACTAGTTACTAAACTCAATGCACAGGATGTACACCATACCCTGTGCACACATCTCCACATGCATAGTAAATGCCGTTCATAACCTTTAGTAAAACAAGGTCTTTTGGCAAACACACAAAAAGCTATGAGGGACCACATTTTGCTGGTTACTTTATTTATTGCTGGCAAGGGAAAGAGAGCCTTTTAACCACTTAATGGAAATCTATATAGACCTCATTGTCTCCTGCTTAGAAAATACATGACCTTAAAAAGAAACAAAATGTGGATGTTTCTTTCCATTTTTTACTTTGTGTCAGCCAGGACCTTGGGGGCTCCTTGGAATCTATTTATAACTGACGGCCCTCAGGAAAAATAAATTGCTCTCTATTCATAGAATCACCCTCTCATTGGCACTTGTCACATCTCATCCGTATATTGGAATGACTGTGCTAACGCTGCAATATTGAAACTCCAAACATACAGTATTAAACCTTACAAGACAGATGGAAAAGGTGCCTGATTAATATTTAAATGATTGCTTGAGCTAATTTATCTTCTTAGCTGTTCCTCAATATGAAATTAAAGCTGTGAATCTGTGTTTGTTTACAACAGAAGCTGGAATCACCATGGCTTAAATTTAACTTGTAAGCATCTTTTTCATGGTTAAAGCAGCATAATATATCTTGTTCTCCTGATCACATTGTTCCATCAAATTTATAGAGGTTTAATAAAACAAAATACATGTCTTTCCATGAGTGCAGCTCGTGGTCTGTCATATGATCAAAAGGAGATTGGAGAAATCACATTTAGGGAGAGAGAGCCTGGAGGAATGGTCTCTGATATTTTATGTTGTATTTTAACATCTTTGAATTTAACAGGTTGATCAGAAAGACAGTAGGGTTTTTTTTAACTGTGTGTCTGTCTTACATTAAGCTGGCATTACACGTGTAGAATTTTGTTAGAAAATTTTCATTTTCAGAACATTCATTCCATTATCTAAAAGTTAAAGGGGACAATTCCATAATTCGTTTCGACCAGAATGAGCAAAAAAATCACAGGGCAAGGATGGAAAAGTTTTGTAGAATCTAATGGGATCAAACAAATCTCTCGGCCAAGAAAAACTAGTCTTACTGTATGTACATGCACTTGTCAAAGGTAATCTGGAAGAAGTACATTAATTCTACAAAATTCGAAACATTGACATGGTACTCAAATGAAAAGTTTTTCAAAATTAGTTGAGTCCAAGAAGGCACCATTAAATGGCCAGACAAGCAATTTTTATACTTGCTTTTCTAAACGACTTTCTACAGGTGAAAGGCTAGCATTAAAATATAGCAACTGTATTTTGTGGTTGTTTTCTTACTTGTTGTTCAGCTGGACACTGATTACTTATTTATGTCCCAAGTAATTCATAAGATTCAGACCCAATCCATGGTAGGAGTGGTACTATTATCTTAACCACTTAAAGACCGCCTCACGCCCATATGGACACTGATTACTTATTTATGTCCCAAGTAATTCATAAGATTTAGACCCAATCCATGGTAGGAGTGGTACTATTATTTAAACCACTTAAGGACCACCTCACGCCGATATAGGTCGGCAGAATGGCACGGCTGGGCACAAGCACGTACATGTACGTCCTTTTTAAGATGCCCAGCCGTGGGTCGCGCGCGCGCTGCCGGTGGCACGCTCGTGACCCGGTCCTGAGCTCCGTGACCGCGCCTGTGGGACCCGCGGACCCGATCGGCGCTGGTGTCCCGCGATTGGGTCACAGAGCTGAAGAACGGGGAGAGGTAAGTGTAAACAAAACTTTCCCCGTTCTTCCTAGTGAGATTGTCACTGATCGTCTGTTCCATGTCATAGGGAACGACGATCAGTGACGTTACACGCCAAGCCACGCTCCCACACAGTAAGAATCACTCATTAGGTCACACTTAACCCCTTCAGCTCCCCCTACAGGTTAACCCCTTCACTGCCAGTGTAATTTTCACAGTAATCAGTGCATTTTTATAGCACTGATCGCTGTAAAAATGACAATGGTCCCAAAATGGTGTCAAAAGTGTCCGATGTGTCTGCCATAATGTCGTAGTCATGATAAAAATTTACTGATCGCCACCATAACTAGTAAAAAAATATATATTTTTATTATTAATAAAAATGCCATAAAACAGTCCCCTATTTTGTAGAAGCTATAACTTTTGCGAAAACCAATCAATAAACGCTTATTGCGATTTTTTTTTACCAAAAATATGTATAAGAATACGTATCGGCCTAAACTGAGGAAAAAAAAACGTTTTTTTATATATTTTTGGGGATATTTATTATAGCAAAAAGTAAAAAATATAGCATTTTTTTCAAAATTGTCGCTCTATTTATGTTTATAGCAGAAAAAATAAAAACCGCAGAGGTAATCAAATACCACAAAAAGAAAGCTCTATTTGTGGGAAAAAAAGGACGTCAATTTTTTTTGGGAGCCACATCGTACGGCCACGCAATTGTCAGTGCCGAATCGCAAAAAGGGGCCTGGTCCTTTAGCAACAAAATGGTCCGGGGCTTAAGTATATGCAAAAAGTGTAAACATTTACAGGACTTTATGGGGCACCAAAATAAAACACACATAGGGATATGTAACGTTAATACATAATAGTAATACATAAGAGTGATTGCTAAGAAAAATAAAAAATAAATAAAAAAAACAATCATATGACTAGGACCAGGAATCCTAATAAAGATCTATAAAAAAATATTTAGTTAGAAAAAATATCAGTAGAGATTGTGTATAAAAAGTTACATAAAGATGTTTACAACAGCAGAATAGGGACCAAACTCATAGACTGTACGAAAAAGGTATGTCTAAAGCCATTAACAGGTTTAAACACCCTCCCCCTTTCTATTGTGGTGGCAAACATGCCCCAAACCATGCATACCCGCACAGAATGTGTTCCAACACCCAGATATGACATCAGACTAGACATGTGCGATTAGTTTCGTACAAATCAAAAATTCGTACAAATTTTTCGAAATTCGTACATTTGTACGAATCCGAATTACGAATTTTTATGAATACGAATTCTGTACGACATATGAAATTTCGTTTACGAATTTCGGATCAAAATTATCCGAATCCAAACTACCAAATAACGATTTTCAACTAATACGAAAGAAACAAACAAAAAAAAGTTACGAAAGAAGGAGTTGTGTCCAGAATCAACGAAAACAATGTACTCTACCCCGTCCGAAAGTACGAATTATGGTATTGAGCTTCCCTTTAATAGTGCCGTTGTACGTCTTATACGTCACCGTGTTCTTGGCGTTCGGAATTTCCGACAACATTTGTGTGACCGTGTGTATGCAAGACAAGTTTGAGCCAACATCCTTCGGGAAAAAAAATACACGGTTTTGTTGACGGAATTTCCGATCGTCTGTACGCGGCATGAGTCCGTAGAGTTCAATATTAACGATTCGTACGAAATTCGTATTTCGTACGAATCCGAATTAAATTCCGTACACGAATTGAGAATTACGATTTTTTTTTTAGACGAAACGGAACGGAACGAAACTAAACAAATTTTTTGACGGCTCCCATGTCTACATCAGACCAGACACCAGACAGATGTGATGCATGGAGAACAGGTAGCAATCTGCCTGATTCAGTAGGAACTATGGAGATGCCAAATCAAAACTAGACGCCACAACTGGTAATATTAATTATTAATATACATAATTTATATAGTGCCAATGTTTGCACAGCCCTTTACAAAATGAGGGCAGACAGTACAGTTACAATACAATTCAATATCACAGGGCCCTGCTCGTCAGAGCTTACAATCTAATAAACCAACCTTACATCTACTGGCCACACTGATGTCACAAATATGGTATCACAGAAGCAAAAAGGACAGTGCAAAAGCAACATACCAATAGCTCCTCCCCCCAAGTACAAATTAAATGGATTTACGGTTTAAACTTTAGTTTTGGTTCACCTAAAGTTGTTATTTCAGCGTTAAGTATGTAAGGTATGAACCAATATGAACTAATAATCATGATTAAAATTCTTCTTAAATATATATGTTGAAATATATGTATTAGTACAGAATATTTTTTTCTAAAGTGTAAAGCAGGATGTGACTTTGTGGTCAAGCCTATCTTTCTTCTGCTTTAACTGACAGGCATATATATTTAGGTTGACATGTGACTTTGTGGTTAAGCTTATTCCGAGAAAAAGTTCTTATCTCTCTCTTCTGCTTTAACTGCCAGGTTGACCGCACTAGCGTATGATGTTCTTATCTTCCTGTTTTAAATGTCAGACTGACCGCAATGACGTATGTTAAATGACCACTTCTGCAAAAAAGTCTAAAACCTGTTAGAATCAATTTTTGGTTAACTCATGATGTTTTTGCTTATTGCTGATTGGTTCATACGAGGGAGGCAACTCTCTTTGTTTTGCATAAAAAGGACATGTAGCCAATAAACCATATATTCTTGTATATCCATTCACTGTGTATTGGTGTCTTGACTATCCGATCGGTCAGAGAGTAACTTCCACAGATCCTGAGTCCAGCTCGAGCCAAGAGGTCCAACAGAACCAGTACCTTTCAGTGGTGTCAGAAGTGGGATGATCCAATTGAACAGGTAAGACCCCCTTTAATTATTATTGGGAACAACAGTCTTGCCTTGTCAATTGGTTCATCATAAAGTAGACTCTCGAGAAAACTACAAGTTTTCTGGGACTCTGTTAAGATTGAAAGGTAGATTTAGAATAGATACAGAGGGTGTCGCTAGGTTGGCCAGACCAGGTTATAAGATTGAGGAAGAATCTTAAATTCTTCTCTACATAGGACGGATCTGTGGAAACTCTATATCTAAAGGTGTACACAAAAAGGGTTACTTTTAAATGTCAACTGTATATTGTTGTCCTGAATGTAAAACTGGTTTATTGTTTGCTTATAAAGGGAAAACCACTTCATTAGTGGCAATTGTTCCAGGAGGTTATCATGTTAAAATTGGTAAAGGTCCCATGCATAGGGGATCAACACAACATATGTTAAGATTTAATGTACATAATATCTTTATCATATCCAACCAGGGTGGAGCTCAAAGGATTCTGACGTCACCACATTTCAGCTGGCTGGCGTGAGCCGCAGCTGATTGTTTTATTCATGAAGTTTGTTACATTGCTTTAGCATACAAACGGCACCTTGTCTTTTATTTTTTGGATGTCAGCTATCAATAAATAGTTTCTTTTATATGAAACTTGCTGCACCATGAAGTTTTTTATTTCTATTTCCCTAACCTATGTGTGAGCGGTGATCTATGGTTGTTACACCTTGGAAAGACTTCATCGGCCGCATTCCTAAGGAAGGGGGCACTTGGATGATGTGATCGTTGCCGCAGCGGTTTGAGTGAAGCCTATGTGTTGAGCTCGTATGACCTCTGTCACGGGGGTCCATCTTTCTTGGTAAGGAGACATCCATTATCTGATAAAGATTGTTTTTTCACCTGCTGGACTCAAAAGCTTTAAGAATTTTTGGTCTCTCTTCAATTTTTCATTCATTTTTTTGTGTTGCTTTCTTTACTGCTCCTATGGACTCTTTTACTGTATACTTAATTTCCAGACTTTTGTGTTTTGTATTATTTATGTGCTTGTGCATATTGTGGTACATTGTACCCTAAAGGGGTTTATTCACTCTTTTCATATCATATGTCATTTGTGACATATTGTCTTATACACTTCATTGTTCTAGTTAGGGATGCGCATTATTTTTCACATTTAACAGGAGTATTAACCATAGCTAAACAAAAGGGAACTAATTGGTTACGAGAGGGGGAAGATAGAAGACAGATACAGGAACGTTTAAGTCAATTAGTAAAGGAGGAAGAACAGTGTATTAAAAAAGAGGAAGATGAAGAAAAAGTGATAGAAGGAGATAGAAGAGAGTTACAGGAACGTAGAGATAGATTAGGGGAAATAAAGGCGATAATACGTGGATTTAGAAACTCGGGCTACCCAGAAACCAATCTAGTGAAGAAGGCTGATTATATATCTGGAGATGGGTTAAGTAAGGATTTTCAGAGTAGCTTCAGTAGAACCCCTCAACACCAGGCACCCACATCATTAGATGATGAAAATGATCTGACAGCTCCAATTAGTCTGGCTTTTCCTTTCATTACAATGGGAGATACACAGGTACAAATACCATTACCATTGGGTACGGTCAAGGAAATTAGAGACACATGTCCCAAACCAAGAAAGGACCCCAGACAGGCGGTGACCTTTCTGCAAAGATACTGTTCAGGAACAAGAATGTCTCCTGAAGATCTTAATACCATACTTCAAAATGTAGACCCCGATTCCCAAGCTGACATAAATATAGGTCAATGGGCCAAGGACGCAAAGTTATATGAGGATGGGGAGGATTGGAATGTTTTTTGGAACACATTGTTACAGGCTTGGCTCAAGGCATATAAAAACACCACTATGTTGCATGATTTGATATCTTGCAAACAACAGTCAGGAGAGGATTTCTACACCTTTGTCAGTAGATTACATAAATTATATAAAAGTAGTGGAATAGACAATGATCAACTATTTGTGAGTACAGCCATAAATAATGGAGATCCAAGGGCCACCCAAATAATCAAACTGATAAACACAAAATGGGCGGTAATGACCTCAAATAGATTCATAGCTGACATAAAGGAGAGGGCATCCTTAGGGGTATTTAACACCAAAGGAGGATTGTTTACCTCTATTACAGAAGAAAATCCAAACATAGCTATGGTCAGTGGACCAAGTTCAGGAGCCATACCTAGAAGGAATTATCCTCCCCATAATCAGGATCAGGGTTGTTTTAATTGTGGGGATCCAAACCACTGGAAATCAGAATGTCCCCAGAGAAAGGGAGCCAAGGATAACTTTCCTAGGAGAGGTAGGGGAGGCTACAGAATGAGATCTCAACCAAGATCTCAGTATCCACCCCAACCAAGATACGACACACAACAACAGCAGCCACAACAGAGATCCCAGTCAGTTCCAGTACACCCCCAATATAGGCAACAGCAGCAGCCATACCAAACAAGATCACCCAGAAACACCATAGAAGAGATACAGGTACATTGGCCAGGATATCAGGACAAAAACCCCCAATAGGGATGCCCGGGGCAGTACCCATCCTTGGTGATGCATTTTTTCTCCTCACACTGGAAAACCCTGCCTCAAGTGGTTTTAAAAGTAGAAGGCAGGGTGGTCAAATTTCTGTTAGACACAGGGGCGTCGAACTCGTGTGTTAAAGACCCCCACTTTGAAAGTGAAGAATGCACCGAGGGATGCTCTATGGGAATAAATGGGACAAGCGTCAACCACAAAATCACACTGCCACTGCAAATAACGGACATGCAAGATAATTACCTTACTGAAATGTCCTTTGCAGTTCTACCAGACTGTCCCCTGTCCCTCATGGGAAGGGATTTAATGTCTGCATTACAAATTATTGTAAAATTTGACCAACAAGGGGGCATCATAGCCAAATCGGCTAAATGTGACCTCACTATGCCAAAAAGGAAAGACCTTTTGGGTTACTTTATGTCACTGCCAACCATATTAGAAAACCATGACATCTGGGCAGGAACTAAAACGGAAGTAGGACACATACCCTGTACACCTTATGTGCCCACTATGCGGCCTAATACACTCCCCTATTATCAGAAACAATACCCATTGTCTACTGAAAAGGTATCGGGAATACAGCCCCAAATAGAGGAATATAAAAAGTTGGGAATCCTCAGGGAAATTGTCAGTCCCTGGAATACTCCCATTAATCCAGTTAGGAAAGCGGATGGTACCTGGAGGTTGGTTCAGGATCTGAGAGGGGTAAACAAGAGTGTGATTCCTCTGCCCCCATTGGTATCTGATATTACCTCAATTTTTACCAATATACCTGCAAACTCCAAGTGCTACACCGTATTGGATCTTTCAAATGCATTTTTTAGTATTGATGATGATCCACAATGCCAACACCTATTTGCATTTGTCTGGGGAGGGGGTCAGCTGACCTGGACACGCCTCCCTCAAGGGTTTATTGATAGCCCCTCGGCTTTTAGCATAGTTTTGAAAAAAACTATGGACGTTTGGACGTCCTCTGAAGGCTCCACAATCCTGTTGTACGTAGATGACCTACTTGTTTGTAGTGAGAGCAGGGCACAGTGTGAGAAGGACACAGTAAGCCTGATGAATCACCTCGCCCTAAAAGGTCACTTGGCGTCTAGGAAAAAGATCCAGTGGTGTAGGGACAGAGATGAATATCTCGGCTGTATTATCACAGATGGAACCAGATTGATATCCCCGGCATGAGTCCAAGCTCTCCGCTGTCTCGGCCCACCAAAGGACAAAGCTGCATTGCTTTCCTTTTTAGGCTCAATCTACTGTCGACAGTGGATACCTGACTGTTCTTTTTGGGATTCCATTTTACGTCCAGCTACAGCTGCGGGTGCCCCTAAAACAATTGAATAAACAGAGGATATGAAAGAGGCCTTCCTCGCTCTTCTGACTTCCCTCTCGCGGGCTCCTGCTTTAGGTCTCCCTTCCTATGACAAACCATTCTCACTTTACTGTGTGGTGCGAGGGCCTACGTTTGCAGCAGTATTGGCCCAACCCCATGGGACAAACTTAAGACCAGTGGCATACCTATGAAAGAAACTGCCACTCCAGGTACAGGGAATGCCAGGATGCCTGCAAACTCTTGCAGAAAATGCAATGGCAGTGAAGGAAGCTTCTAAAATCACTCTGGGCACACCCACTATTCTCTATACCACACATTCAGTAGCACAATTGTTACAAAATATGCATACCCAGCATATGACAGCCCAAAGGTCCAGTGGGTATGAAATTATACTTCTGAATACAACACATTTGGAAGAAAAATCCTGTTCAGAAACTACTCCTGCAATACGATTGCTACACGCACTATTGCAGCTTCCATATGCTGAACCAGAAGTAAACCATAATTGTAATGACAATTTACTTCAACAAACATTGCCATGGGTGGATTTAACTGATAAACCAAACCCAGATTTCCTGGATGTATTTGTGGATGGCAGTTGTTCCAGGCCTAATGATAACACATATAAGACAGGCTATGCAGTGGTGATGCTACCTGATGTTATGGTTGAGGCTTCTCCTTTAGGGGCCAATTCAGCACAACAAGCTGAGCTCCATGCACTCGCCAGAGCATGTCAACTATTTAAAGATAAAGATGTAAATATATATACTGACAGCAGATATGCTTTCGGCGTAATTTTTGATTATGCACTCATTTGGGAAAAACTAGGGTTTAAAACTGCAGACAACAAACAAATTGCCAATAAGGAATTTGTTCTTACCCTACTCGCAGCCCTACAGATGCCCAGAAAAATCAATGTTATAAAAGTAAAGGGACATTCATTTGACAAGTCCAAAGAAGCTCAGGGCAACGTCTTAGCAGACAGAGTTGCTAAAACAGCAGCCGATTCGGCACACGGGGCTCAGCCCAATCTAACACTGTTCGCTACAGATTTCAGTTCACCAGAATTCCCAAATACTGTGAGAATGTTACAGGACAAAGCATCAAGAGAGGACATAGCTTTCTGGGAAGGTCAGAACTTGACCAGCATGCCAAGTGGCATCTGGTCAAGCAAGGAGGGAGTAATAGGTATACCAGAGTCAGCTGCCCCTCTTTTGATTTCTTACTTACATGGTCCAGGTCACCTAGGAAGGAAAACAGTTTTGACAATGTACAGACAGTCTTTCAGCACGGTCAATGATACACACCTCGTTGCCCAGTTGATAGACTCATGTCTTACTTGTGCACAAAACAATGTACAGTGCAAGAAGCAGGGTATACATGGAAACTTGCCCCCCCCCCCTATAGGCCCCCTCCAAGATCTACAAATAGACTTTACACATATGCCAAAACAGAAAGGAAATATAAAATATCTTTTAGTTATAGTGGACAAGTTTAGTTCTTGGGTCAAGGCTATCCCAACTACAGGAGAGACAGCCAAAATAGCATCAAGAGCACTAATAAATCACTGGATTTCGAGGTATGGGTTACCAGCCAAAATCTGGTCAGACCAAGGTCCAGCTTTTACAGCTGCTCTTACCCAGGATCTTGCAAAACTCCTGGGCATTCATTGGAAATGACATATTCCATATCATCCACAAAGCGCAGGAATAGTGGAAAGAATGAACAGAAATATAAAGGATAAATTTAAAAAGGCAACAGGAGGAACCATGAAAGGGTGGATTGATTACCTCCCAGCAGTTTTGTTTCAAATTAGGACAGCCCCTAATTCTAGAACAGGATTGTCACCATTTGAAATACTTATGGGTAAGCCAGCACAGAGGAAACCTGATGAGGGAGAGGAGGTTAATCTTTATTCTTTACAGGAAGAGTACGTGAAACATCTGGTAAGTAGCCTTAGTGAAACAGAGGACAAAGTTGCTGTCACTTTCCCTCCTCTCTCCACAGAGCCTACACATCCATATATCCCAGGAGACAAAGTACTGATAAAACAACTTGCTGTCCGGAAACAACCAGGCCCTATCTTCCAAGGACCATTTGAAATTCTGAAGGTTGTCAGAACAGCTGTTCTTACAGATCAAGGACCACAATGGATCCATGCATCCAGACTAAAGACATTTCCGAAGGGAAACTGGAAGAAGGTGAAGGAGAAGACAAAGACCTCTGTTCTGGAGAGTATTCCAGAAAAGGATCCGGAAAATACTCCCTAGTGGACTATAAAAAACAAGAAACTCAGAGTTCCATACCCATAGACACTAATGGTCCAAAAGGAGGGATCACTTCGGGGAAACTTTTTCTTTTTTCCTTAATGACCACATTGTTTATTTTAATGCTCATAATCATAGGACACTGTTGGTCAGATAATTCTAACAGACCAAAAAGAAGTATGGAAGACAATTTTAGTGGTAAAATGCTGCTGCTTAAATTTAAATATGCTTATGCTCAAAAATCAGGATATGAAAAATGTTGGATATGTAGTAAACTCCATCTTAGCACTGCTAGGATCCCCCTAATGGCAGTACCTCTAAACTTCACCCCTCTCCTAAACGGCACACCACCTGTCGTCCTTACAAATGTCACAAGAACGCTTTCAGATAATAACCTTACTTTCCAAATTATTGGTAGAAGTCATTCCCCAGACTGGTGTTTTAGGTTGGGAAACTCCACAAAGGGAGCTGAAGTGTGCCAACAAGCTACAATTAACTTTTCAATGACTTCAATTGAAAGCCCTTTTTTTCACACTTCAGAACCTGCCCTAAACACCACTCTAATAAACTTTCTTAACTCCAGTTCCACTTCCACAGTAGGAAAATGATTGTCAAGTTTAACCTTTTCTGGTTTTTCTGATGAAATGATGACAATATTCAACAAACGACCTTTAGCTCTAGGAGACAGTATTTATATTTGTTGTGGAAAAAGTTGTCACCCTTGGATCCCCACTGAACCCCAAGGATGGTGTTATCTTGCATCCCTAGTCCCCATTATGGACATAGTAGGAGATAGCAAGGGAACACACCTCCTTGAAGCTAGCATGCATCCTAGGTACCCCCTCAAACACCGAAATAAAATGGAGTTATTTTTCGAAAAAGATATGGCTTGGGCCTGGTTCCCTTCCTGGACAGGTTGGGGGATAGATTTAATGAAAAGGCTTAATAATTATACAAATATTATAGATGATGTATTGGTAAAGAATTCTGATGATATTACTAGTTTAAACATTGAAACTAGAGCAATCAGAAAACAATTAGAACTTCATGATCTTGCTATTGAAAGCATGAGTGCTGCACTCACTGGCCTGTGTGAAGTTACGGAGGACTATGAGTGCTGCACTTGGATCCACAACACATCTGTTGAGATTCCTGATTACTATGATGTAATTGCCCAACATAGGAAAGAGGTAAATCAATTGCAACAGGAGGCGAGGGATATCGCAAAAACATGGAGCCCCTTTGGAGAGGGAGGATTCGGGGGCACAGGTATTCTCTCATTTCTCAGACACATGGCTATAACAGTAGTAATGGTGTTAATCTTCACTCTACTGTTATATTTAGTATTTAAATTAATTGTCTGGGTAATTGGAAAGATCACTAGTAAAAAGAGACAGGGTTCTAAGGAAACAATCTTGATGATGTCCACGGTACATACTAAACAAAAATGGTATAATGAATAATCTAATGATCTATGGGCTTCAATTCTTGAAGCCATGATCAAAAGGAGGTGTTGTAAGGTATGAACCAATATGAACTAATAATCATGATTAAAATTCTTCTTAAATATATATGTTGAAATATATGTATTAGTACAGAATATGTTTTTCTGAAGTGTAAAGCAGGATGTGACTTTGTGGTCAAGCCTATCTTTCTTCTGCTTTAACTGACAGGCATATATATTTAGGTTGACATGTGACTTTGTGGTTAAGCTTATTCAGAGAAAAAGTTCTTATTTCTCTCTTCTGCTTTAACTGCCAGGTTGACCGCACTAGCGTATGATGTTCTTATCTTCCTGTTTCAAATGTCAGACTGACCGCAATGACGTATGTTAAATGACCACTTCTGCAAAAAAGTCTAAAACCTGTTAGAATCTATTTTTGGTTAACTCATGATGTTTTTGCTTATTGCTGATTGGTTCATGCGGGGGAGGCAACTCTCTTTGTTTTGCATAAAAAGGACATGTAGCCAATAAACCATATATTCTTGTATATCCATTCACTGTGTATTGGTGTCTTGAATATCCGACCGGTCAGAGAGTAACTTCCACAGATCCTGAGTCCAGCTCGAGCCAAGAGGTCCAACAGAACCAGTACCTTTCAAAGTACATTTTCTTAATTTGGATTACCAACCCGCCTCTTTAATCAGAAAAAATCATGTTCTTGAGCTATGAGGACCCCCTGTTTGGGGAAGTTCTTATTCCCTTGTTGGACTATTAATTTATTTTATACTATATAAAATGATATTTAAGGAAAAGAGGCAGAGTCAAGAAGCCAAAAGAAGAGTTTTTTTGCTGCTAGAGTCTCTACCAGAGATGCTTACTTGTACTTGGCAAGTGTTCGCCACAGAAATATTGTTTTAATTAGTACCCAGATAGCAAGCAATTGTGTTGCAAGTTTGAAAATGACTTGCTAAACTATTGTTAGACTTGCCAGGCTTTACAAGTTTGTTGCACGATTGCAGCAAGTCTGCATTGCATGACTCCAGATCAACTTTCTTTGCAAACATTCTGCAAGTCAGCCAGGGCCGGTACAAGGCAGGGGCGGAAGGGGCGGATGCCCTGAGCGGTACAATTTGCGGGCAGGAGGGGGGCGCAGGTGAAGTGCCGGCAGTGTGCTTCACTGTACACACTAGCCGGTGCTGCTAGCTGTACTGTAGTCATCTGTACCTTACTGCTGTAATGTGCCGAGTGCGCTCCTGCACCCAGCACACCTGCCATACCTGTCAGCACTGCCCCTTCTCTCCCCCTATGAATGGACTTTGTAGTCCCGTCCCGGCGGCGTGACATCACTCACGGCCGGAGGCAGGATAGGAGGAGAGTAGAGAGCTGCTGCCGAAGCTGCGGGAGGAGCCGCCGAGGAGGAACCAGCAGAAGTTCAGCAACAAAGTGTGTATCGCCAGGGCTTTTTCACCTCTGGCAGCCCTCTCCTCTCCGACCTGTCATGTAACACATAGCCAGTAGAGGAAGTTTTCTGCACAGTTTACTTCCTCAACTGGTTTTTCTGTGTTAGCTCTGGGCACTCACTGATGCTGCCCTCGAGCACAATTCTGATCCCAGCACTAAGCTACAGCGGCAGTGATTCCAGAGGCAGCTTGTCCCTGCTTGCTGCTACTACTGATACATTGCAGCGCGGAGCCGAGGAGCTCTGAAACTCCTCCTCTGGCTCTGTGCTACAGCAGGCAGAGCTCTCTGTACTCTGCTGAATTAAGAAAAAAAAGCCTGCGCATACCATAGAGAACGGTGGCCGTCAGAAGAGGTGAGGGTTTGCCAAAGCCTGAGGTTGTGCAGAGAGGAGTGCACTGTAAAGGTGTGGGGGAAGGGGGAATATGTGCTGAGAGAGGGAACCGTGAAAGGGGGGGTTAGCAGAGAGGAGAGCTGAAGGGATGTGTGCAGAGAGGAGATCTGGGGTGGATTTGTACAGAAAGGAGAGCTGAGGGGATGTGTGCAGAGAGGAGATCTGGGGTGGATTTGTACAGAAAGGAGAGCTGAGGGGATGTGTGCAGAGAGGAGATCTGGGGTGGATTTGTACAGAAAGGAGAGCTGGGGGAATGTGTGCAGAGAGGGGATCTGGGGTGGATTTGTACAGAAATGAGAGCTGGGGGGTGTGTACATGGAGGAGAGCTGGGGGGTGTGTGCAGAGAGGGGATCTGGGGTGGATTTTTACAGAAAGGAGAGCTGGGGGGTGTGTACATGGAGAAGAGCTGGGGAGTGTGTGCAGAGAGGGGATCTGGGGTGGATTTGTACAGAAAGGAGAGCTGAGGGGATGTGTGCAGAGAGGAGATCTGGGGTGGACTTGTACAGAAAGGAGAGCTGGGGGAATGTGTGCAGAGAGGGGATCTGGGGTGGATTTGTACAAAAAGGAGAGCTGGGGGGTGTGTACATGGAGGAGAGCTGGGGGGTGTGTGCAGAGAGGAGATCTGGGGGGTGTGTGCAGAGAGGGGATCTGGGGGGGTGTGCAGAGAGGGGATCTGGGGGAGTGTGCAGAGGGGATCTTGGGGGTGTGTGCAGAGAAGGGATCTGGGGGGTGTGTGCAGAGAGGGGATCTGGGGGGGTGTGCAGAGAGGGGATCTGGGGGGTGTGTGCAGAGAGGGGACCTGGGGGAATGTGTGAAGAGGGGATCTGGGGGGGTGTGCAGAGAGGGGATCTGGGAAAATGTGTGCATAGGGGATCTGGGGGGTGTGTGCAGAGAGGGGATCTGGGGGGTGGGTGCAGAGAGGGGATCTGGGGGGTGTGTGCAGAGAGGGGATCTGGGGGAATGTGTGCAGAGAGGGGATCTGGGGGTGTGTGCAGAGAGGGGATCTGGGGGGTGTGTGCAGAGAGGGGATCTGGGGGAATGTGTGCAGAGAGGGGATCTGGGGGAATGTGTGCAGAGAGGGGATCTGGGGGGGTGTGTGCAGAGAGGGGATCTGGGGGAATGTGTGCAGAGAGGGGATCTGGGGGAATTTGTGCAAAGAGGGTATCTGGGGGAATGTGTGCAGAGAGGGGATCTGGGGGGTGTGTGCAGAGAGGGGATCTGGGGGGATTTGCACATGAGGAAGAGCTGGGGGGATGTGTGCAGAGAGGAGAACTGGGAACGTGTGGATGGGGGGTGGATTTGTGCAGAGAGGGAGAGGAGAACTGGGAAGGTGGAGCTCTGTGCAGAGGGGAGAGTTGCAGAAGGCAGGTTGTGCAAAGTGAGAGCTGTGGAGGGTGGGGCAGGTTGTGCAGAGGCGAGAGCCATGGGGGAACCTGGGGGTGCAGAAGTGAAACATGGGGGGTGGCAAAGTTGAGAGCTGTGGATTAGGGTGAGCTTTAGATTGAGGTGCAGAGATAATGTGGATGGGGGTGCAGAGGTGAGTTTTGGACTGGGGGTGTAGAAGTGAGATGTTGATGGGGAGGGGCAAAGGTGAGCTGTGGAAGAGGGGACACAGAGGTAGAATACTTGAGGGAAGGGGGATTTTTGCTTGGGGAAGGCCAGGGATGGGGGACATAAAAGCATACAGAGTTCATTGAGCAAGAGTATGTAATGCATTGCTGTATGTTATATATTAAAGGCCTTGGGATGGTACTACTGCATGCTGTATTCTGTACAATGGGTTTTGCGTTACATACTCCTGGGCCCTGCATTCTGTATGCTGATCTGCATATTACATGCGCTTTACCACTGCACGCTGTGTGATACCCTCTGTTACATATTCCTGACCCCTGCACTCTGTACGCAGGGCTATATGCTGCATATACCTCAGCACAAGGGATGCTTTGCATTGAATGTAAGTACTGTCCCTTTTGCTGATTTTTTTTTTCTGTGCTTTGCACTTCTCACCACTGCACAGTACACATTCCTGAACCACGTGCCTTGTGTAATATGCAGTTTCTGCTGCAGAATAATAATGAACTGTCTAGATCCGATTGGGGGAGGGGAGGAGGCTGGGGTGAGTTTAATTACCAATGCTACCTATTTTAAATTTCTGTAATATGCAGCATGAGGGGGTTAATGTACTGCCACTGGTCACCGATGCATTAGTGGCTGACCAGTGCCAGTTAATTAACCCCTTTGTGCTACATTAGTGCATTAACTAACCCTGACACTGGTGCAACTAATGCAGCACAAAGGGGTTAATTTACTCCTACTGGTCAATTACTAATGCATTAGTGACCAGTGGCTGTGCTCAGCATAGATCAAGTGACAGAGGAGTCAAACAAGATAATACATGGCAGGTAGTCATGCATGACATTTGCGAACCCATCCATAAGACATACAGAAAGAGATTGACATGTCTTCAGGGCAGGAAAGGGGGAATAAGTGGGACATTCTCATAAAAGATTATAGGAAAAGCCCCAGGGAAGCAAGGAGGACTGGCTTCTAGGGTACTTTGTTTCAAAGTAGTGTAAGAAAAAGAGCCCCCCCCTTGTAAAATACAGGGGGGAAAAGCATACAGTAACTACCACTGTTAGGGGTAGCAGGAGAGAAAATGTTCCATTCTTGCAAAAGCCCTTTATAAGGAAGAAGTACCTTTTAGCAAAAGGGAAGGGTTCTGAGTGGGCAAGAATACCTGTGGAACTCTCCAGAGAGGCACAGATAGTCACAACGGTGACGATGAATGGCGACGATAATTGGGGGGGGGGGGCGCAGTTTGCCTCCTTCGTCCTGGGCACCAAATGACCTTGTCCCTGCACTGAAGTCAGCTGCAAGTTCTAGTTCAGTTATGTGTCTTGCTGTAGACATGCCACACAATTTTGCTACAAATTGGAAAAGTGTCAACTAGAACTTGTGTTTCAAGTGCTCTGCAAGTGTATCATTGCTATCTGGGTATGAGCAAGGCTGTAAAAAAAATGAACAAACATGGTAAGGTGAAAGAACCAATGCACACATTTAGGCCCGTGTCACACTGGGGCAGGGAGGTGCGCTGACGGTATAGCGGCGCTATTTTTAGCGCCGCTATACCGTTGTTTTTACCACGATATCGGCCGATAGCGGGGTTATTTTAACCCCCGCTAGCGGCCGAAAAAGGGTTAATACCGCGGGCAATGCGCCTCTGCAGAGGCGCATTGCCCGCGGTATTACCGCGGTTTCCCATTGCTTTCAACGGGCAGCAGCGGTAAAGGAGCGGTAAACACACCGCTCCTTCACTGCTGCAAAGATGCGGCTAGCAGGACTTTTGGAGCGGTCCTGCTAGCGCACCGCTTCAGTGTGAAAGCCTTCGGGCTTTCACATTGAAAACTGCAGGGCACAATTTTTTCAGGCGGTATAGCAGCGCTATTTTTAGCGCTAAACCGCCTGAAAAACGTGTCAGTGTGAAAGGGGCCTTAGAGAATACGCTAAATAATTTTCAGTAAAAATATGCATCTTAACTTTTTATTCCTCATAATAGTGAGCAGAACCATGATCATATCAAGGTATGTTTCCTTTATGCCACTGGAACAGCTGTGCATTAAGAACTGCTGGTTTAAAGCACAGGTAAAGCCTAATGTGACAATAAAAAGTACAGCTAATAAAAAGTGTAAACGGAAGGAAGGTACATTTTAACAAGTTGCCTATGTATTGTGTTCTCCTCATTTACAAAAACACTCTTAAATGGTAATATGAAAACATTTAGGTTATTGTACGTTGAATATGTTTTTATGATACAGTGGTTGATGGTTTTTAATGTGATTACCAATATGATCAATATGACTGAACATATTACTACAGGTAACAGATTTTAGCCACATTATGTTCTTGTATCTCTCATCAAAATGTTTACTCTTACTCACAAGACGCTCTACATATGCATTCTTGAGAAAGCTGACTTTATTCTGAGAAACACATTGGATGGATAAATATCTACGTTTGCAGTATCTTTGATATGTATAAAAATACACTGTAATAGATTATATGTTTCTGCCAACTTACATGTTTGTAATAGTAACATTTGAGAGTGCTTTTTTTTATTGGGGAGAACCCAACAACTGGTTACATTTTTAAACCAGTTGCTATTTATAATTATTAGCCACCGTTACCCCTATTTAATTACTGGCTGAGAATTCCCAACCATGTAAAAAAAAGAAAGAGGTAGCGTTACATCACTGACCAAATATGATTACATAGCCATATTTGGTAAACAACGTCACCTGAGAGACCCTGTACCTTTGCTAACCTCTAGCGGCAGGTCCCAGGAAATGTCATTTTTGGTGAGTTAACAACGGGATTAGACATGTCTGTTTGGCAACAGAATTTTTTTTCAGCATGCGTAGGGTGTAATTTATCATGAATAATTCAACACCCATTACATGGGTATCCATGTACATGGGTACATGTTGGTAAACGACATAAATGGATGACAATGAATGTACATCGTCCAATTTTTTTTTTTTAAATAAAGGATTTGGTAAGAACTGTGTAAATGTCTATGCTGTATGTGTTAATGAGGAATGGTATTATGTACCACATATGCATTATTATGGGGGACCCCTATAGTGAAAGGCTGATTCAGATTCTGATAGCCCCTACCCACAGACCCCCACAACCATTGGGCCAGAGTTGTGGGGAAGGGGCTCTTGTCCTTATCAACATGGGATTTCCTCCCATGTTGAAGGCATTTGGCATGGTATGGTTTGGGTGGAGGGCACACACTCATTCCCCCTTTCCTGGCCTGTTGGGCTTCATGCTTCAACAGATACGTTCAGCTCTTCCATTTTAGAGAACACAATTTTAGTTTATGCTATTCCTTGGATAAATTTGACAAATGCAGTACAACCATTATCAACTTATGGCTTCAATTAGATATTGGTGTCTCACCAACCTGTGAGTAAAATGCCTGATACAGAGGTAACCAATGCTTTTTGCAAGCAGTGTGCATGGGGACCTAAAAAGTAAATTTTAATCTAATCACAATCATGTTAGAAATAGACATTTGTAGAGATAATTGCAGATTAAGGTTACCTTGGGCCCCAGGCATTCTCTGACACACATACATGTTTTTTTATAGTAACATGCAGAACGATTATTCATTTAGTGCTTTGTGGATTATATACCACTTAAAATAGAGCAACATTATTGGTAGGCAAACGTGATTAAAAAAATACAATACTAACAGTTCAGTAACCAAAATAATTTAATAATCAAGTGTGATTTTGATTTTAAAACAAACAGTACTATGTTCACTCTATAGTAACCGCTGTATAATATTCTGCCCCCCTAATAACAACTTGACATAAATAAATCACAAAAAAATAAAAATATTAAAGCGTAAAGCATCAGCACAATGGGCATAAAGCTCAGTGCTTCATCCCTCACATTAACAAACCAATGTATAATGTGTAATGTACGAGCCTGTCTGAGTAGATACAATTTGAATAGATTATTTGAATAGGTTCTAAGAACTACATAGTTGCCAGTAAACTTTTTCTGCTCTACGCTGATGCAGATTATGGTCTTTTTATGCTTCAATATGGCTCTAACCTCATCTTACCAGCTGCTCCCAGACTGCTCTAACTTGTGTAGTCACTGCACTTTAACCTCCCTGGCGGTATGATTCTGTCAGATTTTAGGTGCTGAAAGCGGTACCATTATTCTGCATGGAAATTTGGCATTTTATATTGTAGGCCTGTAATTCTTGGGAATAACTCACTTAAATCTGTCCAAACCAGAGTCTAGTAGACATCCCGGGTATGATAAAGTTCAAAAAACAAAATCATAAATTATAATATAATAAATAACTATAAAATAATTATAACAAATAATAATATAATAATAATAAAAGTGTTTTTCAGTGTTTGATGACGAATTTCCCCACAAATTGCTATCGCTCAATTCTGCGAGTGATTCTAATTTATTATCGCTGTTTTCTAGCTGGTCTAAAGCCACTTTTGATGTAAAGGGACACTTTTTGGTTGCTATGGACAATCTCCAAATTCCAGGCAGAAAGAACAGTTTTTATTATATAAAACTGCATGCAGGGCACTGGACAAACCACTAGGGACAAAGGGGGTGTGTAATTATTATATACAGTACTGTAATCTGTAAGATTAACGTGTACTGTATGTGTACTGTGTTTTAACTTTTTTGAATTTGGCGCCGATCTCCGTCCCCGTGCGTCGTAACGTCGCAGGGAACGGAGCTCGGCGGCACTCGGCAGTGTGTGAATCGAACGAGAAGACAGCTCGATCACACAGCGGGGAGGCATCGCAGGATCCAGGGGACAAGGTAAGTAACTCTGCCTGGATTACTGCAATGCAATCCCGAGTCTGGCTCGGGGTTACCGCATTTGGTGCTGAAATTTCACCCCGAGACAGACTCGGGAATACCGCCAGGGAGGTTAATAAGATCAGAAATGTTAATCATTGGTAATTCAAGGCCACCCAAAACTAAACTTTGTTTTTAGTAAATATTTTTTGGGATGCAGGTTTTTGTTTAAAGTGGGAGTAAACTCCCATGCATAATTTTTACCTATAGGTAAGCCTATAATAAGGTTTACCTATAGGTACTGTAAATATCTCCTAAACATGCAGTGTTTAGTAGATGCAGCTGGTGACATCACACCGGGTGGTCGTTCCTTCAGAGTCCTGTGCCTCAAATGGCGGCTCCCACACACATGCACGGGAGAAACGTCATCGCAGCTCCGGCCATTCACACACCGGGAGTCGGCAAACCTGGAAGGAAGACTGGGTGAAGATGGAAGCGCCTTCAGCGGTGACAAAGCATCGCTGGAGATTCATACTAGCACATTATGACATTGCCTTGCAGGTTGCAAAAACAAAACACATTGGTCCACTAATGTTTTACATTTTTGGCTAGTTAAATTCGATGGACTTGTGTCTTTTTTAAAAAGAAACATAGGTCCTCGAGCGCAAAAAGAATGTGGATCAAAAGGTAGTGTGGGGCAACCAAAGAATTATAAATATAAAATATAAATTATAAAATATCCAAAACCAGTGCAGCTGATCAATGACATATGGAGAATGTAACATCCGAAAAGACAACCTGGGGAACAGCACTCAATAGACTGAATAGTCAGGTTGGAAACCACAGATGTCAATGATGCCATAAATACAGCTATAGTTTATTGTTTCAAAAGACAAGCTGATAGAAATAAAAAGTATTATAAAAACAGCCAACGGTACCACTCTGATTCCTCATGGGCGTTAAGGGGTTGTGAGGTTTTAACACAAAGTATAGGCAGACAGCAAAGAGCTTGAACAGGAGCCTGATGTTTATTCAGCAGCATCCATCTTACAACTCCCACAGCTCCCTTCCCCCAGATCACATGATTAAAACTGTTAACTGTTTAATAACGTGCATAAGGAACTAGGCATAACAATTGAACTTGAAGTATACCATAAAGCATACACATACAGTACATTACATCTTCCCTCTCAAGTATGAAACATTTAATATGAGACAAAGTCCCTCCATATTTTTGGTTTAATAGCTCGACCCAGGGCCGATCCTAGGCGGGTGCCTGGGGTGCAGTTCACCCAGGCGCCACAGAGATGGGGGCGCTCAAGCGCCAGAGTGCTCCCCTCCATCCTCTCCTTGTTGGTGTCCGAGCCGAGGCTGCTCCCTCTGCCAGTCACCGCCGCGGCGCTGCTGCTGTATTTCCTGCCCTAGTCCGCCCCCCCACCCTCCTGTCAGAACAGATCGAGCGTCTGTCTCTGATCGGAGAGAGACCGCGCTGTGACATTGTTGGGGGGGCGGGGCGGTCCGTGCCGTGCAGTGCCCGTCATGTGAGAGGATTCTGACATCTGACCCCATTCCTGCTCGTGTCTTCTATCACTGTGCAGTGTGGATGTGATCCTCTCCTGTCTGAGTGTCACTGCCCAGTGCCTCTGTACAGACCGTGATATGCATGCTACACCGGAATGTGCTTTGTAGATAAATAAGGTAAATGAAGTACGGTAATCTTTCCAGCATCACTGCACACTGATAACTCCTCACACCCGGCACTTCTCTTCTCTCATTCAGCTCTCACTACACTCGCAGCCCCCCTCCTCCCCCTTCCTCCTCGGCATTTCCCGGTCCACAATCTTTTCATCTACTAGTCTTGTTAACCCTCTGTATGCTCTAGTCTGCAACTGTCACAGCCTCAGAATCCTGCCAGCATTCCATTCATTCCTCATTGCTCCTTCATCCTGCCAGAACTTTTTTCCTTTACTTCACTGCAGGGGCATAACTACAGTGGTCGCCATTGCACCACAGCCTGAGAGGGGGGGGGGCATCATACAGAGGAACCAATGCCTTCCATGTTATTTCTGCAGCCACTAAATGCCTGAAGAGAGAGGAGGAAAAGTGGGCATTCAGCAGCTGCAGGAAGAACATGGAGGGCATTGGTTCCTCTGTATGCCGCCCCTCCTCTCCAGCTTTTTCTGGCCGTGGGCCCCTCAGCTTTCTCCTGGCACTTCTGTGATCTTCCCCAGCAACTTCTCTGCTCTCTCCCACCCCACCCCCTACTGTAATCTGGCCCCCCCATGCTCTTCTTCTTTTCCCCCCCTGTGCTCTTCTCTGGTCCCCCCTGTGCTCTTCTCTGGTCCCCCCCTGTGCTCTTCTCTGGTCCCCCCTGTGCTCTTCTCTGGTCCCCCCCCTGTGCTCTTCTCTGGGTCCCCCCTGTGCTCTTCTCTGGGTCCCCCCTGTGCTCTTCTCTGGGTCCCCCCCTGTGCTCTTCTCTGGGTCCCCCCCTGTGCGCTTCTCTGGGTCCCCCCCTGTGCTCTTCTCTGGGTCCCCTCCCTGTGCTCTTCTCTGGGTTCCCTCCCCCTGTGCTCTTCTCTGGGTCCCCTCCCCCTGTGCTCTTCTCTGGGTCCCCTCCCCCTGTGCTCTTCTCTGGGTCCCCTCCCCCTGTGCTCTTCTCTGGTCCCCCCTGTGCTTTTCTCTGGTCCCCCTCCTGTGCTCTTCTCTGGGTCCCCCCGTGCTCTTCTCTGGGTCCCCCGTGCTCTTCTCTGGGTCCCCCCTGTGCTCTTCTCTGGGTCCCCCCTGTGCTCTTCTCTGGGTCCCCCCTGTGCTTTTCTCTGGTCCCCCCTGCTCTTCTCTGGTCCCCCCGCTCTTCTCTGGTCCCCCCCCCTGTGCTCTTCTCTGGTCCCCCCTGTGCTCTTCTCTGGTCCCCCCCCTGTGCTCTTCTCTGGTCCCCCCCCTGTGCTCTTCTCTGGTCCCCCCCCCTGTGCTCTTCTCTGGTCCCCCTCTCCTGTGCTCTTCTCTGGTCCCCCCCCTGTGCTCTTCTCTGGTCCCCCCCTGTGCTCTTCTCTGGCCCCCCCCTGTGCTCTTCTCTGGTCCCCCCCTGTGCTCTTCTCTGGTCCCCCCCTGTGCTCTTCTCTGGTCCCCCCCTGTGCTCTTCTCTGGTCCCCCCCTGTGCTCTTCTCTGGTCCCCCCCTGTGCTCTTCTCCGGTCCCGTCCCCCCCTGTGCTCTTCTCGGGTACCCCCCCTGTGCTCTTCTCTGGTCCCCCCCTGTGCTCTTCTGAGGTCCCCCTGCTGTTCTCCTTTATCCTGCCATTCTCCTGTCACCCTGTACTGTCTCCTGCCCGCCCCCCCCAGCTCTGCCAGGTTCCCCCCTCCCCTCTTCCACCGGCTGCTGTGGGGAATATGTAAGGATGGAGAGCAGGGAAGGCTTCCCTGCCTGAAATGACAGAGTAAGTTATCTGTACTAATCACTTACTCTGACCATCTCCTGTACCATGTCTGGGGGCTCTTTCTAACAGAAGCCCCCTTTGTGTGCATCAGAGAGACTCCCCTCCAGGTCTCATTAGGGTACGCTCTTCCTGTATTTTCTTTATTGTTAGAAGATCATGGGAGGATCCCAGGGAAACAAAGACTTCTTAGGGGAGCATCTCTGTGTTTGAGTCGTTGCCATAGAAACATGTGTAAAGGGGAGGAGTTTGTAAGATGACCACGCCCATGTGGGGGCGCCAGAAATATTTCTGCACCCAGGCGTCTGTGACCCTAGGATTGGCCCTGGCTCGACCATATCGAGAGAAAGTAACCGCTGGCTCATCATCTGTAGGATTGGTGTCCAACTGAGAGTCACTCCGTCTGGACCAAGATGATGCCTGTTTCGTCTCAGTTTCTGTCCCCACTTGGTCTTAATTATATAAGATTTGGTGAATTGGCTTCTTTGATAATTCAAGCAGGTTCCCATGTATTCCCAGAGACTTTGTGTCACACAGCTTGCCCAACAGAGAGTGGACAAAGGGATTTTGTAGATTTATCAATGGTGGAGAAGGATCTGGGTGTTCTGGTAGATCATAAGCTTAATAATAGCTTGCAATGCCAAGCAGTGGTTTCAAAAGCAGGTCAAATCCTTTATTGTAGTAAAAGAGGTATGGACTGCAGAAAAAGAGATATAATTTTGTCCCTGTACAATTCATTAGTAAGACCACATCTACAATATGTAGTACAGTTTTGGGCAAAAAACAAAAAGAATATTGGGGTACTGGAGAAAGTGCAGAGAAGGGCAACCAAACTGATAAGAGGCATGGGGGAGCTCAGCTATGAGGAAAGATTGGAAACTGAGATACACATGAATTAAAAGTTAGATGTGTTTATTACAAAAAGGTTATTTATAAAATGAACACACATTTTTTAGAAAAAGAGAATTAAGATGGAAGTATTGCCTAATAGATATATATAAATCACACCACAAGTTACACCAAAGGTATATCCTGAATGGCCGTGAGGGCATCCAAGATGTAACACTTAACAATGTTTCATCAGGCTTGGTGTACGTTGGTATGGCATGATGTAGCACTACATGTTACGTGCGTCAGCTCTTCTTCAGGAGTTTAGGCATATATTAATATATCCCAAATAGTTGAGGTAAACCAGTAGAAAAATCAGAGGATATATATAGAACCAGGAGGGAGCAGAGACTGCAGAATAGGTTAGCAGTCATTGAAATAACCCATAGGGATAGGGGCATTGGTTAACCAGGACCCGTCAGATATGGTAAGCAAAAGTGAGGAAAAATTAGCTGAACTGAAATTATTTTCTCTTGAGAAGTGGAGATTAACCACTTCAGCCCCGGAAGAATTTACCCTCTTCCTGAGTGGGCCCTTCTTTTGCGATACGGCACTGCATCGTTTTAACGATTTTTATTGGGACTGTGACATTTCGGTGGACAAATCAGACACTTTTGACACTTTTTTGGGACCATCCACAGTTATACAGCGATCAGTGCTATAAAAATGCCCTGATTACTGTGTAAATGTCACTGGCAGGGAAGGGGTTAACAATAGGGGGCGATCAAGGGGTTAAATGTGTTCCCTAGGTGTGTTTCTAACTGTGATGGCATGGGACTGACTAGAGGAGGAGCCAGATCATTGTTCATACTTAGTAGGAACAGACGATCTGCCTCTCCTCCCCTGTCAGAACAGGGATTTGTGTACACACACAAATCCCCATTCTGTCTCTCTTTCCCACGATCGCGGGGGGGTGGCAGCGATCACGCCTGCCGGGCACGCGCATCAGGTCCCCCGCTGTGCGGCAGACATGTGCCTGCTATGGCTCTTAAAGGAGCCACGGTACGGGTACGGCGGTTTACGCGGCGGAGCCATTCTGCCGACGTATATCGGCATGAGCCGGTCGGCAAGTGGTTAAGGGGAAATATGATACACATGTATGAATACAATGCCTTGAAAAAGCATTCATAGCCCTTTAAATTTTCCACATTGTGTCATGTTACAACCAAAAACGTAAATGTATTTTATGTGATAGATCAACACAAAGTGGCACAAAATGATAAATGATTTTCAAAAATGTCTGAAAAGTGTGGTGTTTATTTGTATTCAGCTCCCTTGAGTCAATACTTTGTAGAACCATCTTTTTGGTATGTCTCTACCAGCTTTGCACATCTAGAGAGTAACATTTTGCCTATTCTTCCTTGCAAAATAGCTCAAGCTCTGTCAGATTGGATGGAGAGCATCTGTGAACTACAATTTTCAAGTCTTGCCACAGATTCTCAATTGGATTTAGTTCTGGACTTTGACTGGGCCATTCTAACACATGAATATTCTTTGAAGGAAGCCATTGTAGATCTGGCTGTATGTTTAGTGTTGTTTTCCTGCTGGAAGGTGAACCTCCGCCTGTCTCAAGTCTTTTGCAGACTCTAACAGGTTTTCTTAAAGGATTGCCCTGTATTTGGCTCCATCCAGCTTCCTATCAACTCTGACATGCATCCCTGTTCCTGCTGAAGAAAAGCATCCCCACAACATGATGTGTTCAGGGTGCTGTGCAGTGTTAGTTTTCCACCACTCGTAGCGTTTTGCTTTTAGGCCAAAAAGTAACATTTTGGTCTCATCTGACCAGAGCACCTTCTTCCACATGTTTGTTGTGTCCCCCACATTTCTTCTCACAAACTGCAAACAGGACTTCTTATGGCTTTCTTTCAACAATGGCTTTCTTGTTGCCACTCTTCCATAAAGGCCAGATTTGTGGAATGCACGACTAATAGTTGTCCTGTGGATAGATTCTCCTACCTGAGCTGTGGATCTCTGCAGCTCCTCCAGAGTTACCATGGGCCTCTTGGCTGCTTCTCTGATTAATGTTCGTCTTGCCCGACCTGTCAGTTTAGGTGGGCAGCCATGTCTTGGTAGGTTTGCAGTGCTCCATGCAATGTTCAAAGTTTGGAATATTTTTATTTTTATAACCTAACCTTGCTTTAAACTTCTCCACAACTTTTTCCCTGATCTGTCTGGTGTGTTCCTTGGCCTTCATGATGCTGTGTGTTCACTAAGGTTCTCTAACAAACCTCTGCTGTACCAGCTGTATTTATACTGACATTAAATTACACACAAGTGGACTCTAATTACTAATTAGGTGATTTAGGTGAATTGGGTGAATTAGGTGACTGCTGAAGGCAATTGGTTCCACTAGATTTTAGTTAGGGATATCAGATTAAGGGGGGCTGAATACAAATGCACGCCACACTTTTAAGATATTTATTTGTAAAAAAATTTGAAAATCATTTATTATTTTCCTTCCACTTCAACATTTTGTGCCACTTTGTGTTGGCCTATCACATAAAATCCCAATAAAATACATTTACATTATTGGTTGTAATATGACAAAATGTGGAAAATTTCAAGGGGTATAAATACTTTTTCATATAAGCACATAAGTGGTCCAGAGCCATCTGCCTGCTAAGCGGAGATCAGTGGACAGATTTCACACTGAGTAGGCAGACTCCTGGCGGAGTCTACCACATGTGAAAGGGGCCCAAGTGTCTTGCTACAAAGGTAAGTTTGAGTTTAGTAATTGTTTCCAAAACTGGATAGACAGAGACGATTTTTTTTCCAGATGGTGATGTCATAACTACTTTTACAAGGTAATATATAGGTTTGTAAAGACATTTGATGCACACAAAGTAGATTCATATCTTTGGTGGCTATAAGAGAATGTATACAAAATATTCAACATTAGCATTAGCATTAATATGGTAATGTTTGCAATCATAGCTCCCATTGTGATTGAAGACTTAGTTGCTAAGGTTTAAACCCATCTGCATGTGTGTGTTTATGTTGACTCCAGTTTCCATATCCCTTGTGTTCCCTAAGAAATACATCTAGAAGTTTTATTTTATATCTACACTCCCCACTTATACCACTAACTGTGGAAGGAAGTTCCACATCTTTACTGCTAAAACAGTAAGGAACTCTTTACGCAGTTTAAGATTGAACTGCTTCTCGTCCTTCATTTTGTGGCTGTGTGTCTTCTTTAGAGACCTTATATGAAACAATTTTTAACCACCATTAAAAAAGATTTGTATATTGTGATCATATCCCCTCTTAAGCCCCTCTTGTCCAGGGAAAATAAAGCCCTATACACACGGTCGGACTTCCATCGGACTTTTCCGTGGATTTTTGTCCGAACGGAGTTGGGCGTGAACGCCCATAGCATACACACGCTCGGACTTTTTAGCCAACAAACATGAACGTAGTGACATTTCAACGTTCTGACGAGCCTTCAAATGAGGAAACTTCAATTTTCCAGCGTCACGCTTTGGTCTCGTTCTGCTAAGCGCAAGGTAGTGACGGTTTTGCATAGGCAGATTCGTGCTGGTCCATTACGGTCGTTTCTTAACGTCCGTTCTTTGTTGAAGATGTTGCGCAATACAGAGAGAGAGTGTGCTATATATAGCCTGGGAGTTGTGGCCATCTCTCATGCCCAGTCCAGGTCAAGGGGTAGGAGAAGGACTGTTTGGGCCAAAAATTGGTTGCTTCAACGCGACCAATTTTCCCACATGACCTTGCTGAGGGAGCTAAGGGAGAATAATCCCCATGATTATCGGAATTATCTCAGGATGTCTGACTCATGCTTCCAGCACCTTTTGTCCTTGCTGTCCCCCTACATTAGGAAGCAGGACACCTGCATGGGGAGTGCTATTCCTGCTGAGCAAAGGCTCATAGCCACTCTGCGATACTTGGTGACAGGGAGAAGTCTCCAAGATATTAAATTTACTACCGGTATTTCTCCCCCAGGCTCTTGGCCATATCATTCCGGAGACATGTTGTGCTATTATTCAAGTCCTGCAGAAGGACTATATTCGGGTATGTATTTTGATCTCATCTCCAATTCTATATACTTTGTTTATTTTATTCTTTGATTCTGTATGTTTTCTTCCATGATTTCCAGTAATGTCTATACCAGTTGTGTTGCGTCCATATATGGCGCCGTAGAAACGCCCCCACTCTGTCTTGTAACGCCACTGAATGACAATACACAGATTCATGTATTGCATGAATCTGTGTATTGTTGCCCCTTCAAAACAATATTCTGATGGCTGGGCTCCTGTTGAGTACAGGACATCAGAATTTAGAGGGGTGGTTGTGTTTTGGAAGTGTCTATCCGAGCAAGTGGCTCTGATAGGCTTTCATTTTGAACAGACCTCACACTTGAATTAGCACAAAAATAGTAGACAAGGTAACGCACAGTTAATTCGTTACTTAAAAATCAATGACATGCATCTCAGCCAATCATGATCATTGGATATTGTTACCGGTAACAGCGGCGTTGCTAGCAAGGTGCGGGGGGCGGCACGCACCTGGGTGACACCCACCAGAGGGGTGACACCCATGGGTAGTGACACAACGCTAACACCGGCCGCCCGCTGACCTGTGCCTCGTGGCTTGCATCGCGGCTTGTGTCCCTCTGCGGAGCGGAAGGAAGCCACCGCCCCCTCCTCCTCTCTGTTTACATCCACAGAGGAGGAGGAGGCGTAGCCCACGCTCGAGGGTCACACCGCTGTGTGTATGCTCATTCTGCTGCTCTGTAAGGTAAGGGGGGGGCTGCACTAGGGGGGGTTTGCACCAAGGGGGGGCTGTAACTGAGGGGTGTCTGTAACTAAGGGGGGCTGTAAATGAGGAGGTGTCTGTACTGCTGGGGGTCTGCACTGAGGTGGGGAAGTCTGTACTGAGGGAGGGGGATCTCTACTGCGGGAGGGGGTCTGTAGTTAGTGGAGGGGGGTCTGTAGTTAGTGGAGGGGGTCTGTACTGAGGGGGACTAGAGTTGGTGGGGGGGACACCATTTTGGGACGCAACGCGTGACACCAACCCTAATGACGCCACTGACCGGTAACCTCATTGGCTGAAGCAACATCGAGGGCGGGAGAAGACATCTAGGACTGAAGAAGGACGGCGATGAGCCAAGGCTGCTAAGTGCATGGCTGGGTGTAAACTGGCTTGATGTTACCCCAAAATTGGTGCATTTTTCTGAGCCAAACTGTTGCCCTTTGGCCACAGTGGCTGCGTTTAATGGGCACAGTGGCAACAATTTTTTCCTTTTTGTGCCACTTTGTTAGCGGCCCACAAAAGAAAAAAAAAGAAGTTAACCAAATAACACTGTCTACACATTTAAAGACAATATGTACAAAATACTTACTGTGGCAAACAACAGGCTCAATTAAATCATCTTCTAGTTGATGCACTACTCCACCCTCTGCATGACTTGTGTCTGGGGATGTGAGGTCCACTGGAGGCTCTTTGCTGGGTTCAGCTCTCTGATCCCACTCCTACGAATTTGGGACCTGACCACACTCACGTTCCTCTAAAAAAAAAAAAAAAATAAGCCACCCCAAATCCAAAATCTGTGAGTAGAATCCGTGGAGCTCAATTAGGAGACCAACCTTGCACTAGTGACAATGTTTGCTCCAGCCTAGTGGACTAGCATGCGCAATAAGCAAATTTTAAATTGCAAAAGTGCATTGTAAAGGGTAGATGATGTACTTTCAAATGATGCCCAAAATGAGTATATGCCAACATCTCCAAAAAATTACATTTGTCAAACACCACTCTTGTGTCCTATGGGATATGGGATCTATGATGAACATTCGAGCAGGCGTGACTCTGTGTGACTGTGATCCCCAGGCCCTCTCCTCTACCCATGTGTAGTCTTGAAAGGCGTCATTAATGTGCAGTGATGATACGCCCAGCAGACATTAAAAATTAAATACCGCTTATTAAAGTTAACTATATGAGACCATGTCCTTGTGACAACCAAGAATATCCCATGTCGGAGGAAAGCGCTATTTAATTAGAGTGTTTACTTACGATTTGAGGATGATGCTGCCACTGTTGTCTCCCCTGTTGAGGCCTGGCCAAGGGAAGCCTCCCTTCCTCCGCTCTGGTGGCTTGTCTGCTGGCTTTCTCTGTGCCTTTTTCCTGTGAATATCATTACATACTGTATCTTAATTTTTGCACCAAAAATGTGGAGTCAGAAAGAATACGTTTATTCCAACATATATGCATTAACTGAAATTAACTTCTTATTTCCCCCCACAAATTTTGAAAAAAAAAAAGGGCAAGTCAGGTAATTCAAACATAAAGATAATTAATACAGTCAGGAATTTGGCTTACTTCTTTTGATAATGATGCGGTGAATGGAGTCCAACTGTTCTTTCTCTCTGTGTTTTAAATCTGACCATCTTTTTCTAATTTGATCTTTCGTTCGTTGTATGCCATATTCACGATCCAATACCGCGAGGACCTTCTCCAGAATATAGTCTTTATGGCTGTTGGGCCTGTCATAGTTCTCCAGCTTACAATCGTAGTCATATTTGTCAAAGATGCGCACCATCTCCACCATCTCCCCCTTGCTCATGGGGGTGGCCTTGAGTTTTCTATAATCCCCACCGCGGGGCCTGGTCGTTTTCGTTGCGGCCTCCATCATGTGCTCCCTCACGAATGTTCCGCCGTGTATGTCGCATGCAGGAAAAAGTATGTTGGCACGCCCCAGCGTCATGACGTACTGAGAGCGGAGTTTGACGTATGCGCAGGGTATATAAATCCCTACCGACCGTTCGACGTACCGGACGCTGGAACGTAACCTTAGGAAATGAAACCAAGATGAAGGCATAGTCGAAAAAAAGGTACGTGACAACATTGTGACAGTGTGTGCAATGGACACATAGGATAACATTGAATGAGTGCTGGGGCATTTAGCAAAAGTGTACTAATGCCTATGAATGCGCGTTGAGCAGCATCTCATGTGCATGGGGCCTAATGACAATATTCAAATTACCTAAAGGCAGGGCTGCCATCAGGGGGGTACAGGCAGTACACCTGTAAGGGTCCTGGAGGTCCCCAGGGCCCAGGATGGAAAAACACCCTTTTTTTTACTTGTTCGTCAGCATCCAAAGCCACCCCAACCCCAAATATTTGATGCATCAGCAGCCCCCGCTTTGAAAAAATGGGCGGAAGCCCCCCCGCCCCGCTTCACCTAGGCTCCAGGGGGCACATGCCTGAAGCTGGGTAAGGGGAGCCAAAATTAATGATGGCGGGCCTGCATAAAGGCCTATATTCTAAGCAGGTTATGAGCTAGAAGCTAAACATTATTGGTTTGTCTTGTGTTCTTTCTTGCAGCCATCTGATCAAATTTGAGTAACAATGAAGGGGACAGTTTTGAATAGCCCAGAATTCATGGCTGACTTCATTGAAAACTACAGGAATCACGCCTGTCTGTGGCAGGTGAAACATAAAGATTATTCCAATAAACACAAAAGGCAGGCAGCAATCGATCAATTGGTGGAATTGGCAAAGACTGTGTACCCCAGGGCAGACGAGACAACGGTCAAGACAAAAATTGGAGGCCTCAGGAGTATGTTCAACAGGGAGATCAAGAAGATCGAGGAATCCAAGAGATCAGGAGCAGCAGCAGAAGACGTTTATGTCCCCAAGCTGTGGTACTTCGCAAGCCTGGGATTTTTGAAGAACCAGACTGTGCCACGCAGGCATATTTCCACACTATACTCCACACTTCCCTCCACATCAGCTGAGGCCACAGATACTGAGGCGGATCCGACACAAGAAGAAGAGGAGAAGGAGGAGCTCAGCTTGCCCCAGGCATAGCATTGTCCCAAAAAATCGAAAATATTGAAAGTGAGGGAAATGTGTTGTTATGATGCCTCCAAAATTATGGCCGAAATTAAGTGATTAGAAAATAGAAATGAGAAAATAGACAGAAGTTGAAAGTAAAAATGTTGACAAGAAGGATAAATGCTGGAGTCACAATGATAGCCTTTGCTTTTTGAAGACATTCAATTTTTGAGAACAAATGGATGCTAAAATGTTTTGTGAAAATGTGGACTACTAATAAAAAAAATTGTAATTATGTTGCTTTTTCAGACCCAGGAAACTATGACACAAGAGGAGGCCGGGCCCAGCAGCCAAATCACTGAGTCCAGAGTGCCTACCCTGCGCCCTCCTACCAAAAGGGGCAGGAAGAGGCACCACCTTGATGAGGCCACAGCCGAGTTCCTTAATAGGGCAACTGCAGTCATCACCACGGCACCCGATAGTGCAGAAGGCTTTGGTTGCTATACAGCCAACAAGCTGAGGGAAGTTGATGTGGAGCAAAGGGAGCTATGTGAGGGGCTCATCATCCAGCTCCTCAGCAAGGCGAGGAAACGTGAGCTAACCCCTAAAACCCATGTCTGTGATTTGGAGCACACAGCTCCTGAACTTCAAACCTACCCACCCCATCCAACCTACCCAACCCACCCCAGCAACATGGGGGTCAGTGGCTACATCAGACCCTGGATCCCCAACATGGCCAGTTGTCTGGGGAGTTTAGGGGCTACTAAGAAGTTATGATTATTTATGACAATTTTTTATTTTTTTTAACAATTTTAGGGGGTCACCAAGAAATTATTTGAGTTGTGCTGGTAATGCACACTATCCAAAATAGCCTCAGCTGATGGGGAGCGAAGTGTGGAAAGCCATGTACAGTACCGTGTTGCAGTCTGGTATGCCACAAATACCAGTCCCTTAGAGTACCACAGCCTGGGGACAGATATGTCTACTGCTGCTGCTCCCCATCTTTTTTCTTTCACAACCTTCTTGGAGCTCCCTGTTGGATATACTCCTCTGGTGACCAATTACAACAATAATTTAATATTTGTATGCTCTGGGGTACAGAGGCTTCGCCATTTCCACCATTTGATCGATTGCTGCCTTCATGTTTCTCGAATTATAGGATATGCCATTATTATTATGTTTACTTTGATTTACTAAACAAAATAAAATGCTGCCAAAATTAAGAATTTTGTGTTTTATCCTAATATTTACTGTTTGTGAGTAGGCAGGTAAATTTTTAAAAATATAAGGGACACAAATATATTAGCTTGTGGTTTCAGCATAAAATACATAGGGGATAATATGGTTGTGCTAAATAGAAACAATACATAATATATGGAAAAAGAAACAATCGCGCTATCCCATAGACTTCTACAATGATGTTTAAACTTAAAAATTAATATATAAATTATAACACCAGTGAGTGAACCAACAATTTGATCAACTCTAGATACCTTAAATTAATATTTACCACATGTGAAAACATACCATTAAAGAACAGTGGTTAACATATAATGAAAAAACAACGTATGTAAAATCATTGGTGAACAGCAGAACAGTGTCCAAATTTTTTTTTTAGAAACAGCAATGAATGTCCGTAATTCAAATTGTAATAAAACAACGGTGCTCTATGAAGAAATTGTCCATATAGTGACTGCATCCAAAATAAACGTGTAAATCCACCACCATTTAGTAGAAGTTGCCTCTTACCAGCTGATCCCCCATAACAGAGAATCAAAAACCGCGTATAACAGGTCCACTCTCCCCACCAATCAGCAGATGCAGATACGTGATAATAGGTATGCCCAATCAATGGGTCATCAACAGACATCCAATATGGAAGAGATATGAAACACTCCACATAGTGTATTAACGTTATAAATCGATAAAAGACAGCCTTTAAATCTGATGTGTCGGCCGGTACACATACAGATACCCGTCCCTTTACGATCGTATGGAGCTCGAGGTGATGCCAGCACGTCGCTCCGCCCTACGTCCGTTTCGTAAAAACGTACTTCTTCCAGGGGTGACGTCACCTTGAGCTCCATACGATCGTAAAGGGACGGGTATCTGTATGTGTACCGGCCGACACATCGGATTTAAAGGCTGTCTTTTATCGACACAATTGTAAGTGCAATGTGTTAGATTTTTAATAAAGGTTTTATAATGTTACTACACTATGTGGAGTGATTCATATCTCTTCCATATTGGATGTCTGTTGATGACCCGTTGATTGGGCATACCTATTATCACGTATCTGCATCTGCTGATTGGTGGGGAGAGTGGACCTGTTATACGCGGTTTTTGATTCTCTGTTATGGGGGTCAACACCAGCTGGTAAGAGGCAACTTCTACTAAATGGTGGTGTATTTACACGTTTATTTTGGATGCAGTCACTATATGGACAATTTCTTCACAGAGCACCGGTGTTTTATTACAATTTGAATTACAGACATTCATTGCTGTTGGACACTGTTCTGCTGTTCACCAATGATTTTACATACGTTGTTTTTTCATTATATGTTAACCACTGTTCTTTAATGGTATGTTTTCACATGTGGTAAATATTAATTTAAGGTATATAGAGGTGATCAAATTTTTGGTTCACTCACTGGTGTTATCATTTATATATTAATTTTTAAATTTAAACACCATTGTAGAGGTCTATGGGATAGCGCGATTGTTTCTTTTTCCATTATTGTTTCTAGTATTTTTTTACATGTCAGCCGCAGCTCCCTTTCCACAACCGTGACGCCATTCACGGTTATTTAACTTCTGAATTAGCGCAGTGTTTTTTCTTTTTTTCCACAATACATAATATATATTAATATGATTATAAAATATAAAAATAAAAAACATTTATAAAGAGGAAAGACGTTGTTTTTAAGTTATTCCGTTGGTATCAACAGATAAAATGCTTTTAGGATTATTAGGGCATTAAAAACAATCATGAAAATGTGCGCTGGATTTAAATAATTCATAATTGCCGCGTCACGAATGTGAGATCTCCATAACGAACGCTAGTTTTACAAGACTGAAGGCTCCTGGCTGTTCCTTGCTTTTGAGCATGCGTGTTCGTACCTAGGACAAAAGTCCAATGGTTTACTGTACACACGGTCGGACTTTGTTCCATCGGACTTTTGTTGGGCAAAAATTTGTCCGTTTGCAGACCGAACTTTTGTCCGATGAAAACAAAAATAAAAGAAAAAAGTTTGTCCGATGGAGCGTACACACGGTCGGATTGTTGGTCCAACTTGCTCAAAATGAAGTTTGTTGGCCAAAAGTCCGACCATGTGTACGGGGCTTTAGATTGATTTTTGTAGTTGTTCCTCATAACTGAGGTCCTCCAGTCCCATTGGAAGTATGATATACTGTATGTTAGATGTGATTTGATAAGAATTCACAGAAATACTATAGGAACATAAGACATTTGTTCTTGTTGTAGCACGTAGAATGTTGGATGATATAAACTAGGAGTTGCACCTCTCTCAAGAAAAAAATTCCCATTGTGTCTATTAATATGGGTGTGATGTTAGCCTGCTCAGAGAATCCCAATTTGTCCATTTCTCACTCACCAATCTTCTGCTGCAGATTCCTTCCCACTCTACCATCTTTGTTTTTGTCATTAGGAGTCAATGGGGTTGATTTACTAAAGGCAAATAGACTGTGAACTTTGCAAAATGCAGTTGTACTCTGCAAGTGCAGTTGCTCCAGAGCTTAGTAAATTAGGTAAATCTTCACTTTGCAAAGAATACCCAATCACCTGCAAGGAAAATAAAAACTGAATTTTTTCCTTGCACGTGATTGGATGATGGAAGTCAGCTGAGGTTTTTCTCATTTACTAAGATCTGGAGTAATTGCATCTGCAGAGTGCAGTCTATTTGACGTTAGTAAATCAACCCTAATGTGTCTTCCTGGTGCTTTCAGCTGTTTTGAATTAGAAAATAAGGAAACAGCTTTTTTTTTTTTATTTCCTTTACACATGATTGGATATGTTAAAATTTAATAAATATGGTCAGTTTTCTATTTTATTTCTGATTACTGTATTATTTGAATCAGTTCTTCACTCATATACATTGCCTTAGTTTTGAAATTCTCAACTTCTGTACCAGGCTAGGATGAGAAACAGTGCCTAAGGCTTTTCTAAATTTCAAATATGTGACATTAACATAATTTCCTCATCCAATCCTCATATTGCTTCATCAACAATTGAATCATGTATATCCATTAGGGTTGTCCCGATACCACTTTTTTAAGACCGAGTACAAGTACCGATACTTTTTTTCAAGTACTCGCCGATACCGATTACCGATACTTTTTTTCAATGTCATGTGACAGTTTGAAAGATGGGGACTGATAGGTGGCACTTATGGGCACGGATCGATGGCACTTATGGGCAGTGATAGGTGGCACTTGGGGGCACTGATAGGTGGCATTTATGGGCACTGATAGATGGCACTTGTGGGCAGTGATAGGTGGCACTTGTGGGCACTGATAGGTGGCACTGATTGCACAGAAAGGTGGCACTTGTGGGCACTTATGGGCACTGATAGGTGGCACTTATGGGCACTGATAGGTGGCACTTGTGGGCAGTGATAGGTGGCACTGATTGCACAGAAAGGTGGCACTTGTGGGCAGTGATAGGTGGCACTTGTGGGCAGTGATAGGTGGCACTGATTGCACAGAAAGGTGGCACTTGTGGGCAGTGATAGGTGGCACTTGTGGGCACTGATAGGTGGCACTTGTGGGCACTGATAGGTGGCACTGATTGCACAGAAAGGTGGCACTTATGGGCACTGATAGGTGGCACTTATGGCACTGATAGATGGCACTTATGGGCACTGATAGGTGGCACTTGTGAGCAGTGATAGATGGCACTGATAGGTGGCACTTGTGGGCACTGATAGATGGCAATGATTGCACTATCAGTGCAATCAGTGCCATCTATCAGTGCCCACAAGTGCCACCTATCAGTGCAATCAGTGCCCATAAGTGCCACCTATCAGTGCAATCAGTGGCATCTACCAGTGCCACCTGATAGGTGGCACTGGTAGATGGCACTGATTCCACTGATAGTACCCACAAGTGCTACCTGATAGGTGGCTGGCACTGAAATGCTGCGGGGGGTGAGGGGAAATGACACAGGATTTAAGAAAAAAAAAACTGCTGCAACGCCCATCTTGGTACACCCTGCACTCGGCTGCAGTAAGCAACAGCAGACATCTTGTTACACCCAGCCCATATAGCTCGGGCTGGGTGTAACAAGATGTCTGCTGCTGCTTACTGCAGCCGAGTGCAGAGTGTACCAAGATGGGCGTGGGGACGTTCAGCCGCTGACGGCGACCGAATGTGACAGCACCGGTCACCGATCCTGATGCGGCTGCGCCCTGAACCCCTGCCAGCTTACCAGGTTCAACTGCAGGTGAGGGACTCGCTCTCCGCCCGCGGACTCCATCCACCGACTGTGCCCGCCCTCTTCAGCCAGACTCCGCCCGCACTTTCCTCTCCCGCCCTCCCCAGCCACTGACTCCTCCCGCCCTCTCCGGCCAGACTCCGCCCGCACTCCCCCGCCCTCTCTCCTGCCCTCCCCAGCCACTGACTCCCCCCGCCCTCTCCGGCCACAAAAAAAAAAAAAGTATCGGGTGAAGCATCGGGAGCATTTGCGCGAGTACAAGTACTCGCGCAAATGCTTGGTATCGGTCCCGATACCGATACTAGTATCGGTATCGGGACAACCCTAATATCCATTACCTCTATATCATGAACCTATGCCTCTCTGTTGTTCAAATATTCTCAGCTGTACATTTTGGTGTATCATCCCTTTGTATACTTTCAGAAATTTGTATACGACAGAAGCCATACTTACTGATTTACAGATTCTGGTTACATTTCACCTTTACAAAATGAGGATACAACAGCAGTTGTACTTCGTTTTATGTAGATATGACCCAGATTTAAGGGAGTTTAACAAAAAAAGGCATTAAGTGACCTATAAATTATATTTCCACACAGGATGTCATATAGACCAGGTGCTGTGCACATCTGTCTTGATATTCTAAGGTGAAACCCACCTGGCAACAATCTTCCACCATATGCTCTGAAAACAGTCATTTATTTCTGCAAAAGGAAGTGAAAAGGTTCTCAGACTTTGCTTTATCATATACAACATTATTTCTTAAACGTGTCTTAAATCATCAAATAATATTCATAGAAACATGTTTACACATTTTTGTATTGAACTGTACTGTAATTGTGCTGTCCTCTACATTGTAAAGCACTGCGTAAACTGTGGGCGCTATATAAATCGTGTATAATAATAATAATAATAATAATTACATTGGCAAAGGACATAAAACTATATATGGAAACTATGGGGGATATTTACTGGATCTGCTGTGCGTGGTAGCCAATCAACTTCTAAATTCAGCTTGTTCAATTGCTGTAAGCTTTGACAATAAAACCTGGAAGCTGATTGGTTTCTATGCTGAGCTGCACCAGATTTTGCATGCTCTTGGTTCAGTAAATCCTCCCCCAATCGTGTTTTAAATTAAGCATTTACAATTTTGTATTGTGGTAATGCGAGCGATAATGCACATTATGTGCCTTGCGACATCACACATTTAATGCATTACTGCATTGTGGTGCCATTAATTTTGAATGAACCCCAATATACTAAGACAACCCATGTGTGCTGCATTGCATTATAAATGTTATAATTTATGGCATATCCAAATGTAGGGATATTTTGGTGCATTGGACGCCCACTAATATTTCTCCAATTTCACTACAATACTCTGTTTTAATGCATTTCAATACCCACAACCTTTTAGATTTTAAATCTTCTTTTGTTTTACCACAATAACAGTCTCCTGTTCAAACATTGTATTGTTTCTATACATATTAGTACTATATTTTGCAAAGGCAGCTTTTTCCTTTTATATCAGATACACATTTAATTTCCCATCAACAGAACTTTTGTAATAGAAGATTCAATACAGTAATTTTATTTAAAGTCATTATACATCTTATTATCTGTCTGTACAATCTTTCTTCAACCAATTTGAGATTTACCAAAATTATGTAATCTAAAGGCCTACCTAATCTTGTATAATCAGATTGCAACATGTGCGGTGAGCTCTTCACAAAATTCGTCTTTTCTTGTTCAATAAGTTCATTGAATATAAAGACTGACAGAACAGTACAGTTTTCCATTCTTGAGGTAGTGCCATACCAAAAGATAACAAATAAAAATTACAAGAAAAAACACACAAACAAAACAGCACGAAATTGCTATTAAAAGCTGAACGCAGGAGATAATCATACACGTCTTTTGTTGAGGACCCCGACTCTCGGGGATAACCACTCCATACTACTGGAAGTGCAAAATATTATTTCAAACTCACACTGCACAAGAGAATAGTCAATGGGGTAAAGAAACAAAGAGAAAGAGGAGGGGAGAGAGGGAGAACAGGTGGTCCAGTGGTAGCCGCAACCACAAAATGTGTCTTTTAACCACTTCAGCCCCAGAAGAATTTACCGCCTTCCAGACCAGGGCACTTTTTGCGATTCGGAAGTGCGTCGCTTTAACTGACAATTGCTCGGTCGTGCGACGTGGTACCCAAACAAAATTTTCTTCCTTTTTTTCCCACAAATAGAGCTTTTTTTTGGTGGTATTTGATCAACTCTGCGTTTTTTATTTTTTGTGCTATGAACAAAAAAAGAGCGTAAATTTTGGAAAAAAAGCTAAATTTTTTACTTTTTGCTATATAATATCCCCCAAAAATATATTAAAAAAACACATTTCTTTCTCAATTTAGGCCGATATGTATTCTTTTACATAATTTTGGTAAAAAAAACGCAATAAGTGTATAGTAATTGGTTTGCGCAAAAGTTATAGCGTCTACAAAATAGGGGAAAGTTTTATGGCATTTTTATTATTATTATTTTTTTATTAGCAATGGCGGCGACATTATGGTGGACACATCGGACACTTTTGACACTATTTTGGGCTGTAAAAATGCACTGATTACTGTGTAAATGACAGTGGCAGGGAAGGGGTTAAAGAGTAGGGGGCGATGAAGTGTGTCCTAGGGAGTGATTCTAACTGTGGGGGGGATGGGCTACAAGTGACACGACAGTGATCACTGCTCCCAATGACAGGGAGCAGTAGATCAGTGTCCTGTCACTAGGCAGAACAGGGAAATGGCTTGTTTACATAGGCATCTCCCCGTTCTGCCGCTCAGTGACATGATCACGGGACACGGGCGGACAACGAGTCCGCAGGTCCCGCGGGCATGGTCACAGAGCGCGCGCCCGCATGGCGGGATTTTTAAAGCAACATACAGGTACATTGCTTTGCCCAGCCGAGCCATTCTGCCGATGTATATGTTCATTAGGCGGTCAGCAAGTTGTTAAAGAATGGGGAATGAAAGGGAGGAGCCTTTTAGGCTCACCTTTCCTCATGGGATCACTGTATCTGCAGGTGTTTAATTAAGATAATGTAGGTTGTTTTAAAAAAAAAAAAAAAGACAGGCTAGGCAAGGTTTTGGCCACAGGGCCAGGGAGGTGAAAAGTTCAGGATGGGTCAGGTAAAGGTGAAGAAATTAGGAATGGTTAATTAGGTCAGCTGTGGTAGTGGGTTCTGGAAGGTTTTGAGAATCAGGCAGGGATTGGTCAGCAAGGTCAGGTGTCATCTGGGAAAATTTCTGGAAGCAGGTTCTGGTCTATTTAAAGAACAGTGCCGTCTGGGTCAGTGCCATGCTACCTGAAGATTCCAGCAGGAGGAGCTCACGTACTGCTATGGAGTCCCTACTTCGCCAACTACTGACCAGAGCTGAAGCAGCGGGTGGAGAAGATTGGATCCGGCACTGCCTCACAATACCTTCATTCCGGGTCCCAGGCTTAAGCGGCGAGGACGTCCAGGCAACAGGCGGTGGAAGCGGAGCGATGGTACCTCCCCAGCAGCCATGTCCAGAGGTGGTGTCCCCAGATCCTGCAGGTCCAGTGGCGGAAGTGAGCGCTGACGTCGCAGAGGAAGGAGTTTCGGGGAGAAGAGCAAGCAAGCGGAGACGCCCTTTGAGGACGGGTTCCAGCCCGGGTCAGCCCTCCACGAGTAATGGCAGCCGAGAGTTTTTTTTCTTACAGGAGCCGGCGCGCATGCGCAAGGGATCCCGGAGCATTGGGACAAGAGGCACCGGGCACCGCAGCAGTGGCCGGTGTTTTACCCCCCCCAGCCTATCCAGCAGGTCTGTCAGCAGGAGCCTAGTCGCAGCAGGAGAGGTGGTCGCGGGGCTACAAGCGCATCCACTCGACCAGAAGAACTACTGACCGGCAGTATCCCTGTGCGGTGCACGTCTCCGGTGGCAACCCCTGAAGTAAACCATACTCAGGGTTTAGCTGGTGAGTTAGCAACATCTTCTCAATTATCTGCTTTATCTGCATCACTAGAGCAATTAATTAATGTTATGTGGGAACAGGCTGTTGCTCAGCAAATCCCCAGGGAGAGTGCTGTGTCTGGTGTTTGGTCAGCTGCTTCTGCTGCTCCAGCACCTATGCCTCAATTACCTTTCAGCCCAGGAAACAGCTGTGGGAGTGAGTCTGCTAGACATGTATCTGATTCTATATTTAAGGAATGCATGCCTTGCTTTCTGTCACCATTGGGTTTTCATTTAACTGTTTCAACTAAGGAAAGAATCTGGAAGGGGGAATATATGGACCTCAGTACAATTGTTTCTCCTTCCAGGGATTCATCCAAATATGACAAAAAAGATGACAAGACAGATGAGGAGCGTAGGAGAGCTCTCTTTAAGACATTCTATGGTTGGTTACAAGCATTTATCATTTATTCCAGTATATTATGTGAAAAATTCCCTGAGAAGAGTCCTTTTTTGTTTCAACATATTGATATTATTTTAGAAGCTCACAGGAGCTTTACCGGAATGTCATGGTTGCTGTATGACGAGGCTTTCCGGCAAAAGCTGGCTGTGCAACCTTCCTTGCAATGGGGGTCGAAAGACGTTGGGCTCTGGCTCAACTTGTTTTTACCCCAGAAACAGCCTTTTTCACGCGCAACAATGTCGGCTACAACGCAGGTAACAAACAATACAGGTTATAAGCAAGGTTTGTGTTTTGCTTTTAATGACACTCATTGCAAATGGATGGCTTCATGTAAATACAAGCATGAGTGTGCATTTTGCGCCGGGAACCACCTGGTTACAAAATGTTTTCGGAAATTACAAGCAAACACAAAGGAGGGTTTTTTCAAAGGCAGTCACGCCAGTGATGTTAGCAAACATGCTGCCGTGGTTGCAACTATACCCAAATCAGCAGATGGCCTCTCTGCTAATTAACGGTTTCTCGGAAGGTTTCAAGTTACCTAGTTTTTCAGGTAATGGTTGTACGTTAGTTGGGAATTTGAGGTCTGTCGAGGAATCGCCATCAATAGTAAAAGCAAAATTAATGAAGGAAGTCAAGGCGGGTAGAATGGAGGGTCCTTTTGACCACCCCCCCTTTTCTGATTTCAGGATTTCTCCCTTAGGTTTGGTCCCAAAGAAAGAGCCTAATGAATTTCGTTTAATTCATCATTTATCTTTTCCGTTTGGCACTTCGTTGAATGACCAGATTGACACTGAGTCTATTTCTTTCTCGTACATCACGGGACACAGAGCGACATAGTCATTACTAATGGGTTATATAGATACCGTCAGGTGCTGGCACTGGCAACTTCCAAAACCGGAAGTACCCTCCCCTATATAAGCCCCTCCCATCCGGGAGCACCTCAGTTTTTTGCCAGTGTCTAAGGTGTTGGCCAAGAAGAAACATGTGTTTTTCACTGAGCTTGCGTACAGGTTCTTTTGGGCCTCAGTAAGCTATTCCGGATCCGACCAAAAAAGCTTCATAGCTAAACGGTCGGTACCCGGGCCTTGCAGAGAAGAGCAAGGTTTTGCCTGTAATGCTTCTCTTAGGAGAGCTGGACCCTGGGATCCAGAGCTCTGGTCATACCCACGACCAAGATGTTTTCTGTGCAGGGTGCTATACAGGTCCAGGGGAGTGGAATCCTTGGGAACCCGGTCCCTGAAGGTTTGATTACAATGCCTGCCGTGATAGGTGAAGTTTGGGCTTTTGTGGACCAAACAAAGTCCTGCGGCGGGGAACAGGTAAGTGGGGGCCCCCAGGAACTTGGTTCTATTGGGGGACCCCCAAGCCTAATTTGTCTTTCTGTCTGTTACCTAATGGTATTCCCGCAAAATTCTGTGCATGCCTGTAACTACTAAAAAAATGTAATGATTTTTAATGGTGGTCAAGAAAAAAAAAAAAAAAAATTTTTTTTATATATATATATATATTTAATATATTAGACTGCGGTACCTGTGTTTGTCCACTAGAGGCCGCTGTGGAACGTTTCTTGTCATGTGGACTAGTTTCTTCTCATCAGAGCGAGTCCAGGCAGATGGTGAGTTCTCTTATGGGAAACTGCTTCCTCTGCCATGTTGCAATGCTCGTCCATCCCCCGGCCTGCGGCAAAGGGGCCCTGGCTCTTGTCTCTGGTTTCCATTTTCGAAATTAGCGCCGAAGGCGCACGTGGCCACGCGCGTGCGCGTGCACGCGCCTCTATATATAGAGGTGAGCCGGGAAAGGGGGCGGAGCCTGGGGGATGACGCTCTGTGCGTGCCGCAGCGCTTCTGCGCATGTGCGGGCGTCCCAGCATGTTAAAAACCACAATTTTGTGTGGTGAGCTGGCTATGAAGTACAGAGACAGAGCTGGCAACATTTAAAGAAGGCATACAGCAAGCGGTTGATACAGGCATCCCCTAGAAAGGCACATTAGTAGACACCAACTGTTTCTTATAGCAGCATTTATGCTAGACTATTGTCAGTAACTGGTGTATTTCGGCTGGAATACCTCAGCTTTTTGGCTTAGGAATATGCCGTCTAAAAACTCCGGGACTAGAAATTCCAGGAGGAATAGGGGGTCTCCATCGGGCTCTGAGGATCTTGGGCATGCTTTGGCTGCACCAGTCTCCCCTGAAGAATCAGAGGTTAGTGACCGTAGAGCACCCTCAGGAGTACCTGGTACTGTGGCTGTCCTCAGTTCACCTGCTCCTGTGTATGTAACAGAGGAGGTTTTTTCCTCAGCTCTGGGAGGGCTGGAAGAGAGATTGTCAGCATTGATCGCGGCTTCCCTGTCACAGGAGAAAAGCGCCCGATCTCCGTCTCCTCCCTCAGAGTGCCTGTTAACAGAGCAACAGTCCCATACAGGGATCGACCTACCTGAAGGGGATCAGGATGAGGTCGATTCGGTTGTAGAGGAATCAACAGTGGAAGAGCCGTTCTCAGCATCACATGCTGAAAGGTTATGGGTTCAGTCCCTGACTAATATGGTCCGATCAGCATTTAAAATGCCACTTGCGGAGCCATCATCCACTTCTGTCTCCTCGTTGGGGTCGCTAAAAGCTCCCCAGACTGTTTGTTCCTTTCCGATCCATCCTTTACTGGAAGGGCTCATTTACCAGGATTGGGAGCATCCTGACAAAATATTTACTCCCCCCAAGAGATTTCCGGTGGTCTATCCCATGGAGGATAAGTTCATCAGAAAATGGAGGGTCCCTACAGTGGACGCAGCCATCTCTTGTGTGAATAAATCACTGACATGTCCGGTGGATAATGTCCAAATATTCAAGGACCCAATAGATAAAAAATTGGAGTCCTTATTAAAATCTGATTTTTCTACAGCAGGATTGGTGACACAACCAGCAGTGGCAGCTATTGGGGTCTGCCAAGCAGTGAAGGATCAGTTGAAACAGGTCTTAAGGGACTTGCCAGATCAGCAGGCTCTTGCCCTAGCTGATCTACCTAGAGCCTTATGCTTTGCGGTGGACGCTATAAAGGATTCAATCCATCAGGCCTCCCGCCTTACGCTGTCTGTAGTACATATGCGCAGGCTTCTATGGCTCAAAAACTGGTCTGCTGAAGCTCCCTGTAAAAAATTGCTGGTCAGCTTCCCATTTCATGGTGAACGCTTATTCGGGGAAGACCTGGACAAATATATCCAGAGAATTTCTAGCGGTAAAAGTACACTTTTGCCGGTTAAAAATAGAGTTAGAGGTCCCTCTTTTAAGAGGCCTGCTTCTCCAGTCCCTAGGACATCGGCTGTGAAACAGTTCCGACGGCCTCCTCGGTCAAATCCCGGAGGTAAAAATCAGGGACAATTGCAGGGTAACAAGAAGCCCTGGAGCAGGAGAGGTACAAAACCTCCCCCAAAATCAAATGCATGAAGGGTTGCCCCCACCCAATCGGGTGGGGGGAAGACTTCAGTTGTTCACAGAGACCTGGCGGGACACGATCCGAGACAGATGGGTGCTCTCCGCAGTAAATCTGGGATACAAATTGGAGTTAAAAAACTCCCCTCCTTCCCGCTTTATAAGGTCAAACCTGCCAAGGGATCCCCAGAAGAGAGGATCCCTCCTGTTGGCACTAGAACAATTATTGCTCCAAGCAGTAATTATAGAGGTTCCCCTGGAAGAATGGGGGTTCGGGTTTTACTCAAACCTCTTTACAGTCCCGAAGCCAAACGGGGACGTGAGGCCCATATTAAATCTAAAAGGGCTAAACAAATTCCTACATATCAGGACTTTCCGGATGGAGTCGATCCGATCGGTAGCCACTGCCCTACAAGGGGAGGAATGGTTAGCCTCGATCGACATCAAAGATGCTTATTTGCACATTCCCATCTTTCCAGCCCACCAAAAATTTCTACGCTTTGCGGTAGAAGGGCGCCATTTTCAGTTCAGAGCCTTACCCTTCGGTCTGGCCACAGCACCAAGAGTGTTCACAAAAATTCTGGCCCCATTATTGGCCAATCTAAGAACACGAGGTGTAACGATAATGGCATATCTAGACGACTTGTTGCTGATAGACCACTCAGTGGAAAAACTAGAAGTGGTTGTTCACGAGACAATCAAGTATCTGGAATATCACGGTTGGATTATCAACCGAGACAAGTCAGCCCTAAAACCAGTCAAAAGTCTGGAATACTTGGGGCTAAGGCTGGATTCAGACCAGAGAAAATTTTTCTTGCCTCAAGAAAAGGGGTCGTCTTTGAGAGATTTGATCCACTTAGTGGGTTCAAAAAGACAGCCATCCATACGCCTGTGCATGAGGCTGCTGGGAAAAATGGTGGCATCATTCGAAGCAGTACCCTACGGTCAATTCCATTCAAGGAAGTTGCAAAGGGCCATACTGTCAGCCTGGAACAAAAAAGTTCAGGCTCTGGACTTACCAATGTCCTTGTCCCCTTCCGTTCGCAAGAGCCTCCGCTGGTGGTTGGTTCCCCAGAATCTGGAAAGAGGGAAATCCTTCAGTCCGATTTCCTGGAAGGTGGTCACTACAGATGCCAGCCTTATAGGCTGGGGAGCAGTACTGGAGCAATGGTCTCTCCAGGGCAGATGGTCGGATGCGGAAAAGGCCCTGCCCATCAATCTCTTAGAGATACGAGCAGCCCGGTATGCCCTAGTAGCATGGACATCCAAACTCCAAGGGTCCCCTGTCAGAATTCAATCAGACAATGCCACAGCAGTGGCATATATCAATCGTCAGGGGGGCACCAGGAGTCGTGCAGCCCAAAGGGAAGTAAATTACATCCTGAGATGGGCAGAAAGATATGTCCCAGCCATATCTGCGGTATTCATTCCAGGAGTGGAGAATTGGAAGGCGGACTTTCTAAGTCGCCAACAATTATGCCCAGGGGAATGGTCCCTTCATCCCGAGGTTTTCCGGACAATATGTCAGCGGTGGGGAACACCGGATGTAGATCTGCTAGCATCCAGATTCAACACAAAAGTGGACAGGTTTGTCTCTTGGACAAGGGATCCCCTAGCTTGCGGCTCGGATGCCCTAGTGTTCCCTTGGGATCAGTTCAAGCTGATATATGCATTCCCACCGCCACAATTGTTACCTCGATTACTCCGCAGAATCAGGGTAGAAAAGAAACCAGTGATTCTGGTGGCTCCAGCGTGGCCCCGAAGAGCATGGTACGCGGAGATTGTAAAAATGTCTGTGGGGAGTCCTTGGACCCTCCCACATCGTCCGGACCTGCTTTCGCAAGGACCGATATACCACCCTTCCTTACCAGCCCTAGGTTTGACGGCCTGGCTATTGAAGCCCACATTCTAAAAAAGAGAGGGCTCTCTAATGCTGTGGTATCTACCATGATCAATGCCAGGAAGCCGGTATCCAGGCAGATCTACTATAGAATCTGGAAGGCGTACATCGCCTGGTGTGAGGCCAAGAAATGGCATCCACGTAAATACGTAATAGGTAGGATTCTGGACTTCCTACAATGGGCTGTAGATAGGAAGCTTGCCTTGAGTACTATCAAGGGTCAGATTTCGGCCTTGTCAATATTTTTTCAAAGGCCCTTGGCTTCGCATTCACTAGTCAAAGCCTTTATACAAGGAGTGATGCGTATTAGTCCTCCGGTTAATATTCCCATATGTCCATGGGATCTAAACTTGGTTCTGTCGGTTTTACAGAAACAACCATTTGAACCATTACAGCATATTTCCTTGGTGCTTCTCACCAGGAAATTGATTTTTCTAGTAGCCATTTGTTCGGCTAAAAGAGTGTCGGAATTAGCAGCTATGTCCTGTAAAGAGCCATATCTGGTTATCCATAAGGACAGAGTAGTATTACGTCCTCAGCCAGCCTTTCTTCCTAAGGTGGTATCGAGGTTTCATTTGAACCAAGATGTGGTTCTTCCTTCTTTTTTCCCCAAACCTACTTCGGTAGAGGAAAAGTTATTGCATTCTTTGGATGTAGTAAGAGCAGTTAAAGCTTATCTAAAAGCCACTGCTCAGATTCGCAGAACGGATACTTTGTTTATTCTGCCGGAAGGCCCCAGAAAGGGTCAGGCAGCGTCAAAATCTACTTTAGCCAGGTGGATTCGACAGGTCATAATACAAGCCTATGGCTTGAGAAGGAGACCGCCTCCGTTCAAAGTTAGAGCGCACTCCACGAGAGAAGTTGGAACTTCATGGGCAGTGCATCACCAGGCCTCCCTGGCTCAAATCTGTAAGGCCGCAACATGGTCTTCAGTTCACACGTTTACTAGGTTCTACCAGGTGGACGTTAGAAGTCAGGAGGATGTCGCCTTTGGGCGCAGTGTGTTGCAGGCCGCAAAAGATCCTCATGTCTGATAGCGCTCAGCTTATATATGGTGTATCCCCCCCCTCATTTGGCATTGCTTTAGGACATCCCATTAGTAATGACTATGTCGCTCTGTGTCCCGTGATGTACGAGAAAGAAAATAGGATTTTTATAACAGCTTACCTGTAAAATCCTTTTCTTGGAGTACATCACGGGACACAGAGCTCCCGCCCCTCTTTGGGGACACTTATTGCTTTGCTACAAAACTGAGGTGCTCCCGGATGGGAGGGGCTTATATAGGGGAGGGTACTTCCGGTTTTGGAAGTTGCCAGTGCCAGCACCTGACGGTATCTATATAACCCATTAGTAATGACTATGTCGCTCTGTGTCCCGTGATGTACTCCAAGAAAAGGATTTTACAGGTAAGCTGTTATAAAAATCCTATTATCAGTGTCCTATGCATCATTCGATTCAGCCATAGAGAAAGTTTGTTTATTAGGAAGAAATGCGTTGATGGCAAAAGCAGATATTCAATCTGCATTTAGCCTCCTTCCTTTGAACCCGGAATGTTTTAACTCTTTAGGGATCTGTTTTGATAATTTTATTTTGATAAAGCGTTACCAATGGGATGCTCTATTTCTTGCTTTTATTTTGAAGCCTTCTCCACATTTGTTGAATGGGTGGTGAGTATAGTGTCAAATTCCACCTGCCTTATTCATTATTTGGATGATTTTTTATTTTTAGGTTCTGAGGGCTCGGGCAATTGCTTACAGCTCTTGTCTTCCTTCCAACTGGTATGCAAGCATTTTGGGATACCTTTGGCGGAAGATAAAACTGTACCTCCTACAACTTGTATTGATTTTTTGGGGATAACATTGGATTCTGTCACTATGGAGTTTCGTCTGCCTGGTGAGAAAATCTTTAAGTTATCTCAGACATTGAGATTGTTCATTAGGAGACATAAGGTAACGGTGAGGGAGATGCAGTCCCTATTGGGCCAGTTGGTCTTTGCAACCAGGGTGCTACCTATGGGTAGGGTTTTTTCTAGGTCTCTATATGCTTCCATTGCAGGGCTGAAGAATCCCTCATCCCATATTAGGTTGTCATCAGACATCAAGAAAGATTTGATGGTCTGGTTACAATTCCTGGAGCAATACAATGGGACAACCATGTGGCGGCACGAGTTCATCCTGGACAGTAGCTTCCATCTTGAGACTGATGCTGCTGGCTCGGTTGGTTTCGGTGCTGTTTGGAGAAACCATTGGTGTTCTGCAGTATGGCCAAGAAGCTGGGTTAGTAATGGTTTCTGCAAGAACATAGTTCTGTTGGAACTATTCCCTGTGATTGTAGCATTGGAAATTTGGGGTCCTTATTTTGTAAATCGCAGGTTGCTGGTTAGTACGGACAACAAAGGGGTATCGTTTGCCATCAATAGCCTCTCATCTAAGTCACCTCCGGTTGTTTCATGTTTAAGACATTTGGTTTTTCTCTGTTTAAAGTGGAACATCTGGCTGAAAGCTAAGTACATCCCTGGCAAAACTAACATGGTCGCTGATGCTCTCTCCCTTCTGCAGATGGACCAGTTTTTCGAACTTCTGCCAGAAGCGGATCCAGTGGGGGTAATTTTCCCCTCCCATTTATGGGAACTAGTTTGATTTTTCAGAACATCCGGAACTCTGTGGCTTCTTCTACGTGGAGGAGCTATAGTTCTTCATGGTTGTTGTGGTCAACATATTTAATAGCTCTCCGTTTGTCATTGTCTGACCATTCGGAGGAGTTGGTGCTTATGTTTATTCAGTCCTTGATCCTGAAAAATTATTCATGGTCCCATATTAGCAAAACCCTGTCTGGTGTTTCCTTTTTTTTGCGCCTTTTTATCTACCAGCTTGTCACAGCTTCTTCTCTGTTCGGCAGGTTTTAAAGGGGTATAGGAAGGGTAATCTTAGGAAAGATGTTAGGTCCCCTATTTCATCAACCCTTTTTGGCCCAGATTTGCGGAATAACTTCGGTTTTATGCTTTTCCGCATACGAAGCTGTTCTGTTCAACTCGGTATTCTCACTTGCATTCTTTGGGGCATTTAGGGTCTCGGAGATTCTTCCTGTCTCCAAGAATAGTGTTTCAGGTTTGTTATTGTCAAATTTACACGTAAGCACAGAAAGTATTCGTTTATTTCTAGGTACCAGTAAGACGGACTCAGTAGGTATTGGGACAAGGATATCTTTACATAGGTGCGGTATTAGAGAAATTTGTCCGGTCAGCAATCTTCAGGCTTACTTGGATATCCGTCCACATGGTTCAAAGTTAATGTTTGTTCATACAGATGGTAATCCAGTAACTATTTACCAATTTTCGGCAGTATTGAAGAGGTGTGTGTCTCATCTCTGGTTGGGTCATGCAAAAATAACGACTCACTCATTTCGCATTGGGGCAGCAACTGAAGCCGCGAGGGCTGGTCTTGAAGGGAGTGTTATTAAGAAATTGGGTAGATGGAGGTCGGACTGTTACAAGTTATACATTCGCCCTTATTAATTAATTATTTTATTTCAGGTACTCCACGTACAGTCTGGATTGTAGGGCATTCTTTTATTTTTTGGGCACAGAAGAGAGCTGTGGATAGAAGTTATTCTGAAACTTTGGGCCTGGATCCTTCCACCTTTCGTATCTTTTGGTATGGTCGTAGGGGTATGGTATGGGACGAGTTGCTGTTCGAGCTAGGGAGGTTATATGCTATGTACAATGCTCCAGATATACTATTAATACATATTGGTGGTAATGATATTGGAAAATTGAGAACGTTCGATTTAATTACAAATATGAAGGATACCTTTAAGTTCTTACGTTCGGCCTCCCCAGGCACGGTAATTGTCTTTTCGGAGATAATTCCGCGTTTGCGTTGGTTGGAATCTCTCGTGCTTAAACCACTGGAAAAAGTTCGCAAACGCATAAATAAGGCCATGGAGAAATTTCTGGCTCCTGGGCTGGGTATATAATTTCGTCATCATGAGCTTGAAGGTGGGTTGCAGGGTTTGTATAGGGATGATGGCGTCCATCTATCGCCTATTGGTCTCGATATATTTAATATGAACTTGCAAACATGCATTGAGTTGGCCGCGGTTTGGGGTGGTGTGGACGAGAGGGGCGCTCTGAGCTCCCCTCCCGTCGGTTGGGAGAATTGAGACGATTTAATTTAGTTGCTAATCAGCCCGAGTCTAAGTGGCTGGGTTTGAGTATGGTTATGGATAAATATTTTGGTTTTGGAAGTTAAAGTGTTGGTGTTTGATAAAAAAGTTTTTGAAAACCAATGAATCAGGCCGTGGCCAATAATAATACAAAAGATATTATATCCATGCGTTGGTATAAATCTGTATATATACTGAAATATTTTGAATAAAACTCAGATGTTTAAGTTATAATATGTTTTCCGGGTATTATTTACTCTATGCATGTTTGCTGTATGCGTGATGCATGTGATCCCATGGGGAATGAAAGGGAGTAGCCTTTTAGGCTCACCTTTCCTCATGGGATCACTGTATCTGCAGGTGTTTAATTAAGATAATGTAGGTTGTTTTAAAAAAAAAAAAAAAAAATGACAGGCTAGGCAAGGTTTTGGCCGCAGGGCCAGGGAGGTGAAAAGTTCAGGATGGGTCAGGTAAAGGTGAAGAAATTAGGACAGTCAGGGAATGGTTAATTAGGTCAGCTGTGGTAGTGGGTTCTGGAAGGTTTTGAGAATCAGGCAGGGATTGGTCAGCAAGGTCAGGTGTCATCTGGGAAAATTTCTGGAAGCAGGTTCTGGTCTATTTAAAGAACAGTGCCTTCTGGGTCAGTGCCATGCTACCTGAAGATTCCAGCAGGAGGAGCTCCCCGCCCTACCCCCCCCCTTTTTCTTGTTTTCCCCGTCGCAGCCTAAGATTCATGTGGTGGCTCCCTCAGGCGATTTGCCGGAGGGGAGAATTGAGACGATTTAATTTAGTTGCTAATCAGCCCGAGTCTAAGTGGCTGGGTTTGAGTATGGTTATGGATAAATATTTTGGTTTTGGAAGTTAAAGTGTTGGTGTTTGATAAAATAGTTTTTGAAAACCAATGAATCAGGCCGTGGCCAATAATAATCCAAAAGATATTATATCCATGCGTTGGTATAAATCTGTATATATATACTGCAATATTTTGAATAAAACTCAGATGTTTAAGTTATAATATGTTTTCCGGGTATTATTTACTCTATGCATGTTTGCTGTATGCGTGATGCATGTGATCCCATTATATTATTCAAATATTATTATTAGAAACCTGTGTACACAATTTGGAATTCAAGTTAAAAATAAATAAAGTTCAACATTTGCTTTACTGGTTTGGACCAGCTGTACTAAAAAAATGTTCTGGGCACCTCTGGGCAACTACAAGCAGTTTCTTGCTCTACTTTTAATAGACTGTGTATGACCAGACATGTAGCACTATACTTTGATGATTCACGGGTGTATTCTATAGATGCGTCGGGATGCCATACAAAATGAATGGAAAAATACTGCACTGTGCTTGGCACATGTTACTACAATGCAGCAGTGTGAATAGGCCCTCAATGACCTGTAAATAAGATGATTGCCAACAAGCAGTGCTGATGCTAAACTTTTTTGGGGGGTGGAAAACAAACCCCCCTCAGGTCCGCACTCAGCCCTCCATGGTACCCTCACCTGCACTCACCCCTCCATGGTCCCCCGCACTCAGCCCCTCCATGGCTTCCTCAGCTTCTCCTCTTGGCAAGCCCGATCCACCTTTTGTCCTGATATGTCGGGAGGAGAAGCCGGAAGACAATAGCAAATATTGATTTGCTAGTGTCACAAGTGGGTGGGATCGGGGCGCAGTGCTCTGCACACTGAGCCCAACCTTTTTCAAGCCAATTAGAGCCTCTGGCTCTGATCATGTGGCTTGAAAAAAACCCTCATACAAACGTATGAGTCCATGGCGCTGCATGCATCCCGCATGCAAACTAGGGGGGCAGCGCCCCTGCGCCCCTTATGGACCGGCCGCTCCTGCCAACAAGCACTAACATCTCCTGTGTGTGAGTATAGATATTAGTCTAGGGAAGCATGGGCAATATTTATCTAAAAACTGTTCAACTATTGTCTTGTGCCATTGATCACTTGGCCTCATGCACACAAGCACATACAATGTAATAACAAATCTAATTCAAAATCTTGCGCTAAAGTGCAAATGTATATATAAGAGACTGCAGCTGCTGCACAAAAAGTGCTACAACCTTAAATGTGATAAAAGAATATGGAGCAGCGCTAGCAGCCTATATCAAACAGTACATATCCTGGTGCTGAGTGCACAATACATCAATATATTTGTGACATAAATGAACAACAATATAACAATTTTGTAGAATTTATAAAGTGCTTCAATGATCAGTGAAAAATTACTCCGGTGATTCCCCCTTCGGTGACCCCACTCCCCAAAAATAATGGATCCTCAGCTTCGCAGTCTGGGATCAAATAAAGCAGTGATCTAAAGATCTGGGGATGTGTAGAATGGTTCCTCATGCAAGCTCTTTCCAAGAAAATACTTTACGGCAGGAAGGAAATACCACACTGAATTTGACTTGGCTTTTTCAGTACTTGCACAGTGGAGCTCAGACATTAATGTAAAATATGTTTTTCTGTATTACTGCCTGCTGCTCGGGATATTTCACAATCACCTTTATAGCTGGGTCATCAGGTATAAATGGTATTGTTTCTTTAACACTGTACTGCAATCAGATGACTTGTTCTGTACCCTCTGAACTCCATATCAGATCTCATGGATACCACTCACCATACAATGTAAGTTCCAGGTGTGTTTTCACACCTAGAACCCACAGCTGCAACATGGGCATGCAGCGTGGCTATCGGCAGCACGTTTTGTCCCGTGACACGGCACATCCACGATCTTGGTAAAGAGCCGATGATGCTGCCCTTTACCCATGTGATCAGCTGTGTTCAATCACAGCTGATCACATGTAAGCAAGGAAATGCCAGTTACTGTATCATGCAAGGATATCAGTTATATACTGACAGCTTGTGAGGAGAGAAGAGCCGATCAGCGGCATTTCCTAACAGGGGAGATCTGCCCAGATAATCAGGGCACTGATTATCAGTGCAGCCCCAATAGTGCCAATCAGTGATGTCATTTAGTGCCAATCAGTGATGTCATTTAGTGCCCATCAGTGATGTCAGTCAGTGACCATAAGTGATGCCAATCAGTGCTGCCTTTCAATGCCCATCAGTGCTTACTCATCAGTGCCACCAATCAGTGCTGCCTATCTGTGCCGACTATCAGTGCCCATCAGTGCCACCTATCAGTGCCCTTAATTGCCATCTCATCAGTGCTGTCTCATCAGTGCAGCCTATCAGTGCCCATCAGTGTAGCCTCATCAGCACACATCAGTGAAGGAGGAAAATACTTATTTACAAAATTTTCTACCATAAAGTAAGAAACATTTTTTTTTCAAAATGTTCGGTCTTTTATAAAAAAAAATTAATAAAAAAAAAAAAACAACAGTGATTGAATACCACCAAATAAAATCTCTATCTGTCTCAAAAAATTATAGAAATTTTCTTTGGGCACAGTGTTACATGACCACGCAAATGTCCTTTAAAGTGTGGCTGCGCTGAAAGCTGAAAATTGGCCTGGGTAGGAAGGGGGTAGTAAAAGTGCCCAGTATTGAAGCGGTTAAAGAGGAAGTTAGGAACACACTAGATTTCTGGAAGGATCAACCGTTGTTTTTCTGTATTTGCTGTGTTCTTCTAGAGACAAAATTTTTGGAATGTGCATGTATGACAGAAATTCACTGTTACTGCATATGTTTTTAGTTTATTTTTCCCAGTCATACACTTTAAAGGTTAACTCCACGTTTGCGGAAAAAATTTGCAGCAAAAAGAAATATATATAATATAATATAGCAATTTTGTAATTTAATGTTAATAAAATTACCTTTTCAATTCAATCTGCAGCCAGTGTAGTTTTGTGTAAAATGTTAAGTGATTGTAATTGATCACCTTGTAAAACAACCCATTCAGTTTAAAACAGAAATGAAAGGCAAAACATTTGTGCATAGATTTAAAAAAAAACATTATAAATGCCTTTTTTTCATTCTTTGTAGTAGTCACATTCCCTCTGTTCTCAGCTGCATAAGAGCTGGGGGAGGAGAAGGAGCAGTACACTGAGATTCCCAGTGAATGGTTGTGCAGCGGGGGGGGGGGGGGGGGTTGAGAAGTCTGGTCTTTGGAGGAGAGCATACTGAGTTCCCAGCATAGCTAGAGAACTGATCATGTTGTGTTCCCCTGCTTAGTGTGGTCAGTTTTTATTGGAAAGCAAAGGGACTGGCAGGAACACCAGGGATTTCACACAGAGAAAGCAATACAAAGAGAACAGGATATCTTTTCATACAAGTACACAGTACAGCAGGCAAATATCAGGAATATGAAATGGTGGATTTACATACTCTTTAATGCAATATTACAACCTGGAGGTGTTCTGTACACAGCTGGTGTACTGATGCCCCCAGAAATTACATTTCCTGCTTGTGTGATTGGCTCGCTGATTTTCTCAGAAGTCTGCATTAAGATAAAAGTCACATTTTAGGCATCCCTTGTAATAGGACTTTTTTGTTTTTGTGAGGTGCTTCCCAAGGGTTAAATACTTCTAAAGGAATGCATACAATGAACCTTTTTTTCATCAGAACACTTAGATTGCACCTGCGGAAACAATGAGCCAGACCCTCTCAATTAGAATCAGTCTGCAAAAGATAAGGTGAAACAAACAGCTATTTCTTCGGACCAGAAAAAGGTAGGACCCTGCAATAAAGTTTGCTTAAATTGATAACCCATTGGGGATTGTTTGTTTTTTTTCACAACAAAAGTGGAGTTACACTTTAACCACTTCAGGCCCACCCCCCTTCCTGACCAGGCCATATTTTTTGCAATACGGCACTGCGTTAGTTTTACTGAGAATTGTGCAGTGGGGCGACGCTGTACAATTCTCAGTAAACTAACGCAGTGCCGTATTGCAAAAAATATGGCCTGGTCAGGAAGGGGGGGTGGGCCTGAAGTGGTTAAAGTGTAACTCCACTTTTGTTGTGAAAAAAAACAAACAATCCCCAATGGGTGATCAATTTAAGCAAACTTTACTGTAGGGTCCTACCTTTAAACAAAAAAGGAATGACCATTTTGAAAAAAAATATATATTTTTTACTTTCTGCTATAAAACATACCCAATATTTTTTTTAAAAAAAATTTATTTTCTTCATCAATTTAGGTCAATATATATTCTGCTACATATTTTTGGTAAAAAAAATCATAATAAGTGTATATTGATTGGTTTTGCGCCAAAGTTATATCGTCTACAAACTATAGGATATTTTTATGGAATATTTACTTATTTATTTATTTTTACTAGTAATGGCAGTGATCAGCGATTTTTAGCGGGACTGTGACATTGAGGTGGACAAATCGGACACCTAACTGAAACTTTTGACACTTTTTGGGGACCAGTGATACTAATACAGTGATCAGTGCTAAAACAAAAATGCACTTTAACTGTACTAATGACAGGGAAGGGGTTAACATCAGGGGCAATCAAAGGGTTTAGTGCGTCCCTAGGGGGTGCTTTCTAGCTGTATGGGGGATGCTTTGACTGGGGGAAAACAGAGATCCGTGTTTCTGCTTAGCGGAAACACAAGGTCTCCATTTTCCCCTCTGGCAGTATGGAGATTTGCCTTATTTACATAGGCAGACCGCCGTTCTGCCTCTCCTCAGAATGATCGGTAGGTCCTGGCAGACATCGAATCAGCCGGACCCGCTGATTGGCTCCCGCTGTGTTCAATCACAGCTGGAGCGAGTCTGTGGCGGCACGTGTGCGCACCCCATACCCTGTGCGTGAAGTCACGTACAGGTACGCGATTTAGCGCAGGAGGGCCGCCCTGCCGCAGTATATCCGTGTAGGGCGCTCTTAAAGTGGGTAAAGCCATCACAGACACAAAGACTCCTCATTATTAGCAATTACCTTTTCTTCTGTCTTTGATAGGAATAGGAACCTTATTTACTTAACAATCACTCTATCAGACTACAATCTACAAGATTGTTGAGAGATTTTATTCTACAAGATAAAGCTCATGAATGATTTTTTTCTCTTGAGGATTTTTTCAGTGTCTGAGATTAATGGTCGTTTGTGTAGCTCTAGCCTTAAGGTTTCCATATAGCTAAGAATACTTATCTCTTGGCTGTCATGAATAGTAAGCCTCACTTTGTTCAACTCTCTGTTCACACATTTGGTCTCATAATAGCTTTGTACTTGTAGAGAAATAATTACTTTATTAAAATGTTATTTAATTTGCCTTCAAATCCTTAATCTCATTCGTTTGATGTCCTTTACAGCTAGTAATTCATTTAGGGACTGCACCATTCAGTTACTTAATGCACTCATGTTAAATATGTATATTTTATGTGCTGCACTGTACGAGAACAGGGGATGGCAGTAATAATTAGGGAAGAAAAAATAGACGTAAATGTCAACACATACAATAAAAAGTGTACGACAATGATTTCTGCATTACCTGCGTCATTTATATATTTAACAAGCTCTGGAAGGAGATAAGTGCTATCAATCTTTATGGAAGATCAGCATCAAAAGCTGTTAAGATTTTGTTTTGTTCTGGCCTGGAGGTAAAGAACTGAATCATAAAGTGGATAGAATGAACTGTCATTCTTCAACTCCTTCCCATGTTTGCCATTCTTATTAGCCTGATGGATTGGACAGTAGCCAGCAGGAACTTGGAAAAAAAATGACAACACTCAGTTTTGTTCTCCGTTGTCTTTTGTGGATGTATCTATAGTGCTATAATAATAGGCAGCTGTAATGAAAAAAAAAAAAAAAGTTTCATTTTACTATTGTTTAAAATGTAACAGAAATGAGACTGAACATGTAGTTATGGGAATATGATCCAAACTGCCTACCTTCCTGTCAGCATTAGAGAAATGATTTTAGAAAAAGGTTTTCTATTCTAGAACACCAGGTGTTGTGACAATCGGTGTCTGCACACTACAGATAAAAGGAACATAATCCCATAGTAAACATAGCTTGACAGGCAAGATTTGTGTATGCCTGGGGTAAGGCTGAATAAGAACAAACTATATACTTTGGTATCATGCAAATGTTAGAGCTGTGTTCATTGAATTACATATGAATCTATTTGTTGACATTTTCTATCATGTATGTGTTATTGGGCTTAATATGATGCACTGGAGTGCAATGCTTAGGTATATAGTCGCATAGTAAACACCAAAACAACACAAGTCAGAGGGACACTGCATAGCGCAGAGCAACAAATCTATCAAGAGAATGAATGAAACAACAAATATTGCACCTGTTTCTGAGTGCACAGACTGGGTTAGCACTCTGGTGCTGGTCAGGAATAATTGCTGCTGGTTAAACTAGAAAGACTCCAACAAAGAATTTTAGGAGATGATATGACATCATCCCAAATCATGGAGTAGCAAACAAACTCCTATGACCACCATGAATCTTGGATGGCAGGGTGGTCATAGTAGCTGGTTTGCTCTTTTACAAGTAAGAGTAAGCCCCAAAAAATAGGTTAACCTTATTCAAAAGACTAGGCCAGCGCTAATAGGTACTAAACCCTTTGGCACCATCAGTACCCTACTGAGAGGGTCAGGGCTATCATACGGGTCACAGATTCTGATTTGATCTGCTACTCACTCACCCAACACAACCAGAAGCAGCGGTATATCTAATGTATTTGACACATGAGATGGATAATTTTTTTAACCCTCTCAATGAAATCAAGCAAATAGTAATAATAATGGCCAGAATTGTAGTGCCTTGTAAATTGGTAGTCAGTCAATAAGTGTCCCCTTACATTGGTGGCCAGAGGAAATTTGCCACCTTATACTGTTGGTCACTGGAAAATTTCCCTTTTAGGTTTGTGGTCAGTGGAAGGAAAAACGTCTGCTTTTTTTAGTGGTCAGTGGGAGGAAGAATGTGTCCTTACACGTGGTCAGTGACTCAGTGGTAGGCAAATTGTGCCTTTTCCTTGGTGAGTATTGGGAGCTCAGCTGAATAATTCACTGGTGTCAAGGGTCACGTGCCTAAAAATAAAAAGTTGAGCTGGACACAAGAATTTAAATGTATGGTCTTGATAATCAAGTTGTGCTGTATCCTCTGCAAACATCCTGATTCATCATAGAAAGTAAGTTAAAGTGCTTGTAAACCTCTTTATTTTTTAATAACAAACATGTTATACTTACCTGCTCTGTGCAGTGGTTTTGTCCAGAGCAGCCCTGATCCTCCTCTTCTGGGGTCCCCCCCAGTGCTTCTGGCTCCTTCCCACTGCCAAGTGTCCACCACAGCAAGCCACTAGCTATGGGGGCACTCGTGCGGGCTTGCTCCTGAGTCTCGCTCTGTATGTCCATTGACACACAGAGCACGGCTTAGCCCCACCCCCTGCTTCCTCTTCACTGGCTCCCAGTGCTGTCTCTGAGCCTATTGGGAGGCAGAGAACAATGAGAGCTGCTGCTCTCATGCACAGAACTGTATCGAGATTGGTATAAAGGGGGAGGGGGAGCTGCACCTTAATGCAGAGCATGTATTAAGGTAAAAACTTCAGCCTTTAGAACTGGGACATGGGATTAAAGGGACATGGGCTTAAAGTATAACTAAAGGCAAACCTTATTTTTTTGCTTTGGATAGAGTGGTGATGGAATAGAACATCTATTTGTATTGCTGTTTGTGCCCCCATTAGAGATATTCACCCTCTCTATGTGTCCTGTTTACCATTATTCTTGAAAGTAAAAGAAAATCACACATTTTTGATTGTCCCCAGAAAAGTAAAAGAGGGAAAATCTGCTACTAATTCTGGTTACCTGGGGTGCATCAAAAGTTTTCCCCAGTTTGCAGGAATTTTCTCTCACTTCCTGTTCTTCCTGTAGAACAGGAAATAAAGGTAAATCTCTCTAATGGGGCACAGATGGCAAAAAAAAAAAAAACATGACAGGAGTTATAACCTTCCCTTACGCTACACAAAATGAAAAAAAAAAAAGTTTTGCCTATAGTTCTACTTGAATTTTATCTACTATGCATGTGTTCATTGCAGTCATTTATGGTTTATTTTGGGTTATTATTGTGGCCATTGACAGCAGTGCTGGAGGCTAATATTGCAGCCCACTAACACCAACTGTTAGTGCTACTTCAGTCACTAACATGAATGCTGGGAGTTTATATTGTGGCCATTTCCACAAGAGCTCTGTGTTATTATTGTGGTCAATAACACCAATGCTGAAAGTTGCTGCCACTAACACCAATTATGGGGCTTCTTTTACTTCCAACTTCAGTTTAAATTTGCATTAAAAATACTGTATAACCAAATTTTTTAGACGTGAAGAATAAATTATAGGAAGTATCAAGTAAGGTGGACAAGGACTGGGAACATCTGGATTCCAAAGACAAAGAGTTGCTATTGAGCACACTCCAGCCCTCAAAACCCAATTTTCTTTTTTTGTATCTAATACCTTAAAAAATATTGTACCTGTATATTGTTTTCATTTTAATAAAAAAAAATCTTCCAGTCTGGACAAAGACTGTGAGCAGGAGGATAGACAAAAGGATAAAGAAATCCATGATGATCATTGAAGACCGCAATGAAAGCATGGTCAATAAACCACAAGAGAAGAAATCTGTGCCAGATGATTTAAAAGGTGTCATTCAAATTGTATTGTAAAGATTCTTGCACGGTAACCTGTCAAATTAAATAGATGAAGTGTTTTCTTTTGTCCTTTACGAAAAAATAAAGGAAATCCCATCAGGAAGCAAATCTCATATGAAAATAGATATGATAAAGAATGAAAGATTGAGAAGTATTCCAACCAAATTGCATAAAAAAATAAAATAATAAAAAAAATACATCCATGCTGTCAACTGATCCTTCTTTAATGCCATTGTACATGGAAAATACTCCAGCATCTGACCAGTCATTACTAGTAATTCCTGCACTCGCACACTGCCAAACAATAGTTCTGGGTATTTTTTTTTTGGAATTCTGACTCTGATTACAAGAAGAGCTATAGTAGTCCTGAGTCTAGATATACCAGACTGGTATAACTGATTATTCACAGCAGAAGACAATCTGCAGGTGCCAGCCAATGGATGTCCGCTGTCACACGCTGATCGTCAAGGATAGAGGCTGGACTAAGCTCTGCATATGTAAACAATGCAGAACTCTGTCCTGACTGTGGGGATGTGATGGATTTTCTTTCCCTGCTTTGCAGGGAAAGAAAATCCATCACATCCCTTAGTGAAAGCAGCACACACAGTACACAAAAACACTGGTTAGGCACACAGTTAAACCTTTGATCACCCTAAATGTTTAACTCCTTCCCAGCAAGTGTCATTAGTACAGTGACAGTGCATATTTTTAGCACTGAGCACTGTATTAGTGTTACTGGTGCCCGCTAAGTGTCAAACGTGCCAGTTAGTGTCCGACTGTCTGCCGCAATATGGCGGTCATATAAGTCAATGTATGAGTCAAATATACCATAGTTTGTAGACACTATAACTTTTGTGCAAACCAATCAATATACGCTTATTGTAATTTTTGTTTACCGAAAATATGTAGCAGAATCCATACTGGCCTCAATTCGATTTTTTATTTTTTTTGGGTGTTTTATAGCAGAAAGTAAAAAATATTATTTTTCTTTCGAAAGTGTCGGTCTTTTTTTGTAAGAATCTCATGCCATTCAACCCAGATTGGGAACAGACTCACAGTTCTCATGCTCATGGAGTGTTAAAGAAGGACATTTTTATATGCTGATCTGAATGTTGAGCAATTAGCGCTGCTAAAGTTTGTATTTACTTTTAGGAAGTTCAAACTTATTTGTGTAGCATAATATATTGTGAATGAACCACTTGACCTCTGTAAGTTTTACCCCCCCCCCCCCCCCTTCATGACCAGGCCATTTTTTTTTTTTGCGATAAGGCACTGCATTGCGCAGTCATGCAACACTGTACCCAAAGTGATTACATAAGTGATTACATAGTTACATAGTTGGTGAGGTTGAAAAAAGACACCAGTCCATCCAGTTCAAACTATGGTGTGTGTGTTTAGTACATGGTATACCCCTGTATGTTGTGGTTATTAAGGTGCCCATCTAGTAGTTTTTTTAAACTATTAATGCTCCCTGCTGAAACCACTGCTTGTGGAAGAGAATTCCACATCCTTACCGCTTTGACAGTAAAGAACCCTCTATGCAGTTTAAGGCTAAACCGCTTCTCTTCCAGTTTTAGTGAATGGCCGTGTGTCTTTTTAAATTCCCTTTCACTGAATAGTTTTTTCCCTATGTTAGGGTCACCAATACGGTATTTGTACATTGATATCATATCCCCTCTCAAGGGTCTCCTCTCCAGAGAAAATACGTTCAATGCTTGTAGTCTTTCCCCATAGCTGAGGTCCTCTAGTCCCTTTATTAGATTTGTTACCCTTCTCTGCAGTTCCAGCACATCCCTCCTGAGGACTGGTGGGCATACTCAAGATGCGGCCATACCAGAGTCTTGTAGAGTGGGAGAATTATAATTTTATCTCTGGAGTGAATCCCCTTTTTAATGCATCCCAATATTCTGTTGGCTTTTCTTGCAGCTTAGTATTGCATGCCATTGCTGAGCGTGTCATGTACTAGGACCCCCAGGTCCTTTTCCATCCTAGATCCCCCCAGAGGTTCTCCCTATAGTGAGTTTGGCACCAAAATGCATTAACTTACATTTTTCAACATTAAACTTAATTTATCATCGTGGGCCTCTGACTGAGAGAGATGTGGATCACATAAACACGCGACAAGACCTAGGGCCAGTTCACACCAGATGCAGTTCCGTACAGTTTTGTGCGCATTTTTTCTGCACTAAAAATGCATGCACAATGTTTTCCATGTATTCCAATGGCTCTTGTTGGCTCTAGTTCACATCATGCAGTCAGTTTCCGGTCAGTTTCCGGTGCAGAAACTGACCGGAAACTGACTGCATGGTGTGAACTAGAGCCAACTAGAGCCATTGGAATACATGGAAAACACTGTGCATGCATTTTGTGCAGGAAAAAAGCACGCAGAACTGAACGGAACTGCGTCTGGTGTGAACTGGCCCTTGCAACATAAATAGACCTGAAGTGAGCCTTGGTGGTCTGGTCGGTATGCCAAGAAAAGGGGGCATACCCAAGGTAAATAATAGGTAGTCAATGAAGAAGGATAAGCGTAGAAGTGCCCTGAAAAAGGGAAGGGCGGGAGGGTATCGAATGTGATCGAATGCGCAGACTCACGAACATGAGGTGAGCTGGGAAGAGTTGGCCCAGTGACGTGTAGTATCGCGCACTGAACCGACAAAGAGCATGGGTGAGTGGGCTGCTTAAATACCCTCCGGGCTCCTCCCATAAATTCAGGCCAGCATACTGGCCTTCTTATTTATGGTTGTGGCCCTCTGACCGAGAGGTGTGGATCACATTAACACGCAACAAGACTTACAACATAAATAGACCTGAAGTGTGCCTTGGTGGTCTGGTCGGTATGCCAAGAAAAGGGGGCAAAAGACTCGGGAATAACTCTTAATTGATTCTCGCGGTTTATTGAGCCAGCTTGGTGAAGGCTTGTGCCATTTCTTCCTGAGGATTTGGGATGTATGTGGCAAAACAAGCAGACTTCCATCGGCCTAGTTTCTTGATTACATGGTCTGGTACTCCCTGTTGGGAGGCAGCTGAGGCTGCTCTAATTCGGAAGGAATGTCCAGAGAACTGACTGGGGTTTGAAGCCCATATTGCTTAGGAGGATCCTGACATATGGGCTGGTTAGAAAGGGTAGCAACGAGCTACCATCAGATTAGCTGGGTAGATGGTACAGTAGTCGGTTGAGCACTGTCACTGGGCATCAGGCGTTGTTAGTCTGAAACAGGTTGATGTCAACCCCAGGGCCGGTTTGTTGCATATGCAGACTGTGAGAGTGTAGTGGTTCGAAAACGAGTCAGGGGGCGTTGGATCAGTGTCTGACTGCCGGAGCCACTGACTGTAAGTTCACTAGGTCAGAGGGAACCATAGAAGGCCTAGTAGATGGCTGTCTGGCTGACTAGGCTTGGCAAAGCCCCAAACAGAGAATGAGTAAGGATTTCAGACATGTCCCTAAGGGGGCACTCTTAACCACTTAAGCCCTGGACCAATACGGGCCATTATGACCAGGCCCCTTTTTGCGATTCGGCACTGCGTCGGTTTAACTGACAATTGTGCGGTCGTGCGAAGTGACTCCCAAACAAAATTGGCGTCCTTTTTTTCCCACAAATAGAGCTTTCTTTTGGTGGTATTTGATCACCTCTGCGGTTTTTATTTTTTGCGCTATAAACAAAAATAGAGCGAAAATTTAGAAAAAAATGACATATTTTTTACTTTTTCCTATAATAAATATCCCCAAAAAATATATAAAAAAACATATTTTTTCCTCAGTTTAGGCCGATACGTATTCTTCTACATATTTTTGGTAAAAAAAATTGCAATCGCCGTTTATTGATTGGTTTGCGCAAAAATTATAGCGTTTACAAAATAGGGTATAGTTTTAAGGCATTTTATAATTTTTTTTTTTTTTACTAGTAATGGCAGCGATCAGCGATTTTTTTCATGACTGCGACATTATGGCGGACACATCGGACACTTTTGACACATTTTTGGGACCATTGTCATTTTCACAGCGATCAGTGAAATAAAAATGCACTGATTACTGTGAAAATGATACTGGCAGTGAAGGGGTTAACCACTAGGGGCACTAAAAGGGTTAAGCGTGCCTAGGGGCGTGTTACTAACTGAGGGGGGCGTGGCTATGACTGACACGTCACCGATCTCCACTCCGATTACACAGAGCGGAGATCGCTGACATTGTCAGTAGAGGAGCGGGGAGATGTTGTGTTTACACACACATCTCCCCGCTCCGAGCCTCCGTGAGACGATCGCGGGGATCCCCGCGGTGATCATGTCCGAGGGACTCGCGGTCCCACTCACGGGGAAGGCAGGGGGGTCGCGAGCTCGCCGCCGGCGGCGCGCGCGTGACCCCGACGTCGGCAGTTAAAGGGCCAAGTACAGGTACGTGATTGTGCCTGTACGAGCCATTCTGCCGACGTATATATACCGTGAGCGGTCGGCAAGTGGTTAAAAGGTAGGCATTTGCCACTGACTACGGGTCGGTGCTTCTGTATGCCATATAGGAGGGACTTGACTGCATGGGCTGAGAATACTGATGGTTTACTGGGGTCCTGCAAGGACAGGAAATGCTGGACGCCGTCTAGGTATAGCGTGACAGTATTGTGAGAAAGGACCAGCTGCGTGTGGCAATACGATATGAAGGTTAGGACATGTCTAACGTCGCCTATCGCTGCTCTGGGGCAAGAGGCCAAAAATTAGCGGTTAGTGTTTCAAGCAGTGCGATAGGCCTTCAGTGTGTTGAGTGCCAAGGAGTGGTTAATAAGCTGGGTTGCGTTGGCGAGATGTGACTTCAGTCCATCGTCAGCAACGACCAGGGTGGGACAGGAATAGTTGTTGGGTCGGCTCCAGGGTCTTGCTGAAAAAAATCTAAGTAAGATTGAAACGGGACAGCGCATCAGGTGCGATTTTGCATTTAACTGGAATATGTCTACAGAAGATATTAAACTGGTGACGGAGTGACAGCTGCGTGAGCCTGCGCAGGAAGGACATGATGGGGAGTGACTAGGACCTACCTTTATTGATGATGCCGGCTGTGACCTGATTGTCCGTGGTGAAGAACACTATCTGTCCTGTTCAAGTGTGGCCCCAGACCTGGGCAGCTGCCACAATGGGATACAGCTCGAAAGAGTGATGAAGACTGGGCGAAGCAGAAATTTAAGAGAATTTCTGGGGCCAAGGTTCGGCGAACCATTGGCGGACTAAAATGGCCGCAAAGCCCGTGGAGGCTGCAGCATCAGTGACCACCTGTGGTAGTTTGGCTGACACTGCCGGGATGAACATTGAAATGCCGTTCTGGCAGGTGAGGAACTTGTCCCACAGCTGTCTGCTACTGTTGCTTGGACTAGTTTGAGAACTTGGTTTGGATCTTGCACTGGTGTGGGAAAATCAAGACAATACACAGGTACTTAACAAGACAATACACATGCACTCGCTGACCAACGTGCACTCGCTGACCAACGTGCACTCGCAATGTGCACTCGCAGACCAACGTGCACTCGCAGACCAACGTGCACTCGCTGATCAACTTGCACTCGCTGACCAACGTGCACTCGCTGGTTCTGGATGGAAACCTGAACAAACCTCAGGGAAAAAGACAGAGAAAAGATGAGTGGCCCGCGTGCCACTGAAGATAAATGGCCAACTGGGTGCCGCTGCGTTTGTGTGGCTGATTGTTTGTCACTGGGGTGTGTTTGCAAGTTTAGTTTGTATGCGGGTTTGCACGTAGGTGCGTGCTGCAAAGTGTTTTATTCTACTGGAGACAATATTGTGTGGTTGCAAGGGTGTCAGTGAGTGTCAGGTTGCTGAGACGATATTGCGTGGTTGCAAAGGTCTCGGTGATTATGAGGTTTGTTTTGAGACGGCATTGCGTGGTTGCAAGGGTCTCAGTCAGGTTTGCTGAGACGATATTGTGTGGTTGCAAGAGCCTCGATGACTATGAGGTTGTTTGAGACGATATTGCGTGGTTGCAAGGGTCTCAATGAGTATGGGGTTTTTTGAGACTATATTGCGTAGTTGCAAGGGTCTCAGTGAGTGTCAGGCTGCTGAGACAATATTGCGTGATTGCCAGGGTCTCGATGAGTTCTGAGTTTTTTTTTAATGATATTGCCTGGTTGCGAGGGTCTCGACGAGTGAGGGGTTGCTAAGACGATATTGTGTTTTGCAAGGGTCTCAAATGAGTGTCAGGCTGCTGAGATGATTTTGTATGGCTGCAAGGGTCTGAACTGGTGTCAGGTTGCTGTGACAAGATTGTGTGGTCTCTAAGGTCTAGATGAGTGTGAGGTTGCTGAGACGATATTGCGTTCTGCAAGGGTCTCAAATGAGTGTCAAGCTGCTGAGACAATATTGCATGACTGCAAGGGTCTCAATGGGTGTCGGGTTAGCAGAGACGATATTGCATTTGCAAGCGTCTCAGTGCGTGTGAGGCTGCTGAGACGATATTGCGTTTGCAAGGGTCTCAACAAGAGTGTCAGGCTGCTAAGACGATTTGTCTGGCTGCAAGGGTCTCAATAAATGTCAGGTTGCTGGGGGCGAGACTGCGTCACAAAAGGTCTTAATGAGTGGGAGGTTGCTCGTACAGTATTGCGTGGTTGCAAGAGTCTCGATGAGTGTGGGGCTGCTGAGACGGTATTGCATTTGCAATGGTCTCAACAAGGATGTCAGGCTGCTAAGACGATTTTGCGTGGTTGCAAGGGTCTCAACCGCTGTCAGGTTGCTGGGCCGAGATTGCGTGGTGACCAAGGGGGTATTTATTCCTACTTTTCTTTTTTTGACAGGTGAGAGGTTGCTGAGATGACGTTGCATTTTTGCAAGGGTCTCAACAAGGGTGCCAGACTGCTGAGACGATTTGCATGGTTGCAAGGGTCTCAACAAGTGTCCGGTTACTGGAACGAGATTGCCTGGTGACAAAGGGGGTGTTTATTATTATTTATTTTTTTTATTGTTTTTTTTTATTGTTTTATTATTTCTTTGACAAGTGAGAGGTTGCTGAGACGATGTTGCGTTTTTGCAAGGGTCTCAACAAGGGTGTCAGGCTGCTGAGACGATTTGCATGGTTGCAAGCTCTCAACAAGTGTCAGGTTGCTGGGCCGAGATTGCGTGGTGACAAAGGGGTTATTTATTTTTTTTATTTATTTATTTTCTTTCATTTTATTTTTTCTTTGACAAGTGAGAGGTTGCTGAGACGATGTTGCGTTTTTGCAAGGGTCTCAACAAGGGTGTCAGGCTGCTGAGACGATTTGCATGGTTGCAAGCTCTCAACAGGTGTCAGGTTTCTGGGCCGAGATTGCGTGGTGACCAAGTGGGTATTTATTTATTTTTATTTATTTATTTTCTTTATTTTTAGTTTTTTTTGACAAGTGAGAGGTTGCTGAGACGATGTTGCGTTTTTTCAAGGGTCTCAACAAGGGTGTCAGGCTGCTGAGACGATTTGCATGGTTGCAAGCTCTCAACAGGTGTCAGGTTGCTGGGCCGAGATTGCGTGTTAATATAAGACCAGAGCCAGTAAAATACAAAAGTTCCTAGGGGAAGGACATATATAATTTTACATATTTTAATAGAATTTTTTTTTTTATATTACATATTTGGGATAAGTGTCTACATACATGTTTTTAAATATAATTTTGTCAGTAATGATGAATTGTAAGAGTGACCCAGCTGTGCATAGGGGTGACCCAGCACAAACCTTGGGGTTAGCTGACAGTGAAATTATACCTGGAATACATGACATACCGAGGGGTTTGTTTTGTGGGAATTCCAAAAAATAGGGGTTGTTCGTTTCAGTAGGTTTTCACCTTTGGAATACAGACATCCGCCAGCAGTCAAAATGTCAGTTAGCATACTTCCGGTCACATGGAGATAGTGCTTCCGACCGGATGTAGTAATAGATGGGGCATTGCCAGTAGGTAAGATGGAGACCACACCATTTCCGGTTACATGGAGCGGCCGTTCTCCATCCTAATAATGGGGATAGGATAACAAAAAGCGGAAGGGGTATAAATTAAGGGACGAGCGAACATGAGGCAGCTTCCTGATGACGTATTGTATGCGAAATGCATAGAGGCTGCGGGATGATTTGCTTGTCACTTCTGGGACCATAGCGAGGCTTTGGATGTAATCCAGCTTGTGAAGGAACCATAGGGGCACACGTGCGGACCAGACATATAGATCTTCTATGCATGGCTGGATCAGCTCAGTGTCGGCTCAAAGGCACCTATACATGTGAGTGGATGAGATTTCTTTTAAACTTTAATAAACTTTTTATAATAAACTGCACCATGATGGCCCTTTATGTATTTCATGAGCAATCATAGAGTAAGATTCACCATCAAGTACATTGGGAGGAACCGCTGACAAGTCTCGTTGATGGAGTGGTTATCCTTATGAACCAAAGGCGCATAATCTAGCCTATCTGGTGAGTGGCTAATCTATTCGGTGGTGGTGTAGACACATATGTGGTGAAGGTGGAAGCTCAGCAAGTTACTTGGGATTGAAGCAATTGTTCATATAGGAATATTTGAGCATTTGTTTTTGCAGAAAAATATGTTTTTGGAGATATATTTTCTGTATACCTACATTGGGGCAAAAAAGTATTTAGTCAGCCACCAATTGTGCAAGTTCTCCCACTTAAAAAGATGAGAGAGTCCTGTAATTGTCATCATAGGTAAACCTCAACTATGAGAGACAAAATATGGAAACAAATCCAGACAATCACATTGTCTGATTTGGAAAGCATATATTTGCAAATTATGGTGGAAAATAAGTATTTGGTCACCTACAAACAAGCAAGATTTCTGGCTCTCACATACCTGTATCGTCTTCTTTAAGAGGCTCCTCTGTCCTCCACTCATTACCTGTATTAATGGCACCTGTTTGAACTTGTTATCAGTATAAAAGACACCTGTCCACAACCTCAAACAGTCACACTCCAAACTCCACTATGGTGAAGACCAAAGAGCTGTTGAAAGACACCAGAAACAAAATTGTAGACCTGCACCAGGCTGGGAAGACTGAATCTGCAATAGGCAAGCAGCTTGGTGTGAAGAAATCAACTGTGGGAGCAATAATTAGAAAATGGAAGACATACAAGACCACTGATAATCTCCCTCGATCTGGGGCTCCACGCAAGATCTCACCCATGGGGTCAAAAATGATCACAAGAACGGTGAGCAAAAATCCCAGAACCACACGGGGGGACCTAGTGAATGACCTGCAGAGAACTGGGACCAACGTAACAAAGGCTACCAGCAGTAACACACTACGCTGCCAGGGACTCAGATCCTGCAGTGCCAGACGTGTCCCCCTGCTTAAGCCAGTACATGTCCGGGCCCGTCTGAGGTTTGCTAGAGAGCATTTGGATGATCCAGAAGAGGATTGGGAGAATGTCATATGGTCAGATGAAACCAAAGTAGAACTGTTTTGGTAGAAACACAACTCGTCGTGTTTGGAGGAGAGAGAATGCTGAGTTGCAACCAAAGAACACCATACCTACTGTGAAGCATGGGGGTGGCAACATCATGCTTTGGGGCTGTTTCTCTGCAAAGGGAACAGGACGACTGATCCGTGTACATGAAAAAATGAATGGGGCCATGTATCGTGAGATTTTGAGTGCAAACCTGCTCCCATCAGCAAGGGCATTGAAGATGAAACGTGGCTGGGTCTTTCAGCATGACAATGATCCCAAACACACCGCCCAGGCAACGAAGGAGTGGCTTCGTAAGAAGCATTTCAAGGTCCTGGAGTGGCCTAGCCAGTCTCCAAATCTCAACCCCATAGAAAACCTTTGGAGGGAGTTGAAAGTCCGTGTTGCCCAGCGACAGCCCCAAAACATCACTGCTCTAGAGGAGTGAAAACGTTTGACCTCTGTCATTGCCAACAAAGGATATATAACAAAGTATTGAGATGAACTTTTGATATTGACCAAATACTTATTTTCCACCATAATTTGCAAAAAAAAATCTTTCCAAATCAGACAATGTGATTGTCTGGATTTGTTTCCACATTTTGTCTCTCATGCCGCGTACACACGGCCGTTTTTCTCGTTGAGAAAAACGACATTTTTCCCATTCGACGAGAAAAACGATCGTCTGTGGGCTTTCTGTCGTTTTTTTTCGACGAGAAAAACGGCATTAAAAACGACGAGAAAAGTTAGAACATGTTCTAATTTTTCTCGTCGTTTTTTTCGACATGTTTTCCGCGGCAGTGTTTCCCATAGGGAAACACTGCTGCGGAGCCCACACACGGTCGTGTGGGGGGAACAAGCTGTTCCTCGTTTTTAACGTCGATTTTCTCGACGGTGTTTTCACCGTCAAAAAAATCGATCGTGTGTACGCGGCATCATAGTTGAGGTTTACCTACGATGACAATTACAGGCCTCTCTCATCTTTTTAAGTGGGAGAACTTGCACAATTGGTGGCTGACTAAATACTTTTTTGCCCCACTGTATATATATTTTTCTATACAGCACATTGGAAGGACTTAATGAACTGCACATAAGTTGTTTGGTGTTTTTTTGCATATTGGATTGCACATTTTTTGCATACTGTAATGCAATTTAGAAATCGCAGCAGCAATTTAAAAATCGCAGCAGCAATTTAAAAATCGCAGCAGGAATTTATGTTATTGATGGCACGTAATATATATATATTTATGTTTAGAGCACAAAGTTCACATGACACACATCTTTAATTGTTTTGATTAACACAGGGATAGAGGTGTATACACAAGTCAGCGAAATTCACTTTCTTTTTCATTACTTTCATTCAACTTATATGTGTAGCGATACCTTCAGTTAAGAGGGCCGCAGATTTAGTTTGGGCCCTGAAGACAGCTCCGCCAACCCCCCCCCCCCCCCCCCCGGCAATTTACTCGACCCCCTTCTGGCACAGTTAGTCTAGGGTAATATATATATCTTATGCTCTATAGTTCAGTTCAGACACCAATGCAGTGATAGAATAATAACGAATATACTTTCTACTGGCAATAAAATCAACAGTTGTAACAGATCACATGAATCTATCTGCAGAGCACTGCAGCAATAGTCACACTATAACTAGTAAGATATGGCGCACACGCGCCACGTGTAACAGTTCCTCACTATGCGCCCTATGGCGTAGCAACTAAATAAACTATCTGGATGGCCAGGCCTGACCATATAACTCAGTCTCTAGGGGATGAATTCTTCACATGCAAGTCTTTAAACGGTGGTGCACATTTCAGGAACACATTTGTAATCCAAAGGGTAAAAAATGCCAACACAGAACACTCCACTAGAGATCCGTTTGACTCAGTTCTGCTATGGATCTCCAGTGGGGACTTAAATATAAACTGGTGGGCCACGGCAGTCTGTAGGCCTAACAATATTGTACAGTATATGGATTGAGCAGGTGCTCGCTCACCCCTCCGGACGCGATCCCAGTCCGGGAACTTCCACCTTCTGTGTCTCCACACACAATGCCCTGCAGCGGTCTGGTCTCCGGTTCAGCAGCGGTTGAGGAAACTGAGTCAGATGCCACTCAGGCTCGCGATGGGGTGGAAGGCTCTGTTGGGTAATAGCGCAAGGCCCCAGGCTTCAGGCCTTGCACCACAGCGGATCCGCACAGGAAGATCTCTCCACTGAAGTCTCGTGTTCCAAAGAGGCCAAGCTCAGCCTCGCCTCCTCCTTATATAACCCCACCCATGAGTCTCTGGGGTGGAAACATTGCACCCTGGGTGCCGAATGGGGTTCTGGGTAAGGTAGTCCTGAGAGTCTTTAAAGGAGACCCCGCTACATATGGTTGCATGGTTTATTCAATTGCAGCAGACTGATTTTTAGTATAAGTATCTTGGCGCCGGTAACACAAAAACTTTGATTTTGCGTGGTTGCAAGGGTCTTGATGAGTATGAGGTTGTTTTGAGACTATATTGCGTAGTTGCAAGGGTCTCAGTGAGTGTCAGGCTGCTGAGACGATATTGCGTGATTGCCAGGGTCTCGATGAGTTATGAGGGTTTTTTTTATGATATTGCCTGGTTGCGAGTGTCTCGACGAGTGAGGAGTTGCTAAGACGATATTGTGTTTTGCAAGGTTCTCAAATGAGTGTCACCTGCTGAGATGATTTTGTATGGCTGCAAGGGTCTGAACTGGTGTCAGGTTGCTGCAACAAGATTGCGTGGTCGCTAAGGTCTAGACGAGTGTGAGGTTGCTGAGACGATATTGAGTTCTGCAAGGGTCTCAAATAAGTGTCAAGCTGCTGAGCTGAGACAATATTGCATGACTGCAATTGTCTCAATGGGTGTCGGGTTAGCAGAGACGATATTGCGTTTGCAAGCGTCTCAGTGCGTGTGAGGCTGCTGAGACGATATTGCGTTTGCAAGGGTTTCAACAAGAGTGTCAGGCTGCTAAGACGATTTGTCTGGCTGCAAGGGTCTCAATAAATGTCAGGTTGCTGGGGGCGAGACTGCGTGGTCACAAAAGGTCTTAATGAGTGGGAGGTTGCTCTACAGTATTGCGTGGTTGCAAGAGTCTCGATGAGTGTGGGGCTGCTGAGACGGTATTGCATTTGCAATGGTCTCAACAAGGGTGTCAGGCTGCTGAGAAGATTTTGCGTGGTTGCAAGGGTCTCAACCGGTGTCAGGTTGCTGGGCCGAGATTGCGTGGTGACCAAGGGGGTATTTATTCCTACTTTTCTTTTTTTGACAGGTGAGAGGTTGCTGAGATGATGTTACGTTTTTGCAAGTGTCTCAACAAGGGTGCCAGACTGCTGAGACGATTTGCATGGTTGCAAGGGTCTCAACAGGTGTCCGGTTACTGGAACGAGATTGCCTGGTGACAAAGGGGGTGTTTATTAATTTTTATTTATTTATTTTATTTTATTTTTATATATATATGTAGCGGGTATGTACTTTCCCGGGTGTAATTTAAACCTGGCAGAGACACCAGTGATGTGTAATTCCCTGCGGCCCAGCAGGTGGCGCTGTCGCTATGGGCTGGGGGTTGAACCATTGCTGTGTGCCGGGCCTCCTTTTTGTCCTCTCTCAGCAGCGGTATGGTGGGGCGGGGAACCCGCCGTGCTTGCTGGGGGAGGATATAAAGGGGCCGGCCATCTTTGTCACAGGGTTGAGTCCCAGGCACCTTCAGCCTGAGGGCAGTGGTTCGTGTCGGTCCTCTAGGCGGCCTAGGCCTAGAGGACACCCGGAGGTCGTGTTCCATCCCAGGCACCTTTAGCCTGGGGTGAGGTACTCGGATGGAGGTCTGGAGCTCAGTGCCCAACACTGGGTTCCGCGAGGGAAGGAGGTCCTAGGGAACCCAGGGATTGGGTACCCGAATCCGGAGGGCGTAATGGACCGGGGGGAGCTCCTCACTTGAAGACCGGGTGCAGCAGATTGCCAGTGACAGGTGAGCCTCCCATCGGAGACCGCCTGGAAGGAAATTCCCCCCTCGCTCGGAGACCGCAACCCACTTTCAGGAAGGAAAGTGGAGAATTCATTGTGTCTGGGCCTATTCGCATCCACACCTCCTTTTATGTTCTGTTCTCCAAGGGAGTTCAACTGATTGTGTTCCTTCAAGAAGAATAAAGGAGTGTTGGACTTTAATGGTGTGGGACTCTTTTCTGGCAGACATTGTTCAAGGTAACTCTCAGTGGAGACTCCAGGTGCACAGCACTGACCCGAAGGTAAAACAAGAACTTTGCTCACACCGCACGAACACCTGTGGTGAAGGCTAGGCGTGGTGTCCCCGCTCCCTCCCATCTAAGGTACCCCTAGACAAGAGACAGACGAGCTGATGCAGAGAGGGGAGTGAGGAGGCCGCTACACGTGGGGGCTCGGGTCCGGTATAGTGTTTGTGCACCACGGAATTGAACGTGTCTGCTGGAGGAGTTACGCGAGTAGGCAGGCCTTCATTGGCCAAAGTGCATCACTGTGCTCGAAGTCGTGGACATGACCCATTGAAGGGAAAGGCCCGCGCAGAAGAGCGAGGAAAGGGGGAAGCTCAGCCGTGTGAGGGACTTCACGTGGGGGTTTCTATTTGCACTGCGCCACCAGGCACACCCCCATCGCTTAGTTCGTGGGCGTGACCCAGAAAGAAAAAGAAGAAAAGCCAGCAAACTTGAGCAAAGGGGAGGAGTCCAATACGTGTGAAGGACTACACGTGGGACGTTGGCGCAAAACCTTGAAGTGTGCGATGGATCAGCAACAGGTCACCATGTTCGGACATACATCGTGGATTCCAGTTCACCCTTCTACCACGACATTGGCTGCTGCTCCGGTAACAGATACGGGGATCCAGCTAAAGCCAAGGGGTTGATTCGCCCTGTATTCATGCATGGACGTTGAGGCCCTGGGTGTGATTTGTCCCAGCTGTTCGGGACTGGTGTGCCAACTGAAGCCATTCGGGCGATGTGAGGCCTGTGGGGAGTTTCTGTTTGAAGTGGATCCAGCGGTTGAGAAGCCGAGAACCATTTACCCCGGCCGTGCTGCAGGCAACACCACTCATAGAAGTGGAATTACTGCTTTGACAGCCATCCCTGCGCACACTGCAGCGACCGCGGAGGAGGTCGTGAAAACTCAACGGGAGAAATCCGAGGATGCTGACTCGGTCACCACTGTCTCGCAGCATCCACCACCGAAGAGAAAGACCGGGATGGTAGCCCCGACCAGCGGTTGTGGTGGACTGTCTCGCCCGCTTACGTCCGGCCCGGATGGATCCGTCGACAAGAGTTCCGGACGTCCCGCTTCAAGTAAAGGCCGAGGTAAGCCAGGCGGAGAGATTTGGTGTGTGGGAAGAGGTGAAAACTCAGTCTCCACTACAGGGTACCTGCCCACGGAGGAATGTGACACCTCTGACCTGGAGTCGCTCTCGGACATGGGAGACGACGTTGCTATAGGCAAACTGTTTGCAGAAAAGGGCTGGGACAAAGTACCTCTCGCTTCATCCCGCAGAACCCGGGATCCACCCATGTCTACAGGGGAAAGTACACCTCGGGTGGAGGCACCAGCGCCTGAAGAGGGTTCCCGTCCCCAGCCTGCCTCTACATCTCCGGTACCATCTGTACCGAAGACCGGGGAAAAGAGACTGCTGCTGCGGGCACTAATGCCCAGACCAGATGTAATCAAGGTTCCTCGCCACCCGGACTCAATAGTTTTACCTGGCGAAGGGGACAGAGCTACTATGCTTCCTTTGGCCAGACTACAACGCCAATTTGGCCAGAAGGTTGCTGCAGAGTACGGATGGGAGTATCCATACTTGTCCAAGGAGCTGCTCTATGAGGTGGAAGTGTGCCGGGAGTGCTGGTACAATGACTTTGTGTGGACCCACCTTCAGGTTCCACATGCCCGCAGGTACCTGGCATGCTCTCCCAAGGCCTCTCAGCATTTTAAGGACTGCAAGGCAGAGTGGATGTTGGGATGGCACATCCATGCAGACAAAGTGCTGATCCGACGAAAGGAAGGAGAAGATGTAGAATATCATCTGGAAACCATGGACCAGCACATGAAGGCACTTGTTCTGCCGCATCCCCGCTTCTACCTGTAGGAGAGAAAAGACTCTGTTTTGTTTTATACTGCCGAACTTTCTGGGGCCCGTTGTCCTTGTACCCAAAGGAATGAAGGACTGTTCCTGTTTTGTTCTTCACTTTTCCAGCAAGAGATCATGGACTCTGAGGTAGATAGGGCTCAAGAGAAGAGGAAAAGTTCCACGAGTGCAGTTACCGCGATGCTGTCAACAGGTGGCAGTGTTGCGCAACGTTAAACACTTTTCACACACTCACTCCTTGGAGAAAAGGGATTTCTTCACGAAGAAGTTTCTTTTCTCTCACATGAATATATGTGTCAGGGTTATGTGTGTTAATTTTCCTTTCTCTTCCCTCTGCAGGAGAGCATCCCATCAAGATCACTGAGTATGGGGTGGGTCTTAGTCAGGATGGGTGGGAAAAGTAGGATGTGAATATGTGATTCCAAAAGTTATGGTTAAATGTTGTTGTTTCCCTCCCCTTTTATACAGGGCTCAGACACAATTTCTTCAGTTGACCAAGTTTTTTCCAAAAGTTTTATATTTTTGTACAATTGTTAGTCGGTCTCTGGATTGAATTATGCCAGCCCTTGAGGGTATGATTCGTTCCAGACACTGGGGACCAGTGTCAAATCACCAGGGGGAGAGTGTAGCGGGTATGTACTTTCCCGGGTGTAATTTACACCTGCCAGAGACACCAGTGATGTGTAATTCCCTGCGGCCCAGCAGGTGGCGCTGTCGCCATGGGCTGGGAGTTGAACCATTGCTGTGTAATGGAAAGTAAAAGGATAATACTGCGCTGGAAATAATGTGAAACGAAGCTGCCAACACTGCTGGTACAAAAAGCTAGTGATAATCGAAAATTAAAAGTGTAGCGCTAACTAAATAAATATGTATAAATGTGAAAATATACACAAAAAACTGAATATGATAATATAGTGATAAACACGTGTATCACCCAAAATAACGTGCTGGGTGACTTCAGTGATAAAGTCCTCAAATTATATTAACACAATTATGCAAATATATGCAAATTAATGTCCATAATAGGCAAATGAATGTCCATTAGAAATGGAATCCATAAAACGAAGGTGATGAAGATCAGTCCAGAGAGAACGTGATGAATCAAAACGTGAAATTGTAATCAACAGTCTTCTGTTTGTGAGAGAAAGTAGCCACCACCAAAGTGAATCGAGGAAGGCTTACCAGAAGTTATGGATTTGGCGGGGCATAAGCCACCCAAATCAAATAAACTTGAAGAGTGTGAACACTCAAACATTAAAAATAGAGATGTGATGTGAGATCCGCCACCAAGTATATGTTGAGGAGGCTTACCAGAGGTCTCGGATTTGGAGAGGCATACGCCGCCCAAATCTGAGATTGCTTAGGGGGTTAATGGACGCCACTGGAGATGGTCTTGAGTGGAGGGGTAGTCTGGAGTCAAAGGGGTTTAGCACTTCAATCAGACGGGACATCCAATAACACAAAACACCAATTCATGTGGGGACTCGGTATCCAATGCATATGTGTGAAGATAGAAAAGCTCACATAGCATAATTCCGTTTGGAAAGAATTGAATAAAAAAATCATACAATGTAACACTCACATTTAAAGATGGTCTAAAAGCATGGATGCAGGTACAAGAGCGATGTATATGGACAAATCCACCCGACTAGTTTCGACTAAAAAGTCATCATCTGGGGTATACCCAGATGATGACTTTTTAGTCGAAACTAGTCGGGTGGATTTGTCCATATACATCGCTCTTGTACCTGCATCCATGCTTTTAGACCATCTTTAAATGTGAGTGTTACATTGTATGATTTTTTTATTAAATTCTTTCCAAACGGAATTATGCTATGTGAGCTTTTCTATCTTCACACATATGCATTGGATACCGAGTCCCCACATGAATTGGTGTTTTGTGTTATTGGATGTCCCGTCTGATTGAAGTGCTAAACCCCTTTGACTCCAGACTACCCCTCCACTCAAGACCATCTCCAGTGGCGTCCATTAACCCCCTAAGCAATCTCAGATTTGGGCGGCGTATGCCTCTCCAAATCCGAGACCTCTGGTAAGCCTCCTCAACATATACTTGGTGGCGGATCTCACATCACATCTCTATTTTTAATGTTTGAGTGTTCACACTCTTCAAGTTTATTTGATTTGGGTGGCTTATGCCCCGCCAAATCCATAACTTCTGGTAAGCCTTCCTCTATTCACTTTGGTGGTGGCTACTTTCTCTCACAAACAGAAGACTGTTGATTACAATTTCACGTTTTGATTCATCACGTTCTCTCTGGACTGATCTTCATCACCTTCGTTTTATGGATTCCATTTCTAATGGACATTCATTTGCCTATTATGGACATTAATTTGCATATATTTGCATAATTGTGTTAATATAATTTGAGGACTTTATCACTGGAGTCACCCAGCACGTTATTTTGGGTGATACACGTGTTTATCACTATATTATCATATTCAGTTTTTTGTGTATATTTTCACATTTATACATATTTATTTAGTTAGCGCTACACTTTTAATTTTCGAACCATTGCTGTGTGCCGGGCCTCCTTTTTGTCCTCTCTCGGCAGCGGTATGGTGGGGCGGGGACCCGCCGTGCTTGCTGGGGGAGGATATAAAGGGGCCGGCCATCTTTGTCATGGGGTCGAGTCCCAGGCACCTTCAGCCTGAGGGCGGTGGTTCATGTCAGTCCTCTAGGCGGCCTAGAGGACACCCGGAGGTCGTGTTCCATCCCAGGCACCTTTAGCCTGGGGTGAGGTACTCGGATGGAGGTCTGGAGCTCAGTGCCCAACACTGGATTCCGCAAGGGAAGGAGGTCCTAGGGAACCCAGGGATTGGGTACCCGAATCCGGAGGGCGTAATGGAACGGGGGGAGCTCCTCACTTGTAGACCGGGCGCAGCAGATTGCCAGTGACAGGTGAGCCTCCCATCGGAGACCGCCTGGAAGGAAATTCCCCCCTCGCTTGGAGACCGCAACCCACTTTCAGGAAGGAAAGTGGAGATCTCATTGTGTCTGGGCCTATTCGCATCCACACCTCCTTTTATGTTCTGTTCTTCAAGGCAGTTCAACTGATTGTGTTCCTTCAAGAAGAATAAAGGAGTATTGGACTTTAATGGTGTGGGGCTCTTTTCTGGCAGACATTGTTCAAGGTAACTCTCAGTGGAGACTCCAGGTGCACAGCACTGACCCGAAGGTAAACAAGAACTTTGCTCACACCGCACGAACACCTGTGGTGAAGGCTAGGCGTGGTGTCCCCGCTCCCTCTCCTCTAAGGTACCCCTAGACAAGAGACAGACGAGCTGACGCAGAGAGGGGAGCGAGGAGGCCGCTACATATATATTTTTTTTATTATTTCTTTGACAAGTGAGAGGTTGCTGAGACGATGTTGCATTTTTGCAAGGGTCTCAACAAGGGTGTCAGGCTGCTGAGACAATTTGCATGGTTGCAAGCTCTCAACAGGTGTCAGGTTGCTGGGCCGAGATCAGTGATGTAAGTAACTGAGTTAGAATAAACTGAGTTACGTAACGCAGTTACTTTAGAGGGTAACAAGTAATCTAACTGATTACTCTTCCCCTCATGGTAATGCAGTTACCATTACTTGGGCGGCGTTACCCCAATTACATCTACCGCCACTAGATGGCAATAGTGTAATTCCTCCTCTCCTCGGGTCTCTCTCATGTCACGGCACTGACGGCAGTCACGCTGCTCCCCTCGGCCCCTTCTCTCTTCTCGTCCATCCCCATTTGCTTGTGACATCATCTGGGAAGACGAGAAGAGAGGAGGGGCCGCCAGGGAGTAGCGTGACTGCCGTCAGTGCCGTGACATGAGAGAGAACTTATTACACACACTTCCTGCGCTTCTCTGCATGGCTGGTAAACAATCTGCTGTGTGCCCTGCCTTTATGTGCTATGTGCCCCGCCCTGATGTGCTATGTGCCACATGTCCTAATGTGCCCTCATGTGCTATGTGCCCTGTGCCCCATGCCCTGATGTGCTATGTGCCCCATTCCCCTGATGCCCTGATGTGCTATCATGTGCCCTGATGTGTTATGTGCCCTGATGTGCTGTGCGCCCTGATGTGCTGTGCGCCCCATGCCCTGATGTGCTATGTGCCCCATGCCCTGATGTGCTATGTGCCCCATGCCCTGATGTGCTATGTGCCCCATGCCCTGATGTGCTATGTGCCCCATGCCCCTGTTGCCCTGATGTGCTATGTGCTATCATGTGCCCTGATGTGTTATGTGCCCTGATGTGCTGTGCGCCCTGATGTGCTGTGCGCCCTGATGTGCTATGTGCCCCATGCCCTGATGTGCTATGTGCCCCATGCCCTGATGTGCCCCATGCCCCGATGTGCCCCGTGCCCCGATGTGCTATGTGCGCCGATGTTCTATGTGCCCCGATGTTCTATGTGCCCCATGCCCTGATGTGCCATGTGCCCTCAAAAAAAGTCAGTTACTTTGCTGAGTAACTAATTACTTTTTCAATGTAGTAACTGAGTTACTAATGCAATTACGTTTTGGGAGAAGTAATTTGTAACTGTAACTAATTACTTTTTTAAGGTAAGATGACCAACACTGGCCAAGATTGCGTGGTGACAAATGAGGTATTTATTTATTTTTATTTATTTATTTTCTTTCTTTTTATTTTTTCTTTGACAAGTGAGAGGTTGCTGAGACGATTTTGCGTGGTTGCAAGGGTCTCAACCGGTGTCAGGTTGCTGGGCCGAGATTGCGTGGTGACCAAGGGGGTATTTATTCCTACTTTTCTTTTTTTGACAGGTGAGAGGTTGCTGAGATGATGTTGCGTTTTTGCAAGGGTCTCAACAAGGGTGTCAGGCTGCTGAGACGATTTGCATGGTTACAAGCTCTCAACAGGTATCAGGTTGCTGGGCTGAGATTGCGTGGTGATTAAGGGGGTATTTATTTATTTTTATTTATTTATTTTATTTCTTTTTAGTTTTTCTTTGACAAGTGAGAGGTTGCTGAGGCGATGTTGCGTTTTTTCAAGGGTCTCAACAAGGGTGTCAGGCTGCTGAGACGATTTGAATGGTTGCAAGCTCTCAACAGGTGTCAGGTTGCTGGGCCGAGATTGCGTGTTGACAAAGGGGGTATTTATTTATTTCTTTTGTTTCTTTTTATATATATATATATATATATATATATATATAATTATTTTTTTGACAAGTGAGAGGTTGCTGAGACGATGTTGCGATTTTGCAAGGGTCTCAACAAGGGTGTCAGGCTGCTGATATGATTTTCATGGTTGTAAGGCTCTCAACAGGTGTCAGATTGCTGGACCGAAATTGTGTGGTGGCAAAAAGGGGGTATTTATTTATTTGTTTTCGACAAAGGAGAGGTAGTTGAGACTAAATTGCGTTTTGCAAGGGTCTCAACGAAATGAGAGTTGGGTTATTGAGAACAGGATAGAAACACCTGGTTTGTTTGTAGAGATAAGGACGACGTCCGTTTGATTTGTAGGTTCCGTAGGGGTAACTAACGAACGATATGGGAGACAACGAATGGTAACAAATTTATAGGATATAAAGAATATGGTAATGAATCTTACTTGCGACAGTGGGCCATACGAGTGAGTTTGTGGCGGGCTGTGGCAGGAGTGCAACATATCAGGAAGGTGTGGCATGATGCCGTGCACAAGGCAAAACCACAAGGTTTGGTGTAGAAAATTATAACGCGAGAAGCACGTACGAATGATTCGTAAGTTTCACTGCAGGAACCTAACATGGTACGGGCGACAACGCGAGTGGCCACGAATTTTGACATGACAAGACACGGTAACAAATCCTACCAGTGATTGTGCGACTGGTTCGCATTGGACTGGAGTGGGTGTGTGTAGTGGGAGGGGCCGTGGAACCCAGAATCTCTTGGAAAATATGAGATACCCTTGCTTCAGCTCCCAATGCACCTCTTATGTCTAAATCACCCTATGTCCATTAGGGGCATAGGGTGACAGAGAAAATATATCTTGGACTACTTCAAATATTCATTAACAATATCTCTAATAGGGGCACAGGGTGAATGAGAACCCCACTATGATCTTTACTAGTCAGATTCAATGCTATATACATTGTATATATTGTGTTGGCTGTTGTGTACTATTTGCTGTGATGGGGTGGGGTGTGACTGTATTCTATTGTCTATTGCTTAACGATGTTGCCTTTGTCTGGATAAGTCAATTGTGTGTTAATCTTGTCTGAGGCAGCTTTTCATTCACCTATTATTAAGTGTGCTAATGAACTAACCTGTTGTCTGCTAAGGGATGTGTTGACACTCATAATAATGTGTATTGGGGGCCCATTATGTAACCATTGTGTGATGTTGTGGGTGGATCCGGGTCATTGTTCATGTGGTTACTGCAGTATTCTCAGGTGTATATAAAGAGCCTGTATTCCGGTGATATGCAATTAGCGGACCTCCAGCTGGTGCAAAACTACAAGTCCCATCATGCCTCTGCCTCTGGGTGTCATGCTTGTGGCTGTAAAAGTCTTGCTATGCCTCATGGGACTTGCAGTTCTGCAACATCTGGAGGTGCGCTAATTGCATATCCCTGCTGTATTCCTTCCAATAAAGTTCATATTCCTGTTTGACACTCAACACGGAGCTTCGTCTCGTATTTGGTCGAGAATCATTTGCATGGGGTTCTTGTTTGCCTGGTTGGAGTGTCTGGTAGCTGCCTTGGTGTTCGGGAATGGAATATCCTAAACGACGTTAACCCCTTTCATACTCGGGGTGTCATTACAGTGTGCAACACATCCGAAGAGTGTGGTGTGACGCCATGCATGACGTACAGAAAATAACTTTGGTTTGGTAAATAAATGAGAGAAGCACCGTGTACAAACGATTCGTAAGTTCCGCTGCGGGAACTAAAACACACAGCATGGGGGATTCAACAAATGGCAATGGTAGAAAATATGCATATCGAATGCAATCGAATGCACAGACTCACGAACATGAGGTGAGCTGGGAAGAGTTGGCCCAGTGATGTGTAGTATCGCGCACTGAACCGACAAAAAGCATGGGTGAGTGGGCTGCTTAAATACCCTCCGGGCTCCTCCCATAAATTCAGGCCAGCATACTGGTCTTCTTATTTGTCAAGTAGTTGCCCAGCCCATTATTTTGTTGATGTCTTCTTGCAAGATTTCCACATCCTGCGTAGAAGTTATTGCCCTGCTTAACTTTGTATGGTCCGCAAATACTGAGATTGAGCTGTTTATCCCATCCTCTAGATTGTTTATGAAGAAAAACTAAACAGGATTGGTCCCAAGACAGATCCTTGGGGGACCCCACTTTCCACACCAGACCATTCTGAGTACTCCCCATTTATCACCACCCTTTGGACTCGCCCCTGTAGCCAGTTTTCAATCCAGGTACTCACCCTTTGGTCAATGCCTACATACCTTAGTTTTTACAGTAAAGGTTTGTTGGAAACTGTATCAAATACCTTTGCAAAATCCAGATACACCACATCGACAGGCCTTCTTTTATCCAGATGGCAGCTCACTTTTTCATAGAAGGTTAATAGATTGGTCTGGCAAGAACGATTCTTCATGAATCCATGCTGATTACTGCTAATGATACTGATGTAATTTTTTCCCACAAATAGAGCTTTCTTTTGTTGTTATTTGATCACCACTGGGTTTTTTTTTTTTCCGTCACCATACCTCGTGCTGGACCCCCAATGGGTATCGACTCACCAGATCGCAGCAAAAGTAGAGCCTTAAATGATAATATCTCTTTGTCTTGCAGTCTGTTGTAGATCAAACTTTTCATCTATAACAACTCGCCACCATAAAAGAGATCCTCATATAGCGTGATAGTGTTGTTATAATTTGAATCCATAAAAAAAAAAACCTTAATACATTGTACTTATAAAAATAAAAACGTTCAAATGCATATAATATCCTCTAATAACAACAAACTGCCTCACCACCCTTCCGTTGAAAAAAACAAGGTAGTTCCCAGGTTGAGAGGCACAGTCACATTTGTACAGATCAATCGCGTGGTCGCGCCCTAATGCATTTCGTAGGAGACTTAACCAGAGGGCGTAATCACACTGCTCATTCATATAGGCCAGCACATACCAAGAATCTTAACCCTGTGTGTGCTAGATTATACATGCCTTCGCAATCCTAATCTCTTTGTTCTTATCCACACAAACATCATCCGGGGGTATATGCTAGACCAGGCATCTAACGATATCTCGATAATATCCCAGAGCCATCACTAATTAGTGATGGCTCTGGGATATTATTGAGATATTTTTAGATGCCTATTCTAGCATATACCTCTGGATCATGTTTATGTGGATAAGAACAAAGAGATTAGGATTGTGAAGGCATGTATAATAAAACACACACAGGGTTAAGATTCTTTGTATGTGCTGGCCTATATGAATGAGCAGTTGAGTAGTGTGGTTATGCCCTCTAATGAAGTCTCCTACAATATGCATTAGGGTGCGACCACGTGATTGATCTGTACAAACGTGAGTGTGCTTCTCAATTCAGGAACTACCTTGTTCGTTTCAACGGAAGGGTGGTGAGAGTCATACTCGCAGTTTTTTGTAATTAGAGGATATTACCGGTATATGCTTTTGAATGTTTTTATCTTTGTAAGTGCAATGTATTAAAGTTTTTTTTTTTTATGGATTAAAATGATCACAACACTATCACACTATGTGAGTGTCTCTTTTATGGTGGCGAGTTGTTATAGATAAAGAGTTCCATCTACAACAGACCGCAAGACAAAGACATATTATCGTTTAAGGCTCTGCTTTTGCTGCGATCTGGTAAGTTAATACCCATTTGGGGGTCCAGCACGAGGTGTGGTGACGGGAAATAGGATTTTTGCAACAACCCATTTAACCTGATTGAGAACAGGCTCACAGTTCTCATGCTCATAGAGTGTTAAAGAAGGACATTTCTATACGCTGATCTGAATGTTAAACAATTAGGGTACTTTCACACTGAGGCACTGGGTGCGTCGGCGGTAAAAGGGTTAAAACCGCCCGCAAAACACAGCTGCAGCGGCGCTTTGCTGGTGGTTTGGAGGCACTGCCCATTGATTTCAATGGGCAGGGGCGCTTTAGAAGTGGTGTATTCAAAGATGCGGCGGGCAGGACTTTTTTTACCGCCCTGCCAGCGAACCGCTCCAGTGTGAAAGCCCTCAGGCTTTCACACTGGATAGAAAGGAGCAGCTCTTTCAGGGCGCTTTGCAGGCACTATTTTTAGCGCAATAGCGCCTGCAAAGCCCCTCAGTGTGAAAGCAGCCTTAGTGCTGCTAAAGTTTGTATTTGCTTTTAGGAAGTTCAAATTTATTTGTGTAATATCTTTATTTATTATAGTAGTGGCTCTGGAGATATTGATACATGTGCGCTGGGAAGAATTCATTATTTAATTGGTTCCAAATGTGTTTAACATTATATTATGCAGTATAAAAGATATGGGATTCCGCGCTTAGGTAAATACCGAAAGGTTGCAGCCCCCCCTGAAATACTCCCTAGGGAGGATAAAAATGTAAATTGTAATGAGGGGTGGTGGCAAATTTTATTGTATTTCTTTTTATTTACATCTGTGTTATGTGTAAGGGAGAGCGGGGATGCAGGCTAGTCTAGCTGCCCCGGGCTTACATATTGTTTAAAAGCTGGCATTCGCACACCGGTGATTGGTATTCGGCTTTGTGGTCAACATGCTGGGCCCCTCGCAATTGGCTATTCTACAGAAAGTGGGGGGAGACCCACTTTGCCGCCCGGGTGTGTGACCAGCATGTTTTTCACTGACGTAATTGGCTACTCCATGGCTAGTTGGAGGAGACCTGCATTGCCTCCCTCCTCAAAAATACGTAGCGTGGATTTGGTTGGCACCGCCTGAGACGACGTCTAGTGACAAAACGCGTAAGTCGGAGCTACTCAAATTACGTCATCATGTCATTGCGGTCCTGAGAGCAGTGGGTGGAACGCAAGCTGGAAAGCACGCCGCGAAACCCATGCTCTGACCACAGAGACTGTCTCACATCAGCTGGAGCAGTTTATGCAGCACCGCACTGATGTTTTTTAATTTGTTTGTTTTTAATTACTTTTAATAAACCTATAGTTTTTTTGGGAATTACACTATGGGAGCTTTTTTGTCTCTGCCCGTTTGAGGAATACCTAACTGCCATCTGCCATTGGCCCTTTGTGCTGGATAATCGTGTGAACCAAGGAGTGATCGCTTCCCTCTGCAACCAAGGACCCACTGCATGGAGACGCTGGAACCAGATCAGATGTGCCTGATACCCCTGCAGGGGTTATAGGATCTGGTAAGTGGGGACACATGAGGGGATCACCAAAGTCACTATTTACCTGTTGAGAGCACTATTTCGCCTGAAGTTACCTGAAGATCCACTTCTTTTCACCATTCATACAGATGTTTTTACTCATTGAAAGGAAATATAGACTGAACTTTATTTAAGGACCGCTGTAAGACACATCATTCATATGTGTGCGGAACTGCTGACACACATAAGCTACTATTACACTGGTTATTGTCACCGTCATTTTTTATTGAAGCACTCTTATGACTTTTTTGGTTTATTTAATTCATTTGATTGAAGTCACACTGGGAATTTTCACATGATTTTTGATATTCTACATAGGTTATAAAGATATCTCAATCTATCCTATATTATAGAGCTTATCCTAAGTTCAGCTCACCTGTCACGGATTAATCATTGTTTAACCAGCTTTAGCTGTCCCAGATGTAATTAGTGTTACTGAATAGACAGCCTGGTTCACTTTTTTGAGTACACTATTTATATATTATTTTGGTGTTTGGATCACAGTCTGTTAACCATCTAGACCTTTATTGGTCATCTTGGTGGGAGGTAGCGTCACCACCCCTCATTACAATTTACAATTATATTATGCAGCATGTCTTTCACCTGCAGGTAATAGAGAAAGGACAATTCTTGCATATTTGAAGCAGTGCCCTTTTTTCAGGTGACAAACACTTTTAATGCTTTCTCTTAATCAGATATCACATACATGACAGCTTCCCAGCACAATTATGCTCCACTCTGAGCTTTCGTGTAATCTGAAAACTGGTGGTAGTTAAAACTACTTGAATTTGTCACACATGTTGGTAATGTTAGAATGTTAGAACTGGTGCAAATGCTTGCCTGAATTAGGCTCACTGCCATAAAAGTGTCATTACTGCTTTATTAAAAGTCCCCTGACTGTGTCTTATAACAACAGATGAGAGAAAGTCAATTGTCTGAACTATTTGATGTTGTCAGAGCACGGCTTGTTTCCTTTTTAAAAAAAATGTTTAGAACCTATCCAAGTGAAAGTTTAATTCTCTTGAAAACATTATTGCAAAGTTGAGTAGCAGTGCATTTATATTTCATTTGCAGTGTTATGTAATGGAGTGATGCAAATAATTTCTGAAAACACTACCCACTCTTCGGTGTCAGTAGCAGGTAATTTGTTTTCTATGTTGTGTGTAGATGTTCTACTTTAGTATCACTTTATAAAAAATAAATAATAAAAACAAGATGCATTTGTGGGTTGAGGATGCATAGTGCACAAAGTAATGTTTATTCATATATTATGATAAACATGTCTAAGAAAATTACTGTTACATATAACTTAGGGTGTACAGCACATTACGGGCTTCTACATTTCATATTACATTTCATATTAAGGAACAGTACACAAAACACTTGGGTACTGTTCCTTAATATGAAATGTAGAAGCCAGTAATGTGCTGTACACCCTAATTTATATGTAACATTACAACGGCGGGGGTGTTTTTTTAACCTGATTAGAGAGATTGCTTTTCTAACACTGAACCGCCTCTCCGCCAATCAGGAAGCGCAGGTCCAATACCCGTTGATTAGCTGAAGGCACAAAACGGAACAACAGAGGAGGGGGAAGCATGGAGGACACAGAAGTTGTCCCGCAGCTCGCCACCGTCACCTGTTGCCTGACCCGCCACTAAGATGGGGTAAGTGCCGGGCAGACAGCGGGGGGCAGGGGCCACAGTGGCTGCATTTGATGGGCACATCTGGCGGAATTTGATGGGCACGAATGGCTGCATTTGATGGGGCATGAGTGGCTGCATATGAGGGGCACAAGTGGCTGTTTTTGACAGGCAAAAGTGGCTGCATTTGACAGGCAAAAGTGGCTGCATATGATGGGCGTAAGTGGCTGCATTTGATGGGCACTAGTGGATTCATTTGACGGGCACAAGTGGCTGCATATGATGGGCACAAGTGGCCATATTTGACAGGCATGAGTGGCTTCATATGACGGGCACAAGTGGCTGAATATGATGGGCACAAGTGGCTGCACATGATGGACACAAGTGGCTGCATATGATGGGCACAGTGGCTGCATTCGATAGGCACAAGTGGCTGCATATGATGGGGCACAAGTGGCTGCATATGATGGGCATGAGTGGCTACATTTGATGGGGCACAAGTGGCTGCATATGATGGGCACAAGTGTTTGCATTTGACAGGCACAAAAGGCTGCATTTAATGGATTGGTGGCACAGGGGCTGCATTTGATGGGCACAATGGCTGCAATTGATGGCACAGTGGCTGCATTTGATGGGCACAGTGGCTGCATTTGATGGGGACAATGTCTGTATTTGATGGCACAGTGAGGCTGCAATTGATGGGTTTTTTTTCAGTATTTTTCAGTTTGTTTGCACCCCACCCAAACATGTTGAGCACCAGCTGCCACTGCATGTAAATTAGTAAAGTACATTTATCACAATGTAATATTATAGTCAGCGATTAACCTGAAGGAAACCAATGTGCATATGTTCTTGGGTTGTTGTGATTACAGGGTATGACATTTAATACTCATTGTAATGTCCTACATGACCAGAAGGGTGAACATTACAGGTCTCTACTTTCCATATTAGTATAAAGTATTGTACACAGTGGTGGCCCGTAATGGGTGCAGGGGCGCCGCCCCCCTAATCCATACGTCTGACCCCCTAATCTATATGCGGGGTGTCAGACGCATGGATTCCAATGAGGGTTTTTCCTTTTGAGCACGTGAATAGAGCCAGGGGCTCTAATAGGCTTCAATAGAGGCGCCCCAAGCTCACCCAGTTGTGTGACATTAGCAAATTAATATTTGCTATTGTCTTCCTGATTTTCCTCCTGGCCAATTCAGATGCAGGTCCTGGGACCCATCACCCGATTGTCCAAGAGGAGAAGCGACCCTTTTGGCTGCCGGGGAGGAGGAGGGAGGAGACGCAGGGGAAGTCGCCGTGAATCCCCAGGAGGAGGAAACGCCACCCAGAGGAAGCGATGCCCATGACCTAGATGGGGTAAGTGCGGGGCTGGTGGCCAACTGAACGAGGGGGGGCGCCACTGACTGTACGTGTAATCACATGCCTTACAAAAGGGTCCTGCGCGGCTCCGAAACATTGCACTAGGTCTTCTGTGATGTAATCATTCTTCAATAAAGATTTGGACGTAATTGACAGTGTGCTGGCAAATATGTGCATTTGATCTGTGATGTTTCCAGTTCCAGCTGGTTGTTGCTGCTGCACCCGTTACCAATAAAGCTTTATCCAGGAAAGTGTGCTATGGGAATATCAATACTTCTTAATCACAGAGATCATCACAATAGTACACAATGAATGGCTATGAATGAAAGCCATTCATTGTGTACAACTGTCATGTGATTACTGTGATTGGTCACATTGATCACATGATACCAGCACTGCCTGGTTCAATGATCTGGCAGATCATGCTGCAGCTCGGCCTCTAGGGCAAGTAGGAGGTGCATGACAAGGAGGACGTCATATGACATCCATCCAGAACTGTAATGCTCCCGCTCGGCTGTCATTTGTCTATATGTATCTAGAAAACAGGTACACCCTGATTAGAGAACTCAATTCCTTGCCAGTATACTGCAAAAAAAAGGACCCTTGCTGGTTGTGTCAAAGCAGTGGTCTTTCTCTAGAGGTCCAGAATGCCCCCAATGCGTGAAAACTAGAGCTCTACAATCAGTAATAAGGATTATCTTAGCTAGTTGAAGAGACTGAGCCGTACAGAAAAATGCAAACTGCTTCAAGCTGATTGGAGAGCTGTAGCTATGAAGTGAGGATTCTGTCACAGTGCTGGTGATTTCAGGCTTTTTTTACTTTTCTAGAAAGAGAGATCATATCTTCCATATCAGTAAGCTGCAGTCTATAGGTGGTGGGTGGGAATTCACAGATGTACTTTTGGACAAGAGTGATAGTGAAGCAAGATTAAAAGGACTTCTATTGGGACTGACACTGATTTTATACGGCATGTTACTTGTTATATATTTGAAAATAGTTTTTTGTTTTTAGGATTTTTGTATTTATGATGAATTGGTGATAGTTGTGAGAGTTATAATCACTTGTAGGTGCTTTCTCTTTTATTTGGTATTTATAATGTATTGTATACTTGTTACACATTCAAGACAGCAGTTCACTTGTAGTTTCTCCTAATTTACTTTGCAAAAAATACACACGTTTGTTTTTTATGTTTCTGTTTTTATATTTACAGGACCTAATGAGGAGAATTCACTTTGCAAGGGAATTTTCCTCAGAGCTTAGTAAATGAGGTGAAATTTCCCTTTGCAGAAAATACCCAATGTAAATAAAATAAGAAAGAAAAACAGTATATTTGGTTGTGCATGATTGGTTGATGGAGGTCAGCAGAGCTTCACCTCGTTCACTAAACTCTGATGAAAATTATTTGCAAATTGCAACTTCCAACCAAACCACAAAGTGAAAGAGTCTAAAGTCCCTTAAAATTTTTGTAATACCATCACATAAAAACATTCAATGCATTTCAAGTGCAACAAAACTCCACCTTCATTAGGGCTACAACCAGACATAAAATCAAAATTACTAGTAAAAATCCAAAAAATATGATTAAAAAAAACGTGTGCCTATACATACAAAAATACAGAATATCATAAAGAAGTATATGCCATTTTAAAATAAACAATTTTTCATAAATAATCACATAAAATGTACTGTTGTGTGTAGAGAATAAAGTTACAAATAAATTGGATATAATAAACCACTAGTGCAAATATCATAAGCTAATGCCTGGTACACACGCTCGGTTTTCCCGGCGAGCAAAAGTCCGCCGGAAAAACCAAGCGGAAAGCTGAGAACCTGCTCGGCATCTTTTTCCCCTACACACGGCCGGGTTTCCCGACAGGAAAACTGCCCTGACAGCTTTGGTCGGGAAACCCGGCTGTGTGTATGCTCCACCGCAGTTTTCCCCATAGGAAATAAGATGCTCACAAACGAAATAAGAGAACAGATAAAAGAGCAGAGCTTCCTATGTGCTATTAAAAGCTATTATGTATTATGTATTGGAAGAAATAAAGTGTAAAACAAAGTCTGTGTATAAAGCATACCTTAGAAAAATGGAATATGGACTTGAATAGAAGGAACCGAATGGATCTGTACTAAATAATAAACATATATCTGAAAGTTCTTATTGTGCAAGGTGAATAGTAAAGATTAGGTGGCAGATGCTAAGTAGATGTTATTGGTTTCTGATCTGGTGCAAAACCTTCTTTTGGATGGGAATTATAGCAATTGTGACAATGTAATCAGCAGCAGGTAAATGTAGGCATGCTGCCTGTGGCTATTTAAATGCAGAAAAGGTACAGAAAAGGGGAGGAGGAGGCAAGGGATCCCTGGGTAGGAGACCCACGGTGCTGCGGAGTTGAGTGACAGGAGGGGAACAGTACAGTTGGTCTACTTCCCCATCTTCCGGGTAACAATTGCCTCCTTTGTTTTATTATTATTATAAAGGATCTTATACAGGTCCTTCTCAAAAAATTAGCATATTGTGATAAAGTTCATTATTTTCTGTAATGTACTGATAAACATTAGACTTTCATATATTTTAGATTCATTACACACAACTGAAGTAGTTCAAGCCTTTTCTTGTTTTAATATTGATGATTTTGGCATACAGCTCATGAAAACCCAAAAATCCTATCTCAAAAAATTAGCATATTTCATCCGACCAATAAAAGAAAAGTGTTTTTAATACAAAAAAAGTCAACCTTCAAATAATTATGTTCAGTTATGCACTCAATACTTGGTCGGGAATCCTTTTGCAGAAATGACTGCTTCAATGCGGCGTGGCATGGAGACAACCAGCCTGTGGCACTGCTAAGGTGTTATGGAGGCCCAGGATGCTTCGATAGCGGCCTTAAGCTCATCCAGAGTGTTGGGTCTTGCGTCTCTCAACTTTCTCTTCCCAATATCCCACAGATTCTCTATGGGGTTCAGGTCAGGAGAGTTGGCAGGCCAATTGAGCACAGTAATACCATGGTCAGTAAACCATTTACCAGTGGTTTTGGCACTGTGAGCAGGTGCCAGGTCGTGCTGAAAAATGAAATCTTCATCTCCATAAAGCTTTTCAGCAGATGGAAGCATGAAGTGCTCCAAAATCTCCTGATAGCTAGCTGCATTGACCCTGCCCTTGATAAAACACAGTGGACCAACACCAGCAGCTGACATGGCATCCCAGACCATCACTGACTGTGGGTACTTGACACTGGACTTCAGGCATTTTGGCATTTCCCTCTCCCCAGTCTTCCTCCAGACTCTGGCACCTTGATTTCCGAATGACATGCAAAATTTGCTTTCATCCGAAAAAAGTACTTTGGACCACTGAGCAACAGTCCAGTGCTGCTTCTCTGTAGCCCAGGTCAGGCGCTTCTGCCGCTGTTTCTGGTTCAAAAGTGGCTTGACCTGGGGAATGCGGCACCTGTAGCCCATTTCCTGCACACGCCTGTTCACGGTGGCTCTGGATGTTTCTACTCCAGACTCAGTCCACTGCTTCCGCAGGTCCTCCAAGGTCTGGAATCGGTCCTTCTCCACAATCTTCTTCAGGGTCCGGTCACCTCTTCTCGTTGTGCAGCGTTTTCTGCCACACTTTTTCCTTCCCACAGACTTCCCACTGAGGTGCCTTGATACAGCACTCTGGGAACAGCCTATTCGTTCAGAAATTTCTTTCTGTGTCTTACCCTCTTGCTTGAGGGTGTCAATGATGGCCTTCTGGACAGCAGTCAGGTCGGCAGTCTTACCCATGATTGCGGTTTTGAGTAATGAACCAGGCTGGGAGTTTTTAAAAGCCTCAGGAATCTTTTGCAGGTGTTTAGAGTTAATTAGTTGATTCAGATGATTAGGTTAATAGCTCGTTTAGATAACCTTTTCATGATATGCTAATTTTTTGAGATAGGAATTTTGGGTTGTCATGAGCTGTATGCCAAAATCATCAATATTAAAACAAGAAAAGGCTTGAACTACTTCAGTTGTGTGTAATGAATCTAAAATATATGAAAGTCTAATGTTTATCAGTACATTACAGAAAATAATGAACTTTATCACAATATGCTAATTTTTTGAGAAGGACCTGTATAGCGCCGACAGTTTACACAGCACTTTACAACTTGAGGATAGACAGTACACCTACGATACACTTTAAAATACAGTTTAAAACAGTAGCAATCAGAGAGCCCTGCTTGTTAGCGCTTATACCGACATTCTTTTTAAGTTTGATATAAGTGCAGATAAAACAATTGTTGTATATGTATACAAATACTCTGTAATTTATGCAGCTATTGCATGTGTTTTAACCACTTTGCCTTTTTGTACAACATACAGCAGAACAGAACCACTTCCAGCTGGCCAGATCAGTATGCCTTATGTCGGCTGCATTTCCCCTTCTGCTATAAGCTCAAGGTCTCTTCAGTGACCATTAACTTATAACAGAATGTTCCCCAGACTCTGGTAAATAAATGCATAGCTAAGATTAATGACTTACAAGCTGCTAATCATAGACCTGTAACAAAATCTGAGCATCACCACCGCTACCACCACTCACTGCTGTGCACTGATGTCCACCTGTCAGATCCTCCTCTCTGTCTGCTCCGCTCCATGTCGCCTGCACAGCCCAAGTTATGGTCTCCGATCCTAGCTGTGTAGGCAGAAACAGTGGGTTATGAGTGGGGAACATTGCCACAGCCACAGCAGAAAGTTTCAGTGACAGACAGGAAGTGCACAGCAGGAGAAAGGTTTTTATTTCAGAATTGAGGGTGTGGGATGTTTACCGACCTCTCCCTTTCCTGAATGAACACAGCAAGTGATCAGTACTGATCCCTCCTGGTCTCATTAAAAACTGAACCGATAATAAACAATGTGCCACGTTTTTATTATCAGTTAAATTTGTGAATGAACAGGAAGCACTCTGAGCACTTCCTGTTTATCAGTGAGTTCTGGGCTACAGAAAAGAGGGCGATTGAGGAATCTGTGCCTTCAGTCCATTTCTGAATTTGTATGTGAACTATCAGGTCTCTGTTTACAACCCTGATATTTCCAAAAGCCCCTACTGCTACAGAAATTTTAAGATGTTACAAAAAACAAATAAGGCGTCATTCACATAGTCGCAAATGGCCATGCAGCATATAGAAGCAGCATGTTGGGAATCATACATGTTTGTGTTCAGCTATTGTCAGCAGCACTGTGTTGTGATAAAAAGTATGCCTACATCCTTTTGGTAGTGCCACAGCACATAAGTGTGAAGCCAACCTCCCGATGTATAGTGTAAGTTGCCTATTTTTAGTTTTAATTTCACCATTTCATAAAAAAGGCACAATTTAAAATGTACAAATTTTTGTTATTTATTAACTAAATAGAGTTTTATATTTTATATTTAATATGAGTATTGTAAGTTATGCTGTGTTTGTGTCAATGTATTGTAATGACACATGTGGCTACTGGCAAACAAGGTTTGATATATCCAAACCTAAAGACCAGTGAATATTACAAACACATACAAAAAAAAACAAATAAGTAAACATTGTGCCAAACGTGAAGTCTCTCTTAACCTCCCTGGCTGTATTCCCGAGTCTGGCTCGGGGTAAGATTTCAGTACCTAAAGCGGTAACCCCGAGCCAGACTCGGGATCGCATCACAGGATACAGGGGAGGATACAGGGGAAGTTACTTACCTTGTCCCTGGATCCTGCGATGTGTCCCCGCAGTGTGTGCGAGCCATCATCTCGCTCGATCCTCACCGCCGAGTGCCGCCGGGCTCCGTTCCCTGCGAGCGTTGCGGCGCATGGGGACGGAGTTCGGCGCCAAATTCAAAAAGTGAAACACACAATACACATACAGTATACTGTAATCTTACAGATTACAGTACTGTATCAAATAATAACACATCCCCTTTGTCCCTAGTTTGTCTGTCCAGTGCCCTGCATGCACTTTTATATTATAAAAACGTTTCTTTCTGCCGGGAAACTGGAGATTGTCCATAGCAACCAAAAAGTGTCCGTTTACATCAAAAGTGGTTTTAGACTAGCTAGAAAACAGCGATAATAAAGAAAAGTATTTATAGTTATTTATTATATTATAATTTATGATTTAGTTTTTTGAACTTTATCATACCTGGGATGTCTACTAGACTCTGGTTTGGACAGATTTAAGCGAGTTATTCCTAAGAATTGCAGGCCTACAATATAAAAAGCCAAATTTCCATGCAAAATAATGGTACCGCTTTCAGCACCTAAAATCTGACAGAATCATACCGCCAGGGAGGTTAAAATCCATATATATTCACATAAAAAAAGATTTTCCACCATCCAGCAGATCCTTGTAATGTAATGAAAACACAGAGTGCCACCATCACTCTTACCAAAGATTTTGGTAAGAGATAAAGAAAAGTGATAAATTGCAAAAAAGGTTTGGCCACCTAAGGTTAAATGTCGAATGCAGGGCCTGGCAGTGAAAGGGTTAAAAACACTGCCATTTGTTCAGCTATCCCAGCCATGTTTCTTCCAATGCCGTGATACATAATAACTATTGTAAAAATGTTGTTACCCACACATAGGAAGCTTGTTTCTTTTATCTGTTCTTTCACTTGATTTATGAGCAGCTTATTTGCATGGCTTAATCGTTTGATATATATTACTTTTCATTGTTATTTAATCCTAGCTATTTTGCAAATATAACTTTTTATGATAGCTTTGAATTCTAGTGAATTTAGGGTTTATTATATTCATTTTATTTACAACTTAACCCTCTACACACAACAGTATACTTTGTGATAATTTTCCTGTATTTACAGTTTGTTTTAAAACGGTATACATTTCTTTATGATGTTCTATATTTATACAGTATACTAAAAAGAGGGGTGTAGAAATTGCGCAGGTGAAATATAAAGAAAGCAGCTGGCAATAACACAAAAGAACATATGTGTATAAACAGTAAAAAAACAAAAACTGTCACGCTATGTGAACAATAAATAAATGTGATCAGTCTATTAAAGTGTTGAAATGAATAATGTGAAGAAAACAATCCTTTGTAAGTAGTGTCTCAAAAAGATGAAAAGCTGATTATCCAAAGTGCACCTTCCACTGTGATAAGAAAATGTGTATCCTTACCAGATGGCTAGACTCCACGTAATAGGAGCCTAGCAAAGCGTGAGTTCAATGCAGCATGAAGGATCTATCCACCGGATACGCGCAGAGTGATAATGACATCAACCGCGCCGGTTATTCCCATCTTGCTCTCATTCGTGATTAAAATGTAAAAGAGGAGAGTTCGCCACATAGTATAAAACCGAGTGGTTTATGCGAAATCATAAAATGTAACAATGTAATATCTCCACTCTCTTCTTGTTCTGTTGGTCACTTAAGGCTGGGTTCACATATGAGCACGCAGCGGCTCACAGCAGGAGTCCGGTGCATCCTCGTTTGAGGTCCAATTTCAGCCCAAATTTTTGGCTGGATTCGGACATGACACAAACCAAAAGATGCACAGGGCTCCTGTGCAAATCGCACCGGAGCCATTGCGGAAATATGTGAACCGGCTCCATAGATGCAATTTGCACTAGTGTGAACCCAGCCTAAACCATGGGATGTTTCTTACTGTTATTCACCATAACATTTATGATTAAGACTGTAAGTTTTCCTAACAGTGACACAGGCAGCAATTAAAACCTGACTGTGCTTCTATCGTTCCACCTCTCTTTCCAAATGTATGCCTTTTTATTCCTCTCGCAGATGCCTGTAATAGTGTGTAGCGGCCTCACTCCCTTCTCTCGTGAATCGGTTATCCGATAGCTCTTGTCTAGGGGTATCTTGTATGCAAGAGTGAAATGCGCCACGGCCCATGTCCTCCCCATTGCAGTGGGTGAGGTGAAGGCCAGTACCTGTTATTCTCCTCGGGCCTGTGTTTTTCTTTAAAAGCCAAGTCTGTTGTGCTGACACTTCCCTTCGCTCCCATTAACCAGAGTACCACACACCGATAAGGGTCCAACACTTGTTTATTATAGCACACGAATAAACAGTCCTTTGTCAGCCGACTGGTTGGGACCCATAAAACAGTTCAATACGGTAGGGTGAGCAGGTCGAGGCACAGTCCTAACAATCAAACTAAACCACTGTGGTTTCACCAGCGGTTGCTACAGCCATCGGCTTGAGAGAGAACTTGAATATTCGGAGTCTCTACCAATGACTCTAGAGAACATGAACTGGAGTACCTTCACTGCGTTGCGGCCCCTGTCAGGGGGGAGATGTCCCTCCAAGGGAGTTACCAGAGGCCCCTCTGTCACTGGGTTGATGCTGCTCCGTGCTCTTCAGAAGGGTAACCTCCCCGGCCTCCTTGCCTCAGATACGGGCCCCATCCACCTCAGGGTCCCTCGGACTCATCCACCCTTGCGGAGCCCAGTCGAAGTCACTGGGCCCCAGGCCTCCAGTGTAGTACCTCACCCCAGGCTTAAGGTGCCTGAGATGGACGCCAACACTGCTGCGACCAGGCCATGGGCACCTGGGCCAGAACTCCGAACCGCCAGCACCCAGGCCAAGGGTGCCTGGGCACGGGATAGCCAAAAAGACCTTGTGGCGAGGGCGTCTACCCCCTTTTATGCCCTCCCCCCAGCCGGCACAGCAGGTTCCCCACCCCGCTGTACCACTGCCAGAGCAGGACAAAAAGAGTGCAGCACTACGGCAGTGGTTCTACCTCGACTCGGGACAACATCGCCACCCACAGGTCAAGGAGAACAGCACACTACCAAAGTCCTCCACGACTTCAATGGTCTAAACCCTCTCATGATTGGTACATCCTGGATCATACTACCACCCAGGTGCTCCCCTTAGATTTAGACCCCACTCTCCCCCTAGTGATTTGACGCTGGTCCCCAGCGTCTGGCGCAAACCCATGTCTCCCAAGGAGTGGTAACATAAGCTTGACCCCAGAGGCCATCCCTCAAACTTAAATCCCAATTTGTGCCAAGACCTGCTCGAGGGAAGGGGAACATAAAGTAATAAACTTTCCAATAAACAATCTGAACATGTACACATATACAATCCCTCCCATAACTGTCTAAGAACCACCCCATACTCAGTAGCCTTGACAGATGGATCTCCTGCAAAAGGGAAACAAAAAAAAACACAACATCCTAACACATTTGTGCGACTTGGAACGAATGGGTCTATCAGCCAAGAGGCCCATTCGCTCCAATAAGTAAGGTGGTGCAACCTAAATTTTTATATGCCTTTAGGGCATCCCCTATTTTTCTCTACAAAAAGCTCTTCAAAAGAATAGACTCGTTATTATCCTCCTTCCTATGGCAGGGGACCAATCCCAGAATAGCGAAGGCTTCCCTCCAGGCCTCTAAGGGTGATGGGGGACTGGCCTGCCCCAACTTGCGACACTATTTTATAGCAGCACAATTAACCTATGTCTATGAATGGTTCCAGGGGGCCTCCGCATCCTGCTCTACCTATCTACTGCAGGCACTTGCTGGCCTAGAGACCCCATTGGTAGATATTATGCATAGATCTTTACCAAAACGATGCTCCCGCGGCTCCCCGATAGAAGTGAGTTGGTTGGCCTGGCATGAAGGGAATAAGACGATTTCAGAATTGGGGGGGGTCTCACCGAAAACCCCCCTATGGCATAACCCCAATCTTCTGGAGCTCATGGGTCACCCCGATGCATTGTGGTGGACACGGCTGGGCATTACCCACGCTGCCCACATTTTTCTCAATGGTGAATTTATCTCTTTTGAAGTCCTAAAAGCTACAAGTGGATTATCAAATAAATTCTATTTTAAATATCTTCTCATACGACACGCTGTCCGTGCGCAGTTTCATGGCCTGACTCTTGAGCTCGCTGAATCCCCGCTTGAGGCATTGATGTCGTGTTCTGGCATTACGAAATTAGCCACGACCATTTACTCCCGACTGCAGACGGGTGGGAGTTCTCCCTTCCGTGCTGCACAGCGGAAGTGGATGGTCGACATCCCTGGGCTTTCAGAGGAGGGGTGGGAGGAGGCCTCTGGGGCCTGTTTCTTGGATATTGTTGGGTCTAACGACCAATATATACAGTTCAAATTTATTCATCAACTGCATTACACGCCGGCCCGTCTGGCTCGCATGGGTTATGTTTCAGGGGCCCTCTGCCCTAGATGTAAGTGCACCAATGCTGGTTATGTACACATGTTTTGGTCCTGCCCGGCCCTCTTGGGGTTCTGGGTGGACCTATTCTCTTTTTTTGAAAACAATCTATGCCTAGTGACCCCCCACACTGTTGAAGTGGGGCTCCTGGGCATCCTTAATGACCACATACCCAGAACCCACGAACGGACCCTAGTCCGCTTGATACTCTTTTATGCCAGAAAACTGATATTACTACAATGGAAGTGTGAATCTGCTCCCAACATCCAACTGCTGTACCGCATGATAAACAAAGTCGTACCAACCTTTAAACTAATCTATAAAGGAAGGGCCTGTATACAGAAATTCTACAAGATCTGGCAACCTTGGCTGGATATAGACAGCTCCTTTTGGAAGGATACCCCTCTGTCTCAGCAGTAGTGGGCCCTGATTCAGCCCCTCCTGTTTGATGGGGGGGGGGAGAACTACCTCCTATCCTAAATAAAGAAGCTGGGGACATGAAACATATCCCACATAAATGTGGGGGGGGAGTAGGAGGAGTGCCCCCACCCAGCTGTAGTTTCGGCTGGGGAAATGGGTGGAAGTGCTGGGTGAATGGGTATGAGTGTTGTGTGAGTGAATGCAAGCACTTAAGTATTACTGAATAAGGATAACCGAATGAGTCCTGTGAAAATCACAGTTAAATACTCTCGATACACCTTTGGTATTAGGGTTTTGTGTTTCTTTTTTTTTTTTTTCTTCTCGTCCGTTGAGGAACTGGGACACCTATGTGGCCATGTGGCCACAAGCTGTAGGCCTTATTAGGCTTGAATGTTATTTCGAGACTATATTGTTTATGCTCCCGCTTCACGGTGTAATACTGGTATATTGCTACTGAATACAAGAAAATAATGTGTAAGCGTGTATGTTGATATGCTCTGTAATTTTTCTCTGTTCAATGGAAAAATCAATAAACATAAATTTAAAAAAAAAAAAGTAAGGTGGTGCAAGTGTAAAAAAAACAAAACAACCGTTGCACAACACTGCCACCTGGTGACAGTGCTGCGGTAATGCCACTTGCTGAATCTTCCAGACAACCTTCCTTCTGGCTGTGTCCCTACTCTGATTCTACCCCAAAAGTCTTTGCCTTTGATGCATGAAGAAAAAGGGAGAACAAACAAAAACAGCTCCCATTTCTCCAATAAGTAGAAAAGCCCAAATAAAAAACTAGGGCACAGTCCTTGTGTTCAAGGGAGTTCTGCAGTAAACAAAAGTGCAGCCGCACACAGGAGTCTTTCTTCTCCTACAAGTAAAACTTCAGATGTGGCAAGAACAGGGGCTTCAGATGCTTATCAAAAGTTTCAACATTATATTCAATGTTCTCTCCATCCTTCCGGCAGATAAGCACCCTGTCTGCATGGATGTGACGGCCCAGCATCCACTCCGCTTTGCAGTCCCTGAATTGTTTAGACACTGATGGTGAACAGGACAAGCACCGGCGGGCATGAGGCACTTCGAGGTTTTCCCAGACAAACTCGTCATACCATCGCTGCCGCAAGACCTCGACTTCAAAAAGTAAGTCCCGAGGCAAATAGGGGTATTCCCATCCATATTCACGGGCAACCCTCTGACAAAAGAGCTGCTGTAGTCGGGCCAAAGGTGGCATCATGGCCCGCTCACCTTCTCCAGGTGGGCCGATAGCTTATGGATGCTGAGGTACTTTAACTACCTCCTGAGGTTTGAGTCTTGGTGCCCGCAGTGATGCGCGCTGTGTTCCCGCTACCGAAACGGGTGATGCTGCGGGTGGTGGAAGGACAAGCAGAGGACTAGGCTTCCTCGTAAACTCCGGGGCTTCCGCCCGGGGCGTACAGTCTCCTGTGGACATAGGCGGATCCTGTGGTGCACGTAGCACAAGCAATGGCATTTTGTCCCAGCCCTTGCGGTGAAAGAGTTCATGAATTTCACCATCATCTCCACAGTCCGACAGCGATTCTAGGTCGGAGGTGTCATACATCTCTGCGGGTAGGTAGTTCCCAGTAGACACGGAACCACCCTCCCTGGCAGGTTCCACCGACTGTGGACTCCCGACACCTCCAACCATCACCACAGTCCCAGCCCCTGGCTCACCTGGACCTTTGGAAGAACAGGGATGTCCAGGACTCTCCCGACCGGATCCATCCAGGCCCGGCAAGCGGCGGGGTGAAGCTCGACCACGACCACAGGACACCTGTACCAGGCCGACTTTCCTCTTCGGAGGTGGGAGCAGGGAATCTGTGGCGACCGAAGCAGCATCCTCTGATTTTTCTTTCTCAGTCTCTGGTTGGGCAGTCACGTCGCCCTGGTCAGTGCGTACGGGGACCTCCGCAAAGGCCTGGATCTCTCCTTCTGGAGTAGCGGTACCTGTGAGGCAGTTGAGGCGAAGGGCCCGGGGCCTTACTGTGGATGTTTCCACCTCGAACAAGAACTCTTTGCATGCCTCGCAACGTCCGAATGGCTTCAGGTGGACCACCAGTCCCGAACATCCGGGACAGATCACGCCGAGGGCCTCCGTGTCACTGCAAGTGTACAGAGCCAACTGCCCTCGGGGTCTAAGTCTTATCCCCGTGTCTGTAAGGGGAGCAGCAAAAGCAGCCATCTTCGTGGGAACCGGAATCCACGGGGAACTTGAGGTCATCCCGACTATCTGCTGCTCCATCACGCACTGACCTCGCGCCGGAGTCTCCATGTGTATCTCGCCACATGGCCAGACTCCTCCCATAATCTGCACGTTTTTGCGGGCTTCCGAGCCCCGCCCACGAACTGCGCAGTTACGGGGTGCCTCGTGCAGCAAAAGCCCCCACATGTAGTACGTCACACGGCTGGACTTCTCCCTCTTCCGCATGGGCCTTTCCCATCTTAGGGTCATGTCCACGACTTCGAGCAGGGATGCACTTTGGCCAGTAACATGGCCGACCCACTCGGGCAGCGAAGTTCAAACACAGACATTCTCAGTTCCATAGTCAAAACACACACGATCCCGGACTTCCGAGCCCCCACGTGTAGCGGCCTCACTCCCTTCTCTCGTGAATTGGTTATCCGATAGCTCTTGTCTAGGGGTATCTTGTATGCAAGAGTGAGATGCGCCACAGCCCATGTCCTCCCCATTGCAGCGGGTGAGGTGAAGGCCAGTACCTGTTATTCTCCTCGGGCCTGTGTGTTTCTTTAAAAGCCAAGTCTGTTGTGCTGACACTTCCCTTCGCTCCCATTAACCAGAGTACCACACACCGATAAGGGTCCAACACTTGTTTATTATAGCACACGAATAAACAGTCCTTTGTCAGCTGACTGGTTGGGACCCATAAAACAGTTCAATACGGTGGGGTGAGCAGGTCGAGGCACAGTCCTAACAATCAAACTAAACCACTGTGGTTTCACCAGCGGTTGCTACAGCCATCGGCTTGAGAGAGAACTTGAATATTCAGAGTCTCTACCAACGACTCTAGAGAACATGAACTGGAGTACCTTCGCTGCGTTGCGGCCCCTGTCAGGGGGGAGATGTCCCTCCAAGGGAGTTACCAGAGGCCCCTCTGTCACCGGGTTGATGCTGCTCCGTGCTCTTCAGAAGGGTAACCTCCTCGGCCTCCTCGCCTCAGATACGGGCCACATCCACCTCAGGGTCCCTCGGACTCATCCACCCTTGCGGAGCCCAGTCGAAGTCACTAGGCCCCAGGCCTCCGGTGTAGTACCTCACCCCAGGCTTAAGGTGCCTGAGATGGACGCCAACACTGCTCCGACCAGGCCATGGGCACCTGGGCCGGAACTCCGAACCGCCAGCACCCAGGCCAAGGGTGCCTGGGCGTGGGATAGCCAAAAAGGCCTTGTGGCGAGGGCGTCTACCCCCTTTTATGCCCTCCCCCCAGCCGGCACAGCAGGTTCCCCACCCTGCTGTACCACTGCCAGAGCAGGACAAAAAGAGTGCAGCACTACGGCAGTAGTTCTACCTCGACTCGGGACAACATCGCCACCCACAGGTCAAGAAGAACAGCACACTACCAAAGTCCTCCACGACTTAAATGGTCTAAACCCTCTCATGATTAGTACATCCTGGATCATACTACCACCGCTACAAGTGGAACAAGGAACCAGTCAGCTGTATTGCAGTGTTCTTACACCAACAAGCTCTATAATGGTTTAGAAGGTCTGGTAAGCAAAACGATACATAAATAGCACACCCAATACAATGCCCAAAAAGCATGTACCTAAAAAAGACTGCTAATACATTTATATCAACTGGCAACAACAAAGAACCAAAGACTAGTTAGACAAGCATATGCATAGGTACATACACAAATTTAGCACACAATATTTTGCAGAAACAGTTAGCAATGGCTTAGTAAGGAAAGCAATGGTCAACCACACATCCTCCTAAATCAGCTGGAAGACTGTTATGATAACCCAAAGTTATCATGCCGTGTCTGCAGCTTCCCTGTTTGGTGGTTTGCAGCCAGCCGTGCCACTGATCCAAGAAATAGCCCCTGAGGAAGAACAAGTCTCAAAACACATTGGGATTCGGTCTCAATTGATTCTGGGTTGTTAATGGCTTCAAAATTACCCCGAGATGGGGGCAAATACAACCCATGATAAAGATATGCACACCATTGTTCTAAATATATATTTAGAGATGTAATATGGATCAAATCAGATGGCCTGATGGACATATTTTTAGCAACTTATGAATAAAAAATAAACTGTATATTTTATGTATATCTGTGTTGTTAATTTGGTACTGTATTAAGCCCCTGCCATCCACGCAACCAATTGATGGTTTATTTTTTTATCTGAATGTCTTTGCTTGGGGCTGGCTACAGAAGGAATTTCAGAGTGCATTTTTGCGTTAAAGTCTTTGATTTTGCATGCATTTATGTAAAATAAAAATAAATAAAAATATGCATGCATACTATGCTTTGTGCACACAGCATGCCTACAGTAAATGCCAGAAAGAAGACAAAGGCAATTAACAACAGCAGAAGAGTGTTCCTAGAGAGTAACTGTCAACCTTTAATACAGCTAGACAAAACAGTTGCCAGGAGCCATGGTAAGCAGGGGTATCCTACATAACCTACCAAACGAATCACATTAATATAAAATTAAAGTGTTTGTTACCCCAACATTTCATATTCCTGATATGTGCCTGTTGTACCATGTACTTGTGTTAAAAGCTATACTGTTCTTTGCGTTGCTTCCTTTGTGTGAAATATCTGGTGATCCTGCCAGTCCCCCTGCTTTCCTAATGGAAACTTACCATGCTATGTACATCCCAGGTTGGTCAGTTTTATGGCTGTGTTGGATGCACAGCCTGCCTATCCTCCAATGATCAGACTTGCTGTCACAACCTACCTGCAGTTTCCACCCCCACCCCTAAGTCTCTTATGCAGCTGAGAACAGAGGTTACCTGAACACATAAAAAAAGAAAAGAATGTATAATGTTTTTTATTTAAATACACACATGTTTTGCCTTGCGCTTCTATTTTAAACGGTATTATGTACTCCTGACCCTTACACTCTGCATTACACCCTAAAACCTGTACTCTGTGCCTTTAGACTACACTCTATAAACTATATTGTTCATTTTTGATCAAGGTGTTTTATTTATCAACAGTTGCTGGTTGCTAGCAGTCACTGACTATTTTAATGAAGTTCTTCTTTACGATAGAGTGTCAGCTCTATTTTCTGTGCGCACAAAAATATATGTAATTGAAGTGTTTCATTTTGCAAAAATAATTAAAGCATATTTTATGGGTACAAAAAGAATCAGGTTTTCCCCTTTAAGTCTCCCTCCCTACTATTAACACAATTTGGCCACACCCAGTGTTTGTTGCTACACACTGCTCGTGCTGCATTATTGCTTTCCTGAATGTAATAGTGACTACATCTGTTTGCAGTTATACTGCTGGCCTCTGATTAAGGTTATAAAAATGCATACATAAAAAGACTAAACAAAGAGCACAATATAATATTTACATTTCAGATTTTTGAAGGTGACTACCAGTCGAATGTGACATTGGACAAGGGGGAACTGTAGTGAAGTAAAATATGTCCAGCTTTAATAGAAATGTTTGCTTAATATTTTTTTACTCTAAACCTGAAGAAACCAAACAGAGAAAGCATTCTTCAAATGATTATATTCCTTCAGGTAGCTACAAGGCCAGAGCCCTATGGAGTTTGATGTATTAGGAATGAAATTTCTGTGTGCTCAGGGATTTGGTCCATATTGAGGTAGAACACGTTACTCTTTTTCAAATATTTGACTGTGTTCCATAACTAAACATACAGTGCCCTTCATATTTATTGCATAGGTTTAGTGCTTTACCCCTTTAATAATTGAATCAGACTTGTGTTAAAAAGGCAGTTTATTGAGAATACAACAGACTGGTTTTCAGTATGTTGCCACAGCAGGCGGTATAGAGAATATCAGCACATAATATCACAGAGTGTGAAAGAACGAGGAACCATATATATACTGTATATACATATACATCTGTATTACGGACATATTTGCAGTCACATAGAAATGGTGTGTACAATATAATATTTATGAAAAGTTTTACAAGGGAGCATAATAAAGCAAAGAAATAAAAAATAACCAAGTCTACCTCTGCAACAGAGTGGTTCCAAATTCCGCTCTCTTCATATATCCGGATAGCCTAACTAGAATGAGTCTATCACTATAAGTAGCGATAATGGCAGATGGAGCTGAGGTAGCAAGGTGAACATGGCTTCCACTTTTGTGACTTTTTTTTACTTCTGTCCTGTTAAGTATATATGTGTATATTTTAATGGCCAGGAAAAATATCATTTACCAGGTCCTTCTCCTAACAAACTAGAGGCCTTCTCCCTCCCAATCCCAGACACTGAAAAAATATACCTTTCATTTGAAGATAATTAAAAAAATATTTATTATCTAGGATATATTGTGCTGAAAAAGAAGAAGGATATTTGTGTTGTTTTCACTGCACTCTAAGATATACCATCAGGTAGATGGTTAGGCCTTAGTAGTGGGTTCAAGGTCTCCAACTTTCATTATCAACCTGTTGCTGACCTTTCACAATGACAAGAGGCATACTGACATGCTTGGGAATCATGGTTTACACATAAGTTAATCTCCTTCATTGTGTAACCAAATTATGACTTTTAAATAGCAAGGCCTCCTTAAACAAAAAGATCTGTTCATATCTATAGAAAAACTATTTACATAATAAAAGAGTTCTCCTTCTTCCAATATAATAAAAATTTGATGTGTCTGTGAGTTAATTTCCTTCCTTCGCGTTTAATTATGACAACTTTTCTTCCATAAAAGGATGTTTAAGATAAATCCCAAATTACAATTCATCTCCTTCAATAAAAAGCATAAACCTTGTAAGGACATACTCAACTAAACATCCTAGCACATTGACTTCTATGGTAAAAATGAAATGTCACCATCCCTGATACTTGAAACACAAGGTTAACTTATTTCTTTTTTTCATTTATATAGGCACTGATTATGTATTCAAGTTTTCTTTTTACCACTAGAAAAATGCCCATTTCAGGTACATCACAACCCTGTCTTAACCTTATATCCCCCAAACAAACGAAAGTACCCTGTAAAGGTAAACAAAATGTAGTTAACTTTTTAAAGAAATATTAATACATTGACTGTATTTATGTTCCCATAGTAATATAGACCCCAGTTAGAACCTAAGTTTGGGAAATGTAGCAATTTTTCACTGAATGTAGACAAGATGTGATCCAAATGGCAGAAAAACTAAATTAAAAGTACATGCTTACTTTAATGGAAGCATATGTCAGTGGTAACTCACATGATTATTATCTGATCATTATAAGTGAGCACGACAATGATCAATGTATGTCTTCAGGTTTTTTTTAGGGTACACAACAGCTTTCAGAACAAATAATGTGAGCAGATATTTTGGCTAGCATGTCTGTAAATCCAGTGGATGGCCTAGTGTTACAGGTAAAGCACAATATGGGAGACACCTCTATTATACACTCAGTCTAGCTATAGAGATGCAGATGTCTCACTTGAGGTCAGATATCTGTCCATTCTCTCTTATATCACTGGACTGATAGAATCTGCCATGACCTTCACTTCAAAGCAGGACATGCGCAGTGGAAATCGGATAAACTTTTCTCTGTAAAAAATGAAATTGGGGCTAAAATGCATTGATTAGATTTAAACATAATGTATTTGGTAAAAAGTGATTCTGACTAATTCAAATGTACATTATTTCCTTCTAGTTAACCTCCCAAGGGCCCCATATTCACCAGATTTTTGCAAATAATGCTAGAATCATCACACTCTTCTTTTACATATTTCCCAGAAAATAAACCAGTCATTATTATATGATATGGGATTTTTTTTTTTTAGAAAACAGAGAAAATTATTTTGGGGACAAACCTTTACAAAGAAATCGATTTCATAATTTTAAGCTATCTTTTTCAAAAGCTTGCTTTATTCTGATCTCCCGAAGTTTTTCAGTTGCAGCAAGGTGCTTTAATAAATTGGCACTGACTCTGTTCTCTGCAATCTAAGAATGTAAGAGAAAAAAAGCCTGCCTTAAAGAGCAGATATACATTTGAAGAAAAAAAAATAGGATAAGGCAACCCTGAGGTGCCTTGCTTAATTTGGCCCCTGCAACATGACGGCTACACTGTGCAGTGGATAAGTGGTGTTTGCAGCTCTTCCTCTATCAGTGGTTTCAGACTTTGTGTTGATGTTGTTGAGAAGTGGTTAGGTCTATCTCCCATTGGTTTAAAGATCACAAGATACATATTTGTAGCTTAGAAGGCAGCCAAGGGCTAATACCTGTTGAATTTCTTTTTACTAAATATACAGATACATTTTATTGGATTTAAAAGGAAACGCTGAATAAACTCTAATAAACTTGGCCATGATTCATCCGGATATTGAATGACATTTGCTGTAAAAATACACTATTTTCACGACAAACTCAGTGGTAAATCCCAGAGCAACCATATATACCGGTAACTATTTTTCAGCTAAACATACAGTATGAAATGTTATATCTGAGTATTTTCTGGGGGTTACAGTACATCATTACTCTTTGCACTGTTGTGTAAATCCCTTGTTTTATATGCAGCAGCATTAAAAAAAATGGCATGATACTTTTTACTAAGTAAATTTGGGCACAAGCCCTAATGTGCCATAGCATCAAACATGTAAAAAAAAAAAGGTCCATTACCTAGCATGTCTCTAAAATGATAATAATCACATTGTATGAGGCTTTTAAATAATTCATCTATTGCAAACCCAGGTAAGCACAAATGATTTTGAATTGTGTTTTGTAACACTAAGAGGATTATAGAGCCTCTGTGTTATTTATCATGTAATCCTGTGCTAAAGATTCAGCACAAAGTGGTTTTAACACTCATCTAGACAATGACACATTGCATACAGTTACAATCAGTGATGTCTTAACATGGTCTCCAATTTTATTTTTAATAATGATCCTGAAGGAACAAGGGAATGCGAGATGCAATCTGAAATGTCTGGTGATCGTTAGAGTGTTGACTTAGATGCTAAGCATCAGATGTGGCCTTTCAGTTTACTGCTGCATGAAAGTTCAACTGAATATGTGGGGAAAGTGCAGTGTGAAAATTGCACACTAGACCAGTGAAACGTTCACACTATTAGAAAATAAAGAAATCTTAATACCACCCTTCATCTTCTGTTTATAATGTATTAACTTATTTATACAAATGACATAGGTATACCTAAAACCAGTTACTCCACAGATCATTAATTTACATTTGCATAGAAAGAGAAGAAAAATACAGAACACAGACACTATCTGAAAACATGTCTTCATCTTTGGGTATTCAGTGTCTTATGCCTTTAATAGAATGCGCTGAATGCGTGTCAGTCCCACGTAACCTTTCAATAATAGAATCTTTGATTGGCTCCATTCTGAAGGGACTCTGTGCCAAGGACAGATGTTCTCATGGATGGTTTGTTCACATTGCCTGCATAGAAAAGAATAATAATAATCAATGCTTATAATATGAACTGGCCAGATAGTATTCAGTGCATGCTGTCACACAAGGATTCTATTGTATCTCTCATCTGTTTTAACAAAAATGGGAATTGAACAGTATTTTGCATTTACATGCATTCTCATCATCTGCTTACTGCAGAAAGATGTTGGATTCGAAAGGGAAACTCCAGCTTGGTTAAAGTTGACATAATCAATATACCGTAAGTGCTATGAAACACTTTCATAAATTACAGGAAGATTATAGTTTATTATGTCTTTTTAAATACAGTGTACATTCAAAAAATAACAATATCACCTAGTGTAAATCAATGGGGTTAATTTACTAAAAGCAAATAGACTGTGCACTTTGCAAGTGAAGTTGCACTCAATTTCCCCAGAGCTTAGTGAATGTGGTGACACTTCACTTTGTAAAGAATACTCAATCAGGTGCAATGAAAATAAAAAACAGCATGTTTGCTTGCATATGATTGGATGATGGAAATGAGCAGAACTTACCACATTCACTAAGCTCTGGGAAAAATGAGTGCAACTGCACTTGCAAAGTGCATAGTCTATTTGCCATTAGTAAATCAACCCCAATGTGTGTCATCATCACTTTTTTTATCGCTGTATAATAAATAATTATATATGTACACGAGGGCAGTCAAACTTAGTCATCACTCATATGTGCTGAGTGAAATGGCTCTTGTAACCATGGTAGCAGTACTCTGTTTTATGATGAAATTGGAAAACAAAATCTTTATTATTTGTATAATTAATGCTAACCTATCAAGCTACACTTGCCAGAAGCAACCATACTACCAGCTAGGGGGAAGTTTTGCTAAGTGGCAGGGGAGGTCTAGTTTTAAAGTGTGCATTGGTGCTGGATGTGAAGATGCTGTGTTGACCCAGCCATCAGCCGCTTCTGGTCTCTGCCACCCACAGGTAGTGCTTACATAATAATTTCAAGCTGATTGGATGAATTACAAAGGGTGGTGACAGGAACGGGCGTAAGAAAAAAGCAGAGGTGACTAGTCCTTTTCACAGGAAGCTTTCTACCAAAGATTAGGTCACTATTTCTGAGCATTCTGGACCATTCTGTACAAAAAAAAATTTAAACTTGGATGTGTGACAGATAAGCATCAGACTGCTTAACTTATTTTTTTCTGAGAGACCAATTGTCAACGATTGTTTAATGCATTGGATAAGTGTCTTTATTTCAGCTTATTTAAATATAATGTGGAAACTGTTAAATGGCATGGGGCCTTTCACTAACTTGGACTTTAGTGTAGGCCTTGTACACAGACTAGGTCTGGGTTCCATTTTCCGTCCCAGGCAAGCAGGATGCCATATGAAGATAACTACAAGATGCATGCTTTCTGCCAGTGCTGTTGGTTACACAGTTTGTAGGATCAGACAGGCTACATTGAAAGCAATTAGTGCACTGCTGAAATACTACTTCTGTATTAATCGTATTTAAGAACCAGCTCACATTGCTTCTGGGTTGGACTTTAGCTACTGACCACACAATTCTTTGCTGTACAACCTCTATGGCTTGGACTACAAAAGGTGGAGTGACAGCAATATCCAGCCTGCACATTCACAAAACGAAAGAAAGGTGTCCTAAGAGATTTTAGAAGCAGGATATTTTAATAATGCAGTGATTAGATGAAAAACAGAAGCCTTCGGCATCTAGGTTGTTTTTCCACCATATGTTCCACTGTCTGATTTTTAGCTTTGCCTAAAGTGTACTTATTAACAACGCAGAAAATTATTAGCGTATTAGCAAAAGGTTAGGTTTATGAGCATGCAGCATATTATCAATGGTCCACTGTGGAATCTTCCAAAGAGGTATCACCATCTGCACAATTTAACACTGAAAGCGACATAATGAGGTGTCTAGGTAAAATAATTTGTGTTAATGTAAGGGGTATATTTAGGGGTTTGGTTAGTGTTAGGATCACCATGTTGCTGTAGGAACAGCAAGTGAACACTGTTGTGTTCTGGACTGAGAGGTTGTGTTCTAATAGGCTTAGAGCTAGTGTAGCCTTAGTTGGGATGCTTTGTAGCCAGGAGGCTGCAGTTTATTGTTGGCTAATGCATGATGTTGAAATCCCTGTGTGGGAAATTTGAGTGTAAGACAAGTTTTAATAAAACTGGGCAAAGAAAGCCCTTAAAATGAAAGCTGGTTAGTGGACTGCATCCTTAAAAGTTCTACCCTTGAATCCTCAGAATATATATGATGCCACCATGAAACCGTTGTGAATATCTTATTGTATGAAACATTGCAAACCTATTCTAAGTTCTAAGTAAAATCTGTACTTTAAAAAAAACTTGTTGTCTAGCATAAGATTTTTTTTTTATACTTGGTAAATAGAAAATGAATCATACCTGCTCTCTTCTAGAAGAGCTCGCTGCAAATAGTAAAAGAAAGAAAAAACATTAATACTCAGATAAAATAAATCATAAAGATCAAGCATGTTGGAAGTAACTGGTTGGGCAGCATTATAAACAAGAATATGACTAAGTCTGCAATTTATTTCTCTTTTTGCTAATTAAACTACCCGTGTGTAATTTTTCCATTACAGACTTGGCTTCTACATGTGAGGTCTCAAAATTCTGCACAACAATCCTCCTAACAATGCAAGTGATTATAGATAAGGAAAAAAATTATATTGTGCTTGATGATGGCAGATTTGATATTTGCTCAAGACCAATCCCTATACTGAGGCAGGCAAGGAAATCCACTTAATCCCGCGCACAGCACCAACAGCAGAGCCTAACCTTTCCGATAAATAAATAGTTAGGGCTTGCAAATCTGTGCCAGCAGTACCTACATGGGCAGTGGAATTTAATATGAATAATATTAAGACCAACATTTTCACATGTTCCTGGCACTATCACAAGAAGCTAAATGAAAGTAACCTTATTTAAAATATATAGTGAATATTAGCAGAAATAATCCTCAAAAAGGAAACAGTGTACAGAAGAATCCAACCATTATCTCAAGAAATGTGAAATCTACATATCAGAGCTTGTCTGCATGTTTTCTGATTTATGTTTATTTTTGTACACTTGCAACAAAACTATATATTTATCTGTTCTGGAGGAGCCCTTTAAAAAAAAGGTTGTTGAGTACTAGAGAGAGTGAAACACCGCTCCAGATGAGTCTCCAATGTTCCCACTGCCACTGCACACTGATGGGTGCTAGCCCTGTACGTCATAGGAATCCCAATGGAGCCATGATTGAGTGCCAAGAATGGCGTGAAACGTGGTAGCTTTATGTTATACCCCCCACATCTGTGCATTGTGGATTGTACTTGTGAATTTTCTGCACTAATAAAGGTGATTTTATGGAAGTGTAGCCAGCCAGACGTGCAGCCAGCCAGACGTTTTCACATTGTTGTTGAGTACTAGTTGGCCATATCTGACATGGCACACCCCCTGTTATATAATAATATGGAACATGACAATAGTTAGGCACATCTGATCTATGTATTATGCGCCTAATGTTGAGATAACTAATCATGTAAAGGTGCATAGTATCTCCATTAGCTTGACATGCCATCTTTTAGAATGTTAAACACATGAACAATAGCCGTCCCCACATGGAGAAAACATTGATTTTTGCTAGTGGCTGTGGCAGCCGCTAGCAAAACTTGCAAGTTAAACCGGCAAGCTGGTTGTACCCGAGTTAATCGATCGATCAACTTGGTACATTCAGCCTGTCTGCACACGGTTCAAATCTTAGCCGGTTCCTGCTGAACCGGCCGAGATTCGAACAGTGTATGGCCGGCCTTACTTTGCAAGTCATTTACTTTAAGTCTTCCAGTTATTCCTTTATTGTGTCAGAATGTGTGTGTTTCACCAAGTTCTATGCACTGTTTGACAGAGTAGAAATAAATAAAGTTGCATTCTTAAGCTGGAGACCTGTTGTAAAAGGAAAATAGCTTTCCACACATGTAGCAAAAAACTTGGCACACATGTAGCCCCACTCTTCCTCTACAAGTGTGCAAAGTTTGTTGTCCGGGGGACCTACGGCCGGGGAGCACCGATTTTTCAAATCTGGGCACCCCTTCCATAGACTCGCATGTTAAACGGTCATTTCTCCTGTGACTTTGGGGGACCCGGTACCAGCCGGCCGTAGGTCCCCTGGACCAGAAACTTGGCACACATATTGTCCCCTTTCATAGACTCCCATGTTAAATGTCAGTCTAGTCATGGACACAGTGAGGCATGGGCACAGTGAGGCATGCACATGGACACAGTGAGGCACAGTGAAGCATGCAGATGGACACCCTAGGCTTATACTCGAGTCAATACGTTTTCCCAGTTTTTTGTGGTAAAATTAGGTGCCTCGGCTTATATTCGGGTCGGCTTATACTCGAGTATATATGGTACATATACTGTTCTTTCTGCCTGAAAACTTGAGAATGTCCATGGCAACCAAAAAGTGTCCCTTTACGTCAAAAGCGTTTTGAGACCAGCTAGAAAACAGCGATAGTAAATTAGAACACTTGCAGAAATGAGCGATAGTGAATCGTGGGGAAATTAATTTGATTATTATTATTATATTATTCTTTTTATAATTATTTATAGTTATTTATTATATTATGATTTTGTGTTTCAAACTTTATCATACCCGGGATGTCTACTAGACTTTTGTTTGGACAGATTTAAGTGTGTTATTACTAAGAATTATAGGGCCTAAAATATAAAACGCCAAATTTCTATGCAGAACAATGTACCACTTTGAGACGCAAAAATCTGACATAATCACAACGCCAGGGTGGTTAATGTTTAAACTATAAAAGTAATCCACTCACAATTAAAATCTTTGCACAGCAACCATCTAGGCAGAATCTCACTGGCGATAGTCAGCAGAGAAGGAATCTTGGACCCAGCACTGGAGAGCACTGCTGTTTATGGAAACCACTAGGCACCACCAGTGACATTCTGCCTAGATGCTTCTTCATGGATTTTAAATGTGAGTGCATTATCATGCCAATCAACTATTTTTGTTTTTATCTCTATAGAGTTCCTCTCTGTAGTACTCTCTGCAAGGCAGGACTGGTTGGCTCATTCTTTCCTTCTATGGCCTTGACATACTTCTGTATGCAGCTGATTTCCAAGTGTTGTGGTTAACAATGTGCATAAAAGTGGCAGTTGAATATATTTTTTTGAAACGGGTAAGCCCCCTGTGGTGATTTCTAATGCTTTCAAGAGTGGGCCTGTAAGGTCTGGACTTCAAAAGAATGTTCATTTGTGACACTAGGTATTACTAAAAATAGGATTTTTATAACAGCTTACCTGTAAAATCCTTTTCTTGGAGTACATCACGGGACACAGAGCGACATAGTCATTACTAATGGGTTATATAGATACCGTCAGGTGCTGGCACTGGCAACTTCCAAAACCGGAAGTACCCTCCCCTATATAAGCCCCTCCCATCCGGGAGCACCTCAGTTTTGTAGCAAAGCAATAAGTGTCCCCAAAAGAGGGGTGGGAGCTCTGTGTCCCGTGATGTACTCCAAGAAAAGGATTTTACAGGTAAGCTGTTATAAAAATCCTATTTTCTTTTTCGTACATCACGGGACACAGAGCGACATAGTCATTACTAATGGGATGTCCTAAAGCAATGCCAAATGAGGGGGGGGATACACCATATATAAGCTGAGCGCTATCAGACATGAGGATCTTTTGCGGCCTGCAACACACTGCGCCCAAAGGCGACATCCTCCTGACTTCTAACGTCCACCTGGTAGAACCTAGTAAACGTGTGTACTGAAGACCATGTTGCGGCCTTACAGATTTGAGCCAGGGAGGCCTGGTGATGCACTGCCCATGAAGTTCCAACTGCTCTCGTGGAGTGCGCCCTAACTTTGAATGGAGGCGGTCTATTTCTCAAGCCATAGGCTTGTATTATGACCTGTCGAATCCACTTGGCTAAAGTAGATTTTGACGCTGCCTGACCCCTTCTGGGGCCTTCCGGCAGAATAAACAAAGTATCCGTTCTGCGAATCTGAGCAGTGGCTTTTAGATAAGCTTTAACTGCTCTTACTACATCCAAAGAATGCAATAACTTTTCCTCTACCGAAGTAGGTTTGGGGAAAAAAGAAGGAAGAACCACATCTTGGTTCAAATGAAACCTCGATACCACCTTAGGAAGAAAGGCTGGATGAGGACGTAACACTACTCTGTCCTTATGGATAACCAGATATGGCTCCTTACAGGACATAGCTGCTAATTCCGATACTCTTTTAGCCGAACAAATGGCTACTGGAAAAATCAATTTCCTGGTGAGAAGCACCAAGGAAATATGCTGTAATGGTTCAAATGGTTGTTTCTGTAGAACCGACAGAACCAAGTTTAGATCCCATGGACATATGGGAATATTAACCGGAGGACTAATACGCATCACTCCTTGTATAAAGGCTTTGACTAGTGAATGCGAAGCCAAGGGCCTTTGAAAAAATATTGACAAGGCCGAAATCTGACCCTTGATAGTACTCAAGGCAAGCTTCCTATCTACAGCCCATTGTAGGAAGTCCAGAATCCTACCTATTACGTACTTACGTGGATGCCATTTCTTGGCTTCACACCAGGCGACGTACGCCTTCCAGATTCTATAGTAGATCTGCCTGGATACCGGCTTCCTGGCATTGATCATGGTAGATACCACAGAATTAGAGAGCCCTCTCTTTTTTAGAATGTGGGCTTCAATAGCCAGGCCGTCAAACCTAGGGCTGGTAAGGAAGGGTGGTATATCGGTCCTTGCGAAAGCAGGTCCGGACGATGTGGGAGAGTCCAAGGACTCCCCACTGACATTTTACAATCTCCACGTACCACGCTCTTCGGGGCCACGCTGGAGCCACCAGAATCACTGGTTTCTTTTCTACCCTGATTCTGCGGAGTAATCGAGGTAACCATTGTGGCGGTGTGAATGCATATATCAGCTTGAACTGATCCCAAGGGAACACTAGGGCATCCGAGCCGCAAGCTAGGGGATCCCTTGTCCGAGAGACAAACCTGTCCCCCTTTGCGTTGAATCTGGATGCTAGAAGATCTACATCCGATGTTCCCCACCGCTGACATATTGTCCAGAAAACCTCGGGGTGAAGGGACCCTTCCTCTGGGCCTAATTGCTGGCGACTTAGAAAGTCCGCCTTCCAATTCTCCACTCCTGGAATGAATACCGCAGATATGGCTGGGACATATTTTTTCTGCCCATTTCAGGATGTAATTTACTTCCCTCTGGGCTGCACGACTCCTGGTGCCCCCCTGATGATTGATATATGCCACTGCTGTGGCATTGTCTGATTGAATTCTGACAGGGGACCCTTGGAGTTTGGATGTCCATGCTACTAGGGCATACCGGGCTGCTCGTATCTCTAAGAGATTGATGGGCAGGGCCTTTTCTGCATCCGACCATCTGCCCTGGAGAGACTATTGCTCCAGTACTGCTCCCCAGCCTATAAGGCTGGCATCTGTAGTGACCACCTCCCAAGAAATCGGACTGAAGGATTTCCTTTTTTCCAGATTCTGGGAAACCAACCACCAACGGAGGCTCTTGCGAACGGAAGGGGACAAGGACATTGTAAGTCTAGGCCTGAATTTTTTTGTTCCAGGCTGACAGTATGGCCCCTTGCAAATTCCTTGAATGGAATTGACCGTAGGGTACTGCTTCGAATGATGCCACCATTTTTCCCAGCAGCCTCATATACAGGCGTATGGACGGCTGTCTTTTTTGTACCCACTAAGTGGATCAAATCTTTCAAAGACAACACCTTTCCTCGAGGCAAGAATATTTTTCTCTGGCCTGAATCCAACCTTAGCCCCAAGTATTCCAGACTTTTGACTGGTTTTTAGGGCTGACTTGTCTCGGTTGATAATCCAACCGTGAGATTCCAGATACTTGATTGTCTTGTGAACGACCACGTCTAGTTTTTTCACTGAGTGGTCTATCAGCAACAAGTCATCCAGATATGCCATTATCATTACACCTTGTGTTCTTAGATTGGCCAATAAAGGGCCAGAATTTTTGTAAACACTCGTGGTGCTGTGGCCAAACCGAAGGGTAAGGCTCTGAACTGAAAATGGCGCCCTTCTACTGCAAAGCGTAGAAATTTTTGGTGGACTGGAAAGATGGGAATGTGCAAATAAGCATCTTTGATGTCGATCGTGGCTAACCAATCCTCCCCTTGTAGGGCAGTGGCCACCGATCGGATCGACTCCATCGGAAAGACCTGATATACAGGAATTTGTATGGCCCTTTTAGAATTAATATGGGCCTCCCGTCCGCGTTTGCTTCGGGACTGTAAAGAGGTTTGAGTAAAACCCGAACCCTCATTCTTCCAGGGGAACCTCCATAATTACTCCTTGGAGCAATAGTTGTTCTAGTGCCAACAGGAGGGACTCTCTCTTCCGGGGATCCCTTGGCACGTTTGACCTCAAAAATGGGAAGGAGGAGAGTCTTTTAACTCCAAACTGTATCCCAAACCTACTGCGGAGAGCACCTATCTGTCTTGATCGTGTCCCGCCAGGTCTCTTGCGAACAACTGGAGTCCTCCCCCCACCCGACTGAGTGGGGGCTTCAATGAATTTAACTTTGGGGGAGGTTTTGTACCTCCCCTGACCCAGGGTTTCTCATTACCCTGCTACTGTCCCTGTTTTTTACCCCCGGGATTTGACCGAGGAGGCCGTCGGAACTGTTACACAGCCGATGCCCCAGGGACTGGAGAAGCAGGCCTCTTAAAGAGGGACCTCTAACTCTGCTTTTAACCGGCAAGAGCGTATTTTTACCGCTGGAAATTTTCTGGATATATTTGTCCAGGTTTTCCCTGAATAAGCGTTCACCATGAAATGGGACGCTAACCAGCCATTCTTTACAGGGAGCTTCAGCAGACCAGTTTTTGAGCCATAGGAGCCTACGCGTATGTACTATAGACAGCGTAAGGCGGGAGGCCTGATGGACTGAATCCTCTATGGCGTCAACCGCAAAGCCTAAGGCTCTAGGTAGATCAGCTAGGGCAAAGCCTGCTGATCTGTCAAGTCCCTCAAGACCTGTTTCAACTGATCCTTCACTGCTTAGCAGACCCCAATAGCTGCTACTGCTGGTTGTATCACCAAGCAGATTTTCATAAGGACTCCAATCTTTTCTTTATTGGGTTCTTGAACATTTGGACATTATCCACTGGACATGTCAGTGATTTATACATACAAGAGATGGCTGCGTCCACTGTAGGGACCTTCCATTTTTTTTTTTTTTTTTGATGAACTTATCCTCCATGGGATAGACCACCGGAAATCTCTTGGGGGAATAAATATTTTCTCAGGACGTTCCCAATCCTGGAAAATGAGCCCTTTCAGTAAAGGGTGAAGTGAAAAAGAACAAACAGTCTGGGGGCTTCTAGCGACCCCAACGAGGATACAGTAGTGGTTGGTGGTTCCGCAAGGTGCATTTTTAAATGCTGATCGGACCATGTTAGTCAGAGACTGAACCCATAATCTTTCAGCTTGAGATGCTGAGAAAAGGTTCCCCCACTGTTGATTCCTCTATAACAGAATCAACCTCATCCTGATCCCCTTCAGGCAGGTCGATCCCTGTATGGGACTGTTGCTCTGCTAACAGGCACTCTGAAGGAGGAGACGGAGATCGGGCGTGCTTTCCCTGACAGGGAGGCAGCGATAAATGTTGACAATCTCTCTCTAATCCTCCCAGAGCTGAGGAAAAAAACCTCCTCTGTTACATACACAGGAGCAGGTGACTGAGGACAGCCGCAGTACCAAGTACCCCTGCGGGGTCTCTACGGTCACTTACCTCTGAACTTCAGGGGAGACTGGTGCAGCAGAAGTATGCCCAAGATCCTCAGAGCCCGATGAGACCCCCTTCGCTTCCTGGAAGATTCAGTTCCGGAGCTTCTGGACGGCATATTCCTAAGCCTAAAGCTGAGGTATTCCAGCCGTAATACACCACTTTTACTGAGAATAGTCTAGCACAATTGCTGCTATATCACAGTTGGTGTCTACTAATGTGCCTTTCTAGGGGATGCCTGTATCAACTGCTTGCTGTATGCCTTTAAATGTTGCCAGCTCTGTCTCTGTACTTCATAGCCAGCTCACTACAATATTGTGGTTTTTTTAAAACTGCTGGGACGCCCGCACATGCGCAGAAGCGCTGCGGCGCGCACAGAGCGTCATCCCCCAGGCTCCGCCCCCTTTCCCGGCTCACCTCTATATATAGAGGCGCGTGCACGCGCACGCGCGCGGGCACGTGCGCCTTCGGCGCTAATTTCAAATATGGTAACAAGGGACAGGAGCCAGGGCCCCTCTTTGCCGCAGGCCGGGGGATGGACAAACACTGCAACATGGCAGAGGAAGCAGTTTCCTATAAGAGAACTCACCATCTGCCTGGACTTTGCTCTGCTGAGAAGAAGCTAGTCCACATGACAAGAAAACATTCCACAGCGGCCACTAGTGGACAAACACAGGTACCGCAGTCTAATATATTAAATATATATAAAAACATTTTTTTTTTTTTTTTTCTTGACCACCATTAAAAATTATTACATTTTTTTAGTAGTTACAGGCATGCACAGAATTTTGCGGGAATACCATTAGGTAACAGACAGAAAGACAAATTAGGCTTGGGGGTCCCCCAATAGAACCAAGTTCCTGGGGGCCCCCACTTACCTGTTCCCCGCCGCAGGACTTTGTTTGGTCCACAAAAGCCCAAACTTCACCTATCACGGCAGGCATTGTAATCAAACCTTCAGGGACCGGGTTCCCAAGGATTCCACTCCCCTGGACCTGTATAGCACCCTGCACAGAAAACATCTTGGTCGTGGGTATGACCAGAGCTCTGGATCCCAGGGTCCAGCTCTCCTAAGAGAAGCATTACAGGCAAAACCTTGCTCTTCTCTGCAAGGCCCGGGTACCGACCGTTTAGCTATGAAGCTTTTTTGGTCGGATCCGGAATAGCTTACTGAGGCCCAAAAGAACCTGTACGCAAGCTCAGTGAAAAACACATGTTTCTTCTTGGCCAACACCTTAGACACTGGCAAAAAACTGAGGTGCTCCCAGATGGGAGGGGCTTATATAGGGGAGGGTACTTCCGGTTTTGGAAGTTGCCAGTGCCAGCACCTGACGGTATCTATATAACCCATTAGTAATGACTATGTCGCTCTGTGTCCCGTGATGTACGAAAAAGAAAGAAGGCTTTATACTGGATAAGCAGTATTCAGTCTGCAATTCATTCTTTGGTCCCCACTACTTGTCTGTCATATGAGACTTCAATGAAAAACTCATACAAGTCTATCAAAAAATATTTTAGATAAGGAATGCTGTCAAAAGAAAACAAACAATATTTTTTGGAGTCAACCTGTGGCATTATATCAGCTTTAGCACCTTCCCGCCCCGCCTATAGCAGGAAGACAGCCGGGTTGGGATGTCAAATAACGTCCCCTCAGAAGGCACGGGGCCTCGCAGTGGCACGATCTGTCACTGGCTGTATCTACGAGACACAGCCGATGACTGATCGCTATACTGGACCGCTGACAGTGTCATGTGATCTCTGTGACCAATCGCAGCAGATCACATGACAATTGTAAACAATGGATGGCTTCCTTTCATGCAAACCATTGTATACAATTGTGTTGCTAGCTGTGATTGGTCGCAGTGAACAGATGGTACAGACAGGGCCAATCGATCTGTGTCATGTGATTCGCTTTGGCCAATTACAGCTAATCCCAACAAAAGACACAGAATTCATCAGTTTCATTCAGTAAACCAATTTTACCAATGAAATGCATTAGTATTAGCAATCACAATGTGTAAAAAAAGAAAAAATCCTGATCACTTCCCCAGAGTAGTACAGTGTTGCTATGGCAACACTGTATTGCTCTTGTCACAGTGTGTTAAAACAAATTGTATTTTTTTTTTTTGCATAGTCAGTGTCTCTGATCACTGCCACACTAGTTATATAATAATGCTGTACTGCAGTAAGTATGGTGGGATTTTAATGGCACAAGTCCATATATAGTTAAAATATAAAGTTTATTACAATTTTTTTTTTTTTAAAAGATAACAAACATTCACGTTACAAAATCATGTTCATTAATAAATAGACCTTTTTACACAATCAACCCAGTTAAGGTATACAAACTTATATTCAGTGATATGTCTGAGCAGTATCTTATACACTATATACAATATAAGATACATACTGCTCAGACATATCACTGAATATAAATTTGTATGCCTTAACTGGATATTCATGAACACGATTTTATAATGTGAATGTTTGTTATCTTTTAAAAAAATATTTTTTTTCAAATACACTTTATATTTTATCATATATGGACTTGTGCCGTGAAAATCACCCTATACTTAATTAAAATTTTTTAGCTGTACTGCCCTGATGACAGTATGTAAAATCCCTGTTCTGTGAGGAGAGGCAGATCGTGAGTTTCTACTAGCTAGGAACAACGATCTGTCATTTCCTCCAGTCACTCCCATCCCCCTACAGTTAGAACACACATGAGGGAACACAGTTAACCCCTTGATCGCCCCCTAGTGTTAACCCCTTCCCTGCCAGTGACATTTACACAGTAATCAGTGCATTTTTATAGCACTGATCGCTGTATAATTGTCAATTGTCCCAAAAATGTGTCAAAAGTGTCCGAGCATAATGTCGCAGTCCCGATAAAAATCGCTGATCACCGCCATTACTAGTAAAAAAATTAAATAATAACAATGCCATAAATCTATCCCCTATTTTGTAGACGCTATAACTTTTGCGCAACCCAATCAATATACGCTTATTGCGATTTTTATTACCAAAAATATGTAGAAGAATACATATCAGCCTAAACTGAGGAAAAAAATTGTTTTTTTTTTTGTTTTGTTTTTTAATTGGGGATATTTATTATAGCAAAAAGTACAAAATAATGTGTTTTTTTCAAAATTGACGTTATTTTTTGTTTATAGCGCAAAAAATAAAAACCGCAGAGATGATCAAATACCACCAAAAGAAAGCTCTATTTGTGGGAAAAAAAGGACGTAAATTTTGTTTAGGTACAGCGTCGCAGTGCTGTATCGGAAAAATGGCCTGGTCATTGAGCAGCCAAATCTTCCGGGGCTGAAGTGGTTAAGCAATAGGATATTTTCCCTGCCATAACTGTTCACAGTTTTTAGCTGATCAGACATTAGACATTTGACATACTTTTAGACATCAACCTACTGTTTTTTTTTATTACCGATTTCAAATAAACATGCTCATTCAGATGCCCTTAGGTGTGTGGTTATCTCTGTGGAAGTGGGAGGGGGGTTAACAATATAGAAACCTCTGGTTCAAGAACCCTGCAGGGGATGTGTGTGAAACTTAGGCCGGCCATACATGGTTCGAACCTCAGCCGATTCAGCAGCACTGTTAACGGGCAGGCTGAATGTACCAAGTTGTTTGATCGATCAACTTGGGTACAACCAGCCTGCCGTATTTGCTTGGATTATCGCAAGCGGCTGCTATAGCCCCTAGCAATAATCTGTCTTCTCTTCGCAGGGACGACTTCCCCATCGGGAGCAGACAATGGCTCGGCAGGAGGGTTTCCCCTGTAAGCACTGTCTGTGTTGATGGGGGAATCTTGAAAATTTCTCTAGCTAATACAAAATATATACAATATGTTCCAAATAAGCAATGGGACAAAATAACATATTTTAATCTGTTCTCATCACTGCCTGCCATACTAAAGCATTCACCTAAGATGGAAAAAAGTACATATAGGTACACTGATATTTGTTCGTACTAGTTAAAAGTTTTCATGTAACAGCTTTAAACAATTAAAAGGTTTGAAGAGAGAACAAATACCGTATAGGAAATTTACCAAACTCAGAAGAACCCAGATTTGCCAAAACCTTTAAAGACATTTAATTCCAAAGTCAAGGCAGAAAATGTGATACCATTTTCACCCCCTGGTCTTACGCTGAACCCCTAATGCATAATGCAAAGCCATGTCAAGCCCTATCTCTGATCTATCCAAATCCCACATTATCAAAACTTACAACCCCTGCGTGTGGATGTTCTTTCCCAAAAAAATAAAAAGAATAAAAAAAGTTTGGAGCTTGATTCTACAAAGCACTGTAAGATTCTGACCCACTCACTTCTCAATACAATCTTCTAATTAAATTGAAACTTGCTCATGCATTACACCATTTTAATGAAACAATGCAACTCTGAAGCTTTACAATTTTGTAAAACAAAACCTCAACATAACACCTGTAAAAAAAGTAAAATAATAATAAGTATTAGCACTTACAGCTGCTGAGTGGAAATGTGCTGTTTATTTGTTCCATAACATCCATCAGGTCTGTGCTGGTGTTATGAGGGGAAGATAGTATATCACCTGTAAATGCATTAATCAAAGCAAGAAAGTTCAGAAGGAAATGTAACAATTCCTCAAAGCAGAAGTCTATTAAAGTTCTACGGGTATGCAATGTTAATACTGTAACATTTGCTATGCATGAGTAATAACCAAGATGAGATTGTCTCTAGCAGAGGCTTCATAATTACTGCTTGGAGGAGAATTAAACTGATTCTATCGGGATCACTTACAATATGTAGGTCTCTGTTGGGTAGGAAGAGCCTATGTAATAAAAGCAACACAGCTCCATTTCACAGATGAATGATCAGCCTCTGGACAAGGCAGTCTATTCAGTGCAACTGGTAGATATTTTTTCATCCTTTACATTTGATATCTATAAAATTATTTTTACACAAATTTGTTTTTAAACTGTTAAATCTTAGTGCTCATTAATTTAAGGGCTCATGCACATGGGTGTACTGGAGCATAGAACATAAAATACATCCATATTTCCGTATTTTAGCTGCCTGCACAAATTAATTACGAGATACAGCTGTAGGCAGCTCTGAGCACAATTGTGCATACTCGTATGGATGGGATGCAGGCAGTCTAGATCAAGGCACATGTATCTGTATGCATGTTTACACTCTGAGCTGCGTATACATGTATACAGCCATATTCTATAATTCATTTAAACAGGCAACTGTACACAACACCTGTGGCACCCTGGATGCAAAAATATGGCCATAGTTTACATTATTTGACCCTATACATCCATGTGCATGAGTCCGAAAGACAGGCTCAAACATTCATAACTTCATTTTTTTGTCTTACCAAGTGGTAATTACAGCATCTTTTTGCCTAATACATTACAATGTGAACAGTGAAATCAACACCTATTAATATGGCAGAATAAGGTCACAACAGCTGTATTGGATATCATATGTTACAGAGACAAAGGGGATATTAAAAAGGAGATCTGCTCTCTGATGGATACCATGCTCTTTACTGTACACTGTCCTTGCATTTTACAAGTTATTAATAGAATACAGGCCACTGTGTGCAGCTGGCGGTGTCTAACAGAGTGGTCTCTGCATGATGCAAAACGAATACCACATGAAAGAAGAACTGTCACATGACTTTCACAGGTCATATGACCTTCCCCAGCCCTTTTTCCCATTCATTAAAGTGATACTAAAGTCAAATTTTTCTATTTGTTTAACCACTTGCTTATTAGGCACTTAAACCCACTTCATCATGCAACACTGTACCCAAATGAAATTTTTATCATTTTTTTCACACAAATAGAGCTTTCTTTTGGTGGTATTTAATCACTGCTGGGTTTTACATTTTTTGCAAAAAAAAACGAAAAAAAAAACAGTTTCATAGTTTGTTATACAATTTTGAAAACAGGTAATTTGTCTCCTTCATTGATGTGCACTGATGAGGCTGCACTGATGGGCACTGATAAGCTGCACTGATGGGCACTGATAAGGCAGCACTGATGGGCATTGAGAGGTGGCACTGATAGTTGGCAGTAATGTGCGGCACTGCAGGGCACTGATTGGTGGCACTGATAGGCACTGGTATGTAAAACTGATAGGCAGCACTGATCGGTGGCACTGACGATGAGGCACTGATGGGCATTGATTGGCAGCACTTGTGGGCATTGATAGGTGGCACTGTTGGGCAAAGGTAGGTGGGACTGTGGGCACTGTTAGGTGGCACTGGTGGATACTGATAGGTGGCACTGGCAGGTGGCACTGGTGGGCTCAGTTGAGGCAGCCGCGGCTCTCTGTGTGAGGGACCGATGTCCCTCTGACAGAAGCCGGTGATCGGCTTTTTTCCCCCCTCATGCTGACAGCTGATCACGTGGTGACTTTATTCCGGTCTGTGATCAGCCGAGTCTCTCAAAGACTCGGTGATCACAGAGCGCGCAGGCAGCTCATACACAGAAGGACGTCTATTGACACCTTCCTGGCAATTAAGGCCCGCGCTATAGCCGTTATTCGGCTATAGCACGGGCGCGAGGTGGTTAAAAATAACAAACATGTTACAATTGCATCCGGAAAGTATTTACATCGCTACACTTTTTCCACATTTTGTTATATTATAGCCTCATTCCAAAATGGAGTAAATTCATTATTTTCCTCAAAATTCTACAAACAATACCCCATAATGACAATGTGAAAGAAGTTTGTTTGAAATCTTTGCAAATTTATTAAAACAAAAATAATCACATGTACATACGTAGTCACAGCCTTTGCACAATACTTGCTCAATAATTTGTTAAAGCATCTTTGGCAGCAATTATAGCCACAGCCATTTTCAGGTCTCTCCAGAGATGTTCAATCGGTTTCATGTCTGGGCTCTGTCTGGGCCACTCAAGGACATTCACAGAGTTGTCCCGTAGCCCTACCTGTTATCTTGGCTGTGTGCTTAGGGTCGTTGTCCTGTTGGAAGATGAACCTTCGCCCCAGTCTGAGGTCCAAAGCGCTCTGGAGCAAGTTTTAATCAAGGATGTCTCTGTACATTGCTGCATTAATCTTTTCCTTGATCCTGACTAGTCTCCCAGTTCCTGCAGCTGAAAAACATCCCCACAGTATGATGCTACCACCACGCTTCACTGTAGGGATGGTATTGGCCAGGGGATGAGCCATGCCTGGTTTCCCCCAGACATGATGCTTGCAACCCAGGCCAATTGCAGTTTAATCTTTGTTTCATCAGATCAGAGAATTTTGTTTCTCATGGAGTGACTTCTGTGTGGCCACTCTACCATACAGCCCTGATTGGTGGAGTGCTGTAGAGATGGTTGTCCTTCTGGAAAGTTCTCCTCTCTCTCAACAAATGCTGCAGCTCTGTCAGAGTTACCATCGGTTTCTTGGTTAACCCCTGACTAAGGCCCTTCTCCCCCGATCGCTCAGTTTGGCCGGGCGACCCGCTCTAAGAAAAGTCCTGGTGGTTCCAAACATCTTTAATTTACAGATGATGGAGGCCACTGAGCCCATTGGGCCCTTCAATGCTGCAGAATTTTTTCTGTACCCTTCCCCAGATCTGTGCCTTGATACAATCCTGTCTCAGAGGTCTACAGACAATTCCTTGGACTTCATGGCTTGGTTTGTGCTCTGACATGTACTGTTAACTGTGGGACCTTATATAGACAGGTGTGTGCCTTTCCAAATCATGTCCAATCAACTGAATTTACCAGAGGTGGGCTCCAATCAAGTTGTAGAAACACCTCAAGGATGATCAGTGGAAATAGGATGCACCTGAGCTAAATTTTAAGTGTCATGGCAAAGGCTGTGAATACTTATGTACATGTGATTTTTTCGTTTTTTTTTTTTTTAATTTCAAACAATATTTTTTTATGTTGTCATTATAGGTTATTGTTTGTAGAATTCTGAGGAAAATAATGAATTTAATCAATTTTGGAATAAGGTTGTAACATACCAAAATGTGGAAAAAGTGAAGCGCTGTGAATACTTTCCGGATGCCCTGTACCTGCTCTGTGCAGTGGTTTTGCACAGAGTAGCCCTTATCCTCCTCTTCTCAGGTTCTTTGCCGACGCTCCTGGTCCCTCCCTCCTGCCGAGTGCCCCCACAGCAAGCAGCTTGCTATGGGGGCACACAAGACGAGCCGCTGTTCTGTGTGTCGATTCAGACATGGAGCCGTGGCTCGGCCCTGCCCCCTCTCTGGCCTCATTGGCTCACTGACATTAATTAATTAACAAGAGCCAATGGCACCCCACTGCTGCCTCAGCCAATGAGGAGAGAGAGTCTCAGACAGCCAAAACTCTCATGCAACATTGCTGGTTCGAGAGGGGCTCAGGTAAGTATTAGGGGGGCTGAGGGGGGGCTGCTTCATTCAGAAAGTTTTTTTATCTTAATGCATAGAATGCATTAAGATTAAAAACCTTCTGACTTTAGAACCACTTTCAAATTACTGGGTATTCACTTGCTTTGCAGTCCCAATGCATGCAAAGTGAAGGGCACATTTTTAAAACACACCAATTTAAAAATATGCCGGTGTTACCGTTTTTGTTTTTTTTAAACCAGTAAAGCCGTGGTAAGGCTATGCTTATGCTTTAGAAACAGGCCTCTTCAGACCATTTGTGGTTAGTAGGAACATTTTCAATCAAGCTCTTTTGTCATGAGAAATATTTTATTGAGCTAAATAAATATGCAATACAATTAGCTTTATATTGAAGTACCGTATATACTCGAGTATAAGCCAAGTTTTTCAGCACATTTTTTTGTGCTGAAAAAGCCCCCCTCGGCTTATACTCGAGTCTCCTGCCTCAAAGTGCCCATCTGCAGCCTAATGATCTCCCGGAGCTGTGATATTCAGTTTAGTCGGCGGCCGTGCAGTGTAACAAAGCCCTGCCTTCTTCTCATCCGTGATAGGCTGAACACTGACTCACTGCTGGGAAACTGAGTCAGTGTTCCGTCACAGACGAAGACGAGGCGGGGCTTTGTTATACTGCACGGCCGCCGACTAGACTGCATATCACAGCGCCGGGAGATCATAAGGCTGCAGATGGGCACAGATCAGGAGATCAGGTACATGAGGCGTTGTTGGTATTTAGCTGCAGCAATTTAACTCTTACCTTGTAGCCATCAGTGGTGTGCGGCATGAGTTTAAAGGAAGATGTGCACAGTGAGGCATGCAGATGGGCACAGTGAGGCTGAGGCATGCAGATGTACACAGTGAGGCTGCAAATGGTCACAGTGAGGCTGCAAATGGGCACAGTGGGGCTGAAAATGGGCACAGTGAAGTTGCAGATGGACACAGTGAGGCTGCAGATGGGCACAGTGAGGCTGCAAATGGGCACAGTGAGGCACAGTGAGGCTGCAGATGGGCACAGTGAGGCTGCAAATGGGCACAGAGCAGATGAAGATGGGCATTGTTGACCCTCTTTTCCACTTACAGTAGCTGCTGCATTTCTCACCCTAGGCTTATACTCGAGTCAATACATTTTCCCAGTTTTTTTGTGGTAAAATTATGTGCATCGGCTTATACTCGAGTATATACAGTATCCTTTTTTCTTTTTAGAGATATGGGACGAAAATGTAATGATGTCTCAAAGGTCTAAGACTATCACAGGAACTAAAATCTGTCTCAGCCAATGCCTTACTTTTTTTGTGTTTTTTTTACTTCAATACGTTTTTATTGGAGTTTTCAGAGAAAAACAAGGTGAAGAAGCAGCTAGCCATGATACAGAATAAAGTCCCATTAAACAGGATCCTGCTATTCTCTCAGCAATACTGCACACTTGCTGAAAACTGGGATGTATACACCTCATGCATTCTGCAGATAGTAATCAAAGAAAATTCTAATTTCCAATACACATAACCTGCCTTTATGTAAGATTTCATCAGTATTTATCACAAATAGAATTTGACTTAAAAGCATACAGTGTGCACATCATGAAACTTGCACGATATTGAAAGAGTCATCTTTCATCCCCACACACTCATATATATATATATATATACTGTGTATATATATATATATATATATATATATATATATATATATATATATATATATATATCTATATCTATATATACACATAATCATTTAGACCAGACACTCACCTGTCTGTTGAAACTGTGAACTGTAGTGGTCAGCAGTATATTGTGGGGCTGGCGGCTGCATTAAAACTGTAGCCATGGAGACTCCATTCACCCTGGATTCTGAGTCAGGCTATGAACCAAGTAAATAAAAGCCACGTTAGATGAACATGTAAGTTAAAGAGAATATAAAATACCACCCAATAATTATCTGCGATGTTTCCTTCCTGTACTACTACTTTCATTAACTGCCTATAACTTACATTTATGGAAGATTAATAAGTCTGGATGAGGCATCAACCTTCTGGACACATATAAATATTTATGGATATTAACAAGAGTGGGAACCGGGAACATTCCATGTATTAGCAAAAACATGTTTGTGTTCCTGAGAAATTGAATTCAACATCGTGGCCTGCCAGTTTTTCATTTCTGATTCTAAATGATCACAAGCCACAGAGCATCATGGGAATGTCTAAAAAATAAGGTCTAAAAAAAGAACCATTTTAATGAAGGCTTGTTATACTGCAAATGAAGGTTACTAGATACAGATTAATTTCAATGAATAGAGATGAAATGGTGAAGCAGGTGAGACCTAGACTCATGCAATCTTATATACCAAACACCCTTCAGCTCCTGTTTTGGAAAACTATTAACATCCTTATGAATTACTGACTGTCACTTAAATAAGACGTTAGTAAATTTTGCAGCCTTCAGTGCTACATGAAACTTGTCAAACACCCACTGAAGCTTGCTAACAGCTGGTCTAATGTGAGAGCCAGCATTTCACGTATCAATTACATGTATGATGCAATCTGCCAACGCAGCAGTTTTTGTTTTTCTACCCCCCCCCCCCCCTAGAGTAGACCACAGTTTTATCCCCTATTGATCCTGGCAGTAGATCTTTTGGTAGTACACTTCGTGTAACAGGCCAAGCTGTCCACCAATGGCAGTTACAGGGTTAAGACCATCAAAAACATTGGCAGGGGTGCCTACAATTGCCAGCTTTAATTTATATTGATTAAACCTTTTTTCCAAAAGGAAAGTGTTAGTAGCAGTTAGACATTATATTATTTGACTCTTACTTAAATTTGTTTTAAAACTATAGGTCAGTCTAAAACTACCTTGGGAAAGCTTGGGAAAATCAAAAACTGCTCTGTTAATGCTAGAACACAATGCATATTTTATGCAATTTTTTTTATTAGGCCCAACGTAAAAGCTTTAAGAAAGCGACTTTAATGCTGCTGAAAACTTTAACAATCTTTTGTTAAAGCTTGCTGTACACACTGCTCTTAAATATGCTAAATGCTTGTATGTACAAGGCCTTGATTTTATTAACTCAGAGACACCAGTAGCAGAGCAGTTTTTTGTACTGGCCACCAGTACAAAAAGGAAATATATAATTGGAAATCTATAATTTCCCACTGATTTCTAACCCAGTTTTGCAACTTAAGCATGTGCAACTTAGGCAATTATACATATCTTTTTCCCTACTTAGTGCAGCCTTTTTCAACTAGCGTGCCATCAGGTTTCTTCAGGGGTGCCTTGGAAACTGCTTAAAAATTACCCAAAAATTGTATATAAGCCAGCGGGTAGATCAAGTCTGCCTTTTAGTTACACAAAGCCAAAGGTTTTCATTACAACCTTCTACCTGCCAGCGTCCTAACAACCAATGACATAATCGGTTGATAAGGAGGACGTCGGGCACACAGCATCTTTGTTTGACCCTCCCTTGCCCCTCCCTCTCTATCAGCACCGGGGTGACATAAGCTGAGTCAGGGAGAGAGACTGAGGGAAAAGAGAAACATTAGAATACTAGTCAGTACCAGTATGCAAAGGAGTGTTTGCTTTGGAAGAATAAATCACCTCTAATGTTGGGTCCCATGTGTGTGGATGTTGCTACCTTATGTAAAACTATTAGTTAATTTTTTTAAATTTTAGAATAGGGTGCTTTGACTGAAAAAAAGGTTAAGGAACACAAATTAATGAATTATGCCTTGGTTTTTTTTAAGGACAAATGAGGTCCTTATTGTGCAGTAAATGTTAATGGTTATCCCCTGATTTTTATTTTTTTTTATCGAGGGAAAACCTTTTTACATCTTAGCTTTATATTTCTTGCCATGACCCACTACTAAAAAACAAAATACATTTCCACATCCTGACATGCATGGGGATACCACATATGCTTGCGTTGTGGGAAGGGGATTTTTTTTTTACAGTTTTAGACAGCCCCCTCACACACATTCTGCAGAGAAGATTGGAAAGTTCTTTGAGTGATCACTGTGATTGGCTAAATCACTGATCTTGCGACAGGGAGCCCATCTCACCAGCTTACGATTGTTACTCAGTGACCAGAAGCTATTGGTTACAGCTCGGTCTCATTGCTGGGGGCATGTGATCCACCAACACAAACACAAGTACATGCATATGTGGCAGCACGCATAAGGCCCAATCCGTGTTGCCACATAATCGGTATGCATACAGTGGGCGTTAAAAGGTCAATTAGGTTTGATATACATAGATTGAAAAATTAATAGCTATTCCTGCTGCTAAAACAGTAAATCCAAAAGTCACCTTAACACAGCAGGAAATGATTTATAGTAACAGAAACATAAATAGAAAAAATAAAAATAATGATCTAAAACTGAATTTGATTGCTCTGGAAATGTGGACACATAATGTAAACTGAACCAAATACATAATAAAGCCCACTCATTGTAAATGATGACCTGTATGGATCCCCTTGGCCAAGTGCCCATTGCACTACGGATTCCAGTCTTTACTGTTAGGTTGATAGGGTTTTGAAATAGAACTATAATAAGCTTTGCTTAAAATAAAGTGTATGATCTTGTATAAGAAGACTTGCACCTTTGCCTTGGGGGTCCTAAAGTATATCTATAACATTTTATTCGCTTTGTATTGCACAGAGAATTTTTTTTAGAACATCTCTCAAGTCTTAATTGCTGTCTGTGCGATACTGATCAGGTTTACCCTTACTGATTATCAATATACTGACATGTTTTTGTACTTTGGATTTGTGACCTTGTGTCTATCCGTATGAAGGTATCTATGGATGCAAAGACATCATCACTTAGAAAGTAGTTTTCCCCTGTAGAACCAACATCTAAATATTGGATTGTTTAGTTTATTTTTATAATTTATAGATTCATTATGAATAACTTAATGTGTATACTTAGATGTAAAAAGACAAAGTCACAAAAGTCAATGTATAAAAAATATATTGTTTGGTACCTGCTCCAATAACTGGCGAAGCCGTTGAAGTTGGGACTCTAGTTGCTTGTTATGATCTTCCAGAATTTGCATCCTGGCTTCCAGTCGGCCTTTGTGCTGTCTTAGTAGTTTTGCCTCAGCAATAAGTTCTGCATCCTCAGATGTGTGCTGCAGAGATGCCAGAGAATCGGGGGGTGAGGACGGAGGGCTCAGCCCTCTTCCCAAGTGCTGTGCTTTCAGCTGTTCATATTCAATCTTCAAATTCCTAAGAAAATTTGTATTTTGCATGTCAAATACAAAAAGAGTCAATCTGAATCAACAGCGCTAAATCCTGTCAAAAGTTGAATTTTCAGAAAAGATCAGTGGATTATTATATCTCTCATTGACTCAGACAGTGAGATCATATTTCTTCCCTCATTGCAACCATTAAAATGCCAAAAAAATCCAACTGATTTTAACAGATTAGGCATAAGATAAGGAATACTTAGAGAATACTTGAGAACATAGCATCTTCATAACAACCCCAGCAAAGGGCAGGGACAGCAAGCATGCCATCATGAGCTTGCCTCCAGACTCATTATTAGCCAACAGGTGATTCAAAGACCAGCATTCACTGCCAACTACATATCAGCTTTTGGTGGAATTTCATCACCTAATTTGTCAAAATACTGTTTATTAGCCCAAAATAAATATTGTTTGTGAGGAAAGCTGAAAACAGAAGGTTTAAAGCAGACCTTGCAGTCTGTGAAAAGTCAGCTTATTAGGTGCCCCCTTACTGAAAAGCAGCCAAAAAATAGGATAGACAATATACTGTACTTCCCTTTCCTCCAGCTTCTGTGGTTCAGGGGCTGACATCATCATTCTGTCGGTGAGATCCTGGTGAAATCTAAGTATTCCTTATCTTGTGAGAAGGCACTGCTGCACAGCACTGTGAGTAAGATGTGGAGTACTCTACGTTCCCCAAATCTTGATGGAAGAAGGATGAGGTCAACCTTGCCCAGGCACCACAAGTGGAACCCGCAGGACGGTTATGTATACTATGTAACATTTTTTTGCCCCTACAGCTTTGTTCTCTAATATCTATGTTGCTTTTCTGCAAGGGAGTAGATGGCTTTAAAAAGGTAGACTTTGCACTTTAGATCCACTTCACCCCTTTCCTGACTGCCATACATACTAGGGATGCACCGAAATTTCGGCCACCGAAACATATCGGCTGAAAATTGTGTTTTCGGCAATTTGCCGAAAGAGAAATGTTGCCGATAATGGCGCCGAAAAAGGGGCGGGCCGCACATGTATTATCCCTGCGTGGCCCTCAGAGTTTCCCCTCCCTCCTCCTCTTCTCACTCCTGTCATACACAGCCTCCCCAGTGCCTGGTAATGCATGTCACACTGTGTGTCAGAGCTGGATCTGAATCGCCGTGCAGCCGATGAAATGATGTCCCGCCTCCTAGACCGCCTCTTGTGATAGACGGCACTCTGATCCAATGCTAGGAATCATTGTGCCGTGTCATTGGAGGCGGGACATCGTTACAGCGGCTGCACGGCAATTCAGATCCAGCTCTGACACAGAGCGTGAAATCGCATTACCAGGCACTGGTAGGCTGTACCTCATGGGCACTGATAGGCTGTACCTCATGGGCACTGGCAAGCTGCACATGATGGGCACTGGCAGGCTGCACATGATGGGCACTGGGTGGCTGCATGTCATGGGCACTGGGTGGCTGCACATGATGGGCACTGGCAGGCTGCACATGTCATGGGCACTGGCAGGCTACACATGTCATGGGCACTGGCAGGCTGCACATGTCATGGGCACTGGCAGGCTGCATGTCATGGGCACTGGCAGGCTGCATGTCATGGGCACTGGCAGGCTGCATGTCATGGGCACTGGCGGGCTGCATGTCATGGGCACTGGCGGGCTGCATGTCATGGGCACTGGTGGGCTGCTGCATCTGATGGCCAGGCTGCTGCATCTGATGGGCACAGGCACTGGTGAGGCTGCATGGCATGGGCACTGGCGGGCTGCTGCATATGGGCACGGGCACTGGTGAAGCTGCATGACAGGCACCGGCAGGCTGCTGCATTTGATGGGCACAGACACTGGTGAGGCTGCATGAAGGGCACAGGCAGGCTGCTACATCTGACTGGTAGGCTGCATCTGACAGGCACTGGTGAAGCTGCATTTGATGGACACTGGTGAGGCTGCATTGATCTCCTGTACCATGTCTGCAGTCTCTGACCATCTCCTGTACCACGTCTGCAGTCTCTGACCATCTCCTGTACCACGTCTGCAGTCTCTGACCATCTCCTGTACCACGTCTGCAGTCTCTGACCATCTCCTGTACCACGTCTGCAGTCTCTGACCATCTCCTGCACCATGTCTGCAGTCTCTGACCATCTTCTGTACCATGTCTGCAGTCTCTGACCATCTCCTGTACCATGTCTGCAGTCTCTGACCATCTCCTGTATTATGTCTGCAGTCTCTGAACATCTCCTGCATCATATCTGCTAGAGGTGCACCGCATGGAAATTTTGCTAATACTATTAGCAATGTGTTATATAAAAATGTATACATTTTATTTAAAATATAATAATACATTTTATTTAAAATAAATACAGTCATTTTCGGTATAGGTCATTTTCGGTATTGGTTTTGGTTTTCGGCCTAGTGTATTTTTCATTTTCGGTATCGGTTTCGGCACCAAAAAACCCATTCGGTGCACCCCTAATACATACATATATATTTATCCTCGTCGGTAAGCGGTTATACCAGTATCATGGCTACAACTGCATTGGCTTTTCTGTAAAAGTGATCCAAGCAGTTCTGCAGCCTCTCTCTGGGGCAATCGAGAAGCCCAGGACTACTGCATCCTGTGTGGCTGACTGAGTACAGAGGTGGAGAAAGTACATCTATACTTTTCCCTTCTCTGTGACGAAAGAAGTAATACACGTCAATTCCATTTTCAGTTACTGGCTAGTGAAGCACCTGAACAAACCAATTTAGTTGTTTTTTTGAGCAGATGCTTTATGATGGCAGAGGAAAGATCTGAAGTCTAAAGCCCTGTACACACGATCGGATTTCCTATGGATTCTAATCCGATGAATTTTTCCATCGGAATTCCGATGAAGCTGACTTCCATCAGTCTTCCCTACACACCATCAGTCAAAAATCCGACCTTCCCAAACGCCGTGACGTAAAACACTCCGACAAGCCAAGAAAAATGAAGTTCACTGCTTCTGAGCATGCGTCGACTTGATTCTGAGCATGCGTGGATTTTTCGTCCGATGGAGTTCCACACAGACGATCGGAATTTGCTATAGTTTTTTTTCCCATCGGATAAATTTAAAACATGTTCTATTTTTTCTCACCGATGGAAAAAAGACCGATGGGGCCCATACACGATCGGTTTGTCCGATGAGAAAAGTCCATCGGACTGTTTTCATCGGTAAAACCGATCGTGTGTACACGGCATAATAGACTCCAGATCTCTCCCCAAAAATGACCTGTCACTGCCCATGTTATCACAAGGGATGTTGTTAATCCCTTGTGACAGCAATAAAGTTGATTAAAAAACAATTCATAGTCACAGTACATTTTTTTTTTTTAATAAATAAAATGTTGTAAAAAGTTTTTAAAGTGCCCCCATAACCCTCCTCCCCACACCCATGCTCATGTGCAAGTGTACATAGGTCCTGCATTCATATGTAAACAGTGTGATTGCACCAGGTATCAATGATGTGGAGATAAGGGCTCTGTGGGGACCAAACCATCACTTCCAGCCTTTCTTTATGCTGAAGATCATTCTTAATGACATTGGTTGTATGTTTGGGGTTGTTGTCCTGCTGCAGAATAAATTCGGGGTCAATCACACCCCTCCCTGATGGTATGGCATGATGGATAAGTATCTGCCTATTTTTCTCAGCATTGAGGACACCACTGATCAGGCAATGTTGAGGAGCGCAGGCGCAGTGGTCAGCCAAGGAAACTTAATGCAGCAGATGAAGAACACATCATACTTACTTCCCATTTGAAGAGGCCCAGCCGTGCCATCTGCACAGAACTGGCAGAAACCAGAGGGACCCGGGTACACCCATCTACTATCTGAAAAGTCTGGTCAGAAGTGGTCTTCATTTAAGAATTGCAGCCAAAAACCCATATCTCCAACGTGGAAACAAGGCTAAAGCCTCGTACACACGACCGAGAATACCGTCGTAAAAAAAACCGTCAGTTTTCTCGACGAGATTCTTGTCAAGCTTGACGGGATTCTTGCCAAGCTTTCCTTGCATACACACTGTCAATCCAAAATCTTGTTGGTCTAAAGCGCGGTGACGTACAACACGTACGATGGCAGTATAAAGGGGAAGTTCGATTCCAACGGCGTCACCCCTTGGGCTGCTTTTACTGATCTCGTGTTACTGCGTGTTCGTAAAAGTTTGGTGAGAGATGATTTGCGCTTTTCAGTCTTCGTGCTTTCAGTTAGTTACAGTGCGAACGCTAGTTTTACCAGAAGGAGCGCTCCCGTCTCATACTTGATTCTGAGCATGCGCGTTTTTTTAAAAGCATACACACGACCGGTTTTCTTGTCGAGAAACAGGCCGACGAGAATCCCGATGAGAAAAACGAGAAACCTGATGAGAAAATAGAGAGCAGGTTCTCTATTTTTCTCGTCGAGATTCCCGGCAGTTTTCTCGACGAGAAACCATACACACAAATGGTTTCCTCTGCAAAAAAATCTGCCAGCAATTTTCTTGTCGTTTCTTGCAGAGAAAACCGGTCATGTGTACGAGGCTTTAGCGGCTCAACTATGCACAAAAGCATGGGAACTGGGGTGCAGAAAAATGGTAGCAGATACTCTGGACTGATGAGTCAAACGTTGAAATATTTGATTGTAGCAGGAGACAGTTTGTTCGCCAAAGGGCAGGAGAACGGTACAATAAAGAGTGTCTACAGGCAACAGTGAAGCAAGTTTGAAGCTGCATTTCTGCAAATGGAGTTGGAGCTTTGGTCAGAATCAATGGTGTCCTCGATGCTAAGAAATACAGGCAGATACTTATCCTTCATGCCATACCATCTGGGAGGCGTGTGATTGGTCCCAAATGTATCCTTCAGCAGGACAACGACCCCAAAACATAAAGCCAATGTCATTACAAACTATTTTTAGCATAAAGAACGAGGAGTCCTGAAAGTGATGGTTTGCCTCCCACTGAGCCCTGATTTCAACATCATCGAGTGTCTGGGATTACAAGAACAGACAGAAGGATTTGAGGCAGCCTACATCCACAGAAGATCAGTGGTTAGTTCTCCAAGATGTTTGGCACAACCTACCGGCCAAGTTCCTTCAAAAACTGTGTGCAAGTGTACCTAGAAGAACTGATGTTGTTTTGAAGGAAAATGGTGGTCACACTAAATATTGATTTGATTTGGATTTCTCTTCTGTTCATTTATTTTCCATTTTGTTAATTGATAAAAATAAACTATTTTCTAGACTGTAAGCTTTAACGAACAGGGCCCTCTGGTCCCTCCTGTATTGAATTGTATTGTAACTCTACTGTCTGCCCCCATGTTGTAAAGCGCTGCGTAAACTGTTGGCACTAAATAAATCCTGTATAATAATAATAATAACTATTGACACTTCTATTTCTGAAAGCATTCTTCATTTACAGCATTATTCACAACTGCCTAAAACTTTTGCACAGTACTGTACATCTTCCTACAAACCAAGTTTAGGCTAGGGGTAATAAAAAAGGAGCATTTACACTCCGTTACTTAGAATAAGTACATCACTTAGAAAGATATGAAGGAAATTAAGTATTCCAAAGGCAAGAGAATTGAAAAAAAAAAAAAAAAATGTGTCAACTATGTTATGTCACCTAACCACTATGAAAGCTTTAAGAAAAAGAGAATAAAGAGTGGAAAATGTGGATTTCAAAACTACAGAGAGATAATATGTCAGACAGAAATAAAGGTAGATTGTTAGTAAGGTTATGGAAGTGGTGACGAGGGTATAGTAGTCATTAAATAAATTATTACCAAAATCAGTGACAGTAATGACAGTTAATATGTTGGTGATCTGTTTCTAGCACTTACAACCGGTGATTTCTGACTAATTATCATCTGTGCCTAAGGGGTTTCTTTCTCTACTGCTATTTTCTTACGTGCTTTTTCCATCTTTTGCTCTTTTTATTTCTTTCTTGTCTTTGTATTTCCTTGACCTAACAGGTGGAATATCATATGACCTATATACTGTCAATGAAAGCTATATTATTATATAGTGTGTGAAGCCGATATTTGAAACTTGTGCCATTCTACACCTTGTTCTACTGTGGTTATATAATGTTTTACTGCTGTGTGTCTTTCTTACACTGTAAAACAAAAAACCTTGTTTTAATAAAAAATATCTGACATAAAAAAATATATATATATATTGGTAATCTGGAAATCAACTGTGACTATAAACCTAATACAAGTTCCTGTTCTGTAAATTTTACTGCTAAAAGGTAAAAGTAAGACGCCTATGCAGCCCAAAACCAGACCCCCCTACCTTTAGCATAAAGGTAATGAAAGTCGTGCACTGCACTTTGTGCATATGCAAAATGGCAGGTTTCCGCTGCCAATGCCTAACCTGTGTAATAATCTGGCCTTGGCTGCACCTTGGTCACAAATCACAAATGTGTTTTCTTTTTTTGTCCCCATCAATACTTGTTCATCACTGCCATCTGGACATTGGTATTTTATTCCATAAGTAATTATTTTATTATTGACACTTTGCATAAAATGTTGCATGTGTTAGGGCAGCGGTAGGCAACCTCGGCCCTCCAGCTGTGGTGAAACTACAAGTCCCATGAGACATTGCAAGACCCTGACAATCAGAGGCATGACTCTTAGAGGCAGATGCATCATGGGATTTGTAGTTTCACCACAGCTGGAGGGCCAAGGTTGCCTACCCTTGTGTTAGGGTATGTGAACTGATGCTTAAGGTATATGTAAGGCTCAAATCAATGTTTCCAAGCTGGAGGTTCTGCCAGTAACAGCACTTCCAGTTGCAGGCTGACACTGCTAAGCCACTACCTCTAAGGTAGTGGCTTAGCACTGTGTGTCTGCATCAGGAAATTCTGTTACTGGCAGGATCCCCAAGTAAAAAACATTGCAACAGATTCACAAAAAATATTTGTTTAAAAAATCTGTATAAAGTGAGACACGATGCCAAACATACAAAAAATTTGATTTTGGATTTGCACACACTATAATAGTGATGTCACCATCATACTAAGCATGCAATAATGCAATCACTGCATCTGGGATCGGGAACTAAAAAAAGTTTACTTCTCTAAACTAGCAGTATTGTGTGGTAAATACTCATCATGCAGAGATCTTGACACATACCTTTGTTCTTCCTCTAGATCAGCAATGATCTGTTCCAGTTCTCCTCGTTCTTCTCGTTCTACTGACTTTAGGATCTGAGAAGGACTTTGTGGCTGACCTAAAGGTGATTCTCCTCCCAAAGTGTGACAGTAATGCTGGATAAGAGCATGCTCATCATCTCTGAAAATGTAAATCAAATATTTATAATCTTAACTATGTACTTTAAATCACTTCAAGGAAAAAAAGTAGTTAAACAGAATGTATTTTCCTATATCCAGGTAAAACTAGTACAGTATGTTGTAGCTTGTTCACAATTTTTGGATGCTAAAACACCACAGAGATTTGTACATGCATAAATCTCTATAGTTTGTGTGAAATGCAACACTGGGAAAACTCTCACAACTTATTGTTTTATTAAAAGTATTAGGATAGTGAACTGTTTCCCAAATATTTGGAGCATATATTCTTTTGTCGTTTACATCAAGCAGATTATCTTATTTCTGTCCCTCAAATACCTCTAAAACAAAAGTCTCCTGCGCTCTCGGTGTATCGTCAAAACACAGGTGGTGTGGTTCTGTCTAGAGGTAAAGTCTAGGATCTTTTAGGCTCTGAAGAAAGGGGTGCGCCCCAGAAACGCGTCAGCCATCTGGATGTTTTGGGGTATCGTCCGACCCTCTCTGTTGTCAAGCCCAGTCGGTGGATGCCAAGAATTACAGCCTTTGTTATCCGATAAGCTTGTACTTAAGCTCTGTCTGTGAGTAGGACTATTGCTTTTTATTCATATTTTAATAAACCTTTAAGTGGTAATGCACTAGGTCGGTGCGCCCTCCTTTTTTTCTTTTTTTTTCTTTCTTCCTCAAATACCTCTAACATATTTGAGGCTTAGGCAAACTCTGTCATTTGCAGACTGCAAAATGCCCAAGGTTAGGATGGACAGACCAAAAGATAGACAGATATATGGGCTATCTGTGAGAAAATACCTATGTAAAAGATGTAAAGTCAGGTAAACACATACCGAAAGTTGGCTCTTTCAGGCAAGAACTGAACAATTTTTGGTCTGTGTGTACTCCTCTCTGTTTAACAGAAGCCAGTCTGCAAAAACAGTATTTGATTAGCGCTTGCAGTCAATGGCTGCAGCACTAATCTGTGTATTCGGACAGGGGGGCAGCCCCTGCTGCCAGAATACAATAGCGTGGCATGAGAGATCCTTGTATCCACATCGCTTATGTGATCACAAGGATTTGTCACTTTTTTTTTTGGTTCAACCTACTGCTAGAACGAAGCAAAAAGTGTGCATGTATACTTTGCTTAAGTCTCTAAAATTCCCAACTGATCCACAAGTCTTTATTAACTCCACTATCAAGTCCTCAAGTACTCCTAGCAGGTAAATGAATCTGTGTTCCTGAATGCCTTTTGCTATTGTCATTCTGAAAAATCCTCAAACACAAGGCTGATTTACTTAATTAGATGAGGATCTTCAGACAATAAATTTAATATTCCCTTTAATTATCCAATCACGTGCAAATTCCTGTTTAGTTACTGTATTTCATATGCATATGACTGAAAAACTAAAGTCAATTTTCACACAATTTATTGTGTGAAGATTCTAAACTTCCCTTAGTAAATGAGCTCAAACATGTTAGAGGTATTTGAGGGACAGAACTAAGAAAATCTGCTTAAAGGAAACAACATATATATATATATATATATATATATATATATATATATATACATATATGCTCCAAATAGTTTAGAAACAGTTCACTATCCTAATACTTTTACTTTCAAATATTTTTTAAAGAGAAAAACTTGTACTTTTAGATTCTACTTGAATGTACTGTTCTATTATACATAGGCATCATATTCAACTGAAGCAAAACAAAGATCCTAATATTCCAAATTAAAAAAATCTTAGCTCAGCACTGAAGATAGTTTTTTGAAATCCTTGAAATATGTTCATACATATTATACATTACAGCGAACATTGTTGACTGAATTAGAAAACCTGAACTCTCCATTCAAGATAAGTTGACTTCATTCATGTTGATTTTAAGTGTTGTCAACTAGGTTCCTGAACCAAATGTCTTGAGTTATCAATGTGAAAAGTGCCTCACAGATAAATATGCATTTCCCAAGAGCCACATCTTCTGCTAATAGAATTACATCATATAGAGGAGCTTGAATTACACATACAATGAAAGAGGAATGGATAGAGTGGAGTTATTAGGTGCTGAGAATTCAATACGATTCGAGAAATACAAAAGGTAGTATCTGAAACACTGATACAGAATTTTCTCTCTCCTGATTTTAATGTGGGGAGGAATAAATAGCAATTTATCCGATGGAAAAAAAAAACGATAGCAAATTGCGATCGTCTGTGTGAAACTCCATCGGAAAAAAAATCCACGCATGCTCAGAATCACGTCACGGCGTTTGGGACGGTCGGATTTTTGACTGATGGTGTGTAGGCAAGACTGCTGGAAGTCAGCTTCATCGGAATTCCGATGGAAAAATCCATCGGATTTGAATCCATAGGAAATCCGATCGTGTGTACAGGGCTTTAATGGCTTTAATGAATCAGGGAAAATTAAATACTGAAATCATTTAATTACAGAGAAAATGCTTCTAACTAAAAAATTCAAACCATATTTATTTCAACGAAATAATAAATTATAGTTAGGGCTCATTTAGAGAAGCACAATATTTTGCACCGCTTGCACAAATGTGCACTGTGCTGAATAAGTGTCATGTTAACCACTTAAGCCCCGGACCATTTTGCTGGCCAAAGACCAGGCCACTTTTTGCGATTCGGCACTGCGTCGCTTTAACTGACAATTGCGTCGTGCGACGTGGCTCCCAAACAAAATTAACGTCCTTTTTTCCCACAAATAGAGCTTTCTTTTGGTGGTATTTGATCAACTCTGCGGTTTTTTAGCTTTTTGCTATAATAAATATCCCCAAAAAAGATATACATTTTTTTTCCTCAGTTTAGGCCGATACGTATTCATCTACATATTTTTGGTAAAAAAATCGCAATAAGCGTATATTGATTGGTTTGCGCAAAAGTTATAGCGTCTACAAAATAGGGGATAGAATTATGGCATTTTTATTAGTATTTATTTTTTTACTAGTAATGGCGGCGATCTGCGATTTTTATCGTGACTGCAACATTATGGCGGACACATCAGACACTTTTGACACATTTTTGGGACCATTGTCATTTTTACAGCGATCAGTGCTATAAAAATGCACTGATTACTGTGAAAATGACACTGGCAGTGAAGGGGTTAACCACTAGGTGGCGCTGAAGGGGTTAAGTGTGCCCTAGGGAGTGCTTCTAACTGTAGGGGGGATGGGCTACGTGTGTCACGACAGTGATCACTGCTTCTGATTACAGGAAGCTATGATCACTGTCCTGTCACTAGGAAGACTGGGGAAATGCTTGTTTACATCAGCATTTCCCCCTTCTTCATCGTGACACGATCGCGGGTATGCCCGCGGACATAGAGTCCGTGGGACCCGAGGGTCGGAGTCACGGAGCTCGCGGCACGCCCACAATGCCGCTTCTTAAAGGGGACGTATATATACGCCCTTTTGCCTGTCCGTGACATGCTGCAGATGTATATCTGCGTGCGGCGGTCGGCAAGCAGTTAAAGAGGAACTTCACCAAATATTGTACAAATAAAAGGCAGCAACTACAAATATTGTAGCTTATTGACCTTTAAAGTGGTTGTAAAGGCTCAAGGTTTTTTACCTTCATGCCTTCTATGCAAGAAAGTAAAAAACCTTCTGTGTGCAGCCGCCCCCCCCCAAATACCTACCTGAGCCCCATAGCGATCCATCGATATGCACGAGAGCCTCCGCTCTCCGGGGACTCTCCCTCCTTACTGGCTGAGACAGCAGTCGGAGCCATTGGCTCCTGCTGCTGTCAATCACACCATGTACGCTAATGAGAGGGGGGTGGGCCGAGCCATGGCTCTGTGTGTGAATGGATGGACATGCAGAGCAGTGGGCAGGGAGCGAGCCTGCTTGGGTGACCCATAGCAAGCGGTTTGCTCTGGGACCACTTGGCAGGAGGGAGAGGCCAGGGTATCCAGCAGAGAACCTGAGAGGAGGAGGATCGGGGCTGCTCTGTGCAAAACCACTGCACAGAGCAGGTAAGTATGACATGTTTGTTTGTTTTTTTTATACTTGCCTTTAATGTCACTTTAAGAAACAGATACTAACCAGCCCCTGGAGTCCAGCACTGTCTTCCCACAGCTACCGTAATTCTATTCAGGACCGTTGTTCCCCATAACTGCCATCTTGGATTATGGAGTTGGCTGTGACTTGTTGATATCTCACAGTCAGCTCGCTCATTGCGCATGTGTAAAACACAGCAGTACCAAGAGACTGGCCCTGTAGCCTCCTGAAACATGTGATGTGATCCTAGGAGGGTGCAGATGGGGGGCAGGTCAAACTGATGTCATATTTGCTAATGTGTGGATGAAAGAGCTAGTGTTAGAGGGATGCTGGACATGGATTTTCACAGGTCATCAGAATACAAAGTCATTACTTGAGCCCAATCAGCCTATATTTGCCAGCTCACCATAAATACGAGGACCCCCCAGAAGAGAACATTCAATTGTACTATGAACACCAGCACTGACATTTACAACACCATCTGCCTGCAGATCAGTCTGCTTATAAGTATTTATGAGTCAATTTAACATTCTGCCATTCACCTTGCCCTGATGCGGGGGAATTGTAGCCCCTGAAACACGTTGGCTGTCTTTTGCTCTGCTTGTTTTTACCAGATGAACAATAAATACTTTGGACTCCTAAGGATTTTTTCACTCGGCACTCTCTTTGACCTATTAAACTAGACTAGGATTAAGGAAGTGGGAGTAAATAGAACTAAAAAAAGATAATTACTTCCAGATAAAAAACTAAATTATGTAACAGGCTAAGGGGGAGGGAAAGGATAATGCAACACTTTCATTTTCAGGTGAAGGTCCACTTTAGCATAGTGCTTATGGTCATGACTTTGAGCATTTATGAATAGTATCTTTATTTGCCTTTCTTAAAAATGATGTAAAAGTTTAAATATATTAAATTGAATTAGGACATGTTTAAACAAATTAAAATGCATGTTATTGCAGGTGTAATGATGCTAGGGAAAATTGTATACAGTTTAACAACATTATGTATTTTTTTTTTTCTTCTCTTTCTTCACATACATGCTAAGGAAGACTGTGTGTGAAGGAGTCTTTAAATGGGAAATACATTCTGGGTTACTGCTGTTAGTGACAAATTTTGGACTTGCCCAATCTATACCAGTGATACACAGGGTCATTTTAAGACACAGCTGAGCTAGGGGGAAACATTACTATAGTGGGGCTTTGATAGTACACCGTCTAAAGAGGCTGCAGTGGAGATACTTATTAATACTCATGGTGGAACTGCTTGTGCTACAAATGTTGAAGGATAAAAGGATTTGAAAACAAATAATGAGAATGCTTGAATGTATGGTCAGTCTATGCCTTCTGTGCCTACTCAGGTGATGAACCAGTGCCTATTACATGCCAGCCCTCAATGAGGTACAAAACAATCGGGTATGCAAGTCTGACTATTTTACAATGACTATGGGCAGTTTTATGGTGAAATCAGCTATACCTTACTGCTTACAATACCTAATTTTTCTGAAGGCATTAGTGTTAAATGTCCATATATTGTTCACTGCTAGCCTAGTGCATGATGCTTTAGTAATTTTATAAGATACTATTCTAACCATTCTAATCATATTTCCACCTTTAATTTAATTCAACAGTTTTTACAAAATGTGAATAATGAACCTAACAAGAGGCAGTCGCAGTTTAGCATTTACTTGTAATGCTGCCACTTAATATTGTGGTAAAGATTTTGATCTGTCAAGATTAAGATAAGAAAAAACATTCTTATCATTAACCTAGTATTCAGTGCACTGAATGCTCCACTTCAAATGGCCACTTACTTGCTCAACACAATGTGTAAAGAGCTTTACAATATTCCCAGATGATTAATTTAGAATTCATGAATATGTATTCTAAAAATCAAATTAAAGAAACAAGTCAGTAGAAAATCCTAATGAGGTGACACTGACTTCTAAAAATTGTAGGAACCCCACTGCAGCCAATCCAATAGAGCTAATTAAAAAGAAATGTATATAATGTTAGCTTATTTACCTATTTTGAGTGTCACATTGTAAAAAAGCAGCTCAGTTCTTTTCTCATCACATACTGTGTATATATATATATATATATATATATGTTAGAAGGCCAGTATGCTGGCCTGAATTTATGGGAGGAGCCCGGGGGGCTATTTAACCAGCCCACTCACCTGCAGTCTTTGTTGGTTTCCTGTGAGTGATAATGGATCTCACTGGGCCGACTCTTACCAGCTCACCTCATGTTTGTGAGTCCTGGCGTTTCGATCGCAGGGCATTTCGGCGTCTTCGTTCGTGGTCTTCGTCGGCGGTTCCCGCTCACTATCGCAGGTACTTTTCTAATCTTTTGCGTCAGGTACAATCTTGCAATTAGTAATGCTTCCTGTCCTGCATTCCTTTCTTTAAAAGTCTGCTTCTGAGTTATTGTCTGACCCATACATACGATTCATTTATAAATCCAAACCTCCGAGTCGCTTTCGGTCATTGTCCGATATCACTCGCCGTAGGTTTCACTGGACGTAAAGATTCACTGTCCATAAGGTTGCCGTCTCTTCCAGTTGGGGAAAAAAAAAAAAAGGGGGAGACTCTAATTAGTCCCACCTGCTGCCTCTCTGCACTGGTTAGCCTGGGGGGAGGGGTGATTGATTGGTGTTCAGTTTTACAGTAAAGGGCGGCATACACTATACAACCAATTCGTATTACATTAATTCTATACTCCTCACTATCGATTCGTATCGGATTCCTTTCGTATATTTACGAACTGATTCGGGTCACATACGTTGCATACTTTCCATCATTGCCATTTGTTGTTTGCCTTCATGCCGTGTGTTTTAGTTCCCGCAGCGGAACTTGCGTATCGTTTGTACACGTTTTTTCCTCTCACTCGTTTACCAAACCAAAGTAATATTTTGTGCGTCATGCATGGCGCAACACCACACTTTTTGGATGTCTTGGACACCCACCATGCTTTTCGTACATCAAGTTTTCAAACTGTCACAGGTAGGATTCGTGCAATTTCTTTGCTTAACGCACTGTTTTCCAGGTAAACCATGTCATCAAAACCCCGCTGTGGAACTTGCGAGTCATTAGTCAAGTCTCCATATGCAGCCTTATTTCAGCCTCGTGCAAGACCACAGTCTTGTCGTGCAATTCGTGAACACAAACGCAGAGCTGTTTATCAGTTTAGTTTTGTGCTTTTTTTTTTTTTCCCTCTTTCTTGTTGTTTCACGCCAAGTAGTAGGCTTTTGTCACTTAGAATGCACTGTCTATCATTACAGTTATTTTACTTTGCATTACCCTCCGGTCGAATCTAGTCGCATCAGCGACTCACTGGTTCGTCCCCGCTAGTTTGCCATCTCATTCCACTGATAGTAATTTCACTTGTCTCATCTCGCACACCCTTCTCTCTCCTCATAAAACCCTGCAGCACATAGCTACTGATTTGTCTTGCATCGATAGTGATTTCCTCTGCATCATTCTGATATGAATCCAAGTCGCATCCACAATGCACCGATTCATCCCGGCGGGCCCTAGTTGCTGGCCTCATTTTAGTACATGCTCCAGAATTCGCGCCTTGTCAGCCGCACATGCGGCGCACCGTCTCATGCCTAGATCATGGGAGAATTCTGTCATTCACGTCACCATCACGCATCTGAGTTGAATCCACGCGCATTCTTATGTGCAGGTTCGTCCCATACATGTCCCAGTTGCTGGCCTCATTTCAGTACATGCTCCAGAGTTTGCTTGCTGATAGTCGCACAGCGCAGCACGATTCATGCCTCTGTCATGGAAAATTTCTGTCCCTCATGTCACAGCCACGCATCTGATTTGAATCCACGCGCATTTTCGTGTGCAGATTCGCCAAGCGTGCCCCAATTGCTGGCCTCATCTCAGAACATGCCCCAGAGCCTGGTCGTTGTCAGTCGCATCTGCGGCGCACCGATTCATGCCTCTGTCATGGGACATTTTTGTCACTCATTGCACTGTAACACATCTGATTTTAATCCACGTGCATCCTTGGGTGCAGCTTCGTCTCAAGCGTGCCCCAGTCGTTCTTGGCCCCATTTCAGTACATGCTCCAGAGTTCGCTTGCTGTTAAACGCACAGCGCCGCACCGATTCAAGTCTCTGTCATGGGAAGTTTCTGTCACTCATTTCACTATCGCGCATCTGATTTGAATCCACGTGCATTTTCGTGTGCAGACTTGTCTTAAGCGTGCCCCAGTTGTTGTTCGCCTCATTTCAGTACATGCTCCAGAGCCCGGTCGTTGTCAGTCGCACCTGCGGCGCACCGATTCATGCCTCTGTCATGGAACATTTTTGTCACTCGTTCCACTGTAACACATCTGATTCGAATCTACGCCCATCCTTAGGTGCAGCTTCGTCTCAAGCGTGCCCCAGTCGCTGTTGGCCCCATTTCAGTACATGCTCCAGAGTTCGCTTGCTGTTCTTCGCACAGCACAGCATCGATTCGTGTCTGTCATGGGAAATTTCTGTCACTCGTTTCACTGTCACGCATCTGATTCGAACCCACTTGCATTCTCGTGTGCAGGCTCGTCTTAAGCGTGCCCCAGTTGTTGTTGGCCTCAATTCAGTACATGCTTCAGAGCCCGGTCGTTGTCAGTCGCACCTGCGGCGCACTGATTCATGCCTCTGTCATGGGACATTTTTGTCACTCGTTCCACTGTAACACATCTGATTCGAATCCACGCCCATCCTTAGGTGCAGCTTCGTCTCAAGCGTGCCCCAGTCGCTGTTGGCCCCATTTCAGTACATGCTCCAGAGATCGCTTGCTGTTCCTCGCACAGCGCAGCACCAATTCGTGTCTGTCATGGGAAATTTCTGTCACTTGTTTCACTGTCACGCATCTGATTCGAACCCACTTGCATTCTCGTGTGCAGGCTCATCTTAATCGTGCCCCAGTTGTAGTTGGCCTCAATTCAGTACATGCTTCAGAGCCCGGTCGTTGTCAGTCGCACCTGCGGCACACCGATTCATGCCTCTGTCATGGGACATTTTTGTCACTAATTTCTCCGACACGCTCCACCATCCGATCCGCTCACTTATATAAAAAGGCAGTGCAGCACTGAACAAGTCCATAGATCAAAAGACAATCCCAGTGATCTTCTAGAGTGATTTATAGAATCGGAAACATGCAGATGATGTGAACACAGTGAGAGACCTCCACCAGTAATAAGAATGGCCGCTCACCTCCCAAAGTGGACCCTTTGGTTATAGAGAGTCACAGATACCTTCCCATATGGGTATATACGTCTCAGGCATGTATTGCAGCTCCGGGATAGTTGGATGACAACAGCAGATGGACCGGATCACAAATGACTCCAATGAGGTGTGTATATAAATATATATATATAAAAGACAGGAAGACCATAGTGTTCTCCGCATATTAAAGGATATTTAATAAAAAGAAATGCACTTACATGTAAAAGGCACTAAACCAGTGCCGAGTGTAACAGCATGTATGAAACAACAGATGCAGTCTGTCGTGTTCAAATCAGCTAGTCAAACCCCTCACCACCTGTCATTTCTCCTCCAGGTCAGTCAAGTAGGTCCACCCTGCACCAGGTTGGACGTAATTTTCCCTAAATAAAAAAATAAAATAAAAAAAAACCTATAAAAAAAATAAGTATGTGTACCAAGCACTTACCAACAGCCGATCTGAATCTAGTCGCAACATCGGCCCTATGATTCGGATCCTCAGCAATCACAAACCCCTTCAACCACTAACACCATCAGCCGATCTGAGTCTAGTCATATCATCAGTGCAACGACGTGGATCCGGAACATGAGCTCCCTCATCACCTTGCATCTACAGCCGTTCCAAATCTAGTCGCATCATCGGCGCAACGATTCGGATCCTCGGCAATACAAACTTCACCGACCGATCCGAGTTCAGTCGTAGCACCGGCTCAACGTTTAAGATTCTTTACAAACCAAACCCCACCGGTGCTCACACCTCAGCCCGATTCGAACTATTCGCATCAGTGATACCAATAAAGTGGTACTTACAATTCAGATCCCTGGCCTTACGTCCGTTATCAAGCATAAACCTTTACATCTCACTCCATCTGCATATACAATGTTGCGCACGGTCGTTCCTACATACTCCAAAATTTCCGCTAACTTTGTTTTCATTTTTCCAATAAAGCGGCTTAATTGCAGTCGCTGCAAGCATTCCGACTCGAATCGGTCACTCATCTCCAGTAGCAACTTGGCTGCTCACCTATTCTCTGTCGTGCTAAACACTCAAACTAGCTTTCACTACGTTTGTCGTCCCTAAAGCCGACCCGCGTCAGGTCAGTTCTCCAAGACTTCACCCGTACACGGGGGTGTACTAAGGAGCAGCTTCAGTCTCTCCCGGGAATGCTCAATTTGCAGCAAGGATCATTCCCGAGGGTCGATCTTTTTGTATCACGCCTCCTGGTCTTCCTCTCCCAGACACAGGACCCCGATCAGATCCTTAACTTCAGATCCTTAACTTAGACACCGCGGCAGTAGTGGACCTGTCATTATGGGAGGAGTTCCTTACTACGTGAAACAGTATCAAAGTATACCATCAATATCGCCCCCATCATGCTGGTAGTGACAGATGCCGCAGCCTCCACAGGCTTTGCTGCAATTTTTGGCCACTATTCGTTTGCAGGACCATGGCTTCCAGAGACACTCCTAATCCCAGGGTTTACCTGGACTTCCTCCCTGTTCGAACAATACCAGATCGTGGCAGCCGCTCAGCTCTGGGGGTCATATCTGGACAGGACAAACCGTGGCCTTCACCACCGACAACCAGGCCACAGCTGATATTATTAGTAAAGGCAAGTCCAAGTCATGTCCTTCCTATGCAGGCCCGTACAACTATGCCCTCAGCACCAGTTAATGTCCACTACCCTCGCTAGTTCCCCATTTGGCCTTCTCCCCAGCCTGGTCATTCAAGCAGCCTTCGACTCGGCCTACCACGGGTTCTTGCGGCCTAGCGAGTTCACCCGCAGCTACCCCGCCGGCCAAGTTCTACGTAGACCTCACTTGGCTCGCTACCAAGATCGTTTCATCCTCCACCTGGCACTATCCAAAACCCAGCGATCAGGCACCGGGTTAGACATTTAACTCTAAAAACAAACAATCTCTGGTGTGCAGTAACCTTACTCGATCGCCTTCTGTCACTCCTACCTGAACAGTCAAACTCTTGTCCCCTACTACCTTTCCCGATCAAACCCTTGAGTGCCTGCCAGTTCATCAAACACATGAGAATTCATCGGGGCACAACCAACCATAGGAAGTTGATCCAGGGTTCACCCGGTCGCCTCTCGGGGGATCAGGAAGGAATTTTCTCCCCTGCTGTAGCAATTGGCCTAGGCTCAGCTGGGGTTTTCGCCTTCCTCTGGATCAACGGTGGGGCGGTTAGGTCAATTTGGGTCCTGTCACCTTCACACTCACTCACTCTTCCACGCTGCCACACCTCAACCCCAGTCAGTGCTCCAGTCGCTCTTATCGTATTGGAGCGGCCTCGGCCACATCCCGGTGTGGGGTCCCAGATCACGACTATTAAGAGACTTGACAGGTGGAAGTCTGCCTGCTTTGTCCAGCACATCCTCCAATCCTCAGGTGGAAATGGCACAAGCATTCACCAAACTTGCTCAATGAACAAAGCTAAAACCAATAAAACTACATCCCTACCTGAATGTTTTTGCCCCCTTATTTTGGCATACCGTCCATCAGATCAGGGCACACTTCAGGTCCATTTCATGTTGTAAGTCTTATGTTAAGTCTATCTATCTTATTCATATCTGTATCGGATATAGGGCTTCAACCATAAATATATATATATATATATGTGTATATATATTTTTTTACACACACACATACACATGAATTCTGCCTGATTACTAAAATGTACCCGAAACAAAAGATTTGCTAGCTTAAGGAAACCTCTAGTATGTTTATTTATATTTGCAGTGTAAATCTAAAGGCCAGTACACAAGAGCTGAATGTCGGGTGGCATTGGCTGGTTCAATAGAAACCGGTTAACATTCGGGCTGTGTGAATGGCAGCCAGTCAGACAGAAGTCGGTCAGACGAAGGCTCGTAACCGAAAAAGGTCTGCTAACTGTCTCCTGATCACCAGTCTCAGCCATTGGTCGGATAGTTCTGGCGGGGGGGGGGGGGCTGTGCCCCTATCGGAACACAATAGCTTAGCAGGGGAGATCGCTGTAATAACATTGGATTGTTAGTACAGGGGCTCTGACCTGAGCTGTCAGTTTTCTTTTTTTCGTTGAACCTATTGGGTTGAAAAAATAAATAAAAATACTGATGTGTACTTGGCTTTAGGCACTGTGCATCTCACGGCCAGTCTCAGAAGATCTGGATGGATATTTGGTTATGTCATTACTGTGCTTATTTCAGGGATTCACCTTCTTCTGCTTCATGTTTAATGTGGATTTGTGATTCTCCACACCTCCTGCTGCTTCTCATATTTTCCCAAACGGGTTTTCAACGGGGGCAATTCTTTTGATGGGAAAAAGTTTATACATTTCAAGTCTTTTTTAAAGCGTAGGAAAAACAGTAATGTAGCGATTCCTTGCCATAGTAAGGCCTTAGTTCAAAACACACAAGGACACTATTATCATGCTTATTTGGCTAATAAGCTTCCACCTCAAATACCACTAGAGTGCTTGTCCGACTATCCTAAATAGACACCTTAGCCATAAGATTCACCATATACAGAGGTTGAAAAACATTCATTGTTCTCTGTATTTACTAGGTTTGCACAAACACATATAGGCAAATTAATCATCAATAAAAGAAGTCTATGTGCAACCTAGGCAACCTTCTTCCCAAAGCATCACGTTTGATTATGTAATTTACAATGAGCAGTTTATGGGTAATTGATAACAAAGAATACATTTTTGTAAATAATAATTAGCTACAGATCATTAGCACACATCAAGTACACTAGCACATTTGGCTCTCCTTACACTGTATCAACCTCAAAAAAGTAGGGATCACCAGACTAAAGAGATAACTTTATTCAGTTGCTGTGTTGTGAATATGAGTGCAGTTCTGTTCATTAAACACAGGCTATGGCAAGTATTGTGTCATGACCTGTTTTTAACACACATTAAAACAGTACATTTATGCAGGTTGTGTTTTGTAATGCACTGTACTGCAAGATAGTGAAATCAATGGGCCAAATAGATTTGTATGACAATTTCAGTGGTTTCCCCAGGGTAACTATCTGAGTTATACCACTGGGAACCATTAAGATGTAAACACAGGCTCAATGAGCATTATAGCTGCAGAACAAATATTGTTCTAGTCAGAAGGCATAATTTACAGCTGCTATGGGGGCTCAGTAATTATTGAGAGAACAATTATCATATCCTTCATCTTCTACAGAACAGACCTAACTGACAGAAATAATATTATAAAAACTCTCTCTGACTGCATTTAGATATCTGCCACTATTCAGTTTTCACTTGGCATTTAGCTGAGAGCAAAGCCATTGTTCATGTGGATGGTCTTACTGAAGCTATTAATAATTCTTAAAGGTCATTAACCACTTTAAGACTGGGCCTATTTTTCAAACTTGTTGTTTACAAGTTAAAATACATTTGTTTTGCTAGAAAATTACTTAGAACCCCCAAACATTATATATATACTTTTTCTAATACCCTAGAGAATAAAATGGCGGTTGTTGCAATACTTTCTGCCACACTGTACTGTATTTGAGCAGCGGTCTTACAAGCGCACTTTTTTGGGAAAAAATACACTTTTTAAAATTAAAAAATAAGACAACAGTAAAGTTAGAACATTTTTTTTTATATTGTGAAAGATGATGTTACGCCGAGGAAATTGATACCCAACATGTTACGCTTAAAAATAGCGCCCGCTCGTGGAATGGCGACAAACTTTTATCCTTAAAAATCTCCATATGTGACGTTTAAAAAGTTCTACAGGTTGCATTTTTTGAGTTACAGAGGAGGGCTAGAATAATTGCTCTCGCTCTAACGATCGCTGTGATACCTTACATGTGTGGTTTGAACACCATTTTCATGGTGCTTATACCATTGCCGACCGCCTCCTGTACATATACGTCGGCAGAATGGCACGGACAGGCACATCAACGTACCTGTACGTCCCCTTTAAGTGCCTGTCCGTGTGGTCACACGTGCGCCGCCGCCGGCGCGCTCGCGACCCTGCCGCCATCCCCGTTAGTCGGACCACGGGTCCTGCGGACTCGATCGCTGGACACAATAGTTTTTGTGGGAAAAAACATATTTTTTTTCCTTATTTATTTTTTATTTTTACACTGTTCTTTAAAAAAGAAAAAAAAAACTGTGTCACTTTTAGTCCTATTACTGGGAATGTAAAAGCATGACAGGACCTCTTAAATATGAGATGTGGGGTCAAAAAGACCTCAGCTCTCATATTTATACAAAAATGCAAAAAAAAAAAAAAAAAAAAAAAAGTCATTTGAAAAACTAAAATAAAAATGTTTGTAAGTGGTTAAGCATAAAGTAAGCTTGTTCAGGTTGTTTCAAAATAAAGAACTTTTAGTACAGCAAGTCCCCTATATACGAATCTTCAAGTTGCGAAATTTCAAAGATACTAACGTGCGTTTTCATGTCCAATCACACAAGTACGTTTATGTGTCTGGAATACATTGTCACCTGCTTGCATTCTCTACAAGTGGCTTTTGTGTACTTTACTGTACAGTACTGTATAGCGTACAATAGTACAGTATAATTATTCATGTGAAAAGTACTGTATTATAAATCTATTTCAGTACAGTACTTTATAGCCAATTGTGTTAGTTGGGCACCTAGGCTAACTTTGTTGGACTTACAAACACATTGGACTTAAAAGGATACTAAAGGTTCATTTTTTTAAAATAACAAATATGTCATACTTACCTCAACTGTGCAGCTCGCTTTGCACAGAGTGGCCCCGAACATCCTCTTCTGGGGTCCCTCGGCGGCTCTCGCGGCTCCTCCCCGCATTAGATATTCCCCTTGGAGAAGCGCTCTCCTGGGGGGTTACCTTGCGGGCGCGCTTCTGATTCATACACTTGGCGTCCATAGATGCCGAGTGTATGACTTGGCCCCGCCCACGCATCATTGAATTTGATTGACAGCAGCGGGAGCCAATGGCTGTGCTGCTATCAATCTATCCAATCAACGCCAGGACTCCGTGGAGAAGAGGACGCCAGGGATGTGCCGAGCAGGTGAACTGGCTCAGGTAAGTAAAATGGGGGGGCTGGGGGGCCGATGATTGCCAGGTGTTTTTTCACTTTAATGCATAGGATGCATTAAGGTAAAAAAACACAAACCTTTGCAAACCCAGTAGTGTATTTAGGTTTTGTGCTGCCCTAGGCCTGACTAAACTCGTGCACCCCCTAATTTAAATATGAATATGACCCATCCCTTCCTGTCAAGGCCACACCCCTTTCTGCCTAAGACCCACCCTGAAATTTTCAAGTGGGGACACTAGTTCTGAGGGCCTTGGGGGGGGGGCAATGGATTCCCTTAATTTGCATAGATTTCCTCTCACTTCCTGTTCGCTATGGGGCAGGAAATTAAGGGAAATCTCTCCAATGGGACAGGGATGGGTAAAAATAAACTGACACGGCTATAAGCCTCCCTTACTCTATCCAAAATGAAAAAAAAGTGTTGCCTATAGTTCTACTTCAAGCACAAATTTCTGATAATTTTATGGAGAGGACTAAGAAAATATGACCATGCCAATGGTGCAGCAGAGTGAGGAAGGTTTGTGATCCAGGATGATAGGACAGTCAAAATTAGAAGCAGCAACCCCCCCCCCCTCCCACAGTTGCGAAATGCCGCATACCAGAAGCAGTGCGGCCGCTTTATGGGGGTGCTAGACTAATTTGCCTCTCAGCCCAGTCTGCCCCATAAGACTGGCACAACACTAACACAGTGTAGCGCAAGCCGGCGGGGACTCTTTCCGTGCTGCCCCCCTGAAAAGTGCTGCCCTAGGCCTGGGCCTTGTTGGCCTAGGCCAGGATACAGCATTGTGCAAACCCCTATAGAAAACACACTCAAGAAGCAGAAGACGTTCGTATGTAGGGGACTTACTGTACTGTTCCTCGATAAATATATTAACATTGTTATCAAAATGTATAATTTTTTTTTGTAGTAAGAGCTCATTCACACTATTGTGCTGAAGTGGCACACCTTGACACAACGCATAGTAATGTGCATTGGTGCAATGCGGTGTCATTCATTTTGAATGGCTCTCTAACATACCTTGTGGACGTGCACTGACAAAAATTCTACATACGCCTTTTTTAGTGTGTTTTGGTGAGTTAAACAACCCAATAAAATAAATAATAACACATTGCAAGTTAATGTGCAGCAAAAACATATGTTTGCTGACACAGCGCAATAGTGGGAATGGGTCCTCAAGAAGGAGATATTCCTCCACATGGAAGAGCTTTTATTCAGTTTATATCACAAAAGATATGGGATACAAACATTTATTCACACAAACCATTCTATAAAGTGACATATACAAATAAAGAACTCCAGCAAACAGCTAAATACTAAACTTAAATACAGATACCTTTTTCTCCGATCTAAGTATATGTAATTCTGTAGAGCTAACCTTAACACAAGTCACAAAGATCACCTATTTCCTAGTTCAACCTTACCTTCAACCTGTTGGTTCATTGGATGTAATGGATAATGGATAATGTTAAAGCAGTATTAAAGCCAAAAGCAAACATGTAACGTATTGCAGCTTACATATCATTAGATGCGATGGCTGTATTTGTTTTCTTTTTTAGTTTTTTTTTCCCTCTGTATGCTGCACTAAATCACAGGGTACTGTGGTAGCATGCAATCTTGTGCCCGCAAACAGAGTGCCAATGTATTGGCACTTGCAGCAGATCACTAGGGCGTTGCATTTTGAACGCACATAATGAGCATTTCCCACTCCGCGTTCTGGTGTGAACAGGCCCTATCGATTTTTCATCCCCAGGGATAAGATTTAAGGAAAGTGTAATTATTGTGTACTGAAATACATTTCTGTTTATTTATATTTTCAATATATTTAGTGTTTATAAGCTATATGCAGCTATTTTATAATTAGCCTTTGAGACCTACAATGTTTTAACCTTTTTTAATGGCTTTTTACAATATTCTACAACCTAACAGATATTACTCACATGCTTCCAGTGGCCGAGCTGCTGTCCGTGAACAAGGATCCATTAGTTCTTTCCATTTGTGCCAGCCTAAAAAAAATAGATGGTGATTGTTTTAAAAAACAGAGAAGGAAAAAAAACGTATGTGCCTTAAGGACGAAGTTCACGTTGAAAAAAATAAATAAACAAATGCACATTTTTTGCAGGTTTCTTAGGAGCCTGTAAAGCATTCCCCCACGATCAGCAGATCGTAGTGCAATGTCAGACCCCTGCAGTCTGTCAGTACAGCTGTCTTCCTGTACGTTCTGTATGGGCAGACAGTTACTGATGAAGATCAATGAACTAGGAGAGTGCTCATCAGCACCCTCGCAGTTCATTAAGAATTACAAGCTGTCTGTCGCAGTGGTAGACGGTACTTATAGTGCATTCCACAGAACTCTCTGAATGATAGACAGGGCTGTGTGGGCAGAGCCCTGCATGACTGTTCTGTTTCTGAATTGTGACAGTGGGTGCGGGGAGAGGATCCTCCGTCTGCTACCACAATGGGGGATCGGGTCAGGGAGCGGCAGGTGCTTTAGTAACATATTACATTTTACACCCTGAATATGGGTGTAATATGTAACATGTTACTAAAGGTGAATTTTTACTTTAACATGGCCCTACACAACCAGGCTGCCCACCCTAACACAAACATAACTGAGAACAATCCAAAGTAATAGAGATCATGCTGCACTTGGGGACTGTAAGAAAAGTCACGTCATAGCTACAATACATACATGGACAGATGCAGTTAACAGTGAACAGATTTAATTCCCTAACATCTATTTTTTAACGTGGTTGTAAACCCACTTATGCAACTTGCACCTACAGGTAAGCCTAGATTAAGGTTTACCTGTAGGTGCAAGAAATATCTCCTAAACCTACACGGTTTAGGAGATATTTGCAAAAAATTACATGCACCAATGCATTCACAGGGTTAATCCCATTCACAAATCCGGCTTTGCCGGATTTGACGGCTCCCGCGCGCATGTGCGGAGTGACGTCTTCGCCGCTCTGGCCAATCACGCACCGGAGCGGCGCTGTGATTGGCTGGAGCGGCGATACCCGGAAGTAACCTTCCGTATATCTGTGGAGCGATGGCTGCGGCTGGAGGGGGAGACGAGGACGGCTTCGGGGGCCCCGATCTAAGGTAAGTGATGCATAATGAGCATCATACTAGCTCATTATGGCTTTGTCTTGCAGGTGTTTTTTTTTTTTTTTTAAACACTTTCCAGGGTTTACAACCACTTTACCAATTAATAGAAATCTGAAGCTCTTAAAAAAAAAAAAAAAAAAAGGATTACAGCTGTGGTGGTCAATTAGGTGTAAAAACAATCTTACTTTGCTGATAACTGACCTGCAGGGGCATTGCAAGGATTACAAAATACCCTGGGCACACCTAATTAAGATACTGAGTGCCACAGTGCACAGTGAGCATGGCCAAAATATGGGCATGCTTCAGTAGACCCTGAAGTAAGCTTGCAAGCTATGGCTAAAGCTAAAGCTAAAGCCATAGACACCCTTTCACATGGGTGGTATTGTCATGTCCACCTGTCCGTTTTTATGGCCGACCTGATCAGAAACTCTATATAAATCTATGGGCAGGTGGATGTAAATGGACATGTACCTCTGGAGATAATTTGACATAAACAGATGCAAGTCCTTTTTCATCTGCCTTCCCACCAAACATGGGTCCGGAAAGCTCCCAATATAAAATGTAGTAAAAAACTGAACAGATGAGGATGTCTCAAAAATGATATCCGCCCCATTTTACTCTGATATAGCAGGGGATCTGTTCATAGATCTCCTACTGAATGGACCAGATGGCTCCCGTGTGAATGAAGCCATAATATATATGCACATCCCACAGCCGTAGTACCCACATACAAATGTGTCACATAACATAGACACTACAAAAAAAATTCAAAGCACCAGTCAATTAGACATAAAGGTAGGGTTTGAAGGTTCATAATTAGGCTCTTTACCTCAATCTGTGATCAGCAGTGTCTGGAGGACACTGTGATCACAGAGCATTCCACCGCATAGGTGAGCCTCCCAGAACTAGCCGGCCGCGCTGTAGCCATCATTCGGCTAAAATGCGGTCGGCAAGTGGTAAACAGAGCTAGTAAAAAAATTAAATACCAACTCTATGACCAAGTGCAATAACAAGATTGCTCATACCTACAGCATTAATAGTCTCTGTATATGTAGAATATTCAGCATGTAATAGGAGTGTTGGCTTTCTGTAATACTGCTGAAATTGTTTTTTTTTTTCCCTTTTATTGGTTGAACTAGATGGTCTTTTTTCAACCAAACTAACTATGTAACTATGATGCCATTTTCATATTCATATTATATGTACTGTGAGGGTGCGACTTTGTGCGACCTTCAAGAGGGTTGGTTTATGCCAGATTTGGTAAAGAAAGACACGCTGATGGAACAGCTGTGTCTTGGGCTATTTAGTTCAGAGGTGATTATGGATCAGGGCTCCATCCAACAGAGAGGAAGTCTGTGTGCATGAGAGCCAGATGGGCTCTCATCCTCTGAGTGGAATCAGAGATGATTGTGGAACAGGGTTCCACCCAATAGAGAGGAAGTCTGTGTGCCTGAGAGCCGAGTGGGCTCTCATCCTCTGAAGTGGAGTCAAAGGCGGTGCATGTCTGCAGGAGGAAGACACCGTTAGTGATACAGCAACAAAGGTGCTGACCAGGAGAAGCTAGGAGAAAGCTGAAACTCTTGGACACTGTGTGGGTCTGAGGAACAGACCGTCAGGCCTAGGCTAAAGGCCTGGATCGCTAGAAGGTAAAGCTACGAGGCTACTGTTAGTATGAAAGATACAGGAATGGACAGGAATGGTGGAACCCCCCCCTGTGAATACTACAGATGTGTTTGTGAACTTTCGTGCTTTTAAATAAAAATGGGCTACCATGCCCTTAAATAGAGTTGCTGACTGGCTTGCATCACTGGAAATACGCGTCCACCACAAGAGCTAACAACCCCCAATCTTACAAGAGGTGGAGATATTGCTTTGGGCAGTTTTTGGAAGAGTTCCAGATCCTCGCATACCAAAAACAGTGAGTAAAAAGAAACTGTGTGTTTAACAGCAATACTGTGATGAACAGCCTATCTGAAGGAAAAGTTAAAGTTTTCTGCTGTGAACTGCTGCTAGCTGTGTGTGCCAGCCAGGCGAACTGCATTGCACAGGAGTTCAATTAATGGACTGTGTTGTATACAGGTGATGTGCCTGTGGAAGTGAGCTCAAGCAGAGAGTAAAGTCTACATGTGAAAGTGTGCTGTTTGCAAAGTCTTGGAGACAGTACTTTAAAATTTTCCTGTGTGAAAAGGAAGCAATGTTTGCTGAAATGAGAGACAGAGCGGGTGTTGGTCCTAGCAACACTGGTGCAAGGAGTGCACAGGTGACTGCAAGTATGGAGAGTTCACCAGAGTCTGAGTCTGCAGTGGATTGGTGCAGGCGACACTTGGCTGCACTGAACCAAGTTAAAAGGGAAGGACATGTTGTTGCCCCTGGAAACGCTGGTGCAAGATGGCCAGCTATCAATGTGCAAAGGGTTAAGAACCAAGTGCGCTGTTTGCGGTGCAGTGAGTGGGGGCATGAAGTTTCTAAATGCCCTTTGTCCCAGGCTTTACCAAAGCAAAGGTATGAGAAGCCTGCTCTGAGTGTAAAGAGTGAGCAGATGGGTGTGGATGCCCATGGCAACAAAGCAGAAATCCGTACAGCTGACTTCATACGGCCTATGTTGCCTTCTGAATGTGTTGAGGACTTTTTGGATGAGTTTGCGATGATTGCTTCCTACAGAAGATGGCCCAGAAATCGCTGGGTTGAGTTGGTGAACCTTTTCTGATCGAGGAGTACCAGGAGGTGTACCGTGGGATGTATAGTAACCGAGATGACTACGATAATTTTCTAGGAGCAGTCCAGTCTAGAGAGCGCTACAAGAGATCAGCGGGGAGAAGGTGGTCTCCCATAGCAACAGGAGAAAGTTGCCAAGTGCCATGCCTAGAATGTGGTCAGCTGGGCCACGGGTTCTTTTCTTGTCCAAGCTTGTGGAATACAGCTGCTGATCGTGTTGTTGGGCTTAATGCTTTGCCTGCAGGCGATGATGGAAAATCCAAGATGGATGTTATGTTACCCTGTTTCCAGGAGGGGACCTAATCTTGTGAGAGCATGGCAAAGAAGGGACAACTCCCTCAATTGAAGTCTTCAACCCATGCTAAAGAGAATGGTAAGACTGTTCCTGTTAAAATCATGGGAAAGGCTGACTGTGTGGTTGCTCACAATGAAGGTGAAAAAATGAACTTGCTGCAGTGTGCTACTCAGATCAGTGGGGGGACACAGGTTAAAACCCTGCTTGCAGCGAGGTAAAAAATTGAAAGGGACATATGGACTCTGGGTACAGCTAAGGTAATCCAGCGGAGTGCTGGAAAGGATGTGCTAGGGGTGACCAAAGCAGTTGGTATCCCATGTTCCCTAGTGACAGGTGCTGTGCAGTTGCCAAGGGAAACCACCAAGGAGCCTGCAGTGGTGAGGCAAGTGGTTTCCCAGGACAACTGTGAAGACGCCCTATTGGGCAAAATAATTCCTTTGGAGAGGAAGGGTGGTGTGCTGAGTGGCACGCAGGGTGCCATGCGTTTTGATAAAGGACAATTTGATAGAGTTTATAAAACTGCTATGTTTATGAATGCTGATGACACATGTGCTGATGGTAATGTGATGCTTAATGAGGTAGGGGTGATCGCTAAGCAGGATATGCGATTCCCCTTGGCAACAGTATCTAAGGCTGCAGACGTGTCCTTGGAAACCTCCAGGGAGCTCTGTGTGTTGGAGCGAGAGGTTGCCTGGGACAACTGTGGTGCCGCTCTGATAGATAAGAGGGTACTTGACCTTGGTGATGAGAAAAATGGTAAAACTCAAATGTTTAAAATTGCTTGTACTGATAATGAGTTGTTGCGGTCTGTCACTGCTGACAGTCCTCATGGGTTTAGTGAAGCGCCACCCAAGCAAAGTGGTGACGTTATGTTATTGCAGCCTGTTGTGTTTGAAAATGTTTTGCCACAAGTGTATTTAAACAAGGAAGGCTTAGTGGGTAACAGTGGAGTGGACACAATTTCTGCTATGCTAAATAGAGAGGCTGCAGGGCCAGTAGACACGGGTGCGTTGGCTTTTGCAGAAATTAACCCTCTCCAGTTGGAAGGATCTGAAAAGGGCACATACATAGCAGAGGTTTTGTCCACAGCAAAAGGGATGAGTAATGTTGAATGTCAGATTGATGAGGTAGTGGATAGCGATTTGGAAGGGCTCAGTGTTGCTGAAAGTGAGAGGATGAGTGTGACACAAGCGATTGGCAGTGCTCAGCGGGAGCCGCAAATTTTGTTAGTTGCCTCTGAGGTAGAGGTCTCTTTAAGTGTCTCGGCCTCTCACGTCTTAGCAAATGAGTCCCTCCACATCGTTGGTAAAGGAAAAGTTCCTAGAGTTCTGTGTTTAGATACGGCATGTCTAGAAATTTCTGAGATGTTGTGGGAATTGGTGAGAATCTTTCCAATGTACACCTGCGTGTATCCACAGCAGAAGGGCGACATAATACTGCACAATACCAATCGGTGGATGCAGGTGATACATGCGTTGTTAGGCAGGGTTGATGAGAATTGGTTGCTGCGTTGTTGGTTGCTTTTGTGGAAGGTTGTCTCGCAGTTCTCCTCGAGAGTGCTTCCAGCGGCGGTTATGTGCGGAAGGCGCTCAGGGGAATTGTTTGAGAAATTAGAGATAATAGACATAGTGGAAGTCTCTCCGTATGCAGGTGTGATGGGGTGTATGCCTGCTGGTGCGGTCCGAGGTGCGGCTGAGCCGTGGTTGGTACGGGGCGCGCGTACTGTCTCCCTCGCTACACCTCATGTAAAGGAAGGGCCCGGAACGGACGTGGCGGTAGTGGGAATTCAGTCCATCACGCGCAGAGAGGTGCAGTTTGAGGTACCCGGAGACACTTTGACAGGAAATAACAGTGATAGTAACTGTAACGGAAATATGTATGAGAAGCACTGTGGAGCACTGTCAGACAACTCTGAGCTATTGGTTGAGGTACCAGTGGACACAGAAATGGTTAAAGAGATTGGTGTGGGAAAATGGTGGAACATGTGCGTTGGTAGGACAATTGTTATTGGAGTGTTGGACAACAGGGGGCGATGTGAAACTACGGGACTGTCCCATAGGGAGTAACTGCTTGCCTGTAGATCAGTGGTTCTCAACTCCTGTCCTCAGGACCCACTAACAGGCCAGATTTTAAGTATTACCTTGGTGAGATGCAGACTAGAATACTGCAATCCCTGAGCAGCAAATTATATCACCTGTGATGCATTTCAGTTATCTTGCAAACCTGGCCTGTTGGTGGGCCCTGAGGACTGGAGTTGAGAACCACTGCTGTAGATGGTCCCTCCATAGACACTGTTCTAGCAAACAGGACAAGAGGTCCAAATGACCATATTGTGTTAAATAACCCCTTGTGGAACATTGCTATTGAGGATATGGTATTAATCACAGATAGTTTGGTGGCCAAGAGTGACCACACAGGGGTTGGTGAACCTGAGAAACAAATGTTGATGGTTAATGTTGCGTCAGGTAGTGAGAGTGGCCAGTCCCTGACAGATGTCATGAAAGGGGGTCCCTAACAGTCCCGGGAGAGTAGGTCTGTGGCAGGAAAAAGAAGGGTCCTGAGGCCAAAAGGTAGAAGGGATAGAGAGATTAGTGGGAGCCCATGGTTCAGGAAGAAGGGCTGGTGGAAGTACACCCGGAAGAAGATGTGGGTGGAGTGCCCCTTTAGAGAAAAGGTTGGGCAGATTAGGACTACTGCTACGGATAGTTGGCACAGAGGCGCCAAGGTGAAGTGCTGGTGGACACATACCCCAAAAAAGAAATGGGCCTACGCAGCCAATGGCTGGCACAGAGGTGTCCCGTTTATGGTGACGGGATCATGTGTTCCTCCCTCCGGTTCGAAACAAGGGGGGAGGGTATGTGAGGGTGCGACTTTGTGCGACCTTCAAGAGGGTTGGTTTATGCCAGATTTGGTAAAGAAAGACACGCTGATGGAACAGCTGTGTCTTGGGCTATTTAGTTCAGAGGTGATTATGGATCAGGGCTCCACCCAACAGAGAGGAAGTCTGTGTGCATGAGAGCTAGGTGGGCTCTCATCCTCTGAGTGGAGTCAGAGATGATTGTGGAACAGGGCTCCACCCAATAGAGAGGAAGTCTGTGTGCCTGAGAGCCGAGTGGGCTCTCATCCTCTGAAGTGGAGTCAAAGGCGGTGCATGTCTGCAGGAGGCAGACACCGTTAGTGATACAGCAACAAAGGTGCTGACCAGGAGAAGCTAGGAGAAAGCTGAAACTCTTGGACACTGTGTGGGACTGAGGAACAGACCGTCAGGCCTAGGCTAAAGGCCTGGATCGCTAGAAGGTAAAGCTACGAGGCTACTGTTAGTATAAAAGATACAGGAATGGTGGAACCCCCCCTGTGAATACTACAGATGTGTTTGTGAACTTTCGTGCTTTTAAATAAAAATGGGCTACCATGCCCTTAAACAGAGTTGCTGACTCGCTTGCATCACTGGAAATACGCGTCCACCACAAGAGCTAACAACCCCCAATCTTACAGTACCTTTATATGTACCTTTACCTGGCTGAAATTGTTTTTTTTTTTCCCTTTTATTGGTTGAACTAGATAGTCTTGTGTCTTTTTTCAACCAAACTAACTATGTAACAATGATACCATTTTCATATTCATTAACCACTTGTCGACCGCCGCACGCCGATGTACGTCCGTAGAATGGCGCAGCTGGGCATATTGGCGTACAGGTACGTCCCCTTTAATATGCACAGCCGTGGGTGGCGCTCGCGACCCGGTCGGGTACTCCGTGACCGTGGGACCTGATCACCGCCGGTGTCCCGTGATCGGGTCACAGAGCTGGAAAACGGGGAGAGGAAAGTGTAAACAAACCTCTCCCCGTGCTTCCTAGTGAGCCTGTCACTGATCGTCTGTTCCCTGTCATAGGGAACGACGATCAGTGACATCACACGCCAAGCCACGCCCCCTACAGTTAGAATCACACATTAGGTCACACTTAACCCCTTTAGCGCCCCCTACAGGTTAACCCCTAAACTGCCAGTGTCATTTTCACAGTAATCAGTGCATTTTTATAGCACTAATCGCTGTAAAAATGACAATGGTCCCAAAATAGTGTCAAAAGTGTCCGATGTGTCCGCCATATTGTCGCAGTCCCGATAAAAATTGCTGATCGCCACTATTACTAGTAAAAATTTTTTTTTATAAAAATGCCATAAAACTATTCCCTATTTTGTAGATGCTATAACTTTTGCGCAAACCAATCAATAAACACTTATTGCGATTTTTTTTTTACCAAAAATATGTAGAAGAATACGTATCGGCCTAAACTGAGGAAAAAATATATTTTTTATATATATTTTGGGGATATTTATTATAGCAAAAAGTTAAAAATATTGCGGTTTTTTCAAAATTGTCGCTCTATTTTTGTTTATAGCGCAAAAAAAAAAAAAACGCAGAGGTGATCAAATACCACCAAAAGAAAGCTCTATTTGTGGGAAAAAAAGGACGTAAATTTTGTTTGGGTGCCACGTCGCACGACCGCGCAATTGTCAGTTAAAGCGGCGCAGTGCCAAATCGCAAAAAGGGGCCTGGTCCTTTAGCAACAAAATGGTCCTGGGCTTAAATTTATATGTACCTTTATATAATACATATAATATGTATCAGTCAGATAAAGGTACATATAATAACATAATCCTATACAGCTTACTTAATTTACTGTACAGCTTATTCAGCCCAATATTTTTTGCTGTTCAAATTCTGGCTACTGCATTTTAACACCTTTCGTCTACCAGTGTCCATTCACCTGGAGAAGTATAACCCAGATGTCCTGATGCAATGAAAGTCTGTCTAAGGAGGATCCTATTGGTGTTCATGAAATCTATCTCCCCATGTGTATGGTGAAATCCAAGTAGAGGATTTGCAAGTGTGTTTGACTGCTTTCGATAAAGTAGTCCATTCATCTGGGTAAGAGTCAGAGTGAACCTTTCCTTCTTGGTGACGGATTTTTCCCAGCACTTTCCTTTGTGTGGATCTACACCTAATGGACTGTTTTATTTGACATGTCATATTTTCTCAACATTGGGACTTTTTATTAATTGTTAGCACTGCACTTTGTGATTTATGCTATTTTGTCTTTTTGCCAGGAGATTTGTGTCATCGGCTATTATTAAATTCATTCATTAGCGCGGATATTTTTGTTTTTTATTACTGTTTGTAACCAATAAGTTAGCGTACTATATACACCTATATTTGATCTTGAGGGCATGACAAACCAATAAACATGTATTTCTATGTAGTCAATGACTGAATTGTATTCTCTTTTGCAAGCAAGACTAGAGCTTGACCATTGTTGCCTTAAAATAGGATTTTTATAACAGCTTACCTGTAAAATCCTTTTCTTGGAGTACATCACGGGACACAGAGCGGCATAGTCATTACTATGTGGGTTATATAGATTACCTTCAGGTGCTGGCACTGGCAACTTCCAAACCGGAAGTACCCTCCCCTATATAAGCCCCTCCCATCCGGGAGCACCTCAGTTTTGTAGCAAAGCAATAAGTGTCCCCAAAAGAGGGGTGGGAGCTCTGGGTCCCGTGATGTACTCCAAGAAAAGGATTTTACAGGTAAGCTGTTATAAAAATCCTATTTTCTTTCTCGTACATCACGGGACACAGAGCGGCATAGTCATTACTATGTGGGACATCCCAAAGCAATGCCCAATGAGGGGGGGGGATACACCATACATAAGCTGGGCGCTATCAGACATGAGGATCTTTTGCGGCCTGCAACACACTGCGCCCAAAGGCGACATCCTCCTGACTTCTAACGTCCACCTGGTAGAACCTAGTAAACGTGTGTACTGAAGACCATGTTGCGGCCTTACAGATTTGAGCCAGGGAGGCCTGGTGATGCGCTGCCCATGAAGTTCCAACTGCTCTCGTGGAGTGCGCTCTAACTTTGAACGGAGGCGGTCTCCTTCTCAAGCCATAGGCTTGCATTATGACCTGTCGAATCCACTTGGCTAAAGTAGATTTTGATGCTGCCTGACCCTTTCTGGGGCCTTCCGGCAGAATAAACAAAGTATCCGTTCTGCGAATCTGAGCAGTGGCTTTTAGATAAGCTTTAACTGTTCTTACTACATCCAAAGAATGCAATAACTTTTCCTCTACCGAAGTAGGTTTGGGGAAAAAAGAAGGAAGAACCACATCTTGGTTCAAATGAAACCTCGATACCACCTTAGGAAGAAAGGCTGGATGAGGACGTAACACTACTCTGTCCTTATGGATAACCAGATATGGCTCCTTACAGGACATAGCTGCTAATTCCGACACTCTTTTAGCCGAACAAATGGCTACTAGAAAAATCAATTTCCTGGTGAGAAGAACCAAAGAAATATGCTGTAATGGTTCAAATGGTTGTTTCTGTAGAACCGACAGAACCAGGTTTAGATCCCATGGACATATGGGAATATTAACCGGAGGACTAATACGCATCACTCCTTGTATAAAGGCTTTGACTAGTGAATGCGAAGCCAAGGGCCTTTGAAAAAATATTGACAAGGCCGAAATCTGACCCTTGATAGTACTCAAGGCAAGCTTCCTATCTACAGCCCATTGTAGGAAGTCCAGAATCCTACCTATTACGTATTTACGTGGATGCCATTTCTTGGCCTCACACCACGCGATGTACGCCTTCCAGATTCTATAGTAGATCTGCCTGGATACCGGCTTCCTGGCATTGATCATGGTAGATACCACAGAATTAGAGAGCCCTCTCTTTTTTAGAATGTGGGCTTCAATAGCCAGGCCGTCAAACCTAGGGCTGGTAAGGAAGGGTGGTATATCGGTCCTTGCAAAAGCAGGTCCGGACGATGTGGGAGGGTCCAAGGACTCCCCACAGACATCTTTACAATCTCCGCGTACCATGCTCTTCGGGGCCACGCTGGAGCCACCAGAATCACTGGTTTCTTTTCTACCCTGATTCTGCGGAGTAATCGAGGTAACAATTGTGGCGTGGGAATGCATATATCAGCTTGAACTGATCCCAAGGGAACACTAGGGCATCCGAGCCGCAAGCTAGGGGATCCCTTGTCCAAGAGACAAACCTGTCCACTTTTGCGTTGAATCTGGATGCTAGCAGATCTACATCCGGTGTTCCCCACCGCTGACATATTGTCCAGAAAACCTCGGGATGAAGGGACCATTCCCCTGGGCATAATTGTTGGCGACTTACAAAGTCCGCCTTCCAATTCTCCACTCCTGGAATGAATACCGCAGATATGGCTGGGACATATCTTTCTGCCCATTTCAGGATGCAATTTACTTCCCTCTGGGCTGCACGACTCCTGGTGCCACCCTGATGATTGATATATGCCACTGCCGTGGCATTGTCCGATTGAATTCTGACAGGGGACCCTTGGAGTTTGGATGTCCATGCTACTAGGGCATACCGGGCTGCTCGTATCTCTAAGAGATTGATGGGCAGGGCCTTTTCTGCATCCGACCATCTGCCCTGGAGAGACCATTGCTCCAGTACTGCTCCCCAGCCTATAAGGCTGGCATCTGTAGTGACCACCTTCCAAGAAATCGGACTGAAGGATTTCCCTCTTTCCAGATTTTGGGGAACCAACCACCAACGGAGGCTCTTGCGAACGGAAGGGGACAAGGACATTGGTAAGTCTAGGGCCTGAACTTTTTTGTTCCAGGCTGACAGTATAGCCCTTTGCAAATTCCTTGAATGGAATTGACCGTAGGGTACTGCTTCGAATGATGCCACCATTTTTCCCAGCAGCCTCATGCACAGGCGTATGGATGGCTATCTTTTTGTACCCACTAGGTGGATCAAATCTCTCAAAGACGACCCCTTTTCTTGAGGCAAGAAAATTTTTCTCTGGTCTGAATCCAGCCTTAGCCCCAAGTATTCCAGACTTTTGACTGGTTTTAGGGCTGACTTGTCTCGGTTGATAATCCAACCGTGATATTCCAGATACTTGATTGTCTCGTGAACAACCACTTCTAGTTTTTCCACTGAGTGGTCTATCAGCAACAAGTCGTCTAGATATGCCATTATCGTTACACCTTGTGTTCTTAGATTGGCCAATAGTGGGGCCAGAATTTTTGTGAACACTCGTGGTGCTGTGGCCAGACCGAAGGGTAAGGCTCTGAACTGAAAATGGCGCCCTTCTACCGCAAAGCGTAGAAATTTTTGGTGGGCTGGAAAGATGGGAATGTGCAAATAAGCATCTTTGATGTCGATCGAGGCTAACCATTCCTCCCCTTGTAGGGCAGTGGCCACCGATCGGATCGACTCCATCCGGAAAGTCCTGATATGTAGGAATTTGTTTAGCCCTTTTAGATTTAATATGGGCCTCACGTCCCCGTTTGGCTTCGGGACTGTAAAGAGGTTTGAGTAAAACCCAAACCCCCATTCTTCCAGGGGAACCTCTATAATTACTGCTTGGAGCAATAATTGTTCTAGTGCCAACAGGAGGGATCCTCTCTTCTGGGGATCCCTTGGCAAGTTTGACCTTATAAAGTGGGAAGGAGGGGAGTCTTTTAACTCCAATTTGTATCCCAGACTTACTGCGGAGAGCACCCATCTGTCTCTGATCGTGTCCCGCCAGGTCTCTGTGAACAACTGAAGTCTTCCCCCACCCGATTGAGTGGGGGCAACCCTTCATGCATTTGACTTTGGGGGAGGTTTTTTACCTCTCCTGCTCCAGGGCTTCTTGTTACCCTGCAATTGTCCCTGATTTTTACCTCCGGGATTCGACCGAGGAGGCCGTCAGAACTGTTTCACAGCCGATGTCCTAGGGACTGGAGAAGCAGGCCTCTTAAAAGAGGGACCTCTAACTCTGTTTTTAACCGGCAAAAGTGTACTTTTACCGCTGGAAATTCTCTGGATATATTTGTCCAGGTCTTCCCCGAATAAGCGTTCACCATGAAATGGGAAGCTGACCAGCAATTTTTTACAGGGAGCTTCAGCAGACCAGTTTTTGAGCCATAAAGCCTGCGCATATGTACTACAGACAGCGTAAGGCGGGAGGCCTGATGGATTGAATCCTTTATAGCGTCCACCGCAAAGCATAAGGCTCTAGGTAGATCAGCTAGGGCAAGAGCCTGCTGATCTGGCAAGTCCCTTAAGACCTGTTTTAACTGATCCTTCACTGCTTGGCAGACCCCAATAGCTGCCACTGCTGGTTGTGTCACCAAGCCTGCTGTAGCAAAAGCAGATTTTAATAAGGACTCTAATTTTTTATCTATTGGGTCCTTGAACATTTGGACATTATCCACTGGACATGTCAGTGATTTATTCACACAAGAGATGGCTGCGTCCACTGTAGGGACCCTCCATTTTTTGATGAACTTATCCTCCATGGGATAGACCACTTGAAATCTCTTGGGAGGAGTAAATATTTTATCAGGATGCTCCCAATCCTGGTAAATGAGCCCTTCTAGTAAAGGATGGATCGGAAAGGAACAAACAGTCTGGGGAGCTTTTAGCGACCCCAACGAGGAGACAGAAGTGGATGATGGCTCCGCAAGGGGCATTTTAAATGCTGATCGGACCATATTAGTCAGGGACTGAACCCATAATCTTTCAGCATGTGATGCTGAGAATGGCTCTTCCACTGTTGATTCCTCTACAACAGAATCAACCTCATCCTGATCCCCTTCAGGTAGGTCGATCCCTGTATGGGACTGTTGTTCCGCTAACAGGCACTCTGAGGGAGGAGACGGAGATCGAGCGCTTTTTTCCTGTGACAGGGAAGCAGCGATCAATGCTGACAATCTCTCTTCCAGCCCTCCCAGAGATGAGGAAAAAACCTCCTCTGTTACATACACAGGAGCAGGTGAACTGAGGACAGCCACAGTACCAGGTACTCCTGAGGGTGCTCTACGGTCACTAACCTCTGATTCTTCAGGGGAGATTGGTGCAGCCAAAGCATGCCCAAGATCCTCAGAGCCCGATGGAGACCCCCTATGCTTCCTGGGATTTTTAGTCCCGGAGTTTTTAGACGGCATATTCCTAAGCCCAAAGCTGAGGTATTCCAGCCGAAATACACCACTTACTGACAATAGTCTAGCACAAATGCTGTTATAAAAACAGTTGGTGTCTACTAATGTGCCTTTCTATGGGGATGCCTGCATCAACCGCTTGCTGTATGCCTTTTTTAAATGTTGCCAGCTCTGTCTCTGCACTCCATAGTCAGCTCACAACACATAATTGTGGTTTTTAACAGGCTGGGACGCCCGCACATGCGCAGAAGCGCTGCGGCGCTCACAGAGCGTCATCCCCCAAGCTCCGCCCCCTTTCCCAGCTCACCTCTATATATAGAGGCGCGTGCACGCGCACGTGCGCGGCCACGTGCGCCTTCGGCGCTAATTTTGAAAAGGGAAACTAGGGACAAGAGCCAGGGCCCCTTTTGCCGCAGGCCGGGGGATGGACGAGCATTGCAACATGGCAGAGGGAGCAGTTTCCCAGAAGAGAACTCACCATCTGCCTGGACTTGCTCTGATAAAAAGAAACTAGTCCACATGACAAGAAACGTTCCACAGCGGCCTCTAGTGGATTAACACAGGTACCGCAGTCTATTTTTTTTTTTTTTTCTTGACCACTATTAAAATTATTACATTTTTTAGTAGTTACAGGCATGCATAATATTTAGCGGGAATACCGTTAGGTAACAGGCAGAAAGACATATTAGGCTTGGGGGTCCCCTCAATAGAACCAAGTTCCTGAGGGGCCCCCACTTACCTTTTCCCCGCCGCAGGACTCTGTTTGGCCACAGAAGCCCAAACTTCACCTATCACGGCAGGCATTGTAATTAAACCTTCAGGGACCGGGTTCCCAAGGATTCCACTCCCCTGGACCTGTATAGCACCCTGCACAGAAAACATCTTGGTCGTGGGTATGACCAGAGCTCTGGATCCCAGGGTCCAGCTCTCCTAAGAGAAGCATTACAGGCAAAACCTTGCTCTTCTCTGCAAGGCCCGGGTACCGTCCGTTTAGCTATGAAGCTTTTTTGGTCGGATCCGGAATAGCTTACTGAGGCCCAAAAGAACCTGTACGCAAGCTCAGTGAAAAACACATGTTTCTTCTGGGCCAACACCTTAGACACTGGCAAAAAACTGAGGTGCTCCCGGATGGGAGGGGCTTATATAGGGGAGGGTACTTCCGGGTTTGGAAGTTGCCAGTGCCAGCACCTGAAGGTATCTATATAACCCATTAGTAATGACTATGTCGCTCTGTGTCCCGTGATGTACGAGAAAGAAAGGAAGGAAGAACCACATCTTGGTTCAAATGAAACCTCGATACCACCTTGGGAAGAAAGGCTGGATGAGGACGTAACACTACTCTGTCCTTATGGATAACCAGATATGGCTCCTTACAGGACATAGCAGCCAATTCCGACACTCTTTTAGCCGAACAAATGGCTACTAGAAAAATCAATTTCCTGGTGAGAAGAACCAAGGAAATGTGCTGTAATGGTTCAAATGGTTGTTTCTGTAGAACCGACAGAACCAGGTTTAAGTCCCATGGACATATGGGAATATTAACCGGAGGGCTAATACGCATCACTCCTTGTATAAAAGCTTTGACTAGTGAATGCGAAGCCAAGGGCCTTTGAAAAAATATTGACAAGGCTGAAATCTGAACCTTGATAGTACTCAAGGCAAGCTTCCTATCTACAGCCCACTGTAGGAAGTCCAGAATCCTACCTATTACGTATTTACGTGGATGCCATTTTTTGGCCTCACACCACGCGATGTAAACCTTCCAGATTCTATAGTAAATCTGCCTGGATACCGGCTTCCTGGCATTGATCATGGTAGATACCACAGGATTAGAGAGACCTCTCTTTTTTAGAATGTGGGCTTCAATAGCCAGGCCGTCAAACCTAGGGCTAGTAAGGAAGGGTGGTATATCAGTCCTTGCGAAAGCAGGTCCGGACGATGTGGAAGGGTCCAAGGACTCCCCACAGACATTTTTACAATCTCCGCGTACCATGCTCTTCGGGACAACGCTGGAGCCACCAGAATCACTGGTTTCTTTTCTACCCTGATTCTGCGGAGTAATCGAGGCAACAATTGTGGCGGTGGAAATGCATATATCAGCTTGAACTGATCCCAAGGGAACACTAGAGCATCCGAGCCGCAAGCTAGGGGATCCCTTGTCCGAGAGACAAATCTGTCCACCTTTGCGTTGAATCTGGATGCTAGCAGATCTACATCCGGTGCTCCCCACCGCTGACATATTGCCCGGAAAACCTCGGGGTGAAGGGACCATTCCCCTGGGCATAATTGTTGGCGACTTAGAAAGTCCGCCTTCCAATTCTCCACCCCTGGAATGAATACCGCGGATATGGCTGGGACATATCTTTCTGCCCATTTCAGGATGCAATTTACTTCCCTCTGGGCTGCATGACTCCTGGTGCCACCCTGATGATTGATATATGCCACTGCCTTGGCATTGTCTGATTGAATTCTGACAGGGGACCCTTGGAGTTTGGATGTCCATGCTACTAGGGCATACCGGGCTGCTCGTATCTCTAAGAGATTGATGGGCAGGGCCTTTTCTGCATCCGACCATCTGCCCTGGAGAGACCATTGCTCCAGTACTGCCCCCCAGCCTATAAGGCTGGCATCTGTAGTGACCACCTTCCAAGAAATCGGACTGAAGGATTTCCCTTTTTCCAGATTCTGGGGAACCAACGGAGGCTCTTGCGAACGGAAGGGGACAAGGACATTGGTAAGTCTAGGGCCTGAACTTTTTTGTTCCAGGCTGACAGTATGGCCCTTTGCAAATTCCTTGAATGGAATTGACCGTAGGGTACTGCTTCGAATGATGCCACCATTTTTCCCAGCAGCCTCATGCACAGGCATATGGATGGCTGTCTTTTTGTAGCCACTAGGTGGATGAAATCTCTCAAAGACGACACCTTTTCTTGAGGCAAGAAATTTTTTCTCTGGTCTGAATCCAGCCTTAACCCCAAGTATTCCAGACTTTTGACTGGTTTTAGGGCTGACTTGTCTCGGTTGATAATCCAACCGTGAGATTCCAGATACTTGATGGTCTCGTGAACAACCACTTCTAGTTTTTCCACTGAGTGGTCTATCAGCAACAAGTCGTCTAGATATGCCATTATCGTTACACCTCGTGTTCTTAGATTGGCCAATAGTGGGGCCAGAATTTTTGTGAACACTCGTGGTGCTGTGGCCAGACCGAAGGGTAAGGCTCTGAACTGAAAATGGCGCCCTTCTACTGCAAAGCGTAGAAATTTTTGGTGGACTGGAAAGATGGGAATGTGCAATAAGCATCTTTGATGTCGATCGAGGCTAACCATTCCTCCCCTTGTAGGGCAGTGGCCACCGATCGGATCGACTCCATCCGGAAAGTCCTGATATGTAGGAATTTGTTTAGCCCTTTTAGATTTAATATGGGCCTCACGTCCCCGTTTGGCTTCGGGACTGTAAAGAGGTTTGAGTAAAACCCGAACCCCCATTCTTCCAGGGGAACCTCCATAATTACTCCTTGGAGCAATAGTTGTTCAAGTGCCAACAGGAGGGATCCTCTCTTCCGGGGATCCCTTGGCACGTTTGACCTCATAAAATGGGAAGGAGGAGAGTCTTTTAACTCCAATTTGTATCCCAGACTTACTGCGGAGAGCACCCATCTGTCTCTGATCGTGTCCCGCCAGGTCTCTGCGAACAACTGGAGTCTTCCCCCCACCCGATTGAGTGGGGGCAACCCTTCATAAATTTGACTTGGGGGGAGGTTTTGTACCTCTCCTGACCCAGGGTTTCTTGTTACCCTGCGATTGTCCCTGATTTTTACCCCCGGGATTTGACCGAGGAGGCCGTCGGAACTGCTTCACAGCCGATGTCCCAGGGACTGGAGAGGCAGGCCTCTTAAAAGAGGGACCTCTAACTCTGTTTTTAACCGGCAAGAGTGTACTTTTACCGCTGGAAATTTTCTGGATATATTTGTCCAGGTCTTCCCCGAATAAGCGTTCACCATGAAATGGGAAGCTAACCAGCAATTTTTTACAGGGAGCTTCAGCAGACCAGTTCTTGAGCCATAGAAGCCTACGCATATGTACTACAGACAGCGTAAGGCGGGAGGCCTGATGGATTGAATCCTTGATGGCGTCAACCGCAAAGCATAAGGCTCTAGGTAGATCAGCTAGGGTAAGGGCCTGCTGATCTGGTAAGTTCCTTAAGACCTGTTTTAACTGATCCTTCACTGCTTGGCAGACCCCAATAGCTGCTACTGCTGGTTGTGTCACCAAGCTTGCTGTAGAAAAAGCAGATTTTAATAAGGACTCCAATTTTTTATCTATTGGGTCCTTGAACATTTGAACATTATCTACTGGACATGTCAGTGATTTATTCACACAAGAGATGGCTGCGTCCACTGTAGGCACCCTCCATTTTCTGATGAACTTATCCTCCATGGGATAGACCACCGGAAATCTCTTGGGGGGAGTAAATATTTTATCAGGATGTTCCCAATCCTGGTAAATGAGTCCTTCCAGTAAAGGATGGATTGGAAAGGAACAAACAGTCTAGGGAGTTTTTAGCGACCCCAACGAGGAGACAGAAGTGGTTGATGGCTCCGCAAGGGGCATTTTAAATGCTGATCGGACCATATCAGTCAGGGACTGAACCCATAATCTTTCAGCATGTGATGCTGAAAATGGCTCTTCCACTGTTGATTCCTCTACCACAGAATCAACCTCATCCTGATCCCCTTCAGGTAGGTCGATCCCTGTATGGGACTGTTGCTCCGCTAACAGGCACTCTGAGGGAGGAGACAGAGATCGGGCGCGCTTTCCCTCTGACAGGGAAGCAGCGATCAATGTTGTCAATCTCTCTTCCAGTCCTCCCAGAGCTGAGGAAAAAACCTCCTCTGTTACATACACAGGAGCAGGTGAACTGAGGACAGCCACAGTACCAGGTACTCCTGAGGGTTCTCTACGGGCACTAACCTCTGATTTTTCAGGGGAGATTGGTGCAGCCAAAGCATGCCCAAGATCCTCAGAGCCCGATGGAGACCCCCTTTGCTTCCTGGGAGTCTTAGTCCCGGAGACTTTGGACGGCATATTCCTAAGCCCAAAGCTGAGGTATTCCAGCCATAATACACCAGTTACTGACAATAGTCTAGCACAATTGCTGCTATATAAACAGTTGGTGTCTACTAATGTGCCTTTCTATGGGGATGCCTGCATCAACCGCCTGCTGTATGCCTTTTTTAAATGTTGCCAGCTCTGTCTCTGCACTCCAAGCTCACAACACCTAATTGTGCCTTTTAACATGCTGGGACGCCCGCACATGCGCAGAAGCGCTGCGGCGCGCACAAAGCGTCATCCGCCAAGCTCCGCCCCTTTTCCAGCTCACCTCTATATATAGAGGCGCGGGCACGTGCGCCTTTGGCGCTTTTTTTGAAAAAGAAACTAGGGACAGGAGCCAGGGCCCTGTTTGCCGCAGGGCCGGGGGATGGACGAGCATTGCAACATGGCAGAGGAAGCAGTTTCCCACAAGAGAACTCACCATCTGCCTGGACTTGACCTCAGAAGGAAAAAAGTCCACATGACAAGAAAACGACGTTCCACAGCGGCCTCTAGTGGATTAACACAGGTACCGCGGTTTGTCCATTTTTTTTTTTTCTTGACCACCATTAAAATTATTACATTTTTTAGTAGTTACAGGCATGCACAGATATTTAGCGGGAATACCGTTAGGTAACAGGCAGAAAGACATATTAGGCTTGGGGGTCCCCCCAATAGAACCAAGTTCCTGAGGGGCCCCCACTTACCTTTTCCCCGCCGCAGGACTCTGTTTGGTCCACAGAAGCCCAAACTTCACCTCTCACAGCAGGCATTGTAATTAAACCTTCAGGGACCAGGTTCCCAAGGATTCCACTCCCCTGGACCTGTATAGCACCCTGCACAGAAAACATCTTGGTCGTGGGTATGACCAGAGCTCTGGATCCCAGGGTCCAGCCCTCCTAAGAGAGGCATTACAGGCAAAACCTTGCTCTTCTCTGCAAGGCCCGGGTACCGACCGTTTAGCTATGAAGCTTTTTTGGTCGGATCCGGAATAGCTTGCTGAGGCCCAAAAGAACCTGTACACAAGCCCAGATGAAAATCCATGTTAACCTTTGGCCAACACCTTAGACACTGGCAAAAAACTGAGGTGCTCCCGGATGGGAGGGGCTTATATAGGGGAGGGTACTTCCGGTTTGGAAGTTGCCAGTGCCAGCACCTGAAGGTAATCTATATAACCCACATAGTAATGACTATGCCGCTCTGTGTCCCGTGATGTACGAGAAAGAAAGTAAGTTTGGATACGTGCAAATGTCCTAAATTAAACCACATACACATGTGCACAAGTATTTTCCCAGTTTACAAGTAACCCAATTTTATGGTTATTTTATTTATTTAGGGCACAGACTTATGACAAAAATGGATGCTTAAGTTAGTAAAATGGTGACTCCAAGTCATACAATTTTCATTCAAAGGGGCATAAAACATAAAAGACTTGAAAGTGTTCTACAGTTAGATGCTTACAGACATGAAAGCAGATCTGCACCTTTAATTTTATTATTCCAGAACTAATGCTTTTCCGAGGCACTGGATGCCAATTATGTCTGAAGGAAGAGTCTTTGCTTTGAAGTAAACTTCAAGAATTTTTCGTTGATGAAAGACAAACAAATAAACTTCCTTTTTAATAAATATGTAAATAAGTGTTCCGTTTCAGCTTTGTGAAACACATCAGCATTACCAGGCTGTGCACCCTTCTCCTATCTATTTCTCCTACTCACATTGGATAGGCGATGACATTGTTGTCAGAGATACACAAATAATAAATGTATAAGCATGTTTTAAATCAAAGACTTTTTTCGCTAATTTGCACATCTCAAACAAACTACAAGCTTTGGTAGAAAACTTTATGCAGGCTATTCACTCATATTAGCAACTGCAGAAGCTTAGAAAAGTTGTTGGTACACCACATGACCTTTATCAATATGCAAATAGCAATGGCATGTAAAAACCTATGATAAGAATTAGTGTTGTGCTATAAATACGTGAAACATGAATTTTAAAATAGAATGTGTGACTTGTGTGTCAAAATAATATGCAATCAAATAAATATCCAGCAAATGATTCATGAATCAACTGTGACAAACTGTGAATACACAAAAACAATCTACTTTTTGAACAAATGCGATACGTGCCAAATGAAATTCCACTTAGAAGACCGTGTCCACTCAAAACAATCCGCGATGAGCTTGGCTCACAACTGTGTCCCCTTTGGTGCTCCACCACCAGTGTGCAAACAAGCACCTTACCAGATATTAATGACCTTGTATGCATGAAGTATTTAGCTCTTTCAGGATGTCAATAAATCAGCAACTTGAGGCTTTGGTACCGATCTCACAGAAGCTCATACTGATCTCAGCTTGGAGAGGGCTACATAGTGTAAGACCCATTTCACATGTGGCAGACTCCATCAGGAGTCCGCCTGCTCAGTGGGCAATTGGTCCGCTGATCCCCGCTGAGCAGACGGATGGCTTGTTCGTGTCCGCTTATGCAGAGCGGACAGAGACACAGCCCGCTGTCCTCTATGTGCGTTCAGTTGTAAACAGAGCCCCTGTCCGTTTACACCCGACGGCCACCAGATCCGAACAGCTAGATGGATGTTTTTAGCAGATAGGATCGGATTGGATACGGCGGGTGTCAACAGACATATGTCATCTGTGAATTGTCAGAAAAATCTCCCTGATCTTGTTCCAGACCTTAGGTCTCAACAGTGTGGGCAGGACCAGGAAATGTGTAAGGTTGAACACTTGTCTTTATTGCACAAAATGTCAGTACAATCTGGGAATTGTTTATGAAGTATTGTAGGCGCTCTGAACCACCTGTTTAGTATCTTGAAATTAGTTTATTGGTGTTGTGCGCAGATGGAAGATTTTAGGGCTAATTGTAGGATCTTTTATGATGGTTGAGGTGAAAAGGAAATGTTTAAAATGGTTGTAAACCCTTACATATACCCAGTGAAGTGACTTTCCTCAGGTGATACACATAGATTAAACAGATCTTACATAAGCTGTAACTGTTTATCTGCAGTCTCCTCTTCCCTACATCTGTTCAAAGTCCAGAATTTATAAAACTTGTCTGAGCTGTCAGCAAATGGGGGACAGAGAGCTGAAGTTACATTCTACAGAGCTCAGTGAGGAGAGATGATTGCATGGAAAGTAGACTCCCCCCTCCCCTCACACAGCACACATGAACAGAACTTAGGCTGTCAATCAGCTAGAGATTCCTCCCCATCACCTTTTTTTTCTTGGAGTCAGAAAAACTTATCAGAAATGATCTATGCTGATAGCTGAGGAATTAAGCAGCAGACAGAAATGACACTAAAGGGTTGATTTACTAAAACCGAAGATGGCAGAATCTGGTGCAGCTGTGTATGGTAGCTAATCAGCTTCCAGGTTTTCTTTTAAAGCTTAAAGTGGTTTTAAACCCACTTTGACAACTAGATTAAGGCTTACCTGTAGGTGCAAGAAATATCTCCTTAGCCTACACGGTTAAGGAGATATTTGCAGAAAACACTGCACCAATGTCTGCAGCGCAGGCGCACTGAGCGTCCTGGCATAATGAATGGGACATGCCGGGATCGAAGGTTTCTGAATGGGCGAATGCCGGCCCAGCGCGCATGCGTGTGATGTCATCGCCGCTCCGGCCAATCACAGCGCCGGAGCGGCGATACCAGGAAGAAGCTCTGAGGGGACATGGCCGGGCCGGGGGGGAACGTGGAAGACTTCGGGGGCTTAGATTTCAGGTAAGTGCCACATAATGAGCTAGTAGGCTATACATACTAGCTCATTATGCCTTTCTCTTGCAGGGTCTTATTTTATCCCGTTTTTTCGGGGGGGGGGGGGGGGTTTACTTCCTCTTTAATTGAACAAGCTGAAGTTAGAAGCTGATTGGCTACCATGCACAGCTGCACCAGTATTAGTACATTAACCCTTTAGTGCACTTAACTGAGACAAGTAGTCACTATAGAGGCATATGCTTTGTTTATATTTCACAACCACTTTAAGTCTGGTTTCCTTTTGAGTAGAAAGAGGCGTTTGCAATCCTTTTGAGGTGCAGAGACAGAGAGAGAGGTTAAATAATGGAATTGAATTGAATTATGTACTTTTACTGGACATCCTACAAAAAAAAAAAGTGGACTGTTTTGAGTATTCACAGTTTATCATGAATAACTTTGTTGTATATTTATTTGATTGCATATTTTCTGACAAACAAGTCACATATTTTATTTTGGAATGTATTCATAGTTCACATATTTAAAGGGATAGCACAACACTAATTCCTAAACATTGCATTTATCTTGTATACATATATGAGTGAAGCTTTCCTTTTTTTCCTATGGTATCCAATCAGTATTCAGCTGTCAGCTGTTTACAATTCATGGTCTAATGAAGGTTTATCTCTTATTTGTTGATGTGTTGGTGCGCATCATCAATAGTTGACTTGTTTTACTAAATAAGCAGACAAGGCTTTAATTAGAAGCAATAATAAAGGGTGGCAGTAGTATAAACGTGGTGAATTAAATGAAATATTTTCAGTAAGCTAAGTGTTCACTTTGTAATATGAAAATCACCCCCTTGTCTATTGCTACCCGCTAGCATAAGAAAATAATGACAAAATTATAAATACTGCTAAAACTGACAATCATACAGTATTCACAATAGAATAGGTATACATTTTATAAGACCATATACATTTAAATTGTGGTTTTACTCTATAAGCATGACACCCATATAAGACTTATGCGTGGCTACTTACCTGCTGGCATATTGCTCTATTCTGGAATGTGTATCATCATCAAATAGTTCTGGAGATTGCAATGGACTAAAAATGAATTGAAAGAAAAAAAAGTTATAAAACAACAACCAAAAAAAAAAAAACTCTTAAGGGCTGTTGTACAAAGGTGCTTATTGTGTACCCATTTGCATTCAATGTTCATTACATTTGGGTTAGACACCACTGGGATAGTGATGAATGGGGGTTGGAGGCAGCGCCAAACAAGTTTTGTTGACTTAAGCTACTGACTTGCATTTAGATCAGACTCAAAATCCCGTTCACTAATTTTGTGCTTCTCGTATTGTTTTAAGTATTATCTTTTGCTCTGTTCATTCAGTTTTACCTGGCTTGTGGGAAATTCGACAGACTGCAAATGGGACATAGGTAAATTGTACACTCAGCCCCTGTATACACAAGCCCAAATACAAATAGTGAATATTAAAACTCTAAATTCAATTATTATAGACTTGAGCACTTTAAACACATAGATATACTCACTCAAACTGGTCAGGCCACATGCTGATAAGTGTAATAGGGCTGTAAGGGGACAAGGAGGAGACCAAGAGAGAGACACTTTAATGTCATGTAAGCGACAGCAGAAAAACCACAAAGCCCATCCTTTCTTTCCCCTCAAGAGGCAAAAAAAGGTTCTGAAAGACCATAGCTCATAAGCAAGATTCCTGGAGGGCTGCTATTAAAATATTTGCAGCAATGAAGCACATGTGCCTAATTCTTTCATTCTCCAGCAGTTCCATATAAGAACACTGCTATAAGTCTTTCACTTAATAAATGATTGTGCACCAGGAATTGCAGTGAGGTTCAACGGAGCTTGAAGCTAGGTTAGAAGAATCCGATTGTGCCTGAAATTAATAGCAGCACAGAACAACATAGAAAACAAGAAGCACATCCATAGAAATGACCCTGAATAAAATATACTGTAGGCAATTGAAATACAGTGAATAAGACCTGTCACCATTCAATAGAAAGAAGATCCCCTCATAGCCCGTTTTACCAGGTACTGCAAACTAAATGTTTATTTTTAAAACTTAGCAGCTATATATGTTCAAAATCAGATAAAATGCTAACATTTAACAACATTTTTTTTTTACAAAAAAAAAACATTATGTTAAAATATTTAAATATTTAAACTAAAATGTTTAAAGTCAATTTAAAATCCAACCATGTGCTTTATTTGTACCCGCTACACACAGCACAAAACAATTTAGATATCAAAGCTGTAAGTGCTAGTTCACACCAGACGCAGTTCCGTTCAGTTCCGTGCGCTTTTTTTCTGCACAAAATGCATGCACAGTGTTTTCCATGTATTTCAATGGCTCTAGTTCACACCATGCAGTCAGTTTCCGGTCAGTTTCTGCACCGGAAACTGACTGCATGGTGTGAACTAGAGCCATTGGAATACATGGAAAACACAGTGCATGCATTTTTAGTGCAGAAAGAAAGCGCACGGAACTGAATGGAACTGCGTCTGGTGTGAACTGGCCCTAATTGTATTTGTAGTATAGGTAAAAAAACACTACAGAATATGATCAATCGTCACTTGCAAAACTGCTGATAAAAATGCACTGTCTGACAGAAATCTGTGAAGGTCAGCGGTGGTTTTAGTATTGCAATTTTCCAAAAAGTACCATGGCTCTTGTCTTTGTCAGTGTAGATATACTAGATGATTAAAATAAATCTAAGCATGAAAAGAATATTTGTACACAGGATTACACCCAATGGCTTCTAAATGTGATTCTGTCATGACAGAAGTATGGGCAATGCCATTGCAAGCCTCTTTCTGAAAATTCTAGATGCCTGGCTGTGCCAGACATACTTCTATTTCAATCACAGACAGAACAAGAATGCTTTACTTGTTGCAGATCATTGAAGGAGCCTACATGTTAAAGCATCAGAATGACAGCCATAAAATTAGTATTTTCAAAATGTGGATTAGTTCAGAACTGGCGGCCTCCATTATTCTCTAATGACAGAGTTCCCTTAGGCCAGTGGTTCTCAACACCTGTCCTCAGGGCCCACTAACAGGCCAGATTTGCAAGATAACTGAAATACATCACAGGTGATGTCATTTGGTGCTCAGTGATTGCAGTATTCTAGTCTGCATCTCCCCAAGGTAATACTTAAAATCTGGCCTGTTAGTGTGTCCTGAGGACAGAAGTTAAAGCGGTTGTAAAGTCATTATTTTTACTTTTACCTACAGGCAAGCCTATACTAAGGCTTACCTGTAGGTAAAAGAAATATCTCCTAAACCTTTACAGTTTAGGAGATATTCCCCTCGCAATGCGCCGCTGACAGCAGCGGCGCATGCGCACAGGGGATTCTTGGGCCTCGCCGGAACGAAGTCTCCCGTGCGCATGCGCGGGAGTGAGACATCGCGGCTCCAGCCACTCACAGCGCTGGAGCCGCGATACCCGAAAGACATGCCGAGGCAACATGTCATCTCCCTCGGCGTGGACCAGGTGAGTGACCGATGCCTCGTTCTAAGGTAAGTATTTCATAATAAGCTTGTATGCTGTGCATACAAGCTTATTATGCCTTTTCCTTTACAGGTGTAAAAAAAAAAAAAGTCAGCGGCTTTACAACCGCTTTAAGAACCACTGCCTTAGGCCATAAGTGTATCTTAGGTAATTTTGTATTGCTTGAAACAACTTCTCACTTTTGAAAATAGTATCTGAACATATGCAGTACTTATAAGCAGGAAGCAGCAAAGGCTGCATAGGTCATAAAATGTCATTAAATGGTTTATATGGTTATTGGCAGTTTTAAAATATTTTTGTTCATAGGTAAAGTGATTCTAAACCCTGCTAGTGCACTCATGATGATAGGGCACACTAGCAGCCACCGAGTAACAAGAACAATGTTTTAAAATGTCGGTATTCAAGACATTTTCAGAGCTTTCTAGTGGAAGTCACGTGTCTTTTGTTCCCTTTCCCCAGCAGCATGGCCCGGGCACATAGCCTACTGTGAAGGAAAATCCTGGTTACAACAGCCTGTGTTGGATGCAGGGGTAAGCCAGACCTTGTCACATGTTCTTTGATATTGCCCTACCTTTTCCCACCCCCCTGGGCCATGCAAAGTAAAGTGGCGCTATCAGTCAAGCATCTGATCTGACCACCAACACCTTCAGGCAGATCAGGTCCTTGACTGACAGTTCTAATCCACTTTGCACGGCCTGAGAGGAGGGCCTGAAAAAGCTGAGGTGGTATCACACGACATGTGACCTGCTCCGGTTTACCCCTGCCTCCAACCTGTAACCAGGGATTTCCTTCACCATATGCTGTGCATAGACACTGCTTACTTACATTGTAGGAGAGGAGCATATGCAGCCTGCAGATTGTTGCCAGCACACTACTGCTGCCCACAGGCTACACCTGTAACTTCTTTATAAATAAAGATTTTAAAACTAAACAAAGGGCACAGACACTGAGCAATTTTTAGGAAGGGTTTACCTAATTGTTTTTTTGTTTTTTTTAGTTTAGTGACACTTTAATGTGGATCCATTTTGAACTGGAACTGAAACTGGAAATGGCTGGGACCTCTCATATAGCCTGTTTTTATAATATATGTTCATATTTTAGTCTTGATGTCACCTTCATATAAAGGAGGCATGTGGTGACAATGAGAATTTCACGCTTCCTAAAATAAAATAAAAAAATTATGCAGCTGACTTACGTCTCCATGTTATCTCCTTCAAGAACAGTCTGGACTGGTAAGTAGCCTAATCTGGGATGCTTGTCAAAGTACTTTTTGGAACGAAACTTATTTTTCAGCACCTTCGTAAAGTCTCGAACATCTTCTCCCGATGTTGTCTGAGGGCAGTAAGAAAATGAAATAAATACATCTATATGAAACAGATGTAACTATTCAGTAACTCTGGCTTGCTGCCACTTTACTTTGTGTCAGTGGGGACCTCTTGGACTAGATAGGTTTGGAATACTGAGCAATTTAAATAATGGAAGCCTGGCAGGAGTTGTCCTCAAGCCAACTAGATTGACAGTGTTCTGCTAAATCTGCATAATAATTAACATAGAAATTTGACTTTTGAATAAAAAGTATGAAATACTAAGATAGAGACAAACTCTGGCAGGAGCCCAACCCCAAGGAAGAAGAGCTAGTACAGATAAAGACAATAAGTGTTTGTGACAGCATAGAATCAAAGTAAAATGTGCTAAGCAGAGACTTTGGATAACAAAAAGCTTATATTATACAGAAATAAATTACAGCATATGTCACAATAACACCTTTTAATAGTGCAAATAGAATTTTTCTGTATGTGTCACAGGCCTTATAGTGACCTTGTCACCACATGGTGCAAAGTAAGCAAAGCCAATGCTGTAAAAGAAGAGCATGTATACTTACATTTCTAGCGTCCCATGTCTTTAAACTTCACAGCTTTGCTTATCCCCGGCTACGGCAAGCATTCAGCACCTCCAGGTTTGTTAAATACCTGGTCTCCTGCCATACGCCATGGTTCCTCCCACCAGCTTGTACATCCTGTAGTGCATATGAGGCAGCGGGCGTAGGCCCAGCGTGTGGCTGAATGAGCAGGTATTTGACACACGCGGAAGTGCTGAATACCTGCAGTGGCCAGGGATCAAGAATCAGCTGAATTCAAAGACATGGGCTGCCAGAAAGGTAGGTATGCATGCTCTTTCTTTAGAGCGTGGGCTTTGCTTAATTTGGGCCCTGTGGTGACAGGGCTGCTTAAAGAACTATAGGCACCAAGCACATAATGTTTTCTCTATCACATTGTATATTTTCACGTTTCTCTTGTTTGATTTTGTCAGCTGTACAAATAAACATCAAGAACATATCTGTCAGGAAAGGTTTCAGCTGTTGGTGGCACTGTCGGTTCTGTGGGTCACAGTACTGATGTCCACCAGTGGGTGTCTCCTGACAGTCTGGAATTGTCAAAGGTTTCACCTGCTGTTAGATCCTTGGGCCGCAGTACCAATGTCCACCAACGGGTGTCTCCTGGCAGTGTGGAGCAGACATCACCTGCTTCGATCAGGCGTTACCTGAGGCTAATTACAGGTGTGTATATTAATACCCGACAAGCATTCACACACTTGCCTTGGTATCTTCCTTGCGCCCCGACCTGTACCTGCAATCCTGTGAATCTGAGCTGGTTATCCTGTTTATCCTGTGTACCTGATCCTGATCCCATCCCTCCGGTTACCTTGTTATCCTGCATCCCTGCCCTGCAGCCTGATCTGTCCACCTTCTCCCTGTCCTGTCTTGTTCCTTGCCCCCATCTGCTGATCTCCTGTGTATGACCCTGACCTGACTACGTTTATGATTCCGGTATTCCCCATCTATTGTATATACTTTTTTGTTATTTGTGGGTCACTGTCTGGTTGTTGTTCACTGTTTAGTATCGGAGGTGTTTGTGTATTTATATCACTTAACCTAAATAAACGTAATTATTCACTTTATATACGTTTGGTTTCCTCTGTCGCAGTTCACACGGTTCTGGTTACACCTGTTCATGACAATATCCCAGCATTTCCAGAGCCAAGACCATCTAAACGCCTGCTACAGTGTGTTCGGGCGGTGCCTGCGGGGGGTGGGTCTGGCAGAGGTGGTGCCTGAGAGTGTTGTGTGATGTCAAGGTGCAAGGGAGCCAAGCGGCCAGAATCTTGTGTGCGGGTCTGTGGGACGGGAGCAAGGCAAGCTGGGAGCAGGACTGTCAGTGCTGTTTGGACTGGAGTGGGCTGAAGGGACAACCTGGTGTGGATAGAGACTGTCACTGTGACTCAGGAGGGCATGTGTCGTGTCGGTGAGGTGTCATCATTATCTGTGCTGCTGCACACTGCTATCAGTGTCACTGTGAGAGTCAATGTCATGTGTGTGCCTGCCCATTCTACCGTATTTTTCGCTCCATAAGACGCACTTTTTATCCCCCAAAAAACGGGGGGAAATGTGTGTGCGTCTTATGGAGCGAATACTAATCAGGAGAGCCGCTGATAGGGGGATTGTTTCAACGGCAGAACGATGCCCTATGCATCACTCTGCCCCATCTAAATCCTGTTTCTCTAATGCTTTCAGCTGCTACTGGGAGAGAAACAAAAGAGTATTGTTCTGTATTTAACCCCCACAGGATCGGCATTGATATGTAAATCGCGTGGGCATTGTTATGTTAATGAGGTCGGCCGCCGCGATTCATATGCTAATTACGCCCGCACCTCTGCATGCCGCCCACCTAGAAGGTGTGAACAGCATACAGGTGAATATAGGGGGCATGTAGAGGGGATCAAAGAGGGGGGTTTGAGGTGCAGAGGCTGCAGAGTTGAATGGGAAGGAAGGGTTGGAGTGCAGATGTTAGAAGATGAGGGGTTTTGGGGACAGAGGTTAGCAGATGAGTTAGAGGGGCAGAGTTGTACTGAGAGGGAGATAAGAATGCAGAGATTAGTAGAGAGATGGGGGAGGGGGTTACTGTAAATACACCATTTACATTACTGGTCAGTGTAAATGTCTAAATATGCAAATACTCCTGTTGTATTGAGGTCATGTAAATGTCCCAGTTAAATTAGGGATCAGTGTAGGGTGCCCCCTTACATTAGTTGTTAGTGTAGAAATATTATTCTGTTATACTTTATTAAATATTTTAGTACACCATTTGGTTCAAGGTTTTTTTTTTTTATATTTTCCTCCTCTAAAATCTAGGTGCGTCTTATGGTCAGGTGCGTCTTATGGAGCGAAAAATACGGTAATTTCTTGCCCTTTTGAATCTTGTCCCTGAGCTACTTACTATACAGAAAATAAAATAGGAAATATGTTTTTTGCCTTAATATCTACCTTAAATCACATTGCTAATTGCATATTGTACTTGTTTTTAGCCTAAATATTGAAATTTGGACGTAAAAACTAATTTTGTAACCTTTGCCAATGGCAGTAAAAACGTGGCTGTGTCAGTAAATTTTCAGTGCCATGTCAGTAAATTTAAACCTGGTTGGTTGGCAACACTGGTCAAGAAGGTGGTCTACTGGACAATGGAATGGCAGCTAAAGGAAGCAAGCTTTGAAATTAGAGAAAGTAAATCAGGGGTGGACAACGAAGAAGCTTTTCTTTCTAACACATTAATAGCAGGTGCCTTGAGTTACCTGCTCTTAAATTGGAGTATAGGCTTATTTTAATATTCATGTGCTAAATATAATATTACATCATCACAACTGTGTGTATTTTTAGATAGCTTACAATATTAGTCAACAGATTTGTAATATGAACACATCAACAGTAATTACAAGCTAAGCAAACTGATCCTCTACGGGGCAAGAATCAAACTTAACCTCAGCAGATTTAAAATAAGAAGGAAAATTCTGTAAAATCTAGTAATAAGAAAAAATTCTATCCTAGCCTTAAGAACCGTTTACAGTCATAGATAAAACCTCTTTCACTTAGAGACAAAAAATCTTTTCCACTTAGAAGTCCTAAATGCTTTTTCCAAACTGCTAAAATGATGAAATAATTCGTTTACGGCTTGTTTTGCCTTAGAGCAAGAATTCTCTAAGTACATATTTTGTCTTTAGCTTTTTCAAAGTCAAAACATGTTCTCAAATGGAAGTGATGCTTCCGAGTGTTTAGGGACATCTCTTCCTGAAAAATGTATTGGTCCACAAGACCTTAAAAATACAAGGGTCCAAAATATACAGTGCAAGTCCCAAGAATTGTCCAATACCTGTCTAATAAACTGTAGGCTTACCCCTTATAATTTAGCACTCCTACTAGGAGCTTTCATTAATTCTTGGTGTGTTAAAGATCAACCAAACAGCTAAGTACATGGATTATATATATATATATATATATATATATATATATATGGGCTGGGGTGGAAATCTAATCTTTCTCTGCTGCAGATTCACTTTCACTTACAGGTCTCCTCCTCACCTCCATCCTGGACTGCACAATAAAAGGTAAAGCAACACTGAAGAGCAAATCTCTAGGTCACTCTGCTCACCTCCTATCCGCATGCTTTTTGCATCACACCTAATAATAGTGTACCCCCGCACTCAGCGTTCCCAAAACTAAGTGATTTATCATACAACCAGCCTACATAGTGTTATCAAAAAACTGTCAATCTTGGGATAGCAGCACACCCTGGGATGTCAGAATACAAAAACATCAACATTTCAGAATGTAAAAAAGTGGGTGCGCTAGCCCTTATAAAATATGAGCCTTGAAATATGATCCGTTAAATATCAAAACATAATTAATAAAAAAAAATTATAAAGTGCTTGTGCAAATAAATAAATAAATACAGATTTCATGAGTACTTTATAATAAGTTTTGCCTAGGGTTATGGTTTATGGAGACATAAACACATGTAAAAAGTTTGCAGCTAAATCTGCACATGTGGGTTGTAAAAAAAGGTTTTCTATGAAATCTGTATTTATTTTCACCAGCACTTTATAATTTATATTTATTATGTTTGATATTTAATGGATCATATTTCAAGCCGCACATTTTAAAGGGATAGCGCACTCAGTTTTTTTACTGTATTACACCTGATTGGCTCCTTATGCTGCTTCTCCCCTAACCTATGCTGCACAGACAATACAGTAGACTGCAAGAGGCAAATTCAGGTACATATACTGCTTGCATTTAAAAATGCATTCAATGCTGTATTAATGATTACAAAGCTGCATTGTTTTGTGCCTTTTTATATCTATTTGGAGTTCAGTTTTAAACTGTGTTGGGCTTGGATAAGGTAAACTGAAAGATTGCAGAGGCTTTGTGACTTTACCAACTTAAACTAGCACTGATTAAAGCACATATTTCCCGTCTGTGCCATCAGATGGCATTGAGTATATTTGCACTAAAGAACACAAGACAATCCACTGTGCCTTTTCCATGGTTAGTACAGTAATGACTGCTTTTTCACTGTCACTCAGTTCTCTTAGGATGGATAAAAACATTTTCTGAAATTCTGTCCTTCTTTCTGTCAAGCATTGCATGATTATGGAAACATTTATACAGCCTTTTTGACAATATTTACTGGTAAAGTCATGTGATCGTGACGAAATGTGTTGGGAGAGACTTAATGATGTCATCATGCACAAACCAGGAAGGAGCTGAAATTGCATATTTTATGTGCTAATATAAGCTAAATACCAAACTGAGGTGTTTTATTAACATTGCGGTGTACCTGTAAATTGCGGTGTACTAGTAAATGTGAGTGTGTTTTTAAAAAGGATTTTAATAAATGTGATTTAGAAATGGAAAACACTACGTGGTAGGTCTCTGCTTGTCTTGAATAATGGTGAGGAAGTGGATGAAGTGGAAAGGGGAAGAAAAAAGGCTCTATAATGTGTATGTCGATGTTCTAAGGTGAGAGCACATCTTGAGTGAAGCACTGCGGTGGAGGAGGAGTGGTGTGAATCATGGAGAGATAAATGTTTTATGTTATTCAGCACCCAGGACTGATGGAAATTATTATATTGGAACTTCACATTGAATATAATCAATTTGTGTGTGGCATTGCATTACAGAGCTTTTTTCATGTATGGTTTACATTGGGAATAGCGCTGTGTGTATATATATATATATATATATACTCAAGTATAAGCCGAGTTTTTCAGCACATTTTTTTGTGCTGAAAATGCCCCCCTCGGCTTATACTCGAGTCACCTTTTTGTGCCTGATTTCCCAGACTTTGGGGACCCGGGACCGGCCGGACGTAGGTCCCCTGGACGCCAAACTTAGCACACATGTAGCCCCACTCTTCCTCTACAAGTGTGCAAAGTTTATTGTCCAGGGGACCTATGGCCGGGGAGCACCGTTTTTCAAAGCCGGGCACCCCTTCCATAGACTCCCATGTTAAACGGTAATTTCTCTGGTGAATTTGGGGACCCGGTACCGGCCGGTAGTAGGTCCCCTGGACCCAAAACTTGGCACACATGTGTTCTCCTCTACAAGTGTGCAAAGTTTGTTGTCTGGGGACCTACGGCCGGGAAGCACCAATTTTTCAGAGTCGGGCACCCCTTCAATAGACTCTCATGTTAAACGTCAGTCTAGTCATGGGCACAGTGAGGCATGGGCACAGTGAAGCATGGGCACAGTGAGGCATGGGCACAGTGAGGCATGCACATGGACACAGTGAGGCAAAGTGAGGCATGCAGATGGACACCCTAGGCTTATACTCGAGTGAATACGTTTTCCCAGTTTTTTGTGGTAAAATTACGTGCCTCGGCTTATATTCGGGTCGGCTTATACTCCAGTATATACGGTATATATATATATATATATATTATACATACACACACACATATAATATTTACAAAGGGAATGTGTAGTGGTATTACTATGCTCAATACTACAAGTAAACTGTTTTTTAGTCCAGTAAATATAAAATACTTCATATGAATTGTATGTTTATATTCAGCCAGCAAGTTTTGTTCTTTGCTGGACATGCCAGCTGGAAATAAATGCAGATTCCAGCGCAAAAACCTCTTCTTTTATAATGTGTTTTCACAATCATACAAAAAATAGAACTGAGTTTAAGTAGCAAAATGTCCTGCCACTGGGGATAGTTTATTTTTTATTTTTGTAAATTATGTTTTTATTGCGTTTTATATATTACATATAACAAGCCACACAGCCTGGAAACAAACGGCCACAAAATTTACCGGTGCACATTACATAGAACAGAACACAAAAATTATCAAACTAAACTCTGTGTGTGACAGCATTTTGTTTACATCTGTCCCCATCAAACTGAAAAAGCATTTCACTCCCCAGGCAATTATTTTTCTTATTTTTAAGTATAATTGGCTTTTCTCACAACACAAATAATAATTTCTATTTATCACAGTATCTAAGAGAATATTGTGAAAGACAATAGGTAATATCAATGATTTACAGCAATATGTACTGAAAAGCCTCACAAAAAGGTATAATGCACTGAACCATAACGTTTGTGATTTGTCACAGCATTAAACTTTTCAGCCACATGTGTTGCTCTCATTGGCTCTCCTGGCGAAAATAATAATTATAGCTTAGTGAACTGAACCTACATTGTGTTGTATGTGTTGTGAAGTACAAGACCACGCTATGGGATTCTGAGTCAGTGACATTTTTCACACTGCTAGACTTAGGTAGTAATGTCAGCTTATTCAAGTATGATATATAGTTAAACATAAAAGTAATTGCACTGGCAAAAAACAACTAGAAAAAACTGCATACAGATGTAAATTCAAATTGCCTGTGCTTACAGTGACAACCAAAAAATGTTAAAAGTGAACCATTAACTCAAAACATGAAAATTAGAGAAGATGAAAAAAAAAAAAAATAGTCCCAATTGCGTATAGAGTTCAAATTCACCGCTATGATAATGAAAATCTTATGTGATCCAATGTTTGCAACACCTAAGTGCACCGTCACCTCAGATTAAGAGGACTCTTACCAGAACATTTGAACCCTTTGTATAAAAAGTCAAATAGGCATGTGGATTAAGATTTCATCAGTGGGAATCTGATTGGAAAACCATCTCCAGGGAACACAGTGACATCTCCCACTCTCCGGAGTAGATCAGTTTATTATGCTATCTACCCAGTCTCTGGAGTAGATCAGCTTATTATGCTATCTAGTGGTCCCAAAATGATTCAATGAGCCATACAAGCAAAGCAGGGAAGCTCACATAGCATAAAACTGTAAAAAACTTTAATTGAATTTAAAGCGGATGGTATTTCTTACTAAGCTCTAATAACTTTTAACCTTGTGAGTAGTGTAATACATTTTTAATTCAATTAAAAATGTATACAGTTTTATACTATGTGAGTTTCCCTGCTTTGCTTTTATGGCACGGTTAATCATTTTGGGACTATTGAATGGCATGATAAGCTGATCTACTTCAGAGACTAGATGTCACTTGGTTCCCTGGAGATGGTTTTCCAATAAGATTTCCACTGATGAAATCTTAATCCACATGCCTATTTGACTCTTTTTATACAAATGTTTCACATGCAGTGGCGTAGTGTGGGTTGTCAGCACCCGGGGCAAGGCAAGTAATTTGCGCCCCCCTAACCTGCGGACTTTTCGCACTCTCCAAGTCCCTTCCCTTCCTTCAATAGTACTGACCTACCTGATTCCTATACTAACCTACCTGATTCCTACATCGCCCACTACACACTGACCTACCTGATTCCTATACTGACCACTACACTACACACCACACCAACCTACATCGACCACTACACTACACTACACACTGACCTATCTGATTCCTATACTGACCACTACATAATACACTATACACTACCCACAGACCACTACTCAATACACTACATACTGACCGCTACACAATACTCTACCCACAGACCAATACACAATACACTATACGCTACATACTGACCGCTACACTATACACAATACACTATTCAATACACTACATACTGACCGCTACACTATACACTATTCAATACACTACATACTGACCGCTACACTATACACAATACACTATTCAATACACTACATACTGACCGCTACACAATACACAATACACTATTCAATACACTACATACTGACCGCTACACAATGCACAATACACTACATACTGACCGCTACACAATACACAATACACTATTCAATACACTACATACTGACCGCTGCACTATACACAATACACTATTCAATACACTACATACTGACCGCTACACAATGCACAATACACTACATACTGACCGCTACACAATACTCTACCCACAGACCAATACACTACATACTGACCGCTACACAATACTCTACCCACAGACCGCTACACTATACACTACATACTGACCGCTACACTATTCAATACACTACATACTGACCGCTACACAATACATTATAACTATACACAATACACTATACACAATACATTATACACAAACTTTCTGGCTGCTCCCTCTCCCCAGACCATATCTACTCCCCCCAGGCCGAGTGAGTCACTTACCTTTTTTCTTCCATCTGCTCTGCCGCCTGTCACACTGCTCGCTGGACTGCCTGTCCTGACGGGGACATGATCGGGAGACCCAGCCGGAGAGGAGGAGGAGCCGGAGGAGATGATGATGATGGCAGCCACATGGCCCTGCCGTTGCGCCGGGGACATGATCGGAGAGGGAGGAGGAGGAGACGATGATGATGGCGGCGGCGGCTGGCCACAGACTGCCTTGCCTGCCTGCCACCGCGCCGCGGACCTGGTGACCTGGGCCGGAGAGGAGGAGGAGGAGGAGAAGACAGCCCCGCTCCCCCGCGATTAAGGACAGGCCACATGACCCCTTTCGCCCAATCACAGGGCGCCAGGGGCCGGCCTGAGAATAAAGATGGCGGCCGGAGGGGCGCGGGGTCACAAAATTTTTATTTTATTTATGGAGCTAGGGTGACACCGGCGCGGGATTGCGACCCCCCAAATGTTGCGCCCAGGGCCTAGGCCCCCCTCGCACCCCCCATGCTACGCCACTCTTCACATGTTCCAGTAATCTGAGGTGACGGTGCACTTAGGTGTTGAAAACATTAGATCACATAAATGCAGCTGAGAACATTGTTATTTTTGGTAATGCTAAACAAGCCAAACTAACAGTAACTGCTAATGCGTTTGCTGGCATTATAAGGACATAAAAAAAGATAAGGTTAAGCACAGTGATGGTGTACAGCCTATATAAACAATCTTCCCTTTTCTATATACTCATGCAAGAAATCAGAGACATTGGCTATAAACTGATGAACATTGTTAATTTCTATACTAATAAGGAAAAGCTAAGTGGTGTGAGAGGAAAAGCAGGAACTGACCAGGGAGGAAAGCAAGAGGTGGCAAACCGTGACATGATCAAGTATAATGTGAGTGAGGGGAGGTAGAAAACAGATGACCATTGATGTGTGAAAGGGAGAAAAGGTGAATTTGTGGGCTGTTAAAAGACATACAGCACATTGAAAAAGTTTTCATACCCCTTGAAATTTTCCAAATTTTTTCATGGTACAACCAAAAACGTTATTATATTTTATTGGGATTTTATGCGATAGACCAACACAAAGTGGTACATAATTATGAAGTGGAAGGAAAATTATAAATGGCTTTCCAAATTTTTTACAAATAAATATCTGAAAAGTGTGGTGTGCATTTGTATTCAGCCCCCTTTACTCTGATACCCTTAACTAAAAGTCTAGTGGAACCAATTGCCTTCAGAAGTCACCTAATTAGTAAATAGAGTCCATCTGTGTGTAATTTAATCTCAGTATAAATACAGCTGTTCTATAAAGCCCTCAGAGGTTTGTTAGAGAACATTAGCGAACAAACAGCATCATGAAGGCCGAGGAACACACCAGACAGGTCAGGGATAAAGTTGTGGATACGTTTAAAGCAGGGTTAGGTACTGAACAAATATCCCAAGCTTTAAACATCTCATGGAGCACTGTTCAATCCATCATCCGAAAATGGAAAGAGTATGGCACAACTGCAAACATACCAAGACATGGCCGTCCACCTAAACTGACAGGCCGGGCAAGGAGAGACTTAAGTTAGAGAAGCAGCCAAGAGGCCCATGGTAACTCTGGAGGAGCTGCAGTGATCCACGGCTCAGGTGGGGGAATCTGTCCACAGGACAACTATTAGTCGTGTACTCCATAAATCTGGCCTTTATGGAAGAGTGCCAAGAAGAAAGCCAGTATTGAAAGAAAGCCATAAGAAGTCACGTTTGCAGTTTGCGAGAAGCCATGTGGGGGCCACAGCAAACATGTCAAAGAAGTTGCTCTGGTCAGATGAGACCAAAATTTAATATTTTGGCCTAAAAGCAAAATGCTATGTGTGGCAGAAAACTAACACTGTGCATCATCCTGAACACACCATCCCCACCGTGAAACATGGTGGTGGCAGTCTCATGTTGTGGGGATGCTTTTCTTCAGCAGGGACAGGGAAGCTGATCAGAGTAGATGCAAAGGTGGATGGAGCCAAATACAGGGCAATCGTAGAAAAAATCCTGTTAAAGTCTGCAAAAGACTTGAGACTGGGGTGGAGGTTCCTCTTCCAGTAGGACAGCAACCCTAAACACACAGCCAGAGCTACAAGGTAATGGTTAAGATTAAAACAGTCAAGTGTTAGAATGGCCCAGTCAAATACCAGACCTAAATCCAATTGAGAATATGTGGCAAGACTTGAAAATTTATGTTCACAGATGCTCTCCATCTAATCTGACAGAGCTTTAGCTATTTTGCAAAGAAGAATGAGCAAAAAGTTCACTCTCTAGATGTGCAAAGCTGGTAGAGACATACCCAAAAAGACTTGCAGCTGTAATTGCAGCGAAAGGTGGTTCTACAAAATATACAAATACAAATGCACGCCACACTTTTCACATATTTATTTGTAAAAAAAATTGAAAACCATTTATCAATTTCCTTCCACTTCAAAATTATGTGCCACTTTGTGTTGGTCTATCACATAAAATCCCAATAAAAAACATTTACATTTTTGATTGTAACATGAGAAAATTTGAAAAATTTCAAGGGTATGAATACTTTTACAAGGCACTGTAGGGAAGAAAAACAGTGGAGGAATAGGAGATGATCAGGGACTGGGTAAGAGAGAGAGAGAGAAAGCAATGAGATCTAATAATACATAGGGGATAAAAGAGGTGGGGCATGAAGTGATACCTGACCACTGTGATAATAGAGAAAGTGGGTCTGAGCATGAGTGCGCAGCAGAGCAGAAGATGCGGCTGGGGAGGAAGGAAGTACAGGGGGAGCTGATTGTGGAAAGTGATTGGCAGAGCACAAACCGATTGCTGCTGAGAAATGGAAGGTAAGAGAAGCAATTACTGAGAGAGGATGCAGAGGAGAAACTGGTATGGAGAGTAAAAAAAGCAGCAGCAGAAAATAAGTTGTTTGTGGACCGTGGACCGGTGAGGGATCGAGGTCATGTATGAACTGTCATTTCTCCTTCCTTGAGCAGTTCTTAACATTTTCTCTGATGTGAGAAGTTATGCGGCAGCACAATTACAGAAATTGCCTGGGAGTTTGTCTTTTTTATGTAAGCCTAGGGACAGTGTAGACAATGTTCAGATGCAACATACCACAAAGGATAGAAAGGATAGCAATAAAGAGTGATTTTGTATGTGTGGAAAGGGGTGTGGGGGTCTGTTGCCAGAGAGGTCAACTTCTTTCCCCAGAAAGCGGTACTAGCATTTTAGCTTGCACATGATTGGATAATAAAATCAGCAGAGCTTCCCCTCATTTCAGATCTACCCCTCACATTTACAGCGACTGCACTTCCAAGTGCACTTTCAGTGCAATTTCAAGTGCACTTTGCCTTTCGTAAATAACCCCCATTGTCTTCCTTGCTTCCAGTTATACGGATAAGAATTAATTAATAAGCCAAAAAATGACTGGCCAAACTCGTTCTTGGATTCCAGTAATTTCCCTGACTGACACATAAGGAAACAAGAGGCCTGTTCCCACCTACAGTATTTGCATCAAACTGCCCTTAAAACTGTACATACATCGGAATTAGGATTGGATTGGTAGAAATCTTTCTAATCACCCAAACATACGTACGAGTCACACTCACTGTGTACGTGCACTATAAGTCCAATAAAATATTCTAAAGTCCAAATTTCCTAGCTTTCACAAAATTGTGCATAATGTTAATTGTTAGACATTGACAAACCAAAACTCCTCTGCAAATGCTTGCTATGAAGAGTTAAGCAATTACTTCAACTGAAACATTGCCATATGGCTGTGGCTTGTGAACTGTGCACAAGCATATACACATGTAAGACACATGTAAGACACATGCATATTCTACCAAGAAGGCAGATTTGCCAGATCTCAAAAACATGATTTCATACACATATAATACATGAACGCTATCTGCTTATTTCACTTTTATTCTATATTTCATTTACAAAAAGATTACATAATTAACATATATATCACTTCCTGACCATACTGCTAATTATTTTATGATGTGATGCACTAGTAAACATTACCTTTATTAGCCTAGCAAATAAAAGCAATATAGAAATAAATTATCCAGCATAAAAATCCAGCATAAAAAAGTATATGCATATAACACTAATTTACATTTCCTTTGAAAATAACCAAAAATATAACATTTACAAGTAGTGATGGCTAAGGAAGATTGAATATTGTTTTCCTGACTATTAGGGCTCTTGCACATGGCCATAAATTACCCTTACATTTTGAAAGATCTGCTTATATGCGTGCTTGTGAATACGCATGCGCCAGTGGTTACGTGCGTATAGCTGCATACGGCGTATTTTGCAATATATGTCAATGCACTAAAGAGCTCTGCAGCTGTGGCTCAGCAATAGATGGATGTAATTTTGTACAGCTGTACACCCCAAGTGCAAGAGCCCTTAGTGGGCTGGGGTGTACACATTTATGTATTTGAATGTTTTCATTTGTACATGAATATGGGAAGGAAATCTTTAAACATCCCCAAAGATCACTATGTTGGCAACTGAGCCTGTTTTAAATGAGATCCATTATGGAAAATGGTTTGGCTCAATTAAAGCGGCATCCAGAACTCCTAGGCTGTGATCTTCCTTTGAATATGCTTTAGCATTATTGTTAGTGTATAAGACTTGATATCAGATAAATCATTCAAATAAATAACTCATCAAAGTTACATGATTTTTACAAAGGCAACTTTGAAATGATACTCACTGGTATGCAATATTCCACCATTGGGTGATGTAGCTTATGACCCTTTGCTGTCCTTCCCGAAAAGAAACAGCTCTGGCAAACATCATAATTGAAATGTTTCAAACTACGATATCTGAAATAAGAGCATTAAAGTATATATATATATATATATATATATATATATAATATATATATTAATAGAAACACTCATTACTCACAACATCAAAGTGCAATAAAGATACTGTATATATGACATCAGTGGCTTGATCTGGTAAGATGCTACAGCCTACAGCAACCCACATGGTAACCATGGTAGCACATTGATTGTAAAAAGAGCTACTTCCCACTAATACTGTCTGTGCTTTGTAAAATAAGAATATATGTAGAGCATTCTAAATCCTTTTAATCAGTGAAAGAAACATGCTTTGGTCTGCAAATGTAGAAAAACTGCAATGCTAAACACAGTTTAAAATATTCTTAATAAACCTTTAGTGACCGGAGTTATTGGTAGCTTAGACGCCCAGACCACATCTAGCAGAGCTGGCATGCATCCGTTAAAGTGGTTGTATACCTGCTTGGTCATTTTTACCTACAGGTAAGCCTATAATAAGGCTTACTTGTAGGTCAAATTAATATCTCCTAAACCTGCAGGATTTAGGAAGATATTCACCCTGCATGCAGCTGCTGACGTCAGCGGCGCATGCGCTCTGAAGGTGTGGTGGATCGTGCCGGAACGGACGACTTCCGCACGCATAAGTGGGAGTGACGTCACCTCGGCTCCGGCAACTCATAGTGAACCTGGAAGAAACGTGGGGGGAGCATGTCAGCCCCCTCAGCAGGGACCAGGCACCACTGTGGTGGCTTTATTCTAAGGTAAGTATTTCATAATGTGTTAGTATGTGATGCATACTAGCACATTATGCATTGTCATGCAGGTTTTCTTTTTTTGCGTTTTACTACTGCTTTAACTTGACAATAACTTCATGACTAATATTTCTGGTTGACAACAAGTCTGAGAACTAGGAACACACACAGTTGCACATTGAAAGTTCTCTGGTACAAGGTTAATTAATGTTCTCACGGCAAGCAGCATTTTACATTTGGACTTATAAAGTCAGATTTTAGCCATGAAGGGGTTTGAATGTAACTTGCACAGTAAAAGCTAATTTATTTAACAACTTTAAAACACTGCTTTGAATAGTGATGTTTTCCAGCCCACGAGAGGTTAACTGCAAAGTCACAGTGTAGTCTTAGAGATAATTACAAGCAACTATCTCTCTTTGCGGCATTCTCTACCACTTAATCAGTCTTAGGCACCTTATCCTTTAATTGCAATATAAATTTACTGTCGAATGATGAGAGCAATGTTAATAACTCTGCCACGTAAGTACTAAGCGCTTGAGTGCCCATAAGATCCAAGCAAAGGATAAGGTAAGATTTTTAACAATTTAAAAAAAAGAAAAAGCAGATAACTGGCAGTAAATATTGCTCAGTGCGTCTATTTTAATACCGTTACTTTTACCTGTGAAATCTTAAATGTAATTAGATACGCCATATTTATTGCTTTGCAGCTGAAATGGCTGATTTTAATACTGGGATCTGTACTCCATACGGAAGTATACAGTAAAAAACATGCTTTTTTGTAACCCCCTAACAATCCAATTTTTTTCCTGTTTCCACTTTTATTTTATTTTATCACACACCAGAACAATCTGTAATAAGATCTCCTTAGATAATTGATGGGAAAAAAATATTAGTGTGCTTAATATATGAACAACATCAACTTATAGCAAGCCAGAATATTACTATGCTAAAGTGTCATCAAAGCTTTATTAATATAATTATTGGCATCTGTTAAAGATATTATTAATATTGCTATATATTAATGAAAAACATTTCCGGGTCACAGAGAATTACTCTATCTGCTCGTGACCCCCCCCCCCCCCTCATAGCAATAAGAAGAACTCTCCACACTACAGACCCCTTGTAAGTCTATGCCACATCCTTATTATATAGCTAGTAATAGTGACCTTCAATTGGGCTTGTTATCAAAGCATCTGCGTCAGTCAAGCTAAATATCTAACTATTATCAGCCATACCATGACCTGGATAAACATCAACCTTCTTTATCATATTTTATATTGCCCCAGACAATGGCAACTTTGGTAAAATATAATTTAGGTTTAATTCCATTTCTACTTCACCTATTCACGGGTATTTTTATTACCTATTTGCTGTAAAATTGACCATGTGACTTCTCAGTACTTCGGTAAGCTTCCCATTCTGCCCTTCTTTAGTTAGTGGAATGCATTGTTAGTTACTAAGATTGGCAGACTGGGGTGTAACCAGGTTCAGACAGTCAGTAACTAAAGAAAGAATTGCTATTGCTGCCCACAAAAATATGACTGTTCTATTTGAGCCCCAAGTACAATATGGAACAGTTGTCAATAATTAAGTTGCACTAAACTCCTAAATCATTGATACATAGATTTAGGGAAAAAATTGGAAAATGAATATCATAAATAAAGTCCATCCAATATAAGATGAAAAATGTATGTGAAACAATATATGGAACAGTGAATACAAGTCCTTCACTGGTTGCTATTTGTAGTTCTTTCACACCTTCTTTATAACTAAGGTGTTTATTAGGGCAAAATAAACCTAAAAAAATTCAACCCAAGTACAGAAAAAGACTTGATGATGTGCCAGAAATCCAGTGAGCTCCTAACGTCGGGTTTGGACCGACCAAACATTGCCTCTACTGCACTCAAATTTCAACCAGCATTGTCAGCCTTGGAGTACAGAGCTCCACCTATCCTCCACACCTCTCTCTCTCTCACTCCACAAGTATACATTCATTCCTTTCCCAGCAATACAATGCTGCTGCCTTGACCCCCAAGACTGCCTACACATTGTGGGGTTGATTTACTAAAGGAGTAGAACATATTAAATTTGAAATGTGTCTTTGCCAATACTAATTGAGCTCCCTGAAGCTACCCCTGAAAGAACTTTAAAAGCCTGGTGATGATGTCACTGTAATGAAAGATGTTTCTTGCTACAGAAACAAAGTAAAAGGAAAAAATGCTGGGACATGCTCTATAACGGAGAGAGGAAAGTCTGGGTGGCTTTTTGTAATGTTCCACTGAACTAAATGTCCTCCTCAATAGCAATAAACCATTTTACTGCTTTTTTCTTATAATGGAAAATGGCTCTGGCATATAGCTTCCATAATCTTTATCTTTGTATTTACTAGTGGAGAATTCGTCTCACTTTTTACCATACTAGTCAATCATCATAGTGTTTCCTACATATTACATATTTCTGTTTTTGTATTTTTTTACTGCATAAAAATAAATATGCCAATGTCTACCTATACATTCAGAAATGCTGACAAGAATGCTTATGTTAAGGACACTCCACTGGCAAATTCACTTACCTAAATCCTACAATGGGACATTCCTTGCAGATATTACACTTGGCTTGATGCTTAGCAGTTTCAGCTGCTGCCACTCTGTGAAGCACAGGTAGCCAGACCACGGACTGAGGCTCCAATCGCATCCATTGAATAAACTGTTTCACGTTGATCTCTGGCTTATTCTGAGTCTATAATTTAAAAAAAAGACAGTGAGCAGTAGGATAGTAATATAGCTGTGAGTAGTAGTAATAAAAAAACAACAAATAATCTGGGCAATTTAAAAAGAAAATCATTGCTTTATTCGATTATTACACTCTTGTAATGCCTAAAAAATCAACTCCATCGGATTGATTGACTAAAAGGAAAATAGGCTAGTCACTTTGCAAGGGAATGTTTACTTTTAAGGGAGTTTTCCCTTAACTTACTGAATGTAGTGAAAATTCACTTTGCAGAGAAAACCCAATTATGTGCAAAGTAAATAAAAAAAGCAGTATTTTTGCTTTCACATGATTGGATGACTGAATTCAGCAAAACTTCAAAAAGGTGAGGGAACATTTCCTTGCAAAGTGAAAATTCCTTTGCAAAGTGAACAGCGTATTTGCCTTTAGTAAATCAACCCCTCTTTCCTTTCATTCATGCCTCTCCTAGCCTGCCCAATCAAAAGTAGGTGGACTTTTCATGTAAAGTGCAACTCTAGCCAAGACTTGTATGCTTGTTATGCCGCATACACACGGCCAGACTTTGCATCGGGACAAGCTCAGTCGGAATTTCCGACGGAAAAATAGAGAACCTGCTCTCTATCTAAGTCCATCGGAAATTCCGACGGGAAAAGTCCGATGGGGCATACACATGGTCGGAAAATCCGATGAAAAGCTCCCATCGGACTTTTCCATCGGAAATTCCGACCGTGTGTAAACGGCATAAGAGAGATTTCCTCTAACTTCCTTTCCCACCAATCACTGAAATCAGTATAATGCGGCGTACACACGATCGTTTTTCATGCCATTTTTTAAACCAACATTTTTCTCGTCGTTTTTTTCATGTTTCCTCTCAAGCCTGTCTTGCGTACACACGATCATTTAAAAAAACGCTTGAGTAAAGCACAGTGACATATACCACGTACGACGGCACTATAAAGGGGAAGTTCCGTTCGGATGGCGCCACCCTTCATGTTAGTAAAGTTTGTTGAGCGAAGATTCGCGCTTTTCAGCCTTGTGCTTTTCAGTCCGTTACAGCATGACAAATGTGCTATCTCCATTACGAACGCTAGTTTTACCAGAACGAGCGCTCCCGTCTCATACTTGATTCTGAGCATGCGCGTTTTTTTCACCTCGTAAAAGCATACACACTATCGTTTTTCACGTCGTTAAAAAAAACGACATGAAAAACGACGTGAAAAAATAGAGCATGTTCGAAATTTTTAATGCCCGTTTTTCACGCCGTTAAAAATGCTCTGGAGCCCACACACGATCGGTTTTAATGCCCATTTTCAACGGCATGAAAAACGATCGTGTGTATGGGGCATAAGGCGTGAGCAGAAATCTGTAACAGGGACAACGCTGCAATAAAAACTTTTTCTACAGAGTAGGGGAAGTTTCGAAATTCAATTGGCTTTTCTTTGCTTTTATGTCCCTTTTGGAGATGGTTTTACCTTTCTTCCTGTCCCAGGGAACATTAAAATCCTAACAGAGGCTTCCAACCTTCTCCACTCTGCTTAGGCTTCATGTACACTTGAGCTACTTTGACCGCTGGCTGCGGGAAAAAACAAAACGCAGCAAATCCTGCCGCAATTTTACTGCGATTTTGCAGCCGGCGGTCAACACTTTCCTATACTGAACGCAATTCTTCCACGTTCAGGAGAGGGAGGTTGACCCTCCTCTAACCTCAGCAGCTCCTAAATGATCCTAAAAGCCTATGTGTACATAGAAACATGATGATTTACTAAAACTGGTGCACACAGAATCTAGTGCAGTTCTGCATGGTAATCAATCAGCTTCCAAGTTTTATTGTAAAAAATTAATTGAACAAGCTAAATTCAGAAGCTGATTGGTTACTCTACACAGCTGCACCAGATACTGAGTGCTCCAGTTTTAGTAAATCTCCTCCATAGGCTTTTATGGAGTTGAGTTTAGGAGCTTTGGCAAAAAAACACCAAAAACTCCTAAACTCTAGAGTTTAGGAGCTACTAGTGTACATGGAGCCTTAAGCCTCGTACACACGATCGGATTTTCCGCGGACAAAGCCTTGGACTTCTGTCCGCAGGGCATTGACCATGAACTTGTCTTGCATACAAACGGCACAGAATTGCCGGCTAACAAACACGAACGTAGTTAAGTACTACGTGATTTTTCAGCTCTTTAGCGCCACCCTTTGGGCACCTTCTGCTAATGTCGTGTTTGGTGAGCACTGATTCCGAGCATGCGTGTTTGTACTTTGGACTTTTGTCCGACGGACTTGTGTACACACGCTCTGAAAAGCCTACAACAGACCATTGTCCATGGAAAATTTGAAAGCCTGCCATCCAACATTTGTCTGTGGAAAATCCAACAACATTTGTCCGATGGAGCGTACAAATGGTCGGATTTTCTGCCAACAGCCTGTCATCACACAATTCCCGTCTGAAAATCCAATCCTGTGTACAAGGCTTAACACTTCAAAAGCCTTGCGATAGAGAGAAGGAAAGTACTCCTTTATGTCCCCACAGCTATATAGGTTTACATTTCCAGGCTGTGCACGGCTGTTTTAATTTTATTGGATCCTGTCAATAGAGCAATGACTATGGTGTAACATTTGCATTAAACTCATGCCATTAAAGTGGGTTAAACACGATCACCAAACCACTGACAACGTTTTCCATGAAAAGCTTTAGGTTACTGACGAAGAGTAACATGTTAAAATGTGAAATCAGAATTATAAATTACCCTCAAATCAATGTTTTGGGGTTTTCATGCTGGTAATTGATTTTTTTTTTTTTATTAAATTTAATCCAATCATCTTTACAATTGTCCTTAAAATAATAAAACATGGTTGTCACTACCCCAGCTATTTTCTTTACCTATGACATTTGTTCTTGGTTCTATGAGAGTTTTACAGATGAATGTTTAGCATTTGTTTACTTTATTAGGGCAGAGATGTAAAAATATCTAAAAATGTAACCTGTCACCAATTTTGTCCCAGTTTCTAAAGCTGAGAGGGCCAAAATGCAAATTAATAGATCGATATATATCTATCTATCTATATATATATATTATATATATATATATATATATATATATATATAGATATAGATATCTATATATATATATATATACCGGTATATAGATAGATATCTATAGATATCTATATCTAACTATTTATCTATATACAGGCATACCCCACTTTTAAGTACACAGTGGGGTTTATTTACTAAAGCTGGAAAGTGCAAAATCAGGCTCACTTCTGCATAGAAACCAATGAGCTTCCAGGTTTTATTACCAAAGCTTAATTGAACAAGCTGGGGTTAGAAGCTCATTGGTTTCCATGCAGAAGTGAGCCTAATTTTGCACTTTCCAGTTTTAGTAAATAAACCTCATTGTGTACTTAAAAGTGGGGTATGCCTGTATACCGTATATACTCGAGTATAAGCCAAGTTTTTCAGCACATTTTTTTGTGCTGAAAATGCCCCCCTCGGCTTATACTCGAGTCACCTTTTTGCGCCTGATCTCCCGGACTTTGGGGACCCGGTAACAGCTGGATTTTTCAAAGCCGGACACCCCTTCCATAGACTCCCATGTTAAATGGTCATTTCTCTGGTGACTTTGGGGACCCGGTACCGGCTGGTGGTAGATCCCCTGGACACGAAACTTGACACACATGTAGCCCCATTCTCCTCTATAAGTGTGCAAAGTTTTTTGTCTAAGGGACCTACGGCCAGGGAGCACCGATTTTTCAAAGCCGGGCACTCCTTCCATAGACTCCCATGTTAAACGTCAGTCTAGTCATGGTCACAGTGAGGCATGGGCACAGTGAGGCATGGGCACAGTGAGGCATGGGCACAGTGAGGCATGCACATGGACACAGTGAGGCAAAGTGAGGCACAGTGAGGCATGCAGATGGACACCGTAGGCTTATACTCGAGTCAATACGTTTTCCCATTTTTTTGTGGTAAAATTAGGTGCCTCGGCTTATATTTGGGTCGGCTTATACTCGAGTATATACGGTACACACTATATTACCAAAAGTATTGCGACGCCTGCAATTTATATGCACATGAACTTTAATGGCATCCCAGTCTTAGTCCGTAGGGTTCAGTATTGAGTTGGCCCACCCTTTGCAGCTATAACAGCTTAAATTCTTCTGGGAAGGCTGTCCACAAAGTTTAGGAGTGTGTCTATGGGAATGTTTGACCATTCTTCCATATATATTTGTGAACAGTTTACTGTTTTCCTCTGAATTACTGCAATTTCTCATCTGCAGTTTTCATCAGTCTTCCAGATTCTGTCACACTCTATCACTGCTTGTGCAAGGCTACCATGATTTGAGCTCAGTGGCAGTCAAGTCAAGGGACCAATAAAAGAGAAGTGCTGGTTTAAAAAAATAAAAAAAACATCTATATACTCAGCTAGATGGCTGCAGCATCGATTCAATGCTGCAGCTGTCCCCCCTGGCTCTACACCAAGTACTAAGCGATCAAAGATTGCTGATCGCTCAGTCACCGGTTTTCTGCTCTGACCTTCAGCGCTCACTGGAGCTTTGGGCTGTGGAGAGTCACAGTGGCTGGCTCAGGCTGTTAGTGGTGCGCTGAGAGGCTGACCCAGCTGCCCGCCATCGGGATTTCTGCAGAGCCTGAATCAGCTCTGTAAAGTCATTCCTGGTGGGCTTTAGCGTGCAGTCAGCTGAATCTGCAGAACTAAGTGAACTCCTGTGATTCCCAGTAGAAGTATGGTCACAAAAGCTTTGGCCATACTTCTCCTTGAATGAGTGAAGTGCATATCTCTTGGTTTAATCGGAACCTTCAGCAACCAGCCAAGCGGGTTTTTTTTTTATTTTACCTTTACAATTCCTTTAAACAATTTACAAAAGTGATATTAAACCAAAAAACGAAAATTTTAGATATGGTGTTCGCATTAGTTTTTTTAGGCTTTTTTCACCTTTATTTTCAACTGATGATCGTAATAGTAAATCTACTATTTTTCAACCTCAAGCAAAACCAAAGAAAATTCCGAGCTAAACTTCCTGACCAGCATGCAACCGATCGAATTATCCTGTCTAACAGTATACGTTAAAAACAGGGGTTTAGTTTGCACATATTTGTAAATACATGCTTAAACTGCAGAGCCACTTCAGGGCGTCCCAATATTATCTGCAGTCCTAACTCAAAATTTTGAGAGCCTCCATAGTAGAAGTACATGCATTATAATGGATAGGATAGGCAGATAGGCCATTCGTTTGTACTGTTGGAATACTGGTGAGGCCCTGTGCCTTTAAGGAGGGATGGGCTCCCTCCAGGCTCACCTGCCCTTCATCCATTGTAATGCATGTGCTTCCACTATGGAGGCTCTCAAAATTTAGATTTGCAGATAATACTGGGGTGCCGGGAAGTGGCTCTGCAGCTTAGACATGTATTTGCAAATGTGTGCAAACTAAACCCCTGTTTTTAATGCATACTGTTAGACAGAATAATTTGATTGGTTGCAGGCTGGTCGGTAAGTTGAGCTCGGAATTTTCTTTGGTTTTGTTTGACATGCGTCTCCCCCATAATGTGCTCCTTGCTGCAAAGATCAGTTATAGGTGGGGGCAGTGGCCATTTGTTTGTACTATTTTCAACCTCCTCTAACAGCCCAAGCTGACCAGCAAAAGAGCCAAATAGAGACTTAATACCCCAAATTTAGCACTGACAGAGGTGCATACAATGGTCAGCTTTTATTAAATTTTTTAAAAACCTTTATACCAAAAGAAAAAAAAACAGCTGCTATAAGTCCATCTAAACTCTCTGCTACCACCTATTACTGGTCAGGAACAAAGCTAATTTATAAAGTGTCTGGAGTGTGGGGCTGTGAGATTAATATTTTTCAGTCAGTAAGACATCAGTCAAAAAGCTCATATGTCCCTTTAGGAATCATATTCACTAACAGAAAGGAGAGTATTATTTATATAGGCAAACACATATCGTTAGGCAGAATGCTTTGAAAAGTTAATTTTGATTTCTTAAGAGCTTCAGCTATAAAACAAATGAATTAGAAACTAATGTACTAAAATTAAATGTGAGCACATGAATTAAAGATCAGCTCAACTCGATCTACTTCTAAATTTGATGGAGTTGTAGGTTGTTTGGGATTTTTCTGAAAGCTAAAATAGCCTACAGTTTGCTTGCAAGTCATCACAAATAAGGGGGCAAGACCAGCATGCTGATTATTTTTCTAGATTTTGCATTTATATTGAAAAACATACAAGTGTAATATGGATTACAAAGAGCACTAGAGCTTGCAAGTATCAAAAGGGCCTTGGCTTTTGTCCAACTTAGAGCAAACTCTTCCTGCCCAGAATAAGCACTAGCCCCTTTTTCAACAGTCCTTTTGTGCGAAGAAAGAACAAATGGCCAGTGGGTAATCTCACACTGGACTGAGGCCAAAGATGCAGGACCTTCCAGGTCCTACGGAAAGCAAGCTGAGGACAACCCAACATGCTTGCAGATACCTCCCCTATTGATAATTTTAAAGTCATAACTACTGGCATAGCAGCCCAGGAAGCTGCTGTGTGGTGAAGGATCCAACTCGATTTGAAAAATGCAAACACTTGCTTATGCTTACAGGCATGTGGGTTTCTGTACCAAAAGCAAAAACAATGGCAGACAGAGAGGAATATACCAGAAAAGGACCATGTAACTGAGCCTCTGAGGCGTAAAAAAATAGGATTTTTATACTCACCGTAAAATCCTTTTCTCTGAGTTCAAGCCTTAATCTTGACAAAGTGGGTATTAGCCTTCCTTCAGGAGTGACTAAGCAGAAAGTGTTAACAACTTCAAAGCTGAACAGCCCCACCCAGGGGGCAGTCCTACTGGCTATATCCTCTCAGCCTGCACTAAGCAGATCAGTTCGTCAAAAGTAGTACAAACTTAAAAAGGAGGGGTGTGTGCTGTATCCGTCCATGAACTCAGAGAAAAGGATTTTACGGTGAGTATAAAAATCCTGTTTTCTCTTTCGTTCATGGACAGACACAGCCTTAATCTTGACAAAGTGGGACGTCCCAAAGCAGTATCAAAAATGAGGGGTGGGAACAGCATTAAAACAACTTCACCGCAAAACAAAACAGAGCTCCTCAACGGAGGAGTTGCAACTCTAAACAGCCGCCTGCAATACCTTGCGGCCGAAAGAAGCATCCGAAGATGCACACACGTCAACTTGTAAAGTTTAGTGAAAGTGTGAACGGACGACCAGATTGCCGCCTTACACACCTGGGAAACTGACGCTTGATGTCGGAAGCCCAAGAGGCACCTATTGCCCTGGTCGAATGCGCCGTGACAGGAAAGTGGGGCGCTCGACCCTTTATGGTGTAAGCCTGAAACACGGTCTGTCGGATCCACCTCGGAATGGTGGCTGACAAGACCGCTGGGCCCTTCTTGGGGTCAGCCACCGAAACAAACAGTGAGTCTGAACTCCGGAACGGAGCAGTAACAGACAAGTAACTCTCAGAGCTCGGACAATGTCCAAGGAATGCAACGTCGTCTCCTTAGGATTCGACGGATGAGGACACAAGGATGGCAGTACAATGTCTTCCTTGAAACGACCTTAGCAAGAAGAGAAGGCTGCGGACGCAGCACCACCTTATCCTTGTGGAAGATCAGATAGGGAGCTTTGCATGACAAGGCTGCCAGCTCAGAAACCCGTCTTAACTGACATAACAGCCACCAAAAGGACCACTTTCTGAGAAAGTGTCAACAAGGGAATCTCCCTGATGTTCTCAAACGGTGGTTTCTGAAGCACCGAGAGGCAAGGCCGTTAAAGCCGGTGACTGTAAGCAGGATGGCATATGGGACCTTGCGACAGCAGGTCCTCTCGTAGCGATAGACGCCAAGGGACGTCTGCTATACAAGCCCCACGAAGGTAGTGGAGGGCGGACTGGAGGGGCCGCATGCCGAACCCCCTGTACAAACGTTCCCACTAAAGAGTGAGCCACCAGGGGTCGTTGAAAAAAAGACAGCCAGGGCAGATCTCTGCCCCTTAGTTGTACTTAAAGCTAAATTTTTGGTCCGCCCTACTCTGTAAGAACAGCAGGACTCTGGAACTAAATAAGTACGCGGATGCCACCTCATTTGCTCACAATTGGATACGTAGGTCTTCCAAGTTCGATGGCAAATCTTCCTAGAGGATGATTTCCGATCACTCTTCATGGTAGACATCACCGAGTCTGACAGGCCCCGGTCTCTTAGCACCTGGCTCTCAATAACCATGCCATTAAAGCCAGTGACTGTAAAACAGGATGGCGTATGGGACCTTGCGACAGCAGGTCCTTTCTTAGCGGCAGACGCCAAGAGGTGTCTGCTATCAGACGCACTAGATCGGTGTACCAAGGACGTCGAGGCCAATCCGGAGCAATAGGGATCATTGGAATCCTCTCTGCGATGCCACGCTGTCTTAGTAAGGCCAGAATCAGGGCGAGCACCTTGGTGAACACCCTCGGTGCTGATGCCAGGACAAGGGGGGCGCCACCAATTGTTAGTGGTCTACCCTGGCCGCAAAGCACAGACATCTCTGATGCCTGGTGCATATGGGGACCTGCAAGTATGCGTTCTTGCCAAGGATGCCAGAAAGTCCCCCAAGAGGGCAGCGACAACAGAGCGAACCAACTCCCTCTGGAATCTTTGTACCTTCACAAAGAAATTGAGGGCCCTGAGATCCAAGATTGGACGAACCCCCTCCTTGTTGGTACTACGAACAGATCTGAGTAAAAAACCCTGAAACTGTTCCTGTACTGAAACAGGAATTATCACCCCGCGTATCAGCAGGTCTTGAACCGCCCCATATAGGGCTTCCCGACGAGTCGGCTGAAGCTGGCGGTTGGAGGGAAAAAAATAATAAATCTGGGCAAGAGAGAAACTCTATCTTGTACTCTGAGGAAACTACTTCGCAAACCCACCGTCGGGGATCTGAGATGTCCACCAGGTCGCGAATTCGCGAACATGTCCCCCTACCCGACAGATGGGTGGGGACAGACCTTTATGCGGACGTAGATTTGTTCACAGGCCTGTTGGGCTTGCGAAACCAGGGACGCTTCTGTCCCTCAGCAGGCGCTTTATCGGCCTGAGATCGTTTACTTGCTGCACTAGGCGGACGGAAAAAAACGCTTGTTCGCAGTGAAGGAGGGCTCTAGCCAACGGCGTGGCTCCTTACCTTCTTTGGATTGTGGGAGCAGCATGCTCTTACCTCCTGTGGCATATTTAATAATGTCATCCAGGGATGCTCCAAAAAGTCTGTCGCCCTTAAAGGGCAATGCCATCAGGGCCTTCTTGGAAGATTGGTCCGCCGACCAACCTTTTAGCCAGAGCAGACGGCGTAACACCACCGCATAGCTTGAGGCTCTGGACAGCAGAGGAATAGTGTCCAAGACTGATTCGCAGACGATTTGGAGGCTCTGTATCAACTGGTCGGCCATAGCCACCTCGTCCGAGGGAGCCTCATGTGCTTTAAACCCATGGAGCAGCATTCTTGTCCCTTCAGAGAGTGTCTGAGACACCAGGGCCCCAACCAGTGGTCATATAGGTAGCGGATGACCGCTTCAGCCTTCCTGTCCGCAGGGTCCTTGAAAGCAGGAGCCCCTTCCACCGGAATTGTGGCTACCCTGTTTAATCTGGACACCTGAGAGTCCACTATCAGAGGAGAGGTCCGTCTTTTCAGGAAACTCTGCTCAAAAGGGTAACGCACTGCCAAACTTTTTGGGGACCGAAAACCTTTTGTGGTTTGTCCCGCTCCTACGGAACCCGAAAGGGACCGACGCCTCTGGCGTTTCTGCAGGCTCCTCTATCTTTAGAGTATCCCACACTGCGGTGATAAGGTCACCTATCAGAGCCTTTTCGTGTGGTGACCCGGACCGTTCGACCGGCCACGGTCCGCATCCTCTGATATGTCAGAACCAGGGCCATGAGCCGTAGCTGGGCCCGGCTCTGCATCAGAGTTGTCCCCCGAAGATGGCGGGTGGAGGGGGCACTTTTTACCCCCCGTGCCCACGCACCCCTTCCACCTTGGCAACAAACCAGGACGCCCACCTAGCGTCTACTGACACAGCGGGTGCAGAAGCACCAGATGCCATTTCAGGTGTATCAGGAGGAGAAGCTTCTGCTTCTGATGCCATGCTGACCCACGCACCTGACACAAGGTCTCCAGTTCAAGGTACCAACAGCCCACCCTCCTAGATGCGACAGGGACAAGGGGTTCCCCCCCAGAGGACTCACCACCCTTAAACAGTAGTATGGCTGCCGTCCGCTTCCTAGTAGAGCCGCTTCCTTGTCAGCTATCAGTCTGACCACTCTGCAGCGTGTGTCTGTAGGCTTGCGCCGTTTAAATGCTATTTGATCGGCGTGGACCATGAGAAAATGGCCGCAGAGCGGCAGCAAGAGGCCAAACACAGCGCGGACCACAAAAACATGACCGCCAGCGCAGAAGAGGCCAAACACAGCACGGACCACAAGAACATAGCCGCCGAGCGCAGATAGGGGCCAAATACAGCATGGATCACAAGAAAATTGGCTGCCAAGTGGCCAATAGAGGCCAAACACAGCGCGGACCACAAGAACATAGCCGCCGAGTGCAGATAGGGGCCAAACACAGCATGGATCACAAGAAAAATGGCCGCCAAGTGGCCAATAGAGGCCAAACACAGGGCAGACCACAAGAACATGGCCGCCACGCAGATAGAAGCCAAATACAGCATGGATAACCAGCAAAATGGTCGCCGACAGCATGGAGCAGAACACACAGGTAAGCAAACTTTTTTCATGGCAGCTCATAACATTTATCTAGCGGACGTACATGCACAGTTCCCACACACGTGGAGCACTCCCCAAGATGAACCCCCGCCCCAGCAGCCAGCCTAGCTCAGAGAGCCTAGGGAGGAGGGAAGGAAGGGAGGGAGGAAGGGAAGGATAGAACCAATTTCTCACCTCTCCAAGATAGCCCATTTATGTCCTCCTGCCGAAACAGTGGCTTACTACTTACCCTTCCTGCGTGGATTATGCAGGAAGCATCCCAGACAGACCCTCTTCCGCATGGTGATGGAGGTGACTGACAGCCCGGCTGCTGTGACTCGGCCCTATAGACCGGTCATATGCATGCCCTGGAGCGTATAGCTCACGGCCACCCGTAGAGTGACGGGCATGTCGTGGACGACACAGCACGTAGCTACGGACGGTACACGCTCGATGGCCGAAACTGGGGAGACTACAAGGATCTAGGATCCAGCCTGTCACCCAGTTGGCAGTTGATCGAAGATCACAGGAACAAAAATAAAAATAAAATAATAAAATTTCAATCTGGAATCAAAAAACCTCCAGGCCTATGGGCCCGAAGAAGGGAGCCAAGTCTTCTCCTTAGCTAGGCAGAAAAAAACTGATCTGCTTAGTGCAGGCTGAGGGGATATAGCCAGTAGGACCGCCCCCTGGGCGGGGCTGGTCAGCTTTGAAGTTGTTAACACTTTCTGCCTAGTCAGTCCTGAAGGAAGGCTAAAAACCACGATTAAGGCTGTGTCCATCCATGAACGAAAGAGAAATATCTCTTTCAATGACAAAATAATTATTGATAGAAAAATATGAAAATCTTTATTAGGTCACAAAAAAATGTCAAAAGAACGTCTATTTCTTTACCATGCACTGCTCTTTGTGCCAAGTACTTTTTTACAACATGCGAGAGAATAGATAAAAATTCACAGAGGCAACAGAAGTGACCCGAGGGATGGAAGAAGAGGCTCCCAATGAGGCTTGCTACAAGTGTATGTACTTAGACCTAAATCATTGTTTAAGAGGTTATAAGTAAGGGCACCAAAAAGAAAGGTTAGTATCCACTGCCCATGAATGCGAAAAAGGTGAAAACAAGATAGAGTGCAAAAACTGTACTGACCACTAATAAGAAAGTGGTATAAGTAGAAAAGAGGGAATTGTAGACAGTACAATGCCCATTCTGTGCCACAGGATGACAGCAAATGCTCCCCAAGCCATTTGAGCTCACAAATAGGTAAGCACCTATGGCACTTAAAGCAGAACTTCAATTGAATATACAAAATTGTCTTATTATATAGGAACCAGAAATACTTGCTTTACATTAATCTGCAATAATTTGGGTTTACACAGCTTACAGGAAGGTGAAAGCAAGCAAAAGCCATCACAGTTGATGTGATGCTCACATATAATCCAATGAGTAGCCTTGGTGTGGGGTGACACAAGGAGCTGCGAAAGTGCAATTATTATTTTTATTATTAGTATTATTATATTATCCACATAGCGATTTCCTGATCACTTGAAGTATACCAAGTCCAGACATATTTTCACACATATATGAAACAAATGTGTTACTTGGGGGGGGGATGCAATATCTAAGTCTACTTTGTCCTAAAAGGTTGATAGCACAAAATAAAAAGCTGCAGAAATATTTAAAATATCGATTATCTCAAATTCTTTATAGATCTGAACATTTTTTAAATACATTGAAATTTTAACTTACATTTGCTAGCTTTCAAAGTGTGAAAAAAACTGAATATATCTATCATCATGCATCACTGTATACAGTTTTCTTAAGCAAACTGATTATTAGTGACTTAGCTGTAAAGTTTTTTTACCTGGGGATCCTGCCAGTAACATCACTTCCTGTTGTAGGCTCACATTGTCTCCTAACCACTTCAGCTCTCACACATGTAGCAGCTAGCTTCTCTAATAGCTGCTGTAGTTATACAACAACACTCAGCTGTTATTTTGGGAATTGCCAGAAAATGAGGGGGTGACAGCAGGGGAGGACAGGGTTTACTACACACACCCTATGGTCCTCAGTTAAATATTTTGGATGTGTGTACCAAGCCCAGTGTTTGCAGCATTGTCAGCCTGCCATGCTAGTCAATTGGTTGTTGCTTATCTCAGTGTTTCTCAACTCCAGTCCTCAAGGCGCCCTAAGAGCCGGTTCACACTGGGGCAACACGACTTCCAGTGCGACTTTACAAGGCAACTTCGAGGCAACTTCGAGGCAACTTCGAGGCAACTTCAAATTTCCTCCAGGACAGGCAACTTTGCCAGTGGCCAATCAAACAATAATCAGCTCTGTGGAAGGGAGGGGTTTGCCTGAGAAAACTATTTTCTCTTCCTGTAAAGTTGCTTCAGTTAAGACACTGATCCGACTTTGGAGGCGACTTTCATTGAAATCAATGGGTACAAGTCGCCTAGAAGTCGTTTTCAAGTAGTACAGGAACCTTTTTTGAAGTCGGAGCGACTTCTGTAGTGTGCATAAAGACGGCTCCATAGACTAACATTACAGCGCGACTTGGGGCGTCTCGGGGCGACCTGAAGTCGGATCCTGAGTCGCCCTGGTGTGAACCGGCTCTAACAGGTCATGTTTTCAGACCTTCCATTATTTTGCACAGGTGATTTGATCAGTTTCACTGCCTTATTAATTACCACAGCTGTTTCATCTGAGGGAAATCCTGAAAACATGACCTGTTGGGGCACCTTGAGGACTGGAGTTGAGAAACACTGGCTTATCTGATAGACCTAATAGGCAGCCAGACTGATAACACTGCAGCTAATGGAGGGGCAGTGGCCTTAGCATTCTGAGACTGCAAGTAAGTGCTGTTGCTGGCAAGATCTCTAAGACCCCTTTCACACTGAGGCGTGCTTTGCAGGCACTATAACGCTAAAAATAGCGCCTGCAAAGCACCATGAAAGAGCAGCTCCCGAGGGCTTTCACACTTATGCAGTGCGCTGGCAGGACATAAAAAAATTTCCTGCAAGCAGCATCTTTGGAGCGGTGAAGGAGCGGTGTGTACACCGCTCCTCCACCGCTCTTGCCTATTGAAGTGAATGGGCACCGCGGCCGAACCGGGTGGTTTTAACCCTTTTTCGGCCGCTAGCGGGGGTTAAAAGCGCCCGCTAGCGGCTGAATACCTACGCAAAAATTACGGTAAAGTGCCGCTAAAAATAGCGTCACTTTACCGCCGACGCCGCCCGTGCCCCAATGTGAAAGCAGCCTAAGTGAAAAACTTTGGGGTTGATTTACTAAAACTGCAAAGTGCAAAATCTGGTGCAGCTCTGCAAAAAAACAATCAGCTTCCAGGCTTTTTTTTTTGTTGTCAAAGCCTAATTGAACTGAAGTTAGAAGCTGATTGGCTACCATGCAGAGCTGCACCAGACTTTGCACTTTGCAGTTTTAGTAAAACAACCCCTTTGTCTCATTGGAAAATTATTTAACAATAAATAAATCAGGGCCATTTACCAGTCTGTCTCACTCTACTGTCTCATAATAAACCATCATATTCAACATATCTCCTTCCAACTTTGCATGTTTAAATTTGATTTGATTGAGATCACCAAAATGTTCCCACCGTGGGCATAACATGAAATACTCTTTCAGATATACAAGCACCTGTGGTGGCTCATTAAAATATGTGTGGGCTTGTTTAAATATGTTTACAAGTTTTTTAGACTCCCCACTAGCTTATATTTGTTTTCCTGTAATATGTTCAGTAAATACTCAAACTAATTGTCTTTACTTACATGTTGAAAACAACTGCGGACACTTGGTTCAATATTACTTCCTCCAAAAGCTGCCACTTCCCCCAGCTGCCGTGGGATTTGAATAGCATCATGTAGTAGTAAGCCCAGCTGCTTCTGGTCACAAGTATCTGCCGCCCCAGAAACTTCCTGGAAGAGATCTAGGTAGAAAGAAAATGTTAATGCACTCCATGGGTAGTTAACCGATGAGACAACCAAATGCATATTGCAATAATTCCAATAATTAACCTCACTAGATCTCTTTATTCTCCTGATTTATGGTCACATATTTTTGTGAAATTAAAAAGTGCAAGATCCTTGAAATATATTTCCTTATATTTTCATCCTTGCGGGCTTACATATTTAGGAAAAGGCTTTTGTACAACTAAAAAATATTTTGGCCTATTCTTATATACAGTGCATGTATATTTTTGGGAAGTCTTGCTTGAATGGACCACTTCAGATCAGGTCAAATCTATAGGACTGAAGTCAGGACTCTGACTCGGCCATTCTCATTTTGCTGCATGTCTTTCGCTTGAGTCACTGTTACCAGTTTATATATCTGTGTTTTGTAAAATAGTCATGTAACATATTCTTTTTAGTGTCACAAAGAGGTGCCTGACATTTTAGTATTAAAGAATTTGTTAATACAGCTTACCCACTTTCATACCTACATACACACATGTACATTTTTTAAAGGAGGATTGTCAGTCCTTTATTAACTGTTTAAAATCCGCCCTATAGCAGTTTTAGGCTTGGTTCAAACTGAGGCGACCTGCCAGGCGACTTAGCCGCCTGACAAGTCGCGGTCCATTCAGTATAATGGAACTGTTCTAATCGGAGCGACTCAAGTCGCTCCTATTTAGAAAAATGTTCCTGTATGTTTTGGGGTCGACTTGCATTGACTTATATTATAGAAGTCGTTTGCAAGCCACGCTAAAGTCGTGCTGTACGGGGCGGCTTCAGAGTTGGGCGATTTTGAAGCCGCCCCAGTGTGAATTGGCACTTACTGTTTACGCTTTTTTTATAGCGTAAACAATAAAAAAAAGCAGAGGTGATGAAATAACAACCAAAGGAAATCTTTATTTGTGGGAAAAAATGGACATACATTTAATTTGGGTACAGTGTCGCATGACCGCACAATTGTCAGCTTAAGTAGCGCAGTGCCGTATCGCAAAAAATGGCCTGGTCATGAATGATCAGCGGATGCAGCTACAGATCCATTCATTTTGTTGCAGTGAGACAGGTTTTTTTTTTTTAACCCTTTCAGGCCAATCTCTATTTACTAGTTCCAATGCTTTCTCCATGTGACCTATAAATTGACCCCTCACCTCCTTATCCTGCACATCTGGACATTAGGCTCTTCATTGCCATCTTGCCACTGTATATGACCAGTACAATAACCCCTTCATGGCCTCCTTGCTCTGTTTATGGCCTGCACATTGATTTATCTAGTGTACAGTTGTGGCAGAAAAAACAGACCACCTTGGGGTGTTTGCTGTCCATAATGGGTCAATTTGGGAGTTTTCACACTATTAAGGCATTTTTATTTTAGCAGAAAATAAGAGAATTTTTTATTTATTTTTAAGGTCTGGTCTTTTTTTCTTGTTATAGTAAAAAAAAAAAAAAAAGCAGTCTTGTCAACTCAAAGCTTTGCTTCCCTAATGCCTTGTACACACGGTCGTAATTTCCGATGAAAAAAGTCAGACGGAATTTTTTCATCGGATATTCCGACCGTGTGTGTGCCCCATCTGACTTTTTCCTTCGGAAATTCCGACGGAGTTAAAAAGAGAACATGTTCTCTTTTTTTCAGACGAAAAAAAATTCTATCGGAAATTCCCTTCGTCTGTATGGAACTCCGACGGAGAAAAAAAACATGCATGCTCAGAATCAAGTTGACGCATGCTCGGAAGCATTGAACTTAATTTTTCTCGGCTCGTCGTAGTGTTGTACGTCACCGCGTTCTTGACGGTCGGAATTTGGTGTGACAGAGTGTATGCAAGACAGCTTGAACGGAATTCCGTCTGAGTTTATCCCGACGGAAAATCCGACATTAGTCCTATATGACCTTTCTGCAATCATATATGTTAGGTCACAAATTCCCACCAGAAAGTCAGTCTACAAAGCATTACAAACTGGTAATTTAAAGCAATGTGGTTTAGGCTAGGAGAAAGCATCCAGCAGACAATTTACATTTTCTTTTTAGTGCTGTAAGAAGTCCTTAATTGGGAGTTTTATTCATATCTCTCAGGTTTTTCCCTAATTTCCTGATGATAATGAAAACCTTTCACTTAGCTGACAATAGATGTCTGACTTGCTGTGCTGACAGCGTAATGGAAGACTGTCCATCTGACAGAAAAGGGAAAACAAAATGCAGTGCTCTCAATCTAGATTGTATTGCTAAATTCTCAAAGGAATCTATAACAGCGGCGGGTGCTAATAGATAAGAAGCTATTGCGTCCCAAGTGCATTATCCACCCCAGTAAGAAAGCTTCTATTAAACTTCTCTTTTTATGTGTTAAATAAATTGTGTTTATCTCAGACATGTTAAAATAAATTGGTACAACTGTATGGATGCCATATGTACAAGAGCAATGCAAGCAGCAAAACTGTTAGATCTTTAAAATCACACAAACTTGATGGATGAATACGTTTTTCTGTAAACATATACTGGTTACTTACAATTCCATTACTGCAAGTAATGGGAGCTGACTAATGACTTTTACGTAAAGGAGAATACTGGAAACAGTTAACTAATGGTTAAAGCAGAACTAAACTTTCTTAATCAACAATAAAGCGGAACTAAACCGTCCTATCCTTTTCAGCCAAGGAAGCTGCTGTCTTATCTTCGGTTTAATCTTTAACTGCCATGATGTTACACATGTGATCAGGTAAGACACCAGCCATTTGATAGTTTGACAGTTTGGCTGAATGCACAAGCAAATGTGATTGTTTGCATTCCCGGAAGGCCTGGAATGTAACTATTTTTTGAAACTGTTCAATTGATGGGTTTAGTTCCGCTTTAATAATTTTGTTTTAAATTATTTATTGGAAGCTTTCAAGTCATACAGAAATAATCAATCAAGTTAAACACCATAGTAATACACATCATGGGCACTGAATGTGATTTACACATGGAATCTAAACAACCTCTATCAGCAACATCATTTAATAGGTGTGTGTAGGAGATCCGGGAGGGAGCCTATCCTGACATCATTGGATATATTGTGAGTAGTATTTACAGTTTTTTATGCAATAAATCTGCGATTATTACACCACTAGAGGATTTCTATGTTTTCTTGCTAGGCTGCTAATTGCTATGCGAGAGAGGGAGATACGAGTAAAGTCTCCAGTAGAAGTCCTGCATGGTTCCCTGGGACTGATGATCCATTATCTAAAAGGTCCACGCAGCATCATGTTTGAAAGACCTACTATAATTTGGGGTCTTAATTTGGTAATAGGCTGTGTTTGCTTGAGTGGAGGGTTTTGCTGGCGACACTTCATTGTATCACCAACGGATGAATGATGGACACTGTGTCACATATATAATTTAAAGAGGTTTATTTTATTCACAAGCACACTGGTGGTTATTATTTTATTTACTCTGTTTTGATTTTGGTTTGTTAATAGTGATTTGAATACAGCGCAATAGGATTGTTGCAACGGATTTTTACATTTGTATTTTGTGTTTTTGAGTGCGGCTTTATAATTTTTTATTGTATACACTATTAATATTTATTTATCTTTACCAAAAAATTGATTATTTAGCACAAAGCAGAGTTTTTCTTTTCACAAATCAATTACAGATCAATTACATCTAAAAGCAACATGTTAACATTAACTATTTGTATTTGTTATGCTGCTCACATTAGCAAAAAAGTAGGACCTTACTTGTTTTAAAATTATTTTTTTCCCGTTTTTTTATTTCTTTAGTTGCTTCCTGTTTTTTGGCCTAGGCCAATTACCGTATATATAAGCCGAGTTTTTCAGCACATTTTTTTGTGCTGAAAATGACTCATTCGGCTTATACTCGAGTCTCCTTTTTGTGCCTGATCTCCCGGACTTTGGGGACCTGGTACCGGCCGGCCATATGTCCCCCTGGACCCCAAACATTGCACAAATGTAGCCTCCATCTTCCTCTACAAGTGTGCAAAGTTTGTTGTTCGGGGGACCTACGGCCGGGGAGCACCGATTTTTCAAAGCTGGGCACCCCTTCCATAGACTCCCATGTTAAATGGTAATTTCTCCGGTGAATTTGGGGACCCGGTACTGGCCGGTCGTAGGTTCCCTGGATCCGAAACTTGGCACACCTGTAGCTCCATTTCTCCTCTATAAGTGGGCAAAGGTTTTTGTCTAGGGAACCTACGGCCGGGGAGCATCGATTTTTCAAAGCCGGGCACCCCTTCCATAGACTCCCATGTTAAACGTCAGTCTAGTCATGGACACAGTGAGGCATGGGCACAGTGAGGCATGCACATGGACACAGTGAGGAAAAGTGAGTCACAGCGAGGCATGCAGATGGACACCCTAGGCTTATACTCGAGTCAATAAGTTTTCCCATTTTTTTGTGGTAAAATTAGGTGCCTCGGCTTATATTCGGGTCGGCTTATACTCGAGTATATACGGTATGTCATACAACCCGTGAGACTTCATGAGCATCTTTTTTTCCATTCAATTTTAGAGGGATTGCTTTATCAGCTAAGCACACTCACCTGCCTGTGTGCCTGAGCCAATGGCAGATATGGATTCCAGAAAGTAAATGCTACACGAATCATCTGCCCTTACTCTATATAACACAGCTAGATATGCTAGAGGGGGGTTTCCAAAGTGATTTCTTAACACAATAAGGCATGGATACATGGATGGATGGGCAAGTTTGCTTTGAATAATAAAAATGTTTGTAGAGCTCAAATACAGTTTATTTTTGCATTAACTGGCCGCTCCAATATGCCAAATAGTCAAATCTGCAGCTCTCCTGTCTTGCTTTAGGCATTAAGAGTTCTCAAATCAATATTTATTTAGCAAAGTGAATATTTATGGAGTCTCCTATCTGCAAAATCTGCCTGATGATAACAACGAATAACTGATTTAGGCCTTATACATAATTATTACATTGTGTTGTAACCCCCTGCAACTACCAGCAAAGACACAGTGAGAATATCTGACAGATGCAGAGAAAAATTTGTTGTTTACTACTGGTAAAAACAATATGCGCGCAATAGCAGATGCCAGCAGAAACAAACACAATAGCTATAATAGACATTCAAGGCTGTCTCTAAAAATATTTTAACAGGAAGCTTATTACAGAGGAGTTTTGATCATCAGAGAGATACATTCTTCAAAAATGTGAACAAAGTTGGCAAAACACTTATTAATTCTGCAAACAATGAACAGACTAACCGATTCAAACCATTAATGGGCAAGTTGAATGTACCAAATTGATCGATCGATCAACCAGGTGCAACCAGCCTGCCCTGTTCTCTTACAATTATCACTAGTGGCTGCTATAGCCACTAGTGATAATCACTGTCTTCCCGTGGTTACGGGAAAGAAATTTGCACCGCGTATGGCCCCCGCCTTAGAGGGCAATGCAGTAATCCATATCAGATTAAGGTTCAACATACATATTTCAGACCAGAACATGAAGGGTAGTTGCTAAGGTTACTGGAATACCATAATGCCCCATCCACATCTTGCATTGTTGTATTGATCAGGCATGTTAAATGCATTCATTTAGTTCTCCTGAGCAAACACAGAGTTTCATGCATTTGAAAGTAATGTATGGTTTACCTTTTTACATGTTTTAACTTCTTGCTATACCATTTGTTGCATATTATATTTCACATGCACATTGTATTTTATCAGCATATCAGGAGATGTCAGCTGAAAGCCTTCATAATGACTACTAAGATCTCAATAAAGGGTTTGTTTTATTTTATCAGTATTGAGTCATGTACAGTGATGGTAGTTATCAATTCTGTTCATTCACATACATTTTGGTGGCAGATTTTTGCTGTGAGCTTTGTTGCAATTCAGCAAGTGGGCAAAGGATTTCATAAACCTATACTGTTGCAATATGTGTTATTATTAACCGGTCAACGACCGGCTCCTGCACATATACGTCGGCAGAATGGCACGGCTGGGCAGAGTAACGTATATATACGTCACTTTAAAAGTCCCGCCGTGCGGGTGCGCGCCCCTGCCGCGAGCTCCATGACCATGCCCGCGGACTCGATGTCTGCCGGTGTCCCGCGATCAGGTCACAGAGCTGCAGAACAATGAGAGGAAATTGTAAACAAGCATCTCCCCGTTCTGCCTAGTGACACTGTCACTGATCGTCTGCACCCTCTGATCGGGAGCAGTGTCACTTGTAGCCACGCCCCCTAACAGTTAGAATCACTCCCTATGACACACTTAACCCTTTCCTAGCCCCCTAGTGGTTAACCCATTCACTGCCAGTCACATTTATACAGTAATCAGTGCATATTTATAGCACTGATCGCTGTATAAATGTGAATGGTCCCAAAAAAGCGCCAAAAGTGTCCGATGTGTCCGCCATAATGTCGCAGTCGCCATAACAAGTAGAAAAAAATAATAATAATGCAATAAACTACCCCTATTTTGTAGACGCTATAACTTTTGCGCAAACCAATCAATATTTTTTACCAAAAATATGTAGAAGAATAAGTATCGGCCTAAACTGTGGAAAAATTTAGTTTTTTATAGATTTTTTGGGGATATTTATTATAGCAAAAAGTAAAAAATGTTGCATTTTTTTCTAAATTGTCGCTCTATTTTTGTTTATAGCCCAAAAAATAAAAAACGCAGAGCTGATCAAATACCAACAAAAGAAATCTCTATTTGTGGGGAAAAAAGGACGTCAATTGGGAGGCACGTCGCACGACCGCGCAATTGTCAGTTAAAGCGACGCAGTGCCGAATCGCAAAATGTCCTCTGGTCTTTGGCCAGCCAAATGGTCCAGGGCTTAAGTGGTTAAAGTATTGTTGTAGCAAATGTTGTGCACACAGGTGCCTTATTTCATATTGGCCAGACTGTAGTGGATTGGTGATGTGCCACCTATGTTCCTGTTGTTTAGGGGTTATGGGCTCCTTCATATGCCTGTTGGTGTGTGCTCCTGTTGTGCCTATGGTGGGAGTATATGGAGGAGATTCCACTCTACTGGTGGGCTGGAGCACTAATCCGATGCTGCACCCTGCTCCATAAGATGTGCTGGACCAGTGGGTGGCCAGACAGTGTAAGTGCTGGCGGCGCTTCCCAATGGTGGTGTCCTGATGTCCATGGACATGGTGATGTCATTGCACATGCATTCCTGTAACGTAGCTACGTATTGCTGGTGGAGGACAGTGCGTCATTCTAGACGTGAAGGTGGCAGAGGATCAAGATACATATTTGCCTCCTGTATCAGAGGATATAGGCAGTTACTGTAACTATACTTGATTAAAAAAAAAGGTTTTCTTTGGACAACAATTTTTTTATGGTTGGCTTATGAGTGAATGTTCAGTGTATCACGAAGGTTACTCTTCATCTGTATGTAGCTCCAAATCAATCTATAAATCCATCTAGCTACACAATAAGTATTTCTATCTAGGTACAAAATGAATAGTAGGGTCCAAAAGTTAATCTTACACAAAGGACTTTTGGTGATAAGGTCAACCTCGGCATGAACACACGCATTCAATTTATCACATGTATATACAGTGGATATAAAAAGTCTGCACACCCCTGTTAAAATGTCAGATTTCTGTGATGCAAAACAATAATGCAAAGATAAATCATTTCAGAACTTTTTCCACCTTTAATGTAACCTACAAACAGTAAAACTCAATTGAACAACAAACTGAAATCTTTTAGGTGGAGGGGAGTAAAATGAAAAAATATGATTGCATAAGTGTGCACACCCTTAAACTAACACTTTGTTGAAGCACCTTTTGATTTTATTACAGCACTCAGTCTATCAGTATGGCACATCTTGACTTGGCAATATTTGCCCACTCTTCTTTGCAAAAACACTTCAAATCTGTCAGATTGCGAGGGCATTTCATGTGCACAGCCCTCTTCAGATCTCCCCACAGATTTTCAATCGGATTCAGGTCTGGGCTCTGGCTGGGCCATTCCAAAACTTTAATCTTCTTCTGGTGAAGCCATTCATTTGTTGGTTTGAATGTATGCTTTGGGTCATTGTCATGCTGAAAGATGAAGTTCCTCTTCATGTTGAGCTTTCTTACAGAAGCCTGAAGTTTTTGTGCAAATATTGACTGGTAGTTGGAACTGGTCATAATTCCCTCTCCCTTTACTAAGGTCCCTGTTCCAGCTGAAGAAAAACAGCCCCAAAGCATGATGCTGCCACCACCATGCTTCACTGTGGGTAAGGTGTTCTTTTGGTGATGTGCAGTGTTGTTTTTGCACCAAACATATCTTTTGGAATTATGGCCAAAAAGTTCAACCTTGGCTTCATCAGACCATAACACATTTTCTAACATGCTTTTGGGAGACTTCAAAATTTAGCCGGCCCTGGATGTTTTTCTTCGTAAGAAAAGGCTTCTATCTTGTCACTCTAGCCCAGACATAGGAAGAATACGGGGGATTGTTGTCACATGTACCACACAGCCAGTACTTGCCAGATATTCCTGCAGCTCCTTTAAAGGAGTAGTAAAGTTACATGTTTTTTCACCTTAATGCATCCTATGCATTAAGGTGAAAAAACATTCGACAATACCGCCCCCCCCCCCGAGCCCCCGTTTTTCTTACCTGGCCCCTCGAAAGTCCCATGCTCGTCCCCGTCATCCTCTTTGTTTTTCTGCCTGGCCGCCGATTGGCTACACTGGATAGATTGAAAGCAGCGCAGCCATTGGCTGGCGCTGCTGTCAATCACATCCAATGACGCGGCACGCCGGGGGGCGGGGCCGAGTGATACAGTCGGCGGCTATGGCCGCCGCTGTATCACGGGAGCGCGCCCGCAATCACTCCACACCATGCGAGCTCACTCGCATTAAGGTGTGGAGTCCTTGCGGGGAGGAGCCAAGACAGCCGCCGAGGGACCCCAGAAGACCAGGATCGGGGCCACTGTGTGCAAAACGAGCTGCACAGTGGAGGTAAGTATAACATGTTTGTTATTTTTAAGCAAAAAAAAAAAAAGCTTTAGTGCTCCTTTAATGTTGTTGTAGGCCTCTTGGCAGCCTCCCTGACCAGTTTTCTTCTCCTATTTTCATCAATTTTGGAGGGATGTCCAGTTATTGGTAATGTCACTGTTGTGCCATATTTTCTCCACTTGATGATGAATGTCTTCACTGTGTTCCATGGTATATCTAATGCCTTGGAAATTCTTTTGTACCCTTCTCCTTACTGATTCCTTTTAACAATGAGATCCTTCTGATGCTTTGGAAGCTCTTTGCGGACCATTGCTTTTGCTGAAGGATGCAACTAAGAAAATGTCAGGAAAGACTTACTGGAACAGCTGAACTTTATTTGGGGTTAATCAGAGGCACTTTAAATGATGGGAGGTGTGTTATGACTCCTATTTACCATGAGTTTGAATGCGATTTCTTAATTCTGAACACAGCTATATCCCCAGTTACAGTTGTGCTCATAAGTTTACATACCCTGGCAGAATTTATGATTTCTTGGCCATTTTCAGAGAATATGAATGATAACACAAAAACTTTTCTTTCACTCATGGTTAGTGTTTAGCTGAAGCATTTATTATCAATCAACTGTGTTTACTCTTTTTAAATCATAATCACAACAGAAACTACCCAAATGACCCTGATCAAAAGTTTACATACCCAAGTTCTTAATACCGTGTATTGCCCACTTTAACTTTAATGACACCTTGAAGTCTTTTGTGGTATTTGTGGATGAGGCTCTTCACCTTCTCAGATGGTTAAGCTGCCCATTCCTCTTGGGAAACAGCCTCCAGTTTCTGTAAATTCTTGGGCTGTCTTAGAAGAACTGCACGTTTGAGATCTCCCCAGAGTGGCTCAATGATATTGAGGTCAGGAAGCTGAGATGGCCACTTCAGAACCTTCCCTTTATTCTGCTGTAGCCAATGACAGGTCGACTTGGTCTTGTGTTTTGGATCATTGTCATGTTGGACTGTCCAAGTACGTCCCAAGCGCAGCTTCTTGGCTAATGAATGCAAATGTTTCTTCAGTATTTTTTGATAATGTACTGCATTTATCAATTTTGACCAAATTTCCTGTGCCTTTGTAGCTCACACATCCCCAAAACATCAGCGATCCACGTTCATGTTTCACAGTAGGAATGATGTACCTTTCATCATAGACCTTGTTGACTCCTCTCCAAATGAAGTGGTTATAGTTGTGGCCAAAAAGCTCAATTTTGGTCTCATCACTCCAAATGACTTTGTGCCAGAAAGTTTGAGGCTTGTCTCTGTGCTCTTTGGCGTATTGTAAGCGGGATACTTTGTGGCACTTGCGTAGCAATGACTTTCTTCTGGCGACTCGACTATGCAGCCCACACCACATGTTTTTGTGGGTTTTTCTTTGCATCTCAAACAATTTTCCTGGCAGTTGTGGCTGAAATTTTAGTTGGTCTATCCGACCGTGTTTGGTTTCAACAGAACCCCTCATTTTCCACTTCCTGATTAGAGTTTGAATACTGCTGATTGGTATTCTCAATTCCTTGAATATCTTTTTATATCCCTTTCCTGTTTTATACAGTTCAACTACCTTGTCCCGCAGATCCTTTGACAATTCTTTTGCTTTCCCCATAACTCAGAATGCAGAAACATCAGTGCAGCACTGGATGAAAGATGCAAGGGTCTGTCAGGTGTTCCTTTGGTGATGTACAGTGTTGTTTTTGCGCCAAAACATATCTTTTGGAATTATGGCCAAAAAGTTCAACCTTGGTTTCATCAGACCATAACACATTTTTCCACATGCTTTTGGGAGACTTCAGATGTATTTTTGCAAAATTTAGCCAGGCTTGGATGTTTTTCTTCATAAGAAAAGTCTTCCGTCTTGTCACTCAACCCCATAGCCCAGACATATGAAGACTACGGGAGATTGTTGTCACATGTACCACACAGACAGCACTTGCCAGATATTCCTGCAGCTTCTTTAATGTTGCTGTAGGCCTCTTAAAAAACAACCAAAAAACACCAGCGTTAAACAGTGGCAGAGGGTGATAGTCCAAACTGTGATGGGGATGCAAAAAGTCAATGGAGAGGTTTCACGGAGCCCAGTGCAGCTGGAATACCATAGCTGGAGAACAAGGATATACAGAAAAACACACAAAAACACAAGCGCTCAGGAAGTTTGTGTGTTTTTTTGCTGTAGGCCTCTTGGCAGCTTCCCTGACCAGTTTTCTTCTCATCTTTTCATCAATTTTGGAGGGACCTTCAGTTCTTGTTAATGTCACTGTTGTGCCATATTTTCTCCACTTGATGATGACTGTCAGGAAAGACCTACTAGAACAGCTGAACTTTATTTCGGGTTAATTAGAGGCACTTTAAATGATGTGTACTGACTCCTATTTAACATGAGTTTGAATGTGATTGCTTAATTCTGAACACACATCCCCAGTTATAAGAGGGTGTGCACACTTATGCAACCACATTATTTTAGTTTTTAGTTTTACCCCCCCCCCCCCTAAAAGATTTCAGTTTGTTTTTTAATTGTGTTGTACAGTTTATAGGTCACATTAAAGGTGGGAAAAGTTCTGAAATGATTTATCTTTGTCTAATTTTTTTACATCACAGAATCCTGATATTTTAACAGGGGCGTGTAGACTTTTTATATCCACTGTAGCCATTTTTTTTTAATTAATATTATTATACAGGATTTATATAGCGCCAACAGTTTACGCAGAGTTATCACAGAATTATGAAAAAATTTATTTAAAAAAACTCAATTTTTTACAAACCTCTGCTGTAACGGAGCTTAATACTATTCTATGCAATGGGCATTTCCTCATCGTTTTGCTTTCATACATTACAAAGTGACGACAATTCTGTACTGAAATATTTGTGTGTTTGTCTGTATAAATAATGCTGTAAGAGTATATATTATAAATTATATATACACCAGGAATCAATTTTGCATTATATATGTATGCTTGGAACTGACCCAGCAGAGACTGTTTGCTTGTCTCATTCAGGCAATGCAACACTTGCAAAAGCTCATGACGAGTATATTGATTGATAAGTGGGTAAAATATTATTTCAATACTGTGCTGTTTACTTCTCTGGAAACTATTCAAGCTCTTGGAAGCAAGTCTAAAGGAAGGGAAAACAAGCCTCTAGATTGACTTATGTATAATAAATGTCAGCATGTTAACCTCAAATTTAAAGGACATAGTCGCTTTCTGTGCTTTACCTATCAAGAGGGTGAAGAAGTAATACAAATATTTATAGTTAAAGTAAGACAATCCTTTAAGCTTAAAGCGGAAGTAAACCCATCGATTTAACAGTTGCCAGGAATGCCAACTGTCACATTGGTTGTGCTCTCAACCAAACTTTCAAACCATCCAATGGCTGGTGTCATAACTGATCACATGTGCAGCATCATGGCAGTTGAAAATTAAACAGAGGCCAAGATGGCAGCTTCCTTGCCTGAAAATGATAGGAGGGTTTACGTCCACTTTAATGACAGTCTAAAAATGTAAGAATATTGTGTTGATTTTATTCTAAGTGCATGTGATCTTTTACCATAAAGTACTGTAAGAATATGGCCATTCAAAGAATTATTGTTTGCAGAAATTTTACATACTAAGCAGTAAAATAGTATATGGTAGATAAGTGGTTTACATAATAGTAATACAGAACAGTAAAGAACATATATTGCAAAAATAATCACTACAGAGACTTATCCCATAGTCATTATCATGTCTGCAAACCTTGAACTGCCAGATCATTACATGGTGATGGCCCAAGAAGTGGTTTGCCAAATCTCATTTTAAATTGTTGGAACTGTGAAGGAGAGGACAAAACTATGTATAGAAAGTGTTACAAATCTGTCTGACTCAATCTAACTAAGCCATGCGACATACCTTATTTCTCTGCTGGCGGTACTTCGATGATGGAAGAGAAAACTTTTAAATGAGAGATTGCTGCTAAAGGTTGTTTTTTTTTTAACCTGTTTTCTTTACAGGCCTTTCACATACAAATGCATAGTGCTACTAAGCTCAAGAAAGCTTAAGAAAATTACCTTACCTTACCTCACAAAAATAAAGTAGAATTTGATCCATGGCAAAAAACAACTTTTAGGGCTGTCAAGGAAGTTTTTACAATCTGTACATCAGAATATAATCAATTTCAACCACATAGCTCACATATATGAATGAATGAATGAATGAATGAGTGACTTGTATAGCACTACACATGCAAACTGAATCGCCTCTAGGCGCTTTTTGCAGCCAGTGTCTGCTTGGCTGGTGCGGTCATTTTGCCCCATAGGATCTCGACCCGCTTGGGACACACAGTCGTACACACATATATACTGGGCCAATTTGGACAAGATCCAATTAACCTGCCAGCAGGTTAATTGGTATATAAAGTTGAAAATTCATATATAGGTAAAATAAAAAAAATATATAATAATTATGCATAAATGGAATCTAAAAAATGGCCTGGTATTCAATAAAATCACAACAGAGAAACACAGTCTGCCTTAACTAATACCACATACAATTATATATTCTCATGCCTACTACGTGACTTATTATAGGCTTACCTGTAGGTATAGATGAAAAAGCAGACTTTACTACCGCTTTAAATAAAGTATTGTGGAAATATAATTTTACACTATGCTATGTTATGTTGCTTAGCTATAATCTCCGATGTGTCAGGAGGCAGGATGGTCGTGGATTGACTGTGAGATTGGGCCTTAATCGCTTCTTGTCTCTCCCTTAGCTGACGAGCACTGAGTCTAAGCAGCCATCACCAGCGCTGGCAGACCACGCCCCTCTGGTTCTTATGTTGCTTAGCTAATGGCAACATTATGATAGAACTGGAAACCATACCAAATATCAGATACCAGTTTCTATTACGTACAACATATCCTCCAATAATCAAAATTCCACTTACATCTGTATTTTTCTTCTAGAAGTCCCTTGGACAGAGATATAAGTCCAATCTTCAGAGACTGTACCCGAATCTTCCCTGTACGACCCCTGCAAGAAAATTGGTCCCATCAGTCATGACATAAATCATGCAATATATTCAACTAATTTGACATATTAAGCCATTCTCAAACAATTATGAGCTGGGTACACTGCCTATTTCAGAATAATTTTTCTCTCCATACTTGGCAAGGCAAAATCAGCTTGAAGCAGGTTGATGCAAGTTAGAAGTTCAAATGAAGGTGAGATGAGAGTCAATTGTAGGTCAGAAGCACTGATAAATAACATTTGAATGATCTCAGAAGTGTCTCAAACTAGTTTAACCTGCCTAGCGGTATTCCCGGGTCGGGCTCGGGGTGGAATTTCAGTACCATTAGCGGTAACCCCGAGCCAGACTCCGGATCGCAGTATCCAGGCAAAGTAACTTACCTTGTCCCCTGGATCCTGTGATGTCTCCCCGCTGTGTCTGCGGGCTGTTATCTCGCTCGATCTATCACAGTGCCGAGCTCCGTTCCCTGCGACGTTGCAACGCACGGGGACGGAGTTCGGCGCCAAATTCAAAAAAGTAAAAACACAGTATACATATAGTACACTGTAATCTTACAGATTACAGTACTGTATAAAATAATTACACACCCCCTTTCCCTAGTGGTTTGTCCAGTTTCCTGCATGCACTTTTACATTATAAATACTTTTCTTATTGCCTGGAAACTGGAGATTGTCCATAGCAACCAAAAAGTGTCCCTTTACATCAAAAGTGATTTTAGACCAGCTAGAAAACAGCGGTAATAAATTAGAATCACTTGCAGAATTGAGCGATAGTGATTTGTGGGGAAATTCATCATCAAACACTGAAAAACACTTTTATTATTATTATATTATTATTTGTTATAATTATTTTATAGTTATTTATTATATTATAATTTATGATTTTGTGTTTCAAACTTTATCATACCCGTGATGTCTACTAGACTCTTGTTTGGACAGATTTAAGTGAGTTATTCCTAAGAATTACAGGCCTACAATATAAAACGCCAAATTTCCATACAAAATAATGGTACCCGCTTTCAGCACCTAAAATCTGAAATAATCATACCACCAGGGAGGTTAACAATACATGCAAGCAGAATGGTGCCACTCTCTGAAGCATTTAGTATTCACCCATCTCCAGAAGACGTCTGCGGTATCAGGGGATGTGGAGATCTGAGTAAGCACCTTCTATTCCCTGATCTTTCCTTCTGATTCTGTAACCTTCTGGATAAGTTATCTACTGTATGTAAATATGATTTGCTAAAGATTTGGTAACTTTGAAGGTTGTATCGACACCTAATGTTTGTTTGTTCTGGTATATCTACTGCTGATGGAATTTCAGTACTATCTCTAGCGTGTGAATATTGAATGTGGATTGTATTGCTATGTATTGCTGACCCATCAGTATGTACCCTGTTCCATGCCTTGTTTGTTGTACTTGTAAAACTAATAAAAGTACCTTTAAAAAACCTGGCCTAAAACATCAGAAAAAATTGTAAGTATATAGGCTTCTTTTTTCCTAGGGGTGCACCAAGGGTGTTGGGTGGTGGGCAGCAAAGGGTGAAGGACCTGAGCCCAGAGTTAAGTTTTAAAGCCTAACTCCAGAAAAAGTCCCTCCTGCAGGGTTTACATTTGTTTACATCATGCTCCTCGGTGATGCTTAGACTTGTCCCATTCTCCACTATTCAGCCTATCCTTCCCTGCATTGCAGTGATCTGATGCCTCTGATGTCATCAAGGCAAATGCAGAAACCATAGTCCTGCATTAAATATGTGGGAAGTCAAAGGGCAGTCCACTGTTGTGGCACAGGGGAGCACTGATTGAAATGGGGATCTGATAATCAGGTAAGTAAAAGTGCTTTTACTGTCCCCTAGACTAAACTTGCATTAAACTTCTGACCCCACTGCAAGGGAGGACTTCTACTGTATGCTTCCAGAAGTTGGGGCTTTAATGGTAAGCCCCAGTACAATCTTTTGGAGAGAGCAGGCAGAGGACAGGTGGATCTTCTCTGTTGCTATTAATTTTTTTTCTACCTTATATTACTATCATGTTCCCTTTGCAGAAATTCCCCCTCACTTCCAATGACTGTGATACCCAGGGCAATGCTTATTTTATACCTTCCTTTGGAGAATTAGTATCACTTGCTTCCAAATAGACTGTATATTGGAAAAGTTGAAAAATGTGCAAGATGTACTTTAGAAAGGTGAACTAGCTAACAGCAGTACACTGAATGTCTCCAAGGGAGGTAGTAACACAGACTTCTATAAAATCCTGACAGTGGTCCTAACACTTCCCGATGCCATCCAAAACAAAAAAAGGTTGTGACTGGAGTTTTATTTTAACTACCTGCCGACCGTTTATAGTAAATACACTGTGAGCAGGCAGCAGATACAGGCACAATCACGTACATGTACGTGGCAGCCTTCTTCTGGGTTTGGGGTGCGCATTGGGAGGGCCCCTTCTGACCTGTGCTGTGATTGGACACAGCACAAGTTTGGCAGCAGATTCAGCTGAAATCAGCTGATCGGTTGTGCCCAACTACACACAGAGTTCTGTGTGTACAAACACACAGAACTCTGTGTACAGGGAACAGTAATCTGGCTGTTTCTTCTCCCTGAAAAGTGTGTAGAAACAAACAGCCAGATCAGAAAGTAAAAGCAGCACACATTACACAGATTACACATTGTTAGGCACACAGTTAACCTATTGATTGCCCCTAGATGTTCACCCCTTTTCAGCCAGTGTCATTAGTACTGTGTCAGTGTACAGTATTATCACAGACCATCAGCCAACCAAAACTATCAACCAACATCTTAATTTTAGGATTTGTAATGGAAATGAGGCATGTGTAGTTACATTCTGTTTTAGAAGGCTCTGCTGTGTTCATACTGATTCTGCGGGCAAATTATTCCACTGCCAACATCCCAAATATGTTTTCTCTCATTAAGTTGTGCATACCTATATACAATGCACTTATCTTCTTGAACTCAACATTCAACTGTTTTGTAATCTGTTTATAAAATGTAAATATGTTAATTTCCATCAGTTTTGATGAAAAAGCAAAGAGATTGGATGTCTGAACTGGGTTATCCCAGCATGTTTTTAATCTATTGATATATTAGGGGTACATTATCCCCAGCACATCTTTTTTACAGTGATTTACGTAAAAGAAACGGCATAGTCAAACTCAGCATGACAGTGTATTACACAGTGAAAGACAAGGAGTGGGTAACACACTGTATCTTTAGGATAATACAATTCATTAATTTGACCGCTGCTGGGCACTTGCATTGTTGGAATCATGCTGTTTCAAACATTTTTTAAATTCGCATGAGCAAGAACATTTGAGAATCAGTCACTGGTGCCCGGATAAGCTATGACAAGATACGTTCATGTCCTCAATGATGACAGCATCAGACTGATGGGACAATACTAAAAACATGTACACTAAGGAAATGTGATAAGTACAGACAATATGCAATGTTAATACCTCAAATGACAACACTTTCTGAATAGTTAAAGGGGATGTAAAGGTTCGTTTTTTATTTTCTAAATAGGTTCCTTTAACCTCCCTGGCGGTTTGATTCTGTCTGGAATTATGTACCAAAAGCGGTACAATTATTTTGCATGGAAATTTGGCGTTATGTACTGTAGGCCTGCAATTCTTAGTAATTACTTACTTAAACCTGACCAAACAAGACTCTAGTAGACATCCCAGATGTGATAAATTTGAAACGCAAAATCATGAATTATAATCTAATAAGTAATATAATTTTATTCAATAATGCAGAAGAAAATAATGACATTTGTCAAACAAAGAAAATTCAATACACATCCTGAGTGTGATACATTTTTAAGCATGGAACTAGACAAAGTCCAACGTCGCAATCTGGACAATGGTATCTTGTTTCTTTTCTGACTTTTTTACCATTGCCATCTCTCTTGGAACAGCAGACCACGCACATCCTGGTAGGTGCTTGCTTTTTTGCAGTTGGCGGTATATAGTCCAAAAAGTGACGACCAGTCAGGCGTTCTGGGTTGACAACGCCAACAGCACGTCATCCGGGTCTGTTCACAGCTACTGATGGCATCTGGTGGTTTACAAAAATCTGCTCAGCCACCTTCCAGATAAAGTCGGAATGAACAAGAGGCATGCCACTCTTCTGCTTTGTATAGGATATACGCATTCCAAAGGCATTGTTCCAAAAGATGCCTGAAAATCTTTTTATAATATTTTTTCTGCTGTTTGCGCATAGTCGGGTAAAATGTCATTGCCCGATCGGCTCTGTCGACACCTCCCATGGTGTTATTATAGTCCATCACAACTTGGGGCTTCAACAGATCTTTCCCACCTCTTGTGTGGACCATGGCAGTGGCGGTATTGTGCACAGTACTCATGAGACACACGTCCTTCTTGTCTCGCCATCGCATTGCCATCATCTTACCCTTCTGCCAGGCAACCATTTCTCCTGTTTTTAGTTTTTTCTTGCCAAACATAGATGGCATGCCACGTCGGTTAGGCCTAACGGTACCATACCCATCAGTTTTATTTTGTAGCAAAACCTCAAAATGTTCCGGAGATGTATAGAAGTTGTCCGTGGTCACACAATATCCCTGGTTCAGCAATGGCTCCAGCAGTGTAAGGACAGATGATGTGGCCATCCCATAGCCGCTGTACCTTGGGTTGAACTTTGTGCCTTTACCTGTGTAAATGACCGAATTCCATATGTATCCGGTGGATGACTCGCAGAGCATAAAGAATTTGATGCCAAACCGTGCTCTTTTGGATGCGATGTACTGTATCCAGCTTAGGCGTCCCTTGTAGGCCATCAGACTTTCATCTACGCTGACGTCCCTGTCTGGCACGTAGGTCCGCTGGAAATTGGCCACGATCATTTGGCATACCTCCCAGATTTTCTTTAGCTTGGGCGCAGGATGCGTGGCCTCATCAAACTCCTCATTGTTCGTGAAGTGGAAATACTTCATGATGAGGGAAAAATGATATTCAGACATCACGGTGCTAAAAAACGGAGTGGCCAGTAGCTTATTGGTGGTCCAGTACCATTTCTGGAGCGGTTTCCCCACCACCCCCTGGAGAATAATGAGTCCCAGAAAGTGCCAGATGTCCTCTTTCGTCACCGGTTCCCACTTTCTGCTTCGGGAAAATCTGGCATGCAGCGTAGCGGATTGCTGATTGTGGTAACGATTTGTCTCTGTGACAATTTTTTCAATTACCTCTTCAGTGAGAAATAATTGCAGGTATGCCAGAGGGTTGTCACACTCCACATCTACCTTCATCCCAGGTGATCCAGTGAAGGGAAATCTTGGGGGCGCTACCTGGTCCGTATCGGTGTCTATAGGGCACCAAGTGCGCACATCGCTGAGGTCGCTGAGGTCAGGTGCAGGATCATCGCCGTTGTCACTTGCCAGATCCGTGTCAGTGTCAGATGACAAATCTCCCCACGACTCGCTATCGCTCTCTTCTGCGAGCAACTCCGTGTTGCTGCCGCTGTCACTCATCTGCTCCAAAAGCGCCGTTTTGGTAAAGCGCTTTTTTGATGCCATATTTTTATGGGCATAGATGACAGGCAAGGGGGCACTGTACAGGGCACTGTATGGTGATCAGAGATGATACAGTGTAATACAGTGTAATCAGATACAATATAACTGCTTTTATTTCTGTGTTTGTGTTGTGTGAACTTTTGAACTTTTTAAATTTGCCGCCCAGTTCCGCTCCCATGCGACGCTGCGGCTCGCAGGGAACGGAACCAGGAAGCACCGACACTCGCCGGAGGTCTCGCTGGCGATCACAGCAGAGGATATCATCGCTGGATCGCCAGGAGAAGGTAAGAAACCTCCGCTGCGGGCTCTACAATGTTACCCCGAGCGTGACTCGGGGTTACCGATCCTAGCTAAAAAAAACAACCCCGAGTCACGCTCGGGATTACCGCCAGGGAGGTTAAGCTAGTGCATTGTTGGTTCACTTACCTTTTCCTTAGATTTCCCTTCTAAATATTTTTTTTCTTTGTTTTCTTTGTCTGAATTTCTCACTTCCTGTTCATCCTCAGTAGGCTGTTCAGTAAGCTGTTCTGGCTGACTCCACACCACTCGGATGATGGGGTGAAGTTTAGTGAGGAGAAACAGGAAGTGAGAAATTCAGTCAAAGAAAAAAAACATTTAGAAGGGAAATCAAAGGAAAAGGTAAGTGAACCAACAATGCACTAGCTTAAAGGAACCTATTTAGAAAATAAAAAACGAACCTTTACAACCCCTTTAAGGCAAGCAGATTCTGGGATGTTCAGAGAATCACAAAACATACAGTTGCTGGAAAAAGCAATCATTTTAAGACAGGCACTTTAAGTATATGCAAAACAAGGCTTGTAACAAGCAAATATATGAGAGGTTGCTGTAGAAAAGGGACACATGCAAACTACGCAACTGAATAAAACCATAACTTTATACAAGAACTCCAGTCTAAATAAAGATATAACCATCATTTTAAAGGAAACCTAGCTTTTTAAATACACACACACATTTTGGTTTTCAATTTTAGGTGCTCTGTGCAAATTGGATCTCAGAACAGTGGGATTGATTTATTAAAGAGGAATGGGGCATGTCAGTTTTCACTTGTCTTAGTTAATGAGGTGAGCATTCTCTTTGCAAAGTTGTAGATAATAAATACAAGATAAAAATAAATAAGACAAAAATAAAAATAAAAGGTTACTGGCTCTGCCAAGTGAAACCAGCCCCAGAATTGCGCGGTCATACAACACTGTACCCAAATGACATTTTTATCATTTTTTTTTTCCCACAAATAGAGCTTTCTTTTGGTGGTATTTGATCACCTCTGCGTTTTTTATTTTTTGCGCTATAAACAAAAAAAGAATGACAATTAAAAAAAAAAACACAATATTTTTTACTTTTTGCTATAATAAATATCCCAATTTTAAAAAAAAAACGATTTTTTACCTCAGTTTAGTCCTATACGTACAGGAAAAAGTTTGGTTTGGTATGGCGCACTTTGGAAAGGGCTGTGTAGAGGTCTATAAAGAAGGAAAGGAGGGGGGAGGGGTAATGCACTGGGTAGAGTTGTAAAGGCTCAGTTATTAATAGTTCAATAGTAAATATGTATGTCCATGTATGGAAGAAAAGTTTAGGGTGAGATTGCTGAGATTGATTAGATGGCTGCCAGTTCAGATTAGAAGCTAGAAGAGGCTCTGGAACAGACAAAACGAGAAAGGGAACGGCGCCCTCTAAATGCAGCAAGTAAAAACAGTTTTTAATTAAAAGATTAAAATACACTCACATTTGAGCAGTGGTAATCGAGCGTGTCAGGGGTTAACAGAAACTTCATCCGCAGATCCTCAGGGGTGATGGTGGTTTCACGGGCAGTTGGGCTGGAGTCCTCGATCCTGTGTCTCTTCCTGCACTGGATGTTGAGCAGCGCCGGCCGGAAACTTGGATCTGAACTGTGTGTGCTTGGACCCCACGGAGCACACACAGTTCAGATCCAAGTTTCCGGCCGGCGCTGCTCAACATCCAGTGCAGGAAGAGACACAGGATCGAGGACTCCAGCCCAACTGCCCGTGAAACCACCATCACCCCTGAGGATCTGCGGATGAAGTTTCTGTTAACCCCTGACACGCTCAATTACCACTGCTCAAATGTGAGTGTATTTTAATCTTTTAATTAAAAACTGTTTTTACTTGCTGCATTTAGAGGGCGCCGTTCCCTTTCTCGTTTAGTCCTATACGTATTCTTCTACATATTTTTGTTTAAAAAAAAAAACGCAATAAGCGTTTATTGATTGGTTTGCGCTAAAGTTATTGTGTCTACAAAATAGGGGATAGATTTATTGCATTTTTATTAATATTTTTTTTTTTTACTAGTAATGGCGGCGATCAGCGATTTTTATCGGGACTGCAACATTATGGCGGACACATCGGACACTTTTGGCGCTATTTTGGGACCATTCACATTTATACAGTGAACAGTGCTATAAAAATGCATTGATTGCTGTATAAATGTGACTGGCAGGGAAGGGGTTAACACTAGGGGACGAGGAAGGGGTTAAATGTGTTTCCCTAGATGTGTTCTAACTGTGGGGGGAGGGGACTGACTGGGAGAGGTGACCGATGGTTGTCCCTATGTACAAGGGACACACCATCAGTCTCCTCTCTCCCTAACAGGACGTGGATCTCTGTGTTTACACACAGAGATCCACGTCCCTGGCTCTGTGACAGCCGATCGTGGGTATCTGGCGGACATGGCGGCCGCCAGGCAAGCGCATCGGCACCCGCGTGACACAGCGGGCACAGCTCTTTCGCGATGTGCGCCGCCGAGGGCGCGCATTGCGGAAGTAAACAAGAGGACGTCCAGAGGACGTCCTCCCGGCAGTTCAGATCCGCGCTGCAGCCGTCTTTCGGCTATAGCGCGGATCTGAAGTGGTTAAAAAAAAAGCCATTGAAATTGTTTATGATACACAAAGCCATAAAAAATAAAATAAAATGTCTTTTAGGAATGGCTTAGATGTGTTTTAAGGAACCAGTTGAAATGTTTGTTACCCCCCTGCACACTATTATACAAACCCACACATTTCTAGCAATGTCAGAACCTGGGTCTGAACCTACAAACTCTGCTGTGTCTGGCGATGTCTCTTCTTGCTTAGCCGCCTGGGATGCAGGACAGCTACCTGTACACTTCTTTGAATGATCTTGCTTTGAACAAAGTTTTTTTTTAACTCTTTGCTCCTCCCATGAACTTACTGATTTAAGCCTCGTCTCTGCACTTCCTGTTTGCCAGATTAGTGTGCTCTCTCCAGCCAATATCTCACTCATGTCACTCTTGCTGCCATCCATATCCTTACAACAACTCTTTGACATCCTCTGGCTTGTTCCTTGACTACTCTTCTGTTTGATCCCAACCTGCAACCACTTATTACCATCCTTTGGCTTGTTTATTGACTACACTTCTGCATATCCCTACCTGATGTATCTGCTACTAGACCCCAGCTTTCTCACCTCCTGGTGGAGTGATCCTGGTGGAAATCAGGTGGACCACAACCTGGTACTAACATGCCACAAAACCCATCCCCACCATCAGAAGCCCCAGGGGACACCGGTTAATACTTAGTACCTCAGGTAAGCCCGTATCATCCGCCAGGGTGACTTGCTTCTGTACTTATCCAGCTGGTAGGTGGGTGCCTCTCTACTGCGATAGCCTCTGAGCCTGACTCCAGACTGTGACAAGCAAACTCCTGCACAAAGTTCAACACGTGTTCAAGCCAGCCGACCGTGTCAAAGTAATCCCTTTCTGGCCAGTTCCCACTCTAAAAATTGCAAACACTTACTTGCTTATGTCATACCTCACTGAACATGTAACTTACATGTAGACAATACTTTTGGTGTTAAAGGGGGTGTGACCACAGGAAACTTGCATTCACCACCTGTACACTGCTATACACTCCCAACCATTTCTCCCTGGTTGTCACTGACCTGGAAAGCATTCTGATTAGAAAATCAGCGATAAAGTCATATATATTTCTATGAATATTTTTTTCAGGGCAACAAAAGTACTACAGCCATCAAATAAGCATGATTTACCCGGTTAACGACCGGCTCCTGTACATATACGTCGGCAGAATGGCACGGCTGGGCAGAGTAACGTATATATACGTCACTTTAAAAGTCCCGCCGTGTGGGCGCGCGAGTGTCGCTGGGGTCACGCGCTTGCCCCTGCCGCAAGCTCTGTGACCGTTCCCGCTGGACCCGCGGACTCGATGTCCGCCAGTGTCCCCCGATCGGGTCACAGAGCTGCAGAACGGGGAGAGGCAAGTGTATACAAGCATCTCCCCATTCTGCCTAGTGACACTATCACTGATCGTCTGCTCCCTCTCATCGGGAGCAGCGATCAGTGACGTGTCACTCGTAGCCATGCCCCCTAACAGTTAGAATCACTTCCTAGGACACACTTAATCCCTTCAGTGCCCCCAACAGGTTAACCCCTTCACTGCCAGTGTAATTTTTACAGTATCCAAAAATATGTAGAAGAATACGTATCGGCCTAAACTGAGGAAAAAATTAGTTTTTTTATATATTTTTGGGGGATATTTATTATAGGAAAAAAGTAAAAAATATAGCATTTTTTTCAAAATTGTCGCTCTATTTTTGTTTATAGCGCAAAAAATAAAAACCGCAGAGGTGATCAAATACCACCAAAATAAATCTCTATTTGTGGGAAAAAAAGACGTCAATTTTGTTTGGGAGCCACGTTGCACGTCCGTGCAATTGTCAGTTAAAGCGACGCAGTGCCGAATCGCAAAATGTCCTCTGATCTTTGGCTAGCCAAATGGTCCGGGACTTAAGTGGTTAAGTAACTAGCAATTTTTATTTTTAAATGTCTGCCATGGCCGCCTACTACAGGTTTCCTATAGAGTGAGTCACATAATTGCAAAGAAGAAACTAAATACTTCTGCTACCCACCCTGCAAAATGTTGCTCCGATGCAAAGAAATCATCCCTTCTCTGAAGTAAAACACTCGTAGAAGTGTAGATCTTTCATGACCCCCCACTGAGCTTAGTGGTTTCTCCTGCTGACTCCTGTGTCACTACAGGACACATTAGTGACATGGTCTGTTTTTGCAGACTTCAAGGGAAGACCTTGCATCTGACAGGTCACATAAAGCGGACCTTAGTAATTTTTCAACTTTCCATCTATTAAATCTTCTGCCCTTGTTGTTTTAACTGTGGATAGTAAAACATTTATTTTTTCTGCCAGTAAATAAATACCTTATACAGCCCACTTCCTGTTTCTTGTCTGGTAAAAAGCCTAGGCTTATGACATCATGCACAGCTCTCACTCTCGTGAGAATTTGCCAGGAAGGGAGGGGAGATGAGTCAGAAGAGGGCCAATCAGAGCTGCAGAGCTGGAGATGTACCTCTGTGTGTCTGTGTAAATCCAGGAAGTGAACAGGCAGCAGATTCAGATGCCCACAGTTAAAATAGTTGCAGCCAGACTCAGTGGAGGGAGATTTCTGCAGCATAGTTGGCAAGTAGAAAATCACAGTATATATAAAATAATATGCAAAGTTGTTGGAGGGAAGCTTCAAAATGGCAAAGATGTTTTTATTACAAATTATGTGAGCAGATTGCAGTTCCTCTTTAAGAATTTAAATTCTAACTTGGTGAAGGCATAAATTTGTATCATCCACCTTCGTCACATTATCACCTTATAATCTACCTTTAACCACTTTGCATCTAAGGACGTCCGTGGGACGTCCTTGACTTTCAGCCGGGATATCTGAATAATGCCTGCAGCTACAGGCATCATTCAGATATCGTTTTTTAGAGCCGGCGATTCTCTGTACCGTAAGAACAATCATAGCGGCTGTTCCGCTGCTTGATCGTTCTTACAGGCGGCGAGAGGGGACGTCCCCCCCTCCCGCCGCCCTCCGGTGCTTCAACCGACTCACCTGAGCGATCGGTGAGTCGGTGACAGGATCCGCCGGCCCCGGCTTCTAACCATAGAGATTTCCGGCGGACCAGATGGTCGCCGGAGTCTCTATGATCGTTCGGAGGCCGGGCGCGATGTTATGACGTCACGCCCGGCCTCTGCATTCAAAAAAACGGCGCCGCTTCGGCTAGGAAGCGGTGATCGTTTTTTTGATTTTTTTTATTTCAGGCTTCTCAGCCTAGAGGTGAGATGTGGGGTCTTATTGACCCCATATCTCACTGTAAAGAGGACCTGTCATGCTTATTCCTATTACAAGGAATGTTTACATTCCTTGTAATAGGAATAAAAAGTGATCTTTTTTTTTTTTTTTCTAACGTCAAAGTAAAAAGTTAAAAGTAAAATTAACAATAAATAATAAAAAAAAAAAATGTAAAGCGCCCCTGTCCCCGGTAGCTCGTACGCAGAAGCGAACGCATACGTAAGTCCCGCCCACATATGAAAACGGTGTTCAGAACACACATGTGAGGTATCGTTGCGAACGTTAGAGCGAGAGCAATAATTCTAGCCCTAGACCTCCTCTGTAACTCAAAACATGTGACCAGTAAAAAAAATTAAAGCGTCGCCCATGAGGATTTTTAAGTACCGAAGTTTGGCGCCATTCCACGAGCGTGTACAATTTTGAAGGGTGACATGTTGGGTATCTATTTACTCTGCATAACTTCATCTTTCACATTTTGCAAAAAAATTGGGTTAACTTTAATGTTTTAATATTTTTTAATTCATGAAACCGTTTTTATTCCAAAAAAAATGCGTTTGAAAAATTATTGCGCAAATACCGTGCGAGATAAAAAGTTTCAATGACCGCCATTGTATTCTCTAGGGTCTTTGCTAAAAATATATATATATATATATATATATATATATATATATATAGTGTTTGGGGGTTATATGTAATTTTCTAGCATAAAAATTAGGCTATTTACATGTAGGAGCGAAGTGTCAGAATTGGCCCGGATGCAAAGTGGTTAAGTCATAATCACACCAATTTGTATGTAATATTTATTATTGAAACCCACAAATAAATAAACTAATACTATAAGATTCTCATATTACACAATTCACAAATTTATTTTGGTCAGATGTTTGGCTATACTTGTTTGTTATACATCAATGACTACCTGAGGATATAACGAATACGTGTATATAACAACATGAACACTAAACATACTTGGAGACAGCATAACAAAATCATATTTGCCATAGAATAGTGTGTTTTTTCTATGGACAGATATATTTTTACAAAATAATAATAATAGTAATGCTTTCAAAACGCAGTCTCTTTCCCAAACAGTATGTTTCCCTTTCATACGTCGTATTCACATTATTTCTGACATGAAACAAGCATAAGAAACACATTTCCAGACAAACAATGTAAACGAATCTTACCCCTCAGGTATCTACTTCATGCTCACCATGCCTGGGACCAGCTTTTTAAACAAAGCCTTATTTCTCACTTACAAACTATATGTGCCCTTTGCATCTGATTTAACCAGACTCCTGCTGTGAACCATTGCACAGGGCAGTCATTGAAGAAAGGATTATGCAAGAGCCGCTGTACTCACAGCAGCCGCCTCTCCTTTTACTTCCCTGACTATCAGCAGGGAATACAATTGCTGGAGCAACATCTGGATGGCTAGATTAAATGAGACAACCCTGACTTCAGTTTTTATACCATTCTGTTGAAGTTTAAAGGCATAAAAGGCCATCTTTTAAGGAAATTACAAGATGCTAGATAAAACCCTCGTTTTTGAGGCTTCTATTGGATTTCACCATCTTAAAACTGACAGTTGTGTTGTTAACAAAGAGATAATCTAATCTTTATGTAGAAAGAGTTTTGTCTAAGCAGCACAAATGACCAATTCAAAAATACATGCACCTCCCTGACATGTTAAAAACTGATAAGGTGCTTGCCATTGTAGTGTTTAGTACGTGCACAGGAGAGGATTTTCATGGACTGTTGCACCTCTAAGGTGAGATAAATGCACTGCGATTAGATGCTAAAGAACCCAGTGGGGGTTCCCACAATGAGCTGGAGAGGCTACCCCATTGAAAGTAAAGCAATGCTGCTGGCTCTCACAGCTAATTGCAGCCACTCTCATTATTCTCTCGTGCAGCGATCACATGAAAGTGATTGGCCCTGGACGCATGCAGTCTGCATATTGGGCCAATCACTTACGTGATCGCTGCATGAAAGAATACATGTGAGAAGCCACAATTAGCTGTGAGAGCTGGCAGCCTTCCACTGATTTCAATGGGGCTGGCTAATCACAGCCAATTGTGGGAAACCCTGCTGAGATACTCGCATCTTAAGCCTCGTACACACGATCGTATTTTCCGTAGACAAAGCTTTGGACTTTTGTCCGAAGAGTGTTGGCCAAAAACTTGTCTTGCATACAAATGGCACACAATTGTTGGCCAACAAACACGAACGTAGTTACATACTACGTAGTTTTTCAGCTCTTTAGCGCCACCCTTTGGACACCTTCTGCTAATGTTGTGTTTGGTGAGCATTGCTTCCGAGCATGTGTGTTTGTACTTTGGACTTTTGTCCGACAGACTTGTGTACACACGCTCGTAAAATCCGACAACAGACCGTTGTTCGCGGAAAATTTTTAAAAGCCTGCCATCCAACATTTGTCCGCGGAAAGTCTGACAACAATTGTCTGATGGAGCGTACAAATGGTCGGATTTTCCACCAACAGCCTGTCATCACACAATTCCCATCGGAAAATCCGATCGTGTGTACGAGACACAAGGCTTCATGTACATGGGACGTTTTTACAACCTCTCCAGAATGTTTTAAAGCGGGATTCCACCCGCAATTTTTTTTTTTAAAGTCAGCAGCTACAAACAGTGTAGCTGCTGACTTTTAATAAGGACACTTACCTATCCTAGGCGCCCGCGATGATGCCCCCCCCCTCTGATGCCGAACCGGATCATTGCAGGTCCCGCACTGCCATCCTCAGTAAGGGAAACAGGCAGTGAAGCTTGCGGCTTCACTGGCCATTTCCTACTAAGCATGCTTTGTGAATGGGCGGCTGCTCTCTGGGATACACACAGTTCCCAGAAGGCAGCGTGCCCCATTCACCAGAAGGAGGATGCGGAATAAGACCCACCGCGGACTAGGAAGAGGCAGATTAGGGACTTCCGCATTGCAACCGCTATTTCGGTTGAGTAAAAAAATGTTTTATTTATTTTTTCAATTTTTTTGCAGCATTTTTCTGTAATTTTTTTTTCAGGGTGGAACTCCACTTTAACTAGACAGATAGTAGCCCACGTTTAAAACGTCAGTTTTGCTGCATTTACATGCCGCGTTTGGCGCTTGAAATGCCTCTATACTCAGCTTCTGAACCCATTTTTTTGCATTCCAAAAAAAAGCCTCTAAACTTAACTGCCTAGAAACGACTGTAAACGTCCGTTTAGCAGCAACAGTGTACACAAGGCCTTATCACAGTGCATTCACAAGTATAACACCTTTCCAAACCCAGAAAAGAGCTTACAAGTTTGGAAACTGACTTTGTGTGGTCTGTAAATTATATTGTAGCTGGTAAGTAAAATATGTATTGTGGCTTGTAAAAGGACTTTATAATAAGCTGTATCTCCAGGAAGGCAGAACTGCCTTTGCTGACTGTGTAGGACACTGTTAACCATTTTTATCTAGAGTCCTACTATGTCCAGAACCAGTCTTGCATGGCATGCCCACTACACAGACATGCACTATGATTACTGATGTTTAATTCACAGACTGCATCCTATTGCTTTTAAAAAGGATTTCATTCAAGTGTCTGCAATCACCTACGGCATGTGAAATGCATCTAGAACGCTGTTTGGGACTCATTTATCTTCTGACTGCATTAGCAGACCTCAATTTAGACAGGGAACATCCAAACCGGCAGAGGTCCTTTCCCACTGGCCTCTCACACAATCCACGATATCTCAGCCCCTCTCAGCCATTTTAGCCAAGCACCCAAGTGACTTAATTAAATCAGAATCCTGTCTATCCTTTATCTTGCCAAGCAACAGAGCTGGACTGTCTAGCTGGCTCAATAATTTACAACCTGCTACATTAATACTGGGAAATAACCACAATTAACCGCTTCAAGGCTTGAGACTTTTACACCCAGCAACCAGAACAGTATAAACATTTAATAGATTTATTATTTTAATTGAAAATACATACAGTTTTGACACCTCCGTCTACTCAATTAATTTTTTTTGCCAGAAAGGGTACCATTTAATGCCTTTTACATACATATTTATGTGTAGCTGTACTGTTCGAAGTATTAAGGCTAATGTGATAGGAGCACAGTAGCTGTATTGAAGATCTGTACTATGTGCACCGAGTATATTGTTCCTAGAATTCTATGTAAAGTTTGACTTCTGAGTAAGTCCATCTGTAGCTTCAGCCGTTCTCTACTCTAGTGACATCACAATTTTGTCACTCTCATCCCTTACTGTGCTCTGCTGTATGTTACTGCAATTAATTCCCATGCTGTAGTTGTCTAACCAAGCAACAGAAAAGCACGTATGGGATTTCCCTGAAATCCTGATTATTGACCAATTGTCTCTGACTTTCTTGCATTCCAAGATGGCAATGCTTATACAGAGCATTTTAGCATTATTCCTAAACCCAGGGACTCAGGACAGCTTTTCATTACATTTTTGTATCTGTGTGGCACATCATTTCTATAATTCTACATAAAAAAATTGTGTAAACCTAGCACTAGCGGGAACACAGGGAAAACTCAGACTGCTGCACCTATAATAATCCTGAATACTGGATCTTGTAAATGGTATAAAACAAAAAAGATCACTACAGTGATTATGAAGTGATATTAACTTATTGAACATGCTGTACTCATATAGTACATACTCTCATCTATCAACAATGTGCGAAAATTAGGTGTATATTATACCTTATACTGTATATGAATATACTGTACAGGACGCCAAGGTTGGGTCCTGGACGGGTGCTATATAGCACCAATATTTGGGTTGTGGTCCCTTTAAGGAGTGGTGATGGTGTTCAGGAGGTCACCCAGAGTGGGTGAGGAAATCCCGGCAAAAGAAGTAGTCCAGAGAGGACTGGCTCGCAGTCCTCTTTGTCTTGACAGAGAGTTATTTGGGGCCCGGAATTTCGGAGGCTCTAAAGTGATATTCGGGTGGGATAGAGCCTCCACTCCTGACCATTGGGAGTCAGCACACAGGGGGTTAAAGGCTTCCAGGAAACAGCTCATAAAACAGGAAGTGGTGCTAGAGGTGTTGTGAAGGAGTATGGGAATTGCACCTGTGACGATGAGCTGTGTGTCTGCTGGGAGCTGTTAAGGATTCAGCAAGGGCTCTGGAAGTTCTGGGGCGAAGACCCCTCTACAAAAACTGTATGTGCCTTTTCTTTAATTTGTTTTGTGCTGAAGACAAGCAGAACTTTACTTTATGCTGGAGATAAGCGGACTTTGTTTTTACATTTTTCCTGTGTGCCGAATGAAGCTTTATTTTTGGTTTATTTACAAATAAAAGCCTTTTTGTTTAAGTTCAACGGTTTATGCACTTGGTCCCGTGGAGCTATAATCCCCAAAGTTTACAATACTTAGAGCAAAACTATAAAGGATTCATCAATATTTAATTAAACCTTTAGGCTGGGTTCACACAATTGCGAATTGGATGCGGGTTTCCCCGGATCCGCATCCAATTCACAATAGCGGGAGATTTTGACCGGCTCTCTATGGAGCTGGTTCACATATCTCTGCTGTGGCTCCAATGCGAATTTGCACAGGAGCCCTGTGCGTCATTTGGTCCGTTTCAGGTTCAAATTCAAAATATTTGGTCTTAAATCGGACCTGAAACGGTGAACGAGGACACACAGAGCCGCATCGGTATTAGGTGTGAACCCAGGCTTAGAACTTTGCTATAGCTATACCGACAGTATATACAAGGTATAATATACACCTAATTTTCTCACATTGTTGATAGGTGAGAGTAGGCACTATATGAATACAGCATGTTCAATAGGTTAATATGGCTTCATAATCACTGGGGTTTTATTTAGGACAGCGCATATTTTTTGTTTTTATAAAATCCAACATATGACAACATGAGAGAAGTTTAGAAACTATGGAACAAATTCAGTTTTAAAAAAACCTGTGGCAAGATCTTGCACTCATTTACATATTCTGAACAAGCAATAACTTCAGTTCACAACAAAGGTACTGTGTTTTTCTACAAGAAGTAACTTTTTTTTTTTTTTTTCTCGAAATCACACTTCCCTGTTTGGATGCAGTATCGGTCTGATGCTGCATCTGTCCTCCACTCCTCTGCACTGAGAAGCGAGCAAATATCACAGATCGCTCGGTTTTCAGAGCTTTGTGAGCAGAGAGCTGTAGATTGTCAGTCACAGCTCTCTACTCTGCCCGCTCCTCGCTCACTGGAGCGCTGGGCTGTGGAGGGGGTGGGGGCGGCCGGCGCAGGCTCTCAGTGGTTTGCTGAGAGGCTGAGCCGGGTGTCAGTCCAGGCACCTGGCGGATCCAGACTTTATTGTCGTGATGACGCGGTGCCTGGACCGATTCCTGTGACGTCAGCAGAGAGCGGACTTCAGCCCGCTCTCTGCTGAAAACGGGTCACAGGAGTGCAAAACGAACTACACTCCTGTGATCCATAGGAGAAGTACAGCCAAACAAGCTTTGGCTATACTTCTCCTTTAAATTCACATTATGAACAGCTAGAATGCTAGATTTATTTTAAAGCTCTTTGACTGCTTGTTAATTCATAAATAGTTTATTGTCCATAAATAGTCTGAACACGGGTGCACTTTAAGGTGTAACTTTTTTTTATTAACAGAATATACACAACAAAAAACACATGTAAAATGTGGCCATCATACCTGCTTAAATGCAACTGAGTAAAAAAAAAAAGGATAAATAATGGCAAAGACATACCTCAAACATGGTCCAAATGCATTACAAGTGTTTGTTAGGGGCACATGCAATACTGTACTGCACATTGAACCCGGTTGTGTAATATTTTCTGTGATCTTATTCTGAGTACACTAACCTTTCTAGGGATTGGACTGACCAGATTATTTTTAAGTATTTGGATATACGCTATATATATATATATAAAAAAAATTTTTTTGGGGGGGCATTCTTCTGTCAGATTATAGATCACATTTGGGGTCGTGTGATGGTTTTATTATTTATTTGTCTGGTAAGACTTTTATATAATTACGGTATATATAAAACATTTAATTTTAGCAACGCTAAACTTTAATTTTTTTTATAAAATAATATACATGTAATATGTTTAAATATAAGTAGAATGCACCTCCTATCTCTCTCTCCCATCGTTTCATCTCTCAGTTGGAAGTTTTTTTTCAGCTGTTCTCCAATTTCCTGTTTCAGGCTAGGTTCACACATATGCGTCTCTGCAAGCCGCATTTTGCACAGGCACGGCAGACCATTTATTTAAATAAGCTGCTGTTTTTTCTTTAAACGCAGGGAAAAGGTTCCTGCAGCATTTCAGAAATCGCAGCCCGCACAGAAACTCGAATGCAGCGTATACACGATCGGACATTCCGACAACAAAACCGTGAATTTTTTTTTCCGACTGATGTTGGCTCCAACTTGTCTTGCATACACACGGTTGGACAAATGATGTCGAAAATTCTGATCGCCAAGAACGCAGTCATGTACAACGGCACTATAAAAGGGAAGTTCAATACCAAGTGCGCCACTCTTTGGGCTCCTTCTGGTAATCTCGTGTTAGTAGAAGTTTGGTGAGAGACAATTTGCGCTTTTCAGTCCGTGACGTGTTTGCAGCGTGACAAATGTGCTATCTCCATTCCGAACGCTAGTTTTACCAGACCGAGCGCTTCCGTCTCGTACTTGATTCAGAGCATGAGTGGAATTTTGTGCGTCTGAATTGTCTACACACGCTCGCAATTTAAGAGAACAGCAAATGTCCGATGGAGCCTACACACGCTCGGAATTTCCGACAACAAGCTCCCATCGAACATTTGTTGTCGGAAATTCCGAGCATGTGTACGTAGCATAAGTGCAGTGTGGTTCCCAGTGAGGGTGTGATTTGCAATGTGTGCGGTGTGCCATTAGGATTGATGCCACTCGCACGCATCCAGTGAGCTTTTCTGCGTGGATGGTTGTGGCTGCGAGAAAAGGTCCGGACCCACAGTGGTAACCATCGGCACAGATGTGTACCTAGCCTTAGGGTGGCTATATTTGTTCTCTAGGCTCCCTTTGTGCATGTGATTGAAGCCACCCTTTCCTGCTCGCTCTTGAGATGGACTACACATCTACGAGGAGACACATTCAGCTCTATGGGAATTGTAGTGCGCATAAAGCAGAGCGTGATGAGAAATACCAGCACTGCTCAGTCTACACTGATAGTAGTGAGGTGCATCAGTGGAAGATAGGGAGCAATCACAGAATAAAAAAGGATCCCTGAAAACAACATTAAGGCTTGGTCACAAGTGGAGCTATGGTATACATGATATTTTAGAATGATTTTTGTAAAAAAATTAAAATACTATCTTAACAGGGGTTGTGTTTTTTGTTTGGGAAATTACATTCATTCCAAAATTGGATGTTTAAAGCAAACAAAATTTTGAAGTGCTTTTGTACAACATACATCAAGTCATCAAATGTACGAATGAGAATTTTCATATGAATATACATTTGAAAATCTCTACTAGCGTATGGCCAGCTTTAGTCTTTTTCAAAACATATACAGTAAAACCTTGGATTGCGAGTATAATTCGTTCCAGAAACATGCTTGTAATCCAAAGCACTTGTATATCAAAGCGAATTTCCCCATAAGAAATAATGGAAACTCAGATGATTCGTTCCACAACCATTTATTCATAGGTCCTTCAGTTTATAGTCCATATAAAAAGATTATAGCAATGTGACCAGGTTGTGTAACCATAAAATGTCCATCCACAAATGGAAGCCTCCACAAGCAGATTAGAAGCAAAATCCAGCAGGAGCTACAGAGTATAAAAGAGAAGAGAGGCGCCTCTAAGTGGCGCAATATGTTGCTAAATGTTGTACCTTCATTAAATGTAACCATATTACTACACTTAGAGGCGCCTCTCTTCTCTTCTCTTCTATACTCAGTTGTGACATGACGCTACTTGTATATCAAGACGTTGCTTGTATATCAAGTCAAAATTTATTAAAAAAATTAGCTTGTCTCACAAAACACTCTCAAACCAAGTTACTCTCAAACCAAGGTTTTACTGTAGTGTTTCATTGTATGATTTCCAGATCAAAAGTAAAAATCATTTCCGGATTTATTTATCAGAGACATTATGGGGTTGATTTACTAAAGGGAAATCCACTCTGCACTGCAAGTGCACTTGGAAGTGCAGTCGCTGTAAATCTGAGAGGTAGATCTGAAATGAGGGGAAGCTCTGCTGATTTTATCATCCAATCATGTACAAGCAAAAATGATTTTTTTTTTATTTTCCTTGTATGTCCCCCTCAGATCTACAGCGACTGCACTTCCAAGTGCACTTGCAGTGCACTTGTAGTGCAAAGTGGATTTGCCTTTAGTAAATAAACCCCGATATAATAGTTTATTTAGACTTAGCTGACAAGGAATGACTACGGCTGACCAAAGAGTTGATTTCTCAAGGACATTCTACACACTAATCAAAAGTTATGCGCCCTGCTTTATTTGTTTTTTTTTTATTTTACAGCAGAGTGTGGCCTCATTATTGACAGACACACAAATGTTCCTGTCAGGATTTTAACAACTGCCTTTCCTGAACATTTACTGTGCAAATGGGCTGTGCTGCGGCCTGTCAACATGTTCAGTACTGTATGAGGAGTATCTACCGTAATTGCAGTCTAAGCTAACAGCATGAAACGAGCAGATGCTTCGCAAAGTCTGTTTAATTATCTGAAGTTGTTGAGATGGACTGCACTTAAGCAATAAACAAAGCTGATTTCAGATTGCCAAGAATATTTCAATACACTGTATGCCACCGATGTACAATCACATATAAAATATGTTAGTATACACCTTTTTAAAGAGAATTCCTTAATTTGTCTCTTAAAGTTTATCAATTAACAAATATATTGTTGATACTTTAAACAGCAATAACAGGCAACAAGTGGAAATAAACTGACGTGATGTCTGAATTTTGGTTTAATTCCCCAGAATATCATGTCGCAAGCTGGAGATAGATGGATCAAAATTTGGCCTGTTCAGCAGGGACCAGCCGATTTTCAATCCATCAAAGTGCAGGCTGGTTGGACATAAGTCGATCTGTTTGCTTGATCAGTGCTGCCAGCTATAGCTGATGAACATATTCTGATGGTGGGGAAGTCTCCCCGCTGTGAGAATACAATAGCTCAGCAGGAGTGTTTCCCCAACAGCAGTGTGTAAAGCAAGCTTTTATAAAGTATATGTGAAACTTTCAGCAAGCTTTAGGCAACTTTGATCAAAAGAGAAATATGGCCAAACCTGTTTTGCCCATATATGTCTTCTGAGTCACAGGAGTTAAACTTACTTCTGTGACCAAGAGCCAGCTAATAGTGGCTAAAGCTTGCTGTCGGCTGACGTGGCAGTGCCACTCCAGGCTCTGGAAGGACCCTGACCATATTGTCGGGATTTACCCAGATGCCTGGTCAACAGCTGGCTCTCAGCGCACAGCTGAGAGTTGAAACCAGCTTTGCACATCCCCTCTCATGCCCAGCACTTCAGTGAGAATAAACAGAGGAGGATTTCAACCAACAGGGGAAGCATCGGGGCAAGGGACATATCCTACTAACTGTAAACAATATCCATTGTGCTAATTTTCTTTTTTTTTTTTTTTTCTGGTTACACTTAGGCTTTAGGAAAAACAAAATAAGATAATTCAACTTCTGCTGTGGAAAAAAAATGCACATCAAGGAATCGCAATGTGTTAAAAACGAATGTGAACTCAATTGCATTTAACGTGCGTCAATGTACACTGAACACAACATACCTGGTGTGAATGAAGTCTAAATGGGGGTGCTGGCTGTCATTTTAAACAAGCAATTAGCAGGTTTAGAACTTCAGCACTAACCTAACATTGCTTGCTCTACACAATGGTCTTATACAAGCTGAAGTCTCTGTGAACATCACTTTAAAGCCCACAACCACTTTGCCCCTCCATCCCTGAAGCTGTCCCACCCCCTGCTGGTTAAGATGATTTTATAGTTATCTTTTTTTTCTGCAGTCACAGGATCTCTTCTGTAGTGAAGGTGGATAGACTTTCCTTCTGGAGAGCGCAATGGTCGCACAATATGAGAGTCACACTGTCTAGGAGTACTGTGAGCCCCAGTTGATGTCATGTACCCCCGATCGGTTTTGTTCATGACAACCAGGGTTTACAGGAAGTTTATGAAGTGTGTTTATGTTAGCCATCATTCAACCCAGAAAAGAAGTGGTGGCTGGGAGCCGAAGCAATGACTCTGCAGTGAATATGTATTTTTTGTAACTTACAAAAGGTGCTGGGCCATAAGGATGCTAAGTTAGAATGCTTGTACATCAGAAAAGAGCTGTTTAAAAGACAAGGAACAGGAAAAGCGAAAAGGAACCCAGTCAAAATTGACTAGAATTCGCAGCAGTCACCCAGAAGAAACAGTACTTTGCCAAGTTCTGCCATATCTATTAATAATCTGCTACATAACATAGAAATTAACATTGCCATTTGTGCTGATGTAGAATTATTAAAAATCAACAGGATACTTATAAACTACAGATTACTACAGAGTGATCTTGACAAAATGTAGCAGGATTAGTTAAAGTAAATTAAAGTTAATCTTGAAAAATATAAAGTTTTGCACCAGACGAAATAAAAGCACTGCCTCCTATACATAAAATTGAATACAGTTGGCAAATAGAGCTGTTGAAGGACTATGGTACTGATTAACAGTAAAGTTGGCAACAGCAGCAGCACTTATTGCCAAGCTGCAAAATAAACAAAATATTGGCATGGAGGATAAAAGAATACTATTATATTTTTGCCAGGGCTATAGTTAGACATCCCAATGCCCTAGGCATATCTTAACGATGGCATCCTTAAATAGCAACTCATATCATGCAATTACTTGAGACAAAATGTTAACACTATAGTATTCACAGTTTATTTTCCACTGTAGTGACCAACAATTAAGAGAAAATAAATATGATTTCATAAACGTAGAGTCTTCTGTCTTTTTTTTTTTTATCAACAAAATGGAGTAAATGAACAGAGAAATCCATATAAAATCAGCATTTGGTGTGACCTTCCTTTGCTTCAAAACAGCATCAATCCTTCAAATTCTTATAGGTACACTTGCACACAGTTTTTGCAGAAACTCGGCAGGTAGGTTGTTCCAAACATCTTATGCCTTGTCTGGTGAAAAAAGTCTGACGGAATTTTTTCATCGGATATTCCGACCGTGTGTGGGCCCCATCAGACTTTTTTCCGTAGGAGTTTAGAAAAAAAACCTTTTCTATTTTTTTCTGATGGAAAAAAATCCTAGCGGAAATTCCGATCGTCTGTGTGGAACTCCGACAGAGAAAAAACCACGCATGCTCAGAATCAAGTCGACGCATGCTCGGAAGCATTGAACTTAATTTTTCTCGGCTCGTCGTAGTGTTTTACGTCACCGCGTTTTGGACGGTCGGAATTTGGTCTGTGTGTACGCAAGACAGCTTGAACGGAATTTTATTCTATAGGAAATTCTGATCGTGTGTACAGGGCATTAGAGAACTAACCACATATGTAGGCTGCCTCAAATCCTTCTGTCTTTTCGTGTAATCCCAGGCAGACTCTATAAGGTTAAGATCAGGGCTCTGTGTGGGCCAAACCATAACTTCCAGGACTCTTTGCTCTTCTTTTATGCTGAGGATAGTTTTTAAAGCAGAGCTCCACCCAAAAAGGAGAATTTCCACTTTAAGGCCTCCAAAAGGGGAGAGGAGTAACCTGGTTTTGACAAGTAAACGCTCCCACTTTTGCTCGGATTGCCTAGGCAGTCTGAGCAGAAGTTCTACTTTCCCCTCCCACAGTCACCTGGGACACATCACAGGTCCCAGAAGACTGCGGTACCATCCACAATGCGCAGCATTACTCACAGCCAGGTGCCCACAGTTGAGATGTCGATGCCAGGGCGGGGCGAGAAGACGGAGAGAAGGAACACATCGCTGGATCCTGGGACAGGTGAGTGTCTGTTTTGTTTTGTAGCTGCGGACTTTTAATAAACACAAAAACGACTGGAGCTTCTCTTTAACAACATTGGCTGTAAGTTTGGGGTCATTGCCCTGCTGTAGAATAAATTTGGGGCCAATCACATGCTTCCTTGATGGTATGGCATAATGGATAAGTATCTGCTGGATTTCTCAGCATTAAGGACACCATTGATCCTGACCAAATCTCCAATTCTATTTGCAGAAATGCAGCCCCAAACTTGCAAGGAACCTCCACCATGTTTCACTGTTGCCTGCAGTCACTTAATACTGTACCACTTTTCAGCAAACAAACTGCCTCCTGCTACAGCCAAATATCTAAAATTTTGATTCATCTGTCCAGACCATCTGCTGACATTTTTCTGCACCCCAATTCCTATGTTTTTGTGCATAGTTGAATCGCTTAGCCTTGTTTCCATGTCAGAGGTATGGCTCTTTGGCCACAATTCTTCCATGAAGGCCATGTCTGGCTAGACTTCCCTGGACATTAGATAGGTGTACCTGGGTCCTACTGCTTTCTGTCAGTTCTGTGCTGATAGCACTGCTGGACATCTTCCAATTTCGAAAGGAAGTAAGCATATTGTGTCTTTCATCTTATGCAATAAGTTTCCTTGGCAGACCACTGCGTCTAGGGCCCTCAACATTGGCTGATCAATTGTGTTCTCAATACTGAGAAATACAGGTAGATATTTATTCATTATGTCATACTATCAGGAAGGCGTGTGACTGGCCCCGAATTTACTATGCAGCACAACAACGACCACAAACATACAGCTAATGTCATTAAAAACTATCTTCAGTGTGAAGAAGAAAAAGGAGTCCTGGATGTGATGGCTTGGGGTTAACAACTCAAGTTGTTATAAATATACAAAGTCGTATTATATATATATATATATATATATATATATATATATATATATATATATATTATAGCCACATGCCTATTGACAAAGACGGAATGACGAAACGCATCTGGGCGGGACCACATGGCTTAAGAGACTGTCAGCAGCTACAAACTCTTCCCGGGAATCACCATGGTTAGGAGATCTAAGGATCGGTGAGAGAGATCGTGCAGGCTGAGCGGTTATTATTACATATTCAAATGCTGTTTTTTAAATGTTTTATTGTAAGTGCAATTTTAAAAGGGCGTTTGTATGGCAATAAAAGCCTTAACAGGATTACGCTATGAAGTTTATTTCCCTTTGTTACGAGACAGAGACTGGTGGAAGACCCATATCTTGAGTGATTCTATGATGCAAAGATATGACCCAAAGGCGTATGAACTTTGCATATCTGGTGAGTGCAAATTTTGAGGGGATCGGTTTTCACGAGGTGTTGTGAAGGTTTTGCGTATCTATACACCTGATAGATCCTCAAAGGACACTCAGTGGAGAAGGTTTATTATTTGACTCGCCTGTCACAGGGTGCAACAATTTTGAACTGTTTGGGAGCATGGTGTGCAGTACATCAGAAGAGTGCTGCTTTTGCTTTATTGATTATAATGAATTGTGATCATTTTTAGCATATGAGTTATTGGATCTGGTCATATTGCCTGTATGAAAGGGGCCTGACTGAGCAATCTTAGATTCACCCCTGATGTGTTGCAAGGTATTTGATAAAATAAAAGCTTGTCTTGTATATCCCTTAAATATGTAGAAGAACAAAAATGAGGCAGGTTTTCAAATACAGACACAGTAGTTTTATATGCCATTAACAAAATAAGGCCTATTGTGATCCTATAGGGTATTCTGTCATGTCTTAGTCCTAGGAGACAAAAACAGATGCTCCACAAGTCCATTTTTCATTATCTACTGTCACTCCTGATATTACAGGAATTATTGTGCATACTTTAATTTGTTCCCAGCAGACAGCACTAATGTAGAAAAATCAATGGAGAACTAACTTACGTGTCATATACGTTAAGCAGCCAGTTCAGACACATATCCACACAGAGAGGCACATTAACCAGATCTTTGTGTTTTTCTTCCAAGCTGTCATAGATGGAGGTGAGGATGCTGATGATTTCCGGGACAGATAGAAGCTGTTGGTTTTGATTGAGTTCATGTTGTTTGAAAACGTTGTGCGTGGTGCTTAGTTCCAGTAGATCCACTGAAGGAAAAAAGACAAAATAGTCACTTTTGAATATGAATAAACCATTGTTTGTTTCATTTACAAGTGCTTGTGAAATTGCAGCAATTATGTTGTCAGAAAACATATGCTATATAGACAAACTCTACAACTCTATGATTGTACTTAGTAGATTATAAAACAAGAATTATGAAAGAAGGTTACATTCACCCTATATACAATCAACTGACCTTGAAAGTTTTCTTATTTTTGTATTGAAATCGTATTATTCTGTGATTAATCAGCCCTTTTCTTGGTCTGCTGTTATCAGTGCTTTAAAGTTGATGTGAACCTGATTCATTAAATTTGAGCTGGGCACATATATGTGCAGTGTTTTCTTATCTCTCTTCAAAGCACTAAGTCCTGTGGCTTTCTTCTACTCCATTGTTCAGCTATCAGCCTGAGAACTTCTGACAAATTCTCTGACACGTGATAAAACCAAAATTAAGAAAAGGGGTGTGCAAATGGCCTACAGAACACCCACTCAGTGCCAAATCAATCCCACAGTTCCCCAAGCAGCACACATAAAGATAAAAAACTTAATAAAATATGATTTGCAAAATATTTTAAAACACTAAGCAGCTGTTTAAAAATAAGAAAAATAGAAATAACGATATAAAAATAAAACAGTCCAGTCTCTGAATCATTAAAATACACAAAACAGCGCTAGAAATAAAAAATGATAATAGTAATAGACCCATGGTAAAACCACTGATGTAAAGTCTTGAACGTAGTGAAGGTGATGTAAACAGTTCAAAAGTATCAAAGGTGAATAAAAACAGATGTCCTAGCGTGCACCTTCCATCAAAAAGAGCAATAATCGAGATCCACCACGTGATGAACACTCCCCCAGGGGGTCAAACTCACCAGAAGCCTCTAATACACAAGACTTAAAGGGGTTGTAAAGGTTCGTTTTTTTATTTTCTAAATAGGTTCCTTTAAGCTAGTGCATTGTTGGTTCACTTACCTTTTCCTTTGATTTACCTTCTAAAGGTTTTTTTTCTTTGTCTGAATTTCTCAATTCCTGTTTCTCCTCACTAAACTTCACACCATCATCCGAGTGGTGTGGAGTCAGCCAGAACAGCTTACTGAACAGCTTACTGAGGAGGAACAGGAAGTGAGAAATTCAGACAAAGAAAACAAAGAAAACAAATATTTAGAAGGGAAATCTAAGGAAAAGGTAAGTGAACCAACAATGCACTAGCTTAAAGGAACCTATTTAGAAAATAAAAAACGAACCTTTACAACCCCTTTAAGTAAGATGTCTCATCAGCTACTTTGTCATGGATCATCACCATCCAGCAGGATCCACCGGTAACAGGGGCAGAAGCCTCTAATACACAAGCCTAAACCCCCTTATCGGTATTCCCGAGTCTCGGGGTGAGTTTTTCATGCTAAGAGCGGTAACCCCGAGCCAGACTCGGGCTGCATCGCAGTATCCAGGGGAAGTTACTTACCTTGTTCCCTGGATCCTGCGATGTCTCCCCGCAGTGTGTGCGAGCCGTGTCTCGCTCGATCCACACTGCCGAGTGCCGAGCTCCGTTCCCTGCGACGTTGTGGCGCACGGGGACGGAGTTCGGCACCAAATTCTAAAAGTAAAAAACACAGTATAGATACAGTATACTGTAATCTTACTGATTACAGTACTGTATCAAATAATTACACATCCCCTTTGTCCCTAGTGGTCTGTCCAGTGCCCTGCATGCACTTTTATATTATAAAAACTGTTCTTTCTGCCTGGAAACTGGAGATTCTCCATAGCAACCAAAAAGTGTCCCTTTATGTCAAAAGTGGTTTTAGACCAGCTAGAAAACAGCGATAATAAATTAGAATCACTTGCAGAATTGAGCGATAGCGATTTGTGGGGAAATTCGTCATCAAACACTAAATCTAATGACAGCGACAATTCTGCAACTGAGCAGTGTTTTTGATTTGATTACATTATTGAATAATTTTTATTATAATTACATTACTATTTGTTATAATTATTTATATTTATTTATTATATTATAATTCATGATTTTGTGTTTCAAACTTTATCATACCCGGGATGTCTACTAGACTCTTGTTTGGTCAGGTTTAAGTACCGTATTTATCGGCGTATACCACGCACAGGTGTATAACACGCACCCTAACTTTAAGAGGGAAGTTTCAAGAAAAAAACTTTCCACAGCCCCCTACGTATAACACGCAGGCATAGTTTACCCTCTATTTTCAGGGTAAAAAAGTGAGTGTTATACGCCAATAAATACAGTAAGTAATTACTAAGAATTGCAGGCCTACAATACATAACACCAAATTTCCATGCAAAATAATTGTACCGCTTTTGGTACATAATTCCAGACAGAATCATACCGCCAGTCAGGTTAAGTAAGATGTCTTATCAGCTACTTTGTCATGGATCATCACCATCCAGCAGGATCCACCGGTACAGGGGCTCCAACACAGGTCATAAAACACAAGAATGGCAGCAGAATAGTGTAATCCTGTTTATTAAAACACTGTTTCCCATATACCAGAAGACCCCTTAAACCTAACTACGTACATCAAAAACAATCATAATAAGCATAAAGAGTGACTCAAAAGGGCGCTATCACCAGAATCCAGCCATTTAGGGAAAGCGTGCGTCTCTTTGCAGACACTGCAGCAACTTTCGGGTAGGAGCGGTGTATGGTGGAGCGCAAATGTCACTTTCGGGTTTGCGGGATGTTGTGGGTCGCGCCTGACGCGTTTCGTCACCGGACTTCAACAGAGGGTGATCCTGCTGGATGGTGATGATTTTTTATTCACCTTTGATACTTTTGAACTGTTTACATCACCTTCACTACGTTCTAGACTTTACATCAGTGGTTTTACCACGGGTCTATTACTATTATTTTTTATTTCTAGCGCTGTTTTGTGTATTTTAATGATTCAGAGACTGGACTGTTTTATTTTTATACCGTTATTTCTACGTGATAAAACCAGCCTGAAATTTATGTCAGGGTGGGTGCTACAAATAGATTAGCAGAAAGCTGCTTTATTTACAGGACAGCTCTGAATGTTTCTGCCCATGTGGATGGGGGCGTGTGCCTTTCCCCCCAATCAGCTGTCTCCCAGTGTAATCCAACACCACACTGCTACTGCTGAATGAGGAAGTGGAAATTCTAACATGATGTGCACTTTCCAAAAAGTATATAAAGATGAAGACAGCAGATATACATGTAAAACTTATGTAGAGAGATTTGTTTCATCTCTGTGTATCATCTGAGGCTGTTCACATCACTAGGTATAAGTGAGGGTTTACATCCACTTTAAATTACAGCAGATCTAATGAGGTCAACTAAATATTTACTAAACAGGACAATACGGCAGAACTAAACAGTCTCAGTCATCAACTGATTTTAATCCTCATGCTGTTACCCTTAGTAAACAGATAGGAAGTTATATATTATATACAGTATACTTGTTTTCAGCTTTTTTTTTCTTTTTTTTTTACCTTTCTTCAGTTTTCTTCCTGTTTCTGGCCTAGGCCAAACGTTGTCATCCATCAATTTGGCCAGAGGGGCTTTCTCTGCTAAGCACACCCTCCTGCCAAGAGTAAAGTGCAGATGCATTCCAGGAAGTAAAAGCTACATGTATCATCTGCCCTTACTCAAGATGGCTTTGGCAAGAAAAACTAGGGGGGGAGGAGGGGGTTAAAGTGATTTCTCAACACAATAAAGCATTGAGACCTGAATGGATGGGGAGTTTGCTTTGAGTATAAAAATACAAACAAAACAAATGCAATGGCATTTTCAGTTTGTGGTGTTCAGATACAGTTAAGTTCTGCTTTTAAAGGTATATGTAAACCCTCACCCTGTAAACCAACCCATTCAGTTTGAAATTCAGTAGAAATGAAAGGCAAAACGTTTATATATACATTAATACTATTGTTTCCTAAGCGATCACATACCCTCTGTTCTAAGCTGCATAAGGAGCATAGGGAACTGGGAAAGGAGAAACTGCAACACACCAAACTTCTCAGTGAATGGCTGTGCAGGGAAGGGGCATGTTAGGACAAGTCTGATCATTGGAGGAGAGCAGGCTGAGTTCTCAGCACTGCTAGAGAACTGACCACGCTGCACTCTCATGTCTAGTGTGGTCAGTTTTTAATAGGAAAGCAGTGAATGGCATGAATACTAGGTATTTCCCACAAAGGAAGCAATACAAAGAGTACATGGTACAGCAGGCACATATCAGGAATATGAAACGTTGGGTTTACATATTCTTTAACTTCATGTCAAGGCAGAACTGGGGAAAAATAAAAATACCCTTTAGTCCAGATGTGTGTTTATTTAAAAAAGATAAAATAAAAAATAATGCAGCTAAATCCCAAGTCTGTTATTGTATTAAATGGGAGTTATTGCACTGTACTGTGTTATCATTCTAATAGGTTTCTAGGGACTGGAACTAGTGGGCAAAGCCTTTGGACAGCTAAGAGGAGGGAGTATAGGGGAGACCTTTGCAGTGTTGGTATGGTCATGTTAGGGAACCCCAAGTTCGAGTTATTAAGCTACAGAATGATTTATTCAGACACATAACACATTTATTTAATTTTCTTGATGACAATAAGTCAGTACAAAACAAAGGGTACAAAAAAGGATATTACATTTTTTAACAGCAATGTCATTTTTAGTGGCACATTTCTTTAGGGCCATAGAGATCTCAAAAGGGGGAAAGGAGCCATTTTTCTGGCTGGCTGTCTTTGTAGCAGTGTGTGTATGTGTTTGGAACTTCATCTGGCAAGCAGGCAGACTTGGCGTGGTATCAGCACTGAATTAAAATTACAAATGTCATTCTATTATGGTAACAGAATATGACAGGTCTGGGGAAAGCCATAAATCACAACACCTCGACAATGAGAAGCAAATGGCTGAGGAGGGCACGAGCTTTTAGAAAGGTTTTGGCAGGGCTTGATAGCCAGACATTCGCTTACCTCAAAAATAGAAAAACACTTAATAGTTCTCTTGGTGACTTAAGCAATATTACTAGCCTACAACGTGTCATCCAGGGCAAAGACACAGCATTTGAGATTCGATTTTTTTTTTTTTAAACTGCCAACATGACAAAAATAAAGTCAAAACTTGCAGAGATTGCAATGTTTGAAAACTTAATGTGGAACTAAAATATATTTTCAAAAGTATAAATGTAAACTTTAAAGTGATTGTAAAGGCAGAAGGTTTATTATCTTAATGCATTCTATGCATTAAGATAACAAGCCTTCTGTGTGCATCAGCCCCCTGCATCAGCCCCCTCAGCAAATATATATATTTTAATTTTGGATGGAGTGAAGAAGGTTTAGCAACTTTGTCAGAATTTGCATTACTATCTGTGTCCCATTTGGGGAGATTCCCACTCTCTATATGTAACCACGGTGTCTGACTAAAAGTGAGGAAAAATACTAAATTATTAGTTATCACCAGAACCATAAGGCCCTATACACACTGCAGCACAAAAACACCTGTTTTATAGGCAATTACATTTTTTTTTCTGCCTCTAAATGCCCCTCCAGGTTAGCTTATGTGTCCATTCACTCTATAGGTGTTTACAGGTGTTTAGCAGCAGGGGAGTTTAGGAGCAGAAAAAAAAAAACGCTTGTGCGTTCAAGAGAGGAGCATTTTGGCCTGTTTAGGAATGGATGGGGCTGGAGGGGGATAGGACAGGCATTGGGACATTTTTTACCTTAATGCAGAGAATGTAAAAAACATTTTGAATTTAAAGTGACCCTACTTATTTAAACCACTTTAAAGTGACCCTATCAGCGAACAAAGTCCTCATAAAGTATATACACTTACTTTTCATGCCCCCCATGCCACTGAGCACTGTATCACCGAGGAGGAATGGCTAAGTGAAGTTTCTTTTGAAATCAACACCCCTCTGGGAGAGTTTATATCCTACGTACCCTGCAGCATTCACGAATTCCTCCAGTCGACAGGAAAATGATGAATATATAACATGCTAAAATTGTCTTATGCCCTGTACACACGATCGGATTTCCGATGGAATTTTCCATCGGAATTCCGATGAAGCTGACTTTCATCAGTCTTGCCTACACACCATCAGACAAAATTCCGACCGTCCAAAACGCTGTGACGTAAAACACTCCGACGAGCCGAGAAAAATTAAGTTCAATGCTTCTGAGCATGCGTCGACTTGATTTTTTTCTCCATTGAAGTTCCACACAGACGATCAGAATTTCCTATCGGTTTGTTTTCCATCGGAAAAATTTAAAACATCTTCTATTTTTTAACACTGATGGAAAAAAGTCAGATGGGGCCCAAACACGATCGTTTTTTCCGATGGAAAAAAGTCCATCCGACTTTTTTCATCGGAAAAACCGACCGTGTGTACAGGGCATTAGTGTGAATAGAGTTTGAATGGTTCTGCTAAACCCGTGGGCTTTTCCTATTGCCTTGCTTATTGTTTTTAGCAAAGTATGTTTACAGAGTAGCCGTGTCCATTTCTAAATGATTGCTTTCATCAGATAGAACAATAAAACTGATCCTTTAGTTCATGTCCATGAACTATCTCCAAGAGATGATACTGAATTGCTAAAACAAATAATAACAAAGTAGCAAAACCTTCAGAGAAGAAATTATTGCAGGGGGTGTATTGCATTTTATGGCATACGTTATAAAAACTAAAAATTGAAAAAAAAAAAAACATTAAACAACAAAAACAGAATCTCCTACACTAAAAGATCCAATTATAACACTGAAACCTCCGCTACCTAAAGCTGGGTACACACTAAACTCCCCTGCTAGAACACTCTGATCAGCGCTCTCTGCCATTGGCTGATCGGGAGTTGGTCAGCTTCTGTTTTTTCAGCATGCACGTCTGACAGAAGCCTGCTGGCCTGGACAGACCGACATACATACAGGCCGATTGTCGGCTTTTTTTTTTTTTTTTTTTAACTGCCCGTTGTCTTCTGACATTCGGCACATGTGTACGGGGCTTTACACTTTAAACCTAATCCCTATAACAAACCCTTATCTCTTAACCACCTTCCCCAACAATGCACACAATGGTTCCTTAGTGCTTAAAGCTGGCCATACACATTTAAAACAAAACCAAAGAAAATTCATAGCTCAACACACCAGCCAATCTGCTCCCAACTGAATTATACTGTCTAACAGTATGTATTAAAAACAGGCGTTTAGTTAGCACACATTTTCAAATACATGTGTAAGCTGCAGAGCAGCTCCAAGGCACCCTAATATTTCCTGCAGTCCTAACTCTTTTTAAATTTATGGGTGCCTCCATAGTAGAAGCATATGCATCGTAATGGATAGATAGAGGGCAGATGAGCCTGGAGGTAGCCCACCCCTCCCTTAAAGGCACAAGGGAACACTGGACACCTAGCACATAGCACAATCACATGACAATACAGTTTAGCATGTATTTGCAAATGTGTGCAAACTAAACCCGTTTTTAACACAAACTGTTGGACAGGATAATTTGGTTTGTAGCAGATTGGCTGGTAAATTGAGTGGGGAATTTTCTTTGGTTTTGTTTTGCATGGGTCGTCCTTCCATGTGCTCCTTGCTGTGAAGGCCAGTTATAGGTGGGGGCAGTGGGCAGTTGTTTCATACACACATTAAACTTGTAGGCTGAATGAACAAAATTTAACTAATCCCCCCCATCTAAACAACACAGATTGAGTAATTTCCCCTACCAGCTACTGTATTATCACAGCCAGCAACAGTGAACTGCATTTGTTTGGCTGCAGTTAGTGTTCAGCCAACAATTTTCTGCTTGGCTCTTAGGGTCAAAGTTTAATAAGCTGGGTGTTGCAAGCAGGACCACCCATTGATTCAACCTAACCCTTACCTTAACACTTATCACCTGTTCCCTTGATACTTTACCCTTAGAACACTGAACCCATAAGACTTATATTAACCAAACCCAAGTCCTAAAATATAGCCTAACACTAACCCTATTCTGTACCATACTCATTTTCTCCTGCAGTGGAATCATTCAGTTCCTGTGTTAGAATCATGAAACACCAAGAGTCTGGTGCCAGTTAAATTGAGTCCGCAAATGTAATGCTGAACTTTTGGTTTAAATGGTAATTCCACTCAACAATGCTGAATTGTTTATATTCTATACCTAGAGTATGTACTATACATACAGTTAGGTCCATGTATATTTGGACACACGCACAATTTTAGCAGTTTTCAGGTATTTACCAAAACATATTCAAGCTATAGTTATATAATGGGCTGAAAGTGCACACTCTCTGGTTTAATTTGAGGGTATGTACATCCAAATCGGATGAAGGGTTTAGGAATTATAGCTCTTAAGAATAGCCAACGCCACTTTTTTTTCAAGGGACCAAAGTAATTGGACAATTGAATCAAAAGCTGTTTCATGGCCAGTTATGGGCTACTCCTTCGTTATTTCTTCATCAATTAAGCAGGTAAAAGGTCTGGAGTTGATTCTAAGTGTGGTATTTGCATTTGGAATCTATTGCTGTGAACCTACATCATGCGTTCAAAGGAACTGTCCATGCAAGTGAAACAGGTCAGTGTTAGGCCTTGTACACACGGCCGGATTTCTCGTCAAGAAACGTCAAGAAAACTGCTGGTAGAGCTTTCTTGCCGAGAAAACCAGCCGTGTGTACGGCTTTCAGGTTTCTCGTCAAGAAAACTGCCCAGAATCTCGACGAGAAAAATAGAGAACCTGCTCTCTATTTTCTCGTCGGGATTCACGTCGGCCTGTTTCCCGACGAGAAACCCGTGTGTGTATACTTGTCGCCGTGGAAACCCGAACATGCTCAAAATGACTTTGACAAATGCGCGGTAGCTTCCTAGGCATAGGTAGGGTGTAGCAAGATGGCGGCGACGGCATTGAATGTGACGAGCGCATTCTCGTCGTAGTCAATGACGTCACCGCGTTCGTGCCATTCAAAAGAACAGTGGTTCTTTTGAATCATACGTGTGTACACTCTGCCGGGACAAGATTCTTGTCAAGAATCTCATCAGGAAAAACAGGTTTTTTCCTGACGAGATTCTCAGTTGTGTGTACTAGGCTTAAGGCTTCAAAAACAAAACAACTCCACCAAAGAGAAAGCAGCAACATTGGGAGTGGCCAAATCAATGCATTCTTTGGACGGGTGAAACTAAAATTAATCTGTACCAAAATGACGGGAAGAAAAATGTGTGGAGAAAGCTTGGAACAGCTCATGATCCAAAGCACACAACGTCATCTGTAAAACATGATGGAGATAGTGTGATGGTATGGGCATGCATGGCTTCCAGTGGCACTGGGTCATTGGTGTTTATTGATGATGAGACAGAAGCAGCCGGATGAATTCTGCAGTGTTTAGAGATATACTGTCAGCCCAGATTCAGCCAAATGCAGCAAAGTTGATTAGACGTGGTAAAGGAATACTAAAGCACTGCTATGTATAAAACAAACAGTAATGTGATCACCTAGAACAGCTGCACTATTGATGAACACTAATCTCTAACACTAGACAGCTAATTGATTAATTGAGTAATAATGCGCTAGTTCAATCAAAACACTCAAACACCTAATAAAATCTGAGTGTGTGACAAATCCATACATATAATATAAAAACATATATATATTGCACATAGTCCCATCAGTGAAAAAATAAATGCACATAATAAAAATAAATAAAAATATAAATATAGTCTTCTTCATAAATTGATGAAAAGTGACTTGTTGAAGTGTCAATAAAAGTGCTGATCTAAAATACGAATTTAAGAAATTTTCCATCACCAGGTGCAATGCTTGCTCACCTCAGGAAGCAACCCCACTGGTTTTAATCGTGCCTTAGAAATATCCTAATCTCAAACGAACCCGACTGGATTGTGTTGCTGTCTCAGATCTTTTCACTAAAGCCCAGGTTGTGTAGATAACTGCTGCTCTCTGGGATAACTCAAAGGGAGAGAAACATAATTGTAATTGCTCAAAATTGTCTAAAAAGGTATGAATTTATTAAAAAACAATAGTCCCACTCACAAAAGTATCATCTTGTGAATTGCATGATAAACAAAGTATGGAAAAAATCCCAGAGGAACAAGAGGCTCTCCTCCTCACCGATATTGCCGGATACAGAGACACCTGAAATTACGTCACCAACTCCTCCCGATGCGTTGCGTCACGGGTCACGTGACTTCAAGGGATATTCCTTGAAGAAGTCACGTGATCTGTGATGTAACACGTCGGGAGGAGTTGGTGATGTAATTTCTGGTGTCTCTGTACCTGGCAATAGCGGTGAGGAGAGCCTCTTGTTCCTTGTGGATTTGTTTCTATACTTTGTTTATCATGCAATTCACAAGATGATACTTTTGTGAGTGGGACTATTGTTTAATAAATTCATACCTTTTTATACAATTTTGCGCAATGAAATTTTTGTTCCTCTTGCTTTGTGCTATCCCAGAGAGCAGCGGTTATCTACACAACCCAGGATTTATTGAAAAGATCTGAGACAGCAACACAATCCGGTCTGGTTCGTTTGAGATTAGATTAGACCCAGTGGGGTCGCTTCCTGAGGTGAGCGGGCATTGCACCTGGTGATGGAGATATTGTCACAGAATTTTTTTTAAATTCGTATTTTGGATCAGCACTTTTATTAACACTTCAACAAGTCACTTTTTATCAATTTATGAAGAAGACTATATTTATATTTATGTTTTCATTTATTTTTATTATGTGCATTTATTTTTTTCACTGATGGGACTATGTTTAAGACATATATATATATATATTTTTATATTATGTGTATGGTCTTGTCACACACTCATAGTTTATTAGGTGTTTGAGTGTTTTGATTGAACTAGCGCATTATTACTCAAATAATCAAAGTTGATTGGACGGCGCTTCACAGTACAGATGGATAATGATCCAAAAAACACTGCAAAAGCAACCCAGGAGCTTTTGAAGGACTAGAAGTGGAATATTCTGCAATAGTCGAGTCAATCACCTGATCTCAACCCACTTGAGCATGCATTTCACTTGCTGAAGGTAAAAATTAAGGCAGAAAGACCTACAAACAAAGAACAACTGAAGACAGCTGCAGTTAAATCCTGCAAAGCATTAGAAAGTAGGAAACCCAGTCTTTGGTAATGTCCATGGGTTCCAGACTGCAGGCAGTCATTGCCAGTAAAGGACTCTACAAAATATAAAAAAATAGTTTTTTTGTACTCACCGTAAAATACATTTCTCTGACGTCCATGGACTGACACAGCTGAATACTGTAAACGTGTGGGTATATGTCCCTGCTCGCAGGAGAAGATCTAGGCAGAATGTTAGATTGTTAGAAACATACATTCTAGAACAAACCAGAGCTGAACAGCCCCGCTCAGGGGGGCGGTCCCTCCGGACATTACCCTCCCACCTGCAGCTAGCAGCCTCAGTTCGTAACAAAGCAGTACAAACCTTAAAAGGAAGGGTGGGTGCTGTGTCAGTCCATGGACATCAGAGAAATGGATGTTACGGTGAGTACAAAAATCCTATTTTCTCTTATCGTCCATGGACTGACACAGCTGGATACTGTAAACTTGTGGGACATCCCAAAGCAGTATCAGAAGGGTGGGAGCAGTAGTAAAGGAACAACCAAAACTTCACTCCAAACAAGCAGAGCTCCTCAACGGAGGAGTTGCAACATTAAACAGCGTCCTGCAATGCTTTGCGGCCGAAGGAAGCATCCGAAGATGCAGCCACATCAACCTCATAAAATTTTGAAAAGGTATGAACGGACGACCAGGTCGCCGCCTTGCACACTTGTTCAACCGACGCTTGATGTTGGAAGGCCCAGGAAGCACCAATTGCCTTGGTGGAATGCGCAGCAACCGGAAAGGGAGGCGCCCGCCCCTTAAGGGCATAGGCCTGTATGACGGTCTGCCTGATCCACCTAGAGATGGTGGCAGACGACACCGCTCGGCCCTGTTTTGGACCCGAGACAGACTTCCGAATGGAAACAGTAGCAGACAGGTACACCCGTAAGGCTTGTACCCATCTTAATGTATGAAGCGCAAACTCTCAGGGATGCGATGGGTGAGGACACAAGGACGGAAGAACAATGTCCTTAAGGTGAAAGGCCGAGACCATCTTTTGAAAAGGATGGTCGTGGGCGCAACACCGCCATATCCTTATGGAGGACCAAGTAAGGCGACTTGCAGGACAAGGCCGCCAACTCAGACACCCGTCTAACCGAAGCAATGGCCACTAAGAAGGCCACCTTCCGGGACAAGGTCAAGAGAGGACTCTCTCTGATATTCTCAAAGGGATGTTCTTGGAGAACCGAGATGCATCAAATTCAGATCCCAAGTAGGGAGAGGAGGCTTGACAGGGGGGATCACATGGCGAACCCCCTGCACAAAAGGTGCTAATCAAGGAATGGCCCGGTAGCGGTCGTTGAAAAAGACAGCCCGGGCCGAAATCCGACCCTTGAAAAGGTATGCAAGGCCAGGTTTTGGGTCACACCACGCTGTAAGAACAGCAAAATCCTAGGAACGGAATACATCCGAGGACGCCACTCAAGTTCCTCGTACGGTGAGATATCTTTCTGGAGGAAGATTCCCGTGTCAACAACATAGAAGAGATGACCGAATACGAGAGAACTCGGTCCTTCAGCACCTGGCTTTAAACAGCCATGCCATTAAAGCCAAGGACTATAAAGCAGGATGAAGTATGGGATCATGAGACAGAAGGTCCACCCCAATAGGCAGTCGCCAAGGAACGTCTGCGACTAGCTGAAGTAGATTGGCGTACCAATGTCGCCGTTCCGGAGCAATGAGGATCACCAGAATGGCCTCAGCCCCTACTCTGCGAAGCAGGCGAGGCAACAACAGTAGCGGAGGGTAAGCATATATCAGGGGTCCCTGGACCTGGCCACGATCTTGCCACCTTGCGAGTGAGTCGAGAGGCCATAAGGTCCACTTCCGGTGCCCCACCTCCGGTAAAGGAGGTGGAAACACCTCCGGATGCAAGGACACTTCCCCTGCAATGCACACGGCCGACAGGACCGTCTTGCAGCGAGATGTATGAAAATCCCAAAGAGACTCCGCAATGTATCGGAGAAGAGAGGCCGCGGTGCACAGGGTGCCTCAACTGTTGGCCAATAAAGGCAACTTGACAGAACTTCCCTAGAAACTCGGTCAGAGGACCAGTACCTCGGCCTCCACAGGTGGCGCAAACCCACCCCGGGCACAGAGACCCTAAAGGCTAAAGCAGTTGCAGTGCACCTGCTAGTTGACTGATGGATGAAGCAGAGGCTTTTGCCCAGTCATTGAGCTACAAAAACGCCAGAGATGCAGCCACTAACGGGCGTAACACTAACCTCAGCCTGGCGAACACAGTCCAAGCCAGCGCTTCTGATCACCACTGAAAGCAGGTGGAAAGTGGTACCCCTGAAACCAGGGATCCTTGTGACAATGCTCCATCCAGCAGCTACCCATGGATAAGTGCTGATTGTACAAACACATAGTTTATACTATGTATTGCGTCAAACCTGCAAATAGAGTGTGGGAGGAAACCCACCCAGCCACAAAGAGCATAATACAACCACATACGGCGTATGTAGTTTAGTATGTGTGGATAAACCTATTAAACACGTTTATACTGTGCCAGCGACGAAGGCGCACAGGTCATCGGGGCTTGGACGTAAACCAGCCACGCAGATTGCGTACACAACCGTGTAGGTATGTTAGCCTGCGAATAAACAAATTGCACATGTTTATACTGTGCATAGCGCTGAAAATGTGCACACCATTGGAACGCAGGGGAGAAACCTGAGCACCCGGATGAAACCCATGAAGACTGCATACGCATACCGTGTAGGTATTATAGTATGTGTGCTAAACATTTTTCACAAGCCCATGTGTGCATAGCACCGAAGGCGCGCACACCGTTGGCACGTGGGAGGAACCGAAGTACCCCACGCATACCCAAAGAATGCAATACCTACAACTACTGTGAATGTATTTAGTGTTGTGTATAAACATAACGTGTATGTTTACACCGTGTATTGCACCAAAGGCACGCATGTCATGTAGCGTGGGCGGAGACCCGGAGGAACCCACGCAGACTGCACAGACATACCGGGTAGCTATGTTAGTATGTGGATATCCAATCGCACAAATTTAGGCTGTGCATAGCGCCGAAGCGCCCATACCAATGGAGTGTGGGAGGGAACCGGAGTACCCGGAGGAAACCCACACAGACTGCATACACATACCGTGTAGGTATTATAGCATGCGTGATAAACATTGAACATGTTTAACTGTGCAGAAGCCCAAAGGCGCACATACCGTCAGCGCGTGGGAGGAAACCGGAACACCCGGAAGAACCCCACGCAGACAGCACACAGATACCGTGTAGGAATGATAGCATGTGAATAAACATATTGCACATGTTTATGCTGTGCATTTCCATTGGAGCGTGGGGGGAAACCGGAGTACCCGGAGGAACCCTACGTAAACAGTATACCCATACTGTAAACATGTATAGTATGTGCAATAAACATATTGAACATGTCTATACTGTGCAGAGAGCCGAAGCGCACATACCATGAGAGCGCGGGAGGACTCCGGAGCCCCTGGCGGAAACCCGCGCTGACCCAGAGAGTATAATACATACATATTACTGTGAATGTATCTGGAGTCGTGCATAAACATATTTTGTACGTTAATATCATGTATGGCACTGAAACACAGCATTGGAACGTGGGGGGACAGCCACGCAGACACAGAGACCAATAACACATACATACACTGTGGAGGTATAGGATGAGTTTCAATTATGGCGCAGAGGCACATAATATTCTCTGTATCATTCCAACCTGCTTGACTGTGCTGCTGAAGAGCTCAGAGCGTTCCCCAGGAAATGGTGGGAAACCACAGGTGCAGAGACCCTGTTGTTGCTTCAGGACATCACACAGAAGGCTCACAGGGCCTAGAGACATAAATTAATAAAGCCCCCCCCCCACCATGCTGCACCGACCAGGGGGAGGGAAACACTGTGTACCACTGTATCATCCATGCTGCTCTTGACGCAGCGTGTGAGGAAAACAATGAGGAAGCTGTGTAAAAAGAAAAGCTTGAAGGAACCAAGGGAAACAGCGTCCACCTGAGGTACCTCAGCCACAGCACCCAGCTTGAGAGTGTTCCTCACATCATCAATGAGTTCACTTACAAGCGCCCTGTCATTCACTGACACAGAACTGGAGTCTTCCTCACACGGGAATGTCCTGTTCATAAACATTAAATATTCAGAGCTAGGGTCCTGAGCACAGTAGCTAGGCCCATATCTAAATCAGAGCACTCCTTCACTAAAGATTTTTGTGGGAAGAGGGGGCTTATAGCTCCTTTCGCTTGCACACCGCTTCCATTCTGACAAGGAATGATTCCAGGACTGCCAACAACTGGTCCATAAGGACCGCAGGTGCGGGAAACATATGAACATGTTTTACTGTGCAGCACTGCCAGTTGCCCCAGGCAAGTGTGGAGAGCAGGTGTATCAGACTCCATAACGCCACCCTCTGAGACCTTATACACTATACAGTGAATATACAGTCCACCCACTGGCTACGCTGAGGCTGAGGAGGGGATACCCGGAGGACTCACTAACCCTTAACCACTTCCCTACACAGCCATAGTCAAATGACGTCCACAGATGGGATCTCCCATCCTGGGTGGACGTCATATGACGTCCTGGCTTTTTAGGGGGATATCTGAATGATGCCTGCAGCTAGAGGCATCATTCAGATATCCTTTTAAAGTGCCGGCGATTCTGTGCACCATAAGAATGATCATAGCGGCGGTTCCGCCGCTTGATCGTTCTTATAGGCGGCGGGAGGGGACATCCCCCCCTCCCGCCGCCATCCGGTGCTTCTCCGGGCTCTCCCGTGCGATCGGGGACCCGGAGCGAATCTTCCGGCGCCGTTGGTGGGTCACATGACGAGCATAGAGTTGACTGGTGACCAGATGGTCACCAGTCATCTCTATGATCGTCGGAGACCCGGGCGCGATGTGATGACGTCACGCCCGGGTCCTCAAATGTAAACAAAGCCGCCATTGCGGCTAGTAAGTATGAGATCAGTGAAACAAATTTCACTGATCTCATGCTGTCCAGCCTGGAGGAGAGATGTGGGGCCTTATTGACCCCGCATCTCTCAAAAAGAGGACCTGTCACACACATTTCTATTACAAGGGATGTTTACATTCCTTGTAATAGGAATAAAAGTGATTAAAAAAAGAAAAGTAAAATAATTGTAAAAACATAAATAAATAAGTAAAAAAAAATAAAAAATTTAAACGCCCCTGTCCCCGGTAGCTCGCGATCAGAAGCGAATGCACACGCAAGTCGCCCACATATGTAAACACCGTTCAAACCACATATGTGAGGTATCGCCGCGTGCGTTAGAGCGCGTGCAACAATTCTAGCACTAGACCTCCTCTGTAATTCTAACCTAGTAACCTGTAAAAAAAATTTAAGCGTCGCCTATGGAGATTTTTAAGTACCGAAGTTTGCCGCCATTCCATGAGTGTGCGCAATTTTAAAGCGTGACATGTTAGGTATCTATTTACTCGGCATAACATCTTTCATGTGAATAAAAAAGAAAATCTCGCGCCTAATATAACAACAAAAATAAATTAAAGCTGCTCTCCAAATATTCCAAAAAATGGAACAAAATATTGGTTGGGATAAATATATAAATTTTATATACTAGTGGAGGCGCTGAGTGAAATTACTCGTGATAAATAGACAAAATACCAAGTGTAAAAACAATCAAATTATAATACCAAAACACCAGCCTGCCTAGCGTGCTAAATTAAACTGTGTATAACCAAAGTAAAATTTATACAAGATTTCCCAGATCTTGCATAGGTATGTGTAAAGTGAGCTCCTGTAAATCAATACAGAAAAAAATATTTTCATACCTTAATACAAATTTACATTTGTGAGAAAAATATATAAATGGTGAGTTCATATATCAAGTGTCAATCAAGTCCTTATAATCAATGAATGGAAGATAAATCAAGTGAAAAATCTGAAGAGCTGCAAACAGAAAATCCATAGATTGTGACAACTGTCAGAAATCCACCTTCACCGACTGAGAAAGACGAATCACCCAAATGTGCTCAAATAAGGATGGCAGCTTACCAAATGAAGTTGACCCTTTTACTTAAAAAAGAAGTCAAATGTGCTTGCAGCAAAAAACTTTGCTTAGGTTAAATGGAGATGATGTCGGACCAGAACCGCTGCCTCATGGAGGCTCAGATAAGGATATGAAATGAAAATAATGCAGTAATAGCGTAATTCCGTTTATTAGGCCAAATCAATGTAAAAGTTAAAAAGCCAAATGCCTGCTTACTTGTATAAGTGCCACAAACCCGGCACTGAGGCTGGATAGCATAACAGGGAGATGGAAAGGTTGTCCCGTCTGTGGATATCTGGCGTGCGTTCCACCTACGATAATGGAGGAGCCAGAGGGACCGGAAGTAGCGTCTGTACGTGACCTAGTACCGCCTCGACGTACGTTTTGTATCACACGTCATCAGGAAGCGTACTAGGTCACTGGTGAGGGAAGACTTTTATATGAATGCCAATCAGCCGCCCCAGGGAGGAGTTTGAAATTTGCATCCAGCGTCCATCCCGGGTTTCTAGGCTACATAATGCTAACGTGACCAGCATGTCACGTGTAATAACAAAACCAGACCATAACAACGATCGGTGTAAGGTTTACACAATATACATATAGCAAGACATGGCACCACAGTAATAAGCAATATATATATTGTTTTGGCTTATCAAACCATCTCAAATTTATAAAATTGAGCACTTTATAGTTTATTAAAAATAATTAATAAATTAATATGAAAATAAAAATAATAATAAATGTAGAAATTTTAAAAACCCAATACATATAGTCTCTTTACTCAAAGGGGGACTAAACCATTAGCATCGGTAAGTATCCTAATGGAAATTATTACAAAAATAAAATAAATTTATTCATTAGTTAAAAAACAATTGAGGTCCAGGTCTATATTTAACCCTTGTGGCTGCATCGTCCCCAACCGGTACAGCCACTGGGTCTCATTCTGGGAGATGGCCTTTTTAAGATCCGTTCCTCGCCAGTTGTGAATAGCTCTGTCTATCCCATAAAACTTGAGTTGACGGGGATCTTTATCATGAAAATGTAGAAAATGTCTTGATACACTGTGGTTGGGGAAACCCTTCGCTATGTTTGCCACATGCTCATTTATTCTTATTCTAAGTTCTCGTGTGGTGCGCCCCACATACTGAAGCGAACATGGGCACTCTAAGACATATGTGACATTTTTTGAATAGCATGTTATCAAAGGTTTAATTTTGAATTCTTGCTTGGTTACAAAGGATTGAAATTTGGTGATCTTTTTTGTATGTCTAATAGTGGTACGACAGGATTTGCACCTAGTACAATAATGGAACCCTGACCCATCAAGGAAAGTTGGTGGTTTTGCAGGGGGGTCCGGGACATTTGGTGCGATCATGTTCCTCAGACCCGATGCCCTCCTATAAATGAATTTAGGTCTATTTGGCAACACATTCTCTAAATCTTTATCTTTTAGTAATATAGGCCAAAATTTCTTAAAGACCTGTTCAACATATTTATATTGCCTATGGAAACCTGAGATAAACGCCAATTCTCCTGTGACTGTTTTTTTCTTTTTAGAGGTTAACAAAGAGTCCCTATTCATAGCAAAAACTTCATTTTTGGCTTTAAGGAGCATATGCCGAGAATACCCCTTAGCATTAAACTTTTTGGTAAGGATTGCGGCCTGTGTGTCAAACTCTGTTATGCTATCGCAATTCCTCCGAATACGCATATACTGGCCTTTTGGTATGGCCCCTAGCCAACTGGGGTGATGGCAGCTATTAGTTGGCAGAAAGGCGTTCCGATCAGTCGGTTTAAAGAACGTCCTTGTGCCAACTCGGTTGTCCTTTTTGATCAAAGTAAGATCCAAGTAGTTGATAGTAATCAAATACAGCTGTTAATCTCAGGCCATAGTGATTGTGGTTGAGTCGCTGAAGAAATAGTTCCAACGAATTCTGCGATCCCTCCCACAACACAATCACGTCATCAATATATCTTTTATAATATATTAAGGCTTTATGATTATCTCGGTAAATGGTTTCCCCTTCCCATTTGTTCAATACCAGGTTGGCTACGCTTGGGGCATAACGGGCCCCCATGGCTACCCCCTTGGTTTGATTGTAAAACCTATCTTGTGCCCAAAAGTAATTATTTCCCATTGCTTGTTGCAGTCCATCAATCAGGAAATTGATCTGGGCCTTCCTTAGCCCAGATTGATCCATTAATGCCATTCTGACTGCTACTATAGCATCTTTCTGGTTAATGTTGGTATACAATGATTCGATATCAATAGTAACCAAAAGAGTATCATCTGTCACTACAATGGTTGATAGGGATTTTATGAGTTCTCGACTATCTTTCAAATATGATTTCCCCTGAATCACCAAGGGTTGTAAATAGGTATCGAGATATTCCCCCACTCTTGAGTATAATGATCCTATTCCACTGATGATAGGTCTGCCTGGAGGTTGATCTTTATTTTTATGAATTTTGGGTACTATGTATAGCACCGGGGTGCGTGGCACCCGTGGTATGAGGTATTGAGCCTCCTTACTATCCAAAATATTTTGGGTAACTCCATGGGTAACCCAAGTGGACAATTCGGTTTTCAATCTGGTCAGGGGATCTGATAAAAGTGGTTTATAGGTACTGGTATCCCCTAGTAGGCGTTGAATCTCATTATAGTAACTTTCTTTGGTGAGTTTCACTACACCACCACCCTTATCCGCCGGGCGGATTACTATATTTTTATTTTCTTCAAGTTTCTTGATTCCATTTACCAAAGATCGATCTGGGAAATCTTGTATAAATATTTCTTTGGTTATACACAGTTTAATTTAGCACGCTAGGCAGGCTGGTGTTTTGGTATTATAATTTGATTGTTTTTACACTTGGTATTTTGTCAATTTATCACGAGTAATTTCACTCAGCGCCTCCACTAGTATATAAAATTTATATATTTATCCCAACCAATAACATCTTTCATATTTTCTCAAAAAATTGGGCTAACTTTACTGTTTTGTTGTTTTTTAATTCATGAAACCATTTTTTTTTTTTTTTTAAAAAGGCGTTTGAAAAATTATTGCGCAAATATCGTGCAAGAAAAAAGTTGCAATGACCGTCATTTTATTCCCTAGGGTGTCTGCTAAAAAAACATATATATAATGTTTGGGGGTTTTCTAGCAAAAGAATGATTTGTACATGTAGGAGAGAAGTGCTAGAATAGGCCCGGTATTGAAGTGGTACAAAAAGCCCTGTATTGAAGTGGTTAAGGACCGCTCAGTCCTGCTGAAAAAAACGCGCTGTGAGCTTGAGAGTGACGAATCTGTGAGGAGATTGTGAGGAGATTCGCGCCGCCGCTAGAGACCGAAAGTAAATGTGCGGCGGCTACAAGAAAATGGCCGCAGCTATAACTGCGCCATTGAACCACGCCAAGATGGCCGCCGAGCGCGAAATTCAAAGCTCTAATGTGCGCTAATGGCGCACGCAATAACCACCTCAAACAGCGCTAATGCGCGCACTAATGGCGCACGCAATAATCACCTCACACACCAGAAAAACTGCCCCTCTCTCCAGAACCCACTACAGACATGAGCGCCCAGCCAGGCCAGAGTGACCCCCAAGCACCCCCACAGCACAGCACCAGTACAGGGTGCAGAGAGCAGCATAACAGGGGGGAGACAGGGAGAAACCCCCCCATATAAAGAAACACAGCCAGCATGTACTCACCTGCAGTAGGAGAGACTACTTACCCGTCCCTTTTAGGGACCCACTGGCTTGTTTCAGACAGACCTATCACAGAGCAGTACTGCGTAGCTGTCGGCTCGGTCCACCGCGAGAGATACAGTCAGTCAGGTACTGTTCTCTCTTGAGAGGACCGCGCGAGCATGAAAGCAACCCGGCCACCCCTGGAGTCATGGGGCATGTCGTGAACTGAGTCTCGTGCACACAAGGCGAGGATCAGCACGCTCGATGGTCGGACAGGGAAGACTACGAGGATACCAGTGTACCCAACCTGTTGCCCAGCCGACAGTTGATTGAAGGTCTCAAAAATAAAATAAAATTCCCAAAAGGAATAAAATGTAAAAGTAAAATCTTCTAGGAGACTGGCTCCTGAGAGAGCCACGTCCTACGCCTTCTGCTAGGCAGAAAAAAACTGAGGCTGCTAGCTGCAGGTGGGAGGGTAATGTCCGGAGGGACCGCCCCCTGGGCGGGGCTGTTCAGCTCTGGTTAGTTCTAGAATGTATGTTTCTAACATTCTGCCTAGATCTTCTCCTGCGAGCAGGGACATATACCCACACGTTTACAGTATCCAGCTGTGTCAGTCCATGGACGATAAGAGAAATGAACATTTTATTTATGATTATATTAATTTGTTCAATTACATTTGAGGCCCTGAAAATGGGGGGACTGTGTATAAAAATAGTTGCAGTTCCTAAAATTTGTACTTGATATTTATGTTCAACCCCTTTAAATTACAGCTTAAAGTCTGCACTTCAAATTCATTTGGATAGTTTCATTTTAATTTAATTCTGGTGGCATACAGAGCCAAAAGTATTAAAATTGTGCCTGTGTCCAAATACTGTAAATATGGACCTAACTGTATATACTATACATATAGTATATACTACTTGCTTTGTATAACAGTGTGAAAGATGTTGGCACATTATAAAATATGTACTTACAATAAGGTTATATACATACAATACTAGAACATAATGGGGGGTGGATTTACTAAAAGCAAATAGACTGTGTGCACTTTGCAAGGGCAGGTGCACTCCAAGTCCAGTAGCACTTATTTTCCCCAGAAATTCGTGAATACAGTAATTCTTAACTTTGTAAAGAATACGCAATGAGGTGCAAGGAAAATAAAAGAACAAAATTTGGATGATTGAAATCAGAAAAGCTGCACCACATTAATTACCGTATTTATCGGCGTATAACACGCACTTTTTTCCCCTGAAAATCAGGGGAAAATCGTGGGTGCGTGTTATACGCCGATACTGTCATCCCTGAGCTGTCTCCGCTGACTGTGAGCGGAGCGGAGCGAGATACACATAGCCGAATGTACTCGGCTATACTCGGCTTTTCTCGGCTCCGCTCACAGTCACGCCCAGTCCCGCCATTGGACCTGTGTTATGTCCATCATAGGGCGGGACTCGGCGTGACTGTGAGCGGAGCCGAGAAAAGCCGAGTATAGCCGAGTACACTCGGCTATGTGTATCTCGGCGGCGGCTCCGCCCAGTCCCTGCGTCCCCGGCGTTCGCACAGTCTCGGCGCCAATTTTAAAATGATGCACAGCGACACTGGGGGCAAGGCTGCACGGCGACACTGGGGGCAAGGCTGCACGGCGACACTGGGGACAAGGCTGCACGGCGACTCTGGGGCAAGGCTGCACGGCGACTCTGGGGCAAGGCTGCACGGCGACTCTGGGGCAAGGCTGCAATGGACACTGACAAGGCTGCACTGTGACAAGGCTGCAATGGACACTGACAAGGCTGCACTGTGACAAGGCTGCAATGGACACTGACAAGGCTGCAATGGACACTGACAAGGCTGCATTTAAATGTAAGTTATTTTTCCTTAAACTTCCCTGCTAAAAGTTTTTTTCCCTAAAATTTCCTCCTAAACTTGGGGTGCGTGTTATACGCCGGTGCGTGTTATACGCCGATAAATACGGTAGGTTCTGGGGAAAATGAATGCAACTGCACTTGCAAAATGCTCACTCTATTTGCCTTTAGTAAATCCACCCACTGTTTGCGAGATACAGGTTTTAAGAAATCCCAACTTACGACACAAAGTTTTCTGCAGTCTCCTTATCTTCATAGCAGTGCGATAGGCAGAAAACCTCACATTGTTTAAATCTCCTGTAAAAGAAGAAAATGTTTATGCTTGGAAGAAAGGAAAAGAAAAATTGAGCATAGCAGTGACATAACGTACTGTATTTATTTTTCATACAAATCATTATTTATTGTTAAAATCAAAGATGAACCTCTACATTTAGGTACTTACTCCTGGGCACAGCTAAGTTTCCCAGACAGAAGTGTATGTAAGTCTTGGAGCACACCTTACATGTTTGAAAGTACTTTTACTTAGTAAAGGAAAATTGAAATTCTCCTTAAGGGCAAACTCATGGTGATTTAAGGACTTCCTGCCCGCATGACATCATATGATGTTGTGGACTTTAAGAGTCTATACAGGCATCAGATATCTTTTTTTTTTTTCAGCAGGCGATTCCCTATACTGTAAAAGCCACCCTAGTGGCTGATTAGCCACTGGATTGCTTTTACAGGTAGTGAGAGGGGACTTCAGCCAGGTTACCACAGAGCTGGCCAAGGACAGAATGGTCCTCGGCCATCTCTTTGACCCTGGGAAGCTGGAAGCCACGTCATGACGTCCCTTCTGGCTCTGGCAGATGTAAACGCTGCCATTTTTTCCCCCTAGAAAGCAGAGATCAATGGGTTTTTTTTATGTCATGCTTTCCAGGGTAGAGGAGATATCTTAAACCCCAGATGTCTACATAAAGAGGACCTGTCATGCATTATTTCTATCACAAGGGATGTTTACATTTCTTGTGCTATTTAAGGGACAGTGTAAAAATTATAAAATAAAAACAAAATAATAATAATGACAATTAAAAAAGTTTAAAGTCCCCTTGTGATGCACGCAGAAGCAAATGCATACGTAGGCTGCACCCGGATATGTAAATGGTGTTTACACCACAAATGTGATGTATCGCTGCGAACGCTATAGCAAGAGTAATAATTCTAGCACTAGACCTCCTCTGTAACTCTAAATTGGTAACCTGTAAAAAAAATGTAAGCGCTGGCTATGGAGATTTTTAAGTACCGTAGTTTGGTGCCATTTCATGAGTGTGCGCAATTTTTAAGTCTGACATGTTAGGTATCTTTTTATTCGGCGTAATATATCTTTAATATTTTACAAAAAAATTGGGTTATATATTGTGTTTTCTTGCAATAAAGTTAGTGTATTTTTTCCCCAAAAACTGCGTTTTAAAACTCACTGCGCGAATACCGGATGTGACATACAAAAATTGCATCAACAACCATTTTATTCTCTAGGGTCTCTTCTAAAAAAACATATATAATGTTGGGGGGGTCTGAGTAATTTTCTATCAAAAAAGTACAGATTTTTACATTTAAGAGAGAAATGTCTGAATTGGCCTGGGTGGGAAGTAGTTAAATAAAAAAATAAAAATAAACAAACCTGTTCTGAAAATTACTTTCCTTTTTAATGCCGCAGCCACCATAACATGCTAGTACACAGCTCCCGTTATTTAGCCTCACCCCCAAATGAGCCACTTGAAATATCTATGAAAATTTTTACTTTGTGAAAGTCACAATAGAGGCATGGCCTACCCTGAACCCCACTATACAATACTGAGACCTCAGTGATATAATGATAGGTTTGTTTGTTTCTGGGGGTTGTTGGGGGGGAGGGGGTTCATGGGAAGGACCAGCTCTATGTAAAATCAAATCTAAGTATTCTTATTTATTTTGTTTAATATTTAATTTACAAAACAGTAAACAGAACTGTAAGAGCCGGTTCACACAGGGGCAACACGACTTCCAGCGCGACTTTGGGAGGCAACTCAGACACGACTTGAGCATGAATCACAGCGTGACTTGGGGCGACCTCAGTGCGACTTGTGGTGATTTACAACACGACTTGAAGTCGCCTCCAGGACAGGAGACATTCCAGTGGCCAATAAATCAAGAATCAGCTCTGTGGGAGGGAGGGGTTTGCCTGAGAAATGTATGTTCTCTTCCTGGAAAGTTGCTTCTCTTAAGACAGGGGATCTGACTTCTGAGCGACTTCCATTGAAATCAATGGGTACAGGTCGCCTAGCAGTCACCTAGAAGTCGGATTGAAGTAGTACAGGAACCTTTTTTGAAGTCGGAGCGACTGCAGTCGTTTACATAAAAATGGCTCCATTCACTTCAATTATTTTTAAAAATAGCGCGACTTGGGGCAACCAGAAGTCGCATCCAGAGTCGCCCCTGTGTGAACCGGGTCTTAGTAAAATACCCATAGGGGTTTCTGGCAATAAATAATTATGAAAAATGTAGGTGTATTTGTCATAATGTGACAGAGAACAGCTTCATAAATATTGTCTGTAATAAAGGGTACATTTGTTTTGACAACAAATAAGGTAACAGTGTTGAAAAAATATTATGGAACAAGCAATCAAATAAGTAAATGTCTAACATTGCTCCAAACAATTGATATGCAATCTTTATTATGTCATTATAATTTTCACCAGCAAGAAATCATCAGGCATGAAAAACTGTGCATGACAATCAAATATATACATTTCTGCCAGTAATTATGTATCAGCAAACACATGCTTTCTCAGCGGGAACTGTAATCAAATTAAAATTAAACTTGCATATAGCACATTTACATTTAGCTTGGAACTGTAAACAAATACAAAAAAAAAATGCATTTTTGTACTATTTGCAAAATACATTTCTAGGGGTTCAGTGAAAGTTCAGTTAGGTCATGAAAGGGTGCCCCCAGCCATTTATTGATGGGTTCTGGTGCCATGCTCCACTGGATGATCAATGCTTTAAGACAGTGTACTGCTGGATCCACAGAAGGGTAACATAAATGCCCCTCGATTGGTATCAATAGAAGTCCTTCGCAAATTGGTATACAGCTGATAAATGCTTTGGAGGGACACACAACCTTTTAGGTTTTCTCCAGCCTCCATAAAGGTGGACTGAAAACAGCTGTGCACCAAAAAGGTCTTGGCTGTCTTGAGAGCCCTTATGCCCTGTACACACGGTCGGATTTCCGATGGAATAAAATCTGATGGAATTTTCCGTCGGAATTCCGATGAAGCTGACTTCCATCAGTCTTGCCTACGCACCATCAGACAAAATTCCGACTGTCCAAAATGCCATGACGTACAACACGTACGGCACTATAAATGGGAAGTTCAAATCCAAAGGCGCCACCCTTTGGGCTGCTTTTGCTGATTTTGTGTTACCGCGTGTTAGTAAATGTTTGGTGTTAGCCGATTTGTGCTTTTCATTCTCCGTGCTTTTCAGTCCGTTACAGCATGACGAATGTGCTATCTCCATTACAAACGCTAGTTTAACCAGAACGAGCGCTCCCGTCTTGTAAATTAGTCTGAGCATGCGTGGATTTTTCTACTATGGAGTTCCACACAGACGATCAGAACTTCCTATCCTTTTTTTTTTTCCATCAGAAAAATTTAAAACATGTTCTATTTTTTTACACCGATGGAAAAAAGTCCGATGGTGCCCACACACGATCGTTTTTTCCGATGAAAAAGGTCCATCAGACTTTTTTCATCGGAAAAACCGACCGTGTGTACAACAGGGCATAAGAGAGCCTTGACTGGGGAAAGTATTGGCAGAAGCCAAAGGGCTGATCCTCAGAAAGTAGTGTATAATACAGCGGGAAAAATAAGTATTGAACACATCACTATTTCTCTAGGTAAATATATTTCTAAAGGTGCTATTGACATGAAATTTACACTACATGTCATTAACAACCCATGTAATCCATCCATACAAAGAAACCAAAACAAATAAGTTCAGAAATTAAGTTATATGTAATAAAATGGAATTACACAGGGAAAAAGTGTTGAACACAAGAAGAAAGGGAGATGCAAAAAGGCATGGAAAGCCAAGACACCAGCTGAAATCTATCAGTAATTAGAAAGCACTCCTGCCCCTTGTCAGTGCAAATTAATATCAGCTGGTTCAGTTTCAACTGATGGCCTATAAAAAAGTGTCTCATTACCAAGGTGTCACACAAGAAACATCTCTATCAAGACCTTTGCAACCTTAGTGTTGCAAAACCTACTGATGGCATTGGTTACAGAAAGATTTCTAAACTTCCAAATGATCCAGTAAGCACTGTTGGGGCCATAAACCAGCCATGACCAGGTGCTCCTCGCAAGATTTCTGACAGACGAGTGAAAAGAATTATCAGAAGAGTCCAAGAACCAAGGACCATTTGTGGAGAGCTTCAGAAAGACCTAGAATTAGCAGGTATAATTGTTTCAAAGAAAACAATACAGTAAGTATTGCACTCAACCACCATGGTCTGTATGCACGCTCACTATGTAAGATTCCATTGCTGAAGAAAAAGCATGTTGAAGCTTGTTTAAAGTTTGCTGCAAAACATTTAGACAAGCCTGTGAAATACTGGGAGAATATAGTCTGGTCAGATGAGGCCAAAATTGAACTCTTTGAATGCCATATTACACACCATGTTTGGAGGTCAAATGGCACTGCACATCACCCCAAAAACACCCCCATACCAACAGTGAAGTTTGGAGGTGAGAACATCATGGTGTGGGGCTGTTTTTCAGCATATGGTACTGGCAAACTTCATATCATTGAAGGAAGGATGAATGGAAAAATGTACCAAGACATTCTTGATAAAAATCTGCTGCCATCTACCAGGATGATGATGATGAAACAAGGGTAGACATTTCAGCAAGACAATGATCCCAAACACAAAGCCAAGGAAACTCTCAATTGGTTTTAAAAGAAAATAAAGCTGCTAGCATGGCCCAGCCAATCGCCAGAGTTGAATCCAATAGAACATCTATGGAAAGAACTAAAGATCAGAGTTCAGAAGAGGCCCACGGAACCTTCAAGATTTGAAGACGGTTTGTGTGGAAGAATAGGCCAAAATCCCACCTAAGCAATTCATGTGACTACAAAGGATTTTGTACGAAGTATTAAATACATTTCAGTTAGCGTGTTTAATACTTTTTCCCTGTGTCACTCCATTTTATTACACATAATGTATTTGTTTTAGTTTCCTTGTATGTATTGATTGCATGGGTTGTTACAGACATGTGGTGAAAATGTCATGTCAATAGCACCTTTATAAACATATTTACCTAGAAATATGGTGACATGTTCAATACTTATTTTACCCGCTGTATGTCCAGTGTAGGCATGTCTGTTAAGAATTTAATAGACTCTGCATTTGACAGGCTGAGGGTATGGAGGCTTTTTTTTCTCATGAAACCCTGTATGAATGCAGTAAAATCCTCTCAGGATAGACCTGAGGAAGCGGTCACACCCGTCAGAGCTAAGGAGGACTCTGAAAACAGACTCTAACATAGGGCAAAATTCTAGAATGTCAGTGTCAGGCACCTCATGTGGTATACTACAGGCAGCCCCAAATCTGTTATTTGAGAGCTTACTGGAGCCACCTAACACAGTGGGACTGCCCCCTATGTGATTAGAACCAGGCATGGGGCACTGCAAGGTAGAACCCAATGTAACTAAGAGTATCTTAGGTCTCAGATACTCTTTAACCTGACTGTTGGGTAGGCAGGAATAGGGTCAGGCAGCCCACACAGGTCTACTCTTCCACCTCTCCAGGTGGTATTATCCATAACAGTTGGAATAACAATTAACACCTTGGTCATTCGTTGACACAGTGGCCTTGCTATCATCACACATAGCGCTGGACATTTTATGTTTATTGTTGGCTACTTACTGGGTCACGAGGGGCTGTGTCATGGCTCTTGACCTAGAAGACTGCGTAATAGCTTTCCTGCTTGCCCCACCCAACTTTCTCATAATGCAATGTGGGGCAAGTTACTAAATGTCATCTTACTGTGGTATTGAAATTATGAAATAAGGCTTGGATTTATTATGAGATGCAGAGACTGTTGTTTAAATTATTACCTTTCCTATTAATATATACAGACTTGTTGCATTGTGTTTACTGACACTTTAAAATATACCTATCTTACACTCCTGAATCTGGCCGTGGCACCTACATCATTGGCTTTCTGACAAGAACCCGGTAAAGCGGATACCACTCGCTTGTGAGCTCATAGTCATTCATAATTCAATCATGAGGCTAGAAACATGGAGGTGATACAGAAAACTGCAGAGCTTAAGCCTTATAATAGTGTGTTATTCACAAGACTGGCTGAATACGCTGTAGAACCAAACATACTGCAGTTTCAAATCCACTTTTCAAAATGCACTGCCCACATGCAAAGAATTTTACTTACCAAGAGATTGGAAGAGCTCAGTCATTTTGGGGTGATCCCAGCATGTAGTTTGAGTTTGATGGCTGCAAATGAAGGAAAAATTATTAACGTAATGCATTTATTATGCTCGTTGCCTTATACAGATATATATGAAGCTATTTTTGACTCTGTAAAATAATGCAGTATTTTATGCACAGACAAACCAGCCAATCAGGTCTCTGCAGCCCTATTGTAGTATACACACAATAGAACACAAATTCTGGGATTTTTCAGGTGCTAAAACAATATTACCAATAACACAATTTTATAAGGACAATCCTTTTATGCATAGAAAATTTTATGAAGGCATATAAAAAAAGGAATAAAAGGAAAAAGGGAGAAACACCACATTAGTCAGCGCTTGTATATATTATTATTGCCTCTATACTGTATCTTGAACTACTTTTAAAGATGGAGTCAGGTAACATTCAATGTGTTTCACAGATTAAATGATTAGCCATATCAGCAAGTGTGGGTAGCATATGCATGTGCTGAAGCATGTTCCAGACAGGTCAGACCTCTATGCTCAACTTTCAAACAAAGAGAGGGGGTCCAGGGCTACCAACAATGACTAAAGCATTCAAACAGATCTGTTCATATCAGAACATCCTTCAAGGTATAAACTATAATCACGTATAGCCTCTAAGAACATTGGACCTGGCCAGCCTAATTTGAAAGAATCTACCCATCTTAGAACTTCCTACCCCAATCATGTAGCCATGTGTTCGATCATGGAATATCTTAAGAGGTTAAAAAAGCTATAAAAATAGCCTCAAGATAGTTCAGTAGAGGGTGAGAGACAATAAAGACTAGGTATTGGTGGGCATTGGGAAAGTCCCATTTTGCAAAAGGAGGGAGAAAGAAGGAGGCGGACTAACTAGGTATAAAAGCACTGACTGCAGGATCGTTATGGGTACTGGGTTATGGCTGCTGTCATAATAGAATGCACACTATTAAAGTAAATCTACAGTATTGTAAACAGGCACCACGCTTTTCCCTCCCGCTTTTCTTTTTTATATGCTTTTACAGCTATGTATGAATAAAATTATTTTTTTGATGCACTCATGTAGTATGTGTAATATTAATTCGACAAATGAAAAGTTGTAACTTTGTAAATTAATGTAAATTTTATATGCAAGCAACTATAAGGGGGTTGATAGACAAATGCACTATGCTTTTCAGGCTGCATATGAGATCAGTTTGAAATGCTTCTGAGATCACTCAGAGTTAATTCACAGGTGCAGACCTCCATCAGCAGCATCAACCTGCTTAAGGCTACTTTCACACTGGCAGTGTGGGCCGTTAGTGCTAAAGCGCCACTCGTTTACCCCCCAAAAGAAGGGGTAAAAACGCCAGGTTTGCAGCGCTTTCAAAGTGATTTGGAAGCGCTGCCTATTCAGTGCAATGGGCAGGGGCGTTTTGGGAGTGCTAAATACAGCGCTCCCAACCCACTCCAAAGATGCTGCTTGCAGGACTTTTCCAGTGTAAAAGCAAACACTGCACAGAATGGGAGGCAGTTTTCAGGTGCTTTTTAGGGGCTATTCCAAGCCCTAAAACGCATGAAAACTGTCTGTGTGAAAGGGGTCATAGGTTTCATGCACAAGGACATCTGAAGTCATTTTATATGCCTTGTGTAAGTGTCCTGGTACTTTTTCACCTGCCTGGGAAGTTGCAGGTGCTGCTTACAGCCTGCCATAAGTGAATAGCTGTATGTGGCTGCACTCTTGTAAACAACAATGCTTTCTTGCATTGCCGTTTACCCACGCATGAGCGTCCAATGTATTTTCACAAAATAGCATTGAGTTTACAAGAGAGTGTAGCCGCATACAGCCGTTTACTTGTATAGCACCTGTTCTCCAGATGCAGGAAAGCATCGGGAAGTTTATGCTAGATGCATACAATGCCTACAAATGCTTGTGTGCTTGGACCCTAAAGCTCCTAGTGGAGTCCACTCCGGTTAGCAGGGGATTCATGAGCAGATGCCTGGCTGAATCTGAGCTGAATGGATGGATGTCCGTTTTTTTGAACCAGTTTGTGCCCCGCGGACACACTCGGACCTGCAACAGTCTTATGGAGGGGTGGGGGAGCAGGTGTAAACCGACTCAGTTGTCCATTTACGTTTAGGTCTGCAAAAAAGGACCTGTCTGTTTATATTCCACAGTTAATGGGGCTGCATGAAGCTTTTGATCAGGTCCACCCTGGAAACTGACAGGCGGACCATGATCATAATTGCAAGTGTAAAAGGGGCCTTTGTGCTCTTTTTGCACTCTCACTTACATGTATTCAGGAATAGCTGTTCTGTCCTGAAAATGAGCCCATGCATGCTCTAAATTAGTTATCTAATGGTGTAAATATTACTATAGGCAACTATGCAAGTGCTGTGGATCCCAACAGCAAAGAGGAAAAGGAAACGTTTGGCTGTGTAATGAATTTTGCAAGTTGCAAGTTTATTTTGAAAATACTTTTGAATACAATGAACGCTTATCTTGTTTGCAATTGGCACATCTATTGGAATGCAGTAGTTAGGATCATGTCATATAGGGCATCCCTAGTTGGTCACAACTGGTGTTTACTGACTAGTGGTGCAACGGATCGGTGGTGATCCGTGATCCTGTTTGGATCGGATCACCACACGATCCGCGGAGCGCTCCGGAACCTCGGCCATAGGAAAGGCCACGGCTTCGGCCTAGCTCCGGAGCAGCGGCCATCTTGGTACACCCGGCGGCGGCCGCTGTAATGACGTTTCGTCGCCGCCATCTTGCTCCACTCACACTCCTGCACAGTAATGATAGTAAGTAGGGGCCAAGCGGACATCTTGTTACACCCAACGGAGTTTTAAATTTCACAGTTATTTTCAACACAAAATGGAGTTTATATGCTTAAGTACATTATTTGGAAATCCAACAGACTGTTTACATGTTAAATTTTAAAAGCAGCAGCAAACCTGCTGACCTTACATGCTTGCTAATGTGACAGAACACCTCTGATTTTCACATTTAACATTTAGTTAAATGTGAAAATCAGAGGTGTTTTGTCACATTAACAACCATGTAAGGTCAGCAGGTTTGCTGCTGCTTTTAAAATGTAACATGTAAACAGTCCGTTGGATTTACAAATACTGCATTTAAGCTCAGTTTTTGTGTTGAAAATACCTGTGAAATCTAAAACTCCGGTGGGGGTAACAAGATTTGTGTTTTTTTTTTTTGTTTTTTTTTTGTTGCCGATCCGAAAATGATCCGATCCGTGACCCCTGATCCGAGGATCGATCCGTGAGTTTTTTTGATCTGTTGCACCCCTATTACTGACCGTTGCAAAGTAACTGTTCAATGAGCTTAGTTAATAAGATGAAGCTGGGTTTACATCAATTATCCAATTGTGTACAATCAAAATTCTATGTTTTTTTCATCCCTTGCACATAATTAAGTATTCAAAGTGAAAATCGGTAAAAAAAAAAAAAAAATTACAAAGCTGAGTGAACATTCTTTTACTAAAACACCTATGTATTTACCATAGAAACTGAAAGAAGAATACAACTGGTTACTAGGGGCAATGCTACACTTTTTTTCCCCTTAACCTTTCATACAATATTTTGTCAGCATTTGACAGAAATTTTTACTAACTTAATACATAAGTCATACCTAGTTAAAAAAAAAAGCTAGCTTTTCAAAGAAAGAAATTCTTAAAGTAAAAATCTATTTTGCAACAGATAATGAAAGAAAAACGATGTTGACATTAATTAATTACATCCATGTCTGATCCACTGCAAATAAATTATTAAACACCTGCCTGTGTGAAGATACATTTGTGGCTCTTCCAATCTAATTTGCTATTAATATACTGCATGATGGCCATTTCCTCAAAAAAGCACAGTTAAAGGCAAACAGCATTTCCTATCCGTTATTCACGTTTTAGATTTTCTGTGAAAGCTTAGCTGCTATATGCCATTAACTGTCTCATGGACAAAACATGGCAATAGAAAGCAGATCTCAGGAGGATGGGTTGCAAATATCTTTTCTTCTGTCCACACGGTCTTGTCTTTTTCTCTTGTTATGCCAGTATATCCTTTTCTGTCTCTTCACCACTTTGTTCTCTTGCCAATATAATGACTTCCTTCCATGCTTTAAGCAACGGTCTAATCTTTTTCTACCTCTCATTATCATTCTGTTCTCCCCTCTTGCCATCATTTTCTGACTGCCTGGAAGGCATGGATGGCAGCAAGCCATATGCTCTCCTTGAAATCTACAGGCTACACACCTTAATAACCCTCACAACTCAAACATTTTTTTTACAAATAAAGCTACACAGCAATACAAAAATCATTCTTGAAGCTAACATTATGTAAAACCAGCAATACAAAATTCCTTCTTGAAGTTAACATTAAGTAAAACCAAATGTGTAAATAGTCTAGCTTTTTATATATTAAAATGAACCAGTTTAAATTCCAGAGAAATCTTCCATCTACTTAAGGAAGAACTTTAGGCAGATATATAAAATAACTCATTACTTCAATTATTTTATTTATAGAGGGGGAAAAAACGCGCTATTGACAAGTAAATAGATGAATCAAATAAATTAGCAGAAACCAAAAGACCAATATCAAAAAAATACATAAGCTAAAAAACAGAGTTGCGCATAACCTTTAAAGAATAATAATAATCATGAACATCTCAACATTTGCATTGGTCAGTGCAATAAAATAAAGTCCTTCTTCAATGGAGAAAAATTAAGTCAGCATAAACATCCAATATTGCAAAATCCTGTGTAGTAGGAAGGAGAAGAATGCAGGGCCAAGATTGTAAGAAAACAGAAAGTGTCACACTCCCAAATTCTCAATCCAAATTCATATATGCACTTCAAGCATTCTTGGTCTCCTGTGCTGCCGACACCATATGTGACCACCACCGAAGAAAAAATGCCTGCTTACCAGGATACTTTGGACCTATAGAAAGGTCTATATCGCCTGTGGCTGATAACCCTGCCAGGGCCTTTAGGCTGTAATCCGTTCGGCAACTGATGGCTCTGTGGACAATCTCTCCCACCTCTCACTTCCAAACGTCCGTAGGCGTCTCACTCAAAAAATCAATAAAAGATGCTCCACATCGTATAAAATCCAACAATTTTCTTTTAGTTATTAAAAAAAGAGAGCGTATCTCCCTTACATAAAGGAATCAAATACCGGCCGGTACATACAAAAACGAACGCCCGTACTTCCGGGACTTCGTTGTCCGCCCGACTAGTTTTATCAAAGATTGACGTCGTCCTTCTTTTCTCCATTAACCACTTCCTACCAGATGGACGTCCTTGACTTTGAGCCGGGATATCTGAATGATGCCTGCAGTTACAGGCATCATTCAGATATCGTTTTTTTAGAGCCGGCGATTCTGTGCACCATAAGAATGATCACAGCGGCTGTTCCACCACTTGATCGTTCTTACAGGCGGCGAGAGGGGACGTCCCCCCCTCCCGCCGCCCTCCGGTGCTTCTACCGACTCACCTGTGCAGTCGGTGACAGGATCCGCCGGCCCCGGCTTCTTACCATAGAGATTTCCGGCTGACCAGATGGTCGCCGGAGTCTCTATGATCGTTCGGAGGCCGGGCGCGATGTTATGACGTCATGCCCGGCCTCTGCATTAAAAAAAACGGCGCCGCCAAGGCTAGGAAGTAGTGGTCGTTTTTTTGGGGGTTTTTTTTCAGGCTTCCCAGCCTAGAGGTGAGATGTGGGGTCTTATTGACCCCATATCTCACTGTAAAGAGGACCTGTCATGCTTATTCCTATTACAAGGGATGTTTACATTCCTTATAATAGGAATAAAAGTGATCAAAATTTTTTTTTTTTAAAGTGTCAAAGTAAAAAGTTTAAAGTAAAATTAACAAATTTTTTTTTTCTTTTTTAAATGCCCCTGTCCCCGGTAGCTCGTACGCAGAAGTGAACGCATACGTAAGTCCCGCCCACATATGAAAACGATGTTCAGAACACACGTGAGGTATCACAGCGAACGTTAGAGCTGTCATGGATATGCAGTAGTGTTTGTCTGTCAGCTTACCTTCCTTCCCATGTGTTCATCTTAGAGGCCTGAGCCCTTTCACCTGGCTTCCTTTATAATCTCCTCCCAGCCTGACTCCACCTCAGGCCCTATCACTGAACACTATATTAACCTGTGCACTGCAAGCCTGCTTTGCTGATCAACGAGTTTGTTAGGCATTGTGTGTTTGGGTTCCTGCCTGCCGTGTGCTACGTCTGTCTCTCTGTTACGTTATTGGCTTGTCTCCGACTATCCCTGTCTGCTCGTGACCCTTGACCTTCGGCTCGTTCTTCGTTATCCTTGTCTGCTTGTGGCCCCTGACCTTCAGCTTGTTATTCGGATCTCTCTCATCTTGTGCTGCTGCTTCCCCTCTTTTCCCCTTATCCTACGGGGCGTGAGCTAGGAAACTCCAGGGGCCGCGACCTGGTCCCAGCCTGCAGCTAACATCCTCACCACTAGAGGCCCTGGAGAAGACCAGCTGGGTCTTAGACTCCGCGCCCTGGGGAATCTTGGCTCTAGCTTCCGTTTGGATCCCGGTTGTGCTCCTCTGGTCCCGCTTTCCACAACCACCCAGTTTCCTATCCGCAGAAGCCAGCCATAGGGTTCACTACCTCGCGGTGCACTCCTGTCCCCCTACGGTGTGCATCTGTCACCTGGCCACAGGTGACCCTGACAGTTTGATCAGCCATGAACCCGGCTGACATCCCGTTACCCGTGGATGATCCGTTGCAGGGCATAGTTTGCAGACTTGAAACCCAGGAATCGAATCAGACTCAGGTGATGCGATTCCTCCAGGATCTGGCTTCTTGCTTTGAGCAGCTTCAGGCCTCCTTGGGAACCCTGAATCCGCAACCTCAAATACAACCAGCGGCTGCACCTATTGCACCAGTCGCAGCCACACACTCACTACAACTGCCAGCTCCGTCCCGTTTCTCTGGGGACTCCAAGGCTTGCAGGGGGTTCCTTAGTCAATGCACAATTCATTTTGAGCTCCAGCCCCAAAACTTCCTGTCTGATCGGGCTAAGGTAGCCTATATCATTTCTAGGGTTGTCCCAATACCACTTTTTTAAGACCGAGTACAAGTACCGATACTTTTTTCCAAGTACTCGCCGGTACCGAATACCGATACTTTTTTTTTTATCTCTTTTAAAAAAAAAAAATTTTTTTTTTTTTACAATTTTTTTTTTTTTACAATTTTTTTTATTTATTTATTGATTGATTTTTTATAATGTTTTCTTTTTTTAAGGGGTGGGGGGTGGACAGTGTCAGTGTGTTTTTTCTTCTATTTTATTTTATTTATTTTTTACAATTCATTTCTTTATTATTTTTTTTTTTATTAAATTTTTTATTTTTTTATCAGCCCTGTTGGGGGGCTTTGGTGAGATATCAGGGGTCTTAACAGACCTCTGACATCTCTCCTTTGAGACAGAGAAAGGGACTAGGGACAGATTCCCCAGTCCCTTTCTCAGCAGCCTCTGCTGCGCTGAAAATGAATGGAGAGAAGACCGCGGCTTCTCTTCATTCATAAACTAAAACATTGTAAACACAGTTTACGATGTTTCAGTTATGTGAATGGACAGAGTCAGTGATGACTCTGTACATTCCGAACGGTAAGGAGCCAGAGTTACCGGCTCCTACCTCCGCTCTCCATCCTGACAGATCGAGGGGGTGGAGGAGGAGAACAGAGGGGGATGGCAGCACGGAGGGGGACACCTATTGGGACGGCGGCACGGAGGAGGACACTGATTGGGATGGCAGCACGGAGGGGGACACCTATTGGGACGGCGGCACGGAGGAGGACACTGATTGAGATGGCAGCACGGAGGGGGACACCTATTGGGACGGCGGCACGGAGGAGGACACTGATTGAGATGGCAGCACGGAGGGGGACACCTATTGGGACGGCGGCACGGAGGAGGACACTGATTGGGATGGCAAGTATCGGGTGAAGCATCGGGAGCATTTGCCCGAGTACAAGTACTCAGGCAAATGCTCGGTATCGGTGCCGATACCGATACTAGTATCGGTATCGGGACATCCCTAATCATTTCCCTCCTCTCTGGTGAAGCTTTAGCCTGGGCAGCCCCTCTGTGGGAACTGAATGATCCAGTGGTTTCTAGCCTGTCTGGCTTCTTGAAACTTTTTCGGAATATCTTCGAAGAACCGGCTCGTGTCTCTTCAGCGCCCAGCGCCCTTTTACGTCTCCGCCAAGAGTCTGCTTCTGTGGGACAGTATGCCCTTCATTTCCGCATACTGTCGGCTGAGTTGAGCTGGAACAATGAGGCCTTAGTCGCAACCTTTTTGCATGGCCTGTCTGATAGAGTGAAGGATGAATTAGCAGGAAGAACCATCCCCACTGATCTGGCCGGCGTTATCTCCTTGTGTAACCAGATCGATATTCGCTTTCAGGAGAGGACCTTAGAAAAGCAACGCCAGCACTCCTTGGTTCTTAGTCAGCCTGAGCTCCCCTCTCTTCGACACGTAGAGCATCTCCTACCAGCTGAGGAACCCATGCAGCTGGGTCGGACCAGGCTATCCCCCGAGGAACGTGCTAGGCGCAGAACTCTTGGTCTGTGTCTTTACTGTGGGGGCAAAGGTCATTTTCGTGACACTTGCTCTCTTTGTCCAGAAAAACTTCCGGGTCCACTTCATCTGGAAAGTGGAGTATTGGACCCAGAAATATCACCTTCCCCTTCTCGTCTTCTGCTTTCTGTGTTCCTTCATGTTGGTGCTTCTTCTCATTCGGTCTCAGCATATCTGGATTCCGGAGCCGCTGGTAATTTCATGGACTGGGAAATCGCATCGTCCATGAGACTTACTCTTTTGCCCCTCACCACGCCATTGGTGGTCTTGGCGATTGATGGTACTGTTCTCCCAGGGGGACCTATCCGCTTCCAGACCCTCCCTGTTAAGATGTCGGTAGGGACACTCCACCAGGAGTGGATATCCTTCCTTATCTTACCCAAGGCCTCAACGCCTATAATTTTGGGTCTCCCATGGTTACAGCTCCATTCTCCTCATGTGGACTGGACTACTGGACAGATCCTGGCTTGGGGTCCCTCCTGTTCCTCGTCCTGCCTACCCAAGGTTGCCCCCTGTGAATCTGAGCCGGTCATTCATTCCAGGTTGCATAACCATTTACATTTCTCTGTCCCTAACCACCCTTGGACGCACAGCCAGGCTAGCTTGTCTACAAGTCCTGCAGTCGCTACGTCTTGCGATGCGATTCAGGTAGTCGCTACACCTGACTCAGCTATTCACTCTGCCTCTGTACTAGTTATGCCAGTCCAGCCCATGCCCAGTGAGCCTCCTACTTTTTCTTGTTTGGGACATTCTGCTTGTCCTTCAGCCATTCAGCTTGACTCCGGCGACATGTCACCTTCTAACCAACCTGACTTCAGGGTTCCACTGACATCTGCCCAGTCTGATGGTCCTGTGCAAGATGACCAGTTCCCCTTTAAGGGTCTAGGGGACCCTCCTCAGATTCCTGTTGATCCTCTCATGCCCTTGCTTATTCCTAGAGAGCCTTTGGTCCTCAATAGATCTTCTTGTCATCTCCCTACCTCGTTTTCGGTCTCTGAGGATAATCTTAAGTACGAGGTTAGACAAGTTCTGGATTCTCGGCTCTGCAGAGGCATTCTTCAGTACCTTGTGCATTGGAGAGGTTTTGGTCCTGAGGAGGCGTCTTGGATCGCTGCATCTGATGTCGCTGCACCTCATCTGTTGAGAAGGTTTCATCAGAGATTTCCCTTTAAGCCTGGGTCCAGGCGGGGGAGGGCCCATAAGAGGGAGGGTACTGTCATGGATATGCAGTAGTGTTTGTCTGTCAGCTTACCTTCCTTCCCATGTGTTCATCTTAGAGGCCTGAGCCCTTTCACCTGGCTTCCTTTATAATCTCCTCCCAGCCTGACTCCACCTCAGGCCCTATCACTGAACACTATATTAACCTGTGCACTGCAAGCCTGCTTTGCTGCTCAACGTGTTTGTTAGGCATTGTGTGTTTGGGTTCCTGCCTGCCGTGTGCTACGTCTGTCTCTCTGTTACGTTATTGGCTTGTCTCCGACTATCCCTGTCTGCTCGTGACCCTTGACCTTCGGCTCGTTCTTCGTTATCCTTGTCTGCTTGTGGCCCCTGACCTTCAGCTTGTTATTCGGATCTCTCTCATCTTGTGCTGCTGCTTCCCCTCTTTTCCCCTTATCCTACGGGGCGTGAGCTAGGAAACTCCAGGGGCCGCGACCTGGTCCCAGCCTGCAGCTAACATCCTCACCACTAGAGGCCCTGGAGAAGACCAGCTGGGTCTTAGACTCCGCGCCCTGGGGAATCTTGGCTCTAGCTTCCGTTTGGATCCCGGTTGTGCTCCTCTGGTCCCGCTTTCCACAACCACCCAGTTTCCTATCCGCAGAAGCCAGCCATAGGGTTCACTACCTCGCGGTGCACTCCTGTCCCCCTACGGTGTGCATCTGTCACCTGGCCACAGGTGACCCTGACAAGAGCGAGAGCAATAATTCTAGCCCTAGACCTCCTCTGTAACTCAAAACATGTAACCTGTAAAAAAAATTAAAGCGTCGCCCATGAGGATTTTTAAGTACCGAAGTTTGGCGCCATTCCACGAGCGTGTGCAATTTTGAAGGGTGACATGTTTGGTATCTATTTACTCGGCGTAACTTCATCTTTCACATTACGCAAAAAAATTGGGCTAACTTTAATGTTTTAATATTTTTTAATTCATGAAGCCATTTTTTTCCCCAAAAAATGCGTTTGAAAAATTATTGCGCAAATACCGTGCGAGATAAATGCAATGACCGCCATTGTATTCTCTAGGGTCTTTGCTAAAAAAAATATATAGTGTTTGGGGGTTTTATGTAATTTTCTAGCAAAAAAATTAGGATTTTTACATGTAGGAGCGAACTGTCAGAATTGGCCCTGATGCGAAGTGGTTAAAGAAGGACTTTATTTTATTGCACTGACCAATGCATATGTTGAGACGTTCATGATTATTATTCTCCTTTAAAGGTTATGCGTAACTCTGTTTTATAGCTTAACTTTATTTATAGAAGTTAAAGTGCCAGCAAAAGTGCCTACTGTATAAATTAATTAGTGCAAGGGGTGGTGCATTGGAAAGCCTGCAGGTGGGAGAAAGTTCAGTATAAAGGTAACAGTGTATTGGTATCCTCTAACAGTCCACAGAGTACACAAGAGAAAGGGGAAGTGGCACCCGGGTTACAAAATGTAGGCTCCAGTAGCAGCCCATGCATACAGGGCGCAAGAGGGCCACCCCCCTAATCCATGCACCCGGCCCTTAATCTACATGCAGGGTGCCGGACGCATGGATTCCAATGGGGTTTTCTTTTTATTTTTTTTATTTTTTTTTAGAAGCACATGATTAGAGCCTGAGGCTCGAATTGGCTTCAAAAAAGGGTGGGCTCGGGGTGCTGAGCACTGCGCTCTGAGCCCACCCAGTTGTGTGACACTAGCACATTAATATTCACTATTGTCTTGCTGATTCTCCTGGTCAATCAGGAAGCCGGTCCTGAGACCCGATTGGCTGGTCGGAGAAGCACACATATTGGAGGAGAAGGGAAAGAGGAGGAGGAGACGCAGGGGAAGCCACCGCCTGCAGGAAGCGCTGCCCGCGACCTAGATGGGGCAAGTGCGGTGCTGGTGGCCGACCCACAGAGGGGGGGGGTGTTATAGTGTGACTGATCCGACCGACCAGGGGGGGCGAGTAGTGGTGGGTGGATTGTTTGCCACCCCACCCCATAAAATATAGCACCAGCCACCACTGGTAGGCTCTGAATGGTTTTGTCACCTCCAAATGCTATACAACCATATGCCACAGCAGGGGAGGGTGGATTACAAAGTATGGACGTTGCCTACATTTCTATTCACGGGTAGAATAGTATGTTATATGCATTTTAACCACTTCAGCCCCGGAAGAATTGGCTTTTTTGCGATTCGGCACTGCATTGTTTTAACTGACAATTGCGTGGTCGTGCGACGCTGTACCCAAACAAAATTGACGTCCTTTTCCCACAAATAGAGCTTTCTTTTGGTGGTATTTGATCACCTCTGCGGTTTTTATTTTTTGCGCTATAAACAAAAGAAAAGCGACAATCTTGAAAAAAAAAACACAATATTTTGTACTTTTTGCTATAAGGCCCCTTTCACACTGAGGCGCTTTGCAGGCGCTATTGCGCTCTAAATGGCGCCTGCAATGCTCCCCAAAAAAGCCTCTCAATACTATCCAATGTGAAAGCCCGAGGACTTTCACACTGGAGCATTGCGCTTGCAGGAGGCTCAAAAAACTCCTGCAAGCCGCATCTTTGAGGCGCAATAGGAGCGCTAAAAATAGCGCCCCTGCCCATTGAAATCAATGGGGTAGCGCCTCTAATACGCCCGCAAAACGCCTCCAAAGAGGCGTTATTGCGGGCGTTTGTAACCCTTTTTCGGCTGCTAGCGGGGGTTAAAATACCCCCGCTATCGCCCGCAAATCGCGGCCAAAAAAACGGTATAGCGTCGCTAAAAATAGCGCCGCCATACCGCCAGCGCATCCAGCGCCTCAGTGTGAAAGTAGCCTAATAAATATCCCAATTTTTTTTTTCTTAAAACAATTTTTTTTCTCAGTTCAGGCCGATATATATATTTTCTTCTACATATTTTTGGTAAAAAAAAAAAAATCGCAATAAGCGTATATTGATTGGTTTGCACAAAAGTTATAACGTCTACAAAATAAGGGGTAGTTTTATGGCATTTTTATTATTATTATTTTTTTTTACTAGCAATGGCTGTGATCTGCAATTTTTATCGGGACTGCGACATTATGGCGGACACTTTTGACACATTTTTGGGACCATTGGCATTTATACAGCGATCAGTGCTATAAAAATGCACTGATTACTGTAAAAATGTCACTGGCAGGGAAGGGGTTAACACTAGGGGGCGATCAAGGGGTTAAATGTGTTAGCTATTGTGTGTTCTAACTGTAGGGGGAGGGGGTGGGATTGACTAGGGGAAGAGACTGATCGGTGTTCATACATTGTATGAACACACGATCAGTCTCCTTGGTCCTGAGAGAACAGAGACTTTGCGTGCCGCCGGAGGCGCCTTAAAGAGCCGACGTACAGCTACGAAGGCTCGTGCAGGGGGCCAGCCTGCCGCAGTATAACTGCGGAGGCTGGTCCAGAAGCAGTTAATAGTGTATTTTTTGAATAGTGCCATTAAAAAGCAACATGTGGTTTTTAAAATCTCTGATTATTCGGTATGAGAACATATTTTCCAAAGCTTCATGTGATACCAATACCAGAGTGAACCATAACAAATACGTTTTTTTCTATATAAAGATTTGTCACATACGCCAACACATTTAAACTGTTAAACTGAATAATATCCCTAAGTTGTTAGCTATTTTATAATGTTAAACGAATACCTAAAATACTTTTTTTAATTCAAAGAGTGAAAGGTAGAGAGTTTCTCAGTGTGAAATGCTGGGCCAAGCATACTGAGTTAAGCCTCGTACACACGGCCGGGAAACCCGTCAGGAAAAAAACGTCGGTTTTCCTGACGGGATTCCTGGCAAGCTTTCCTTGCCAAGCCGTGCATACAGACGGCCATTCAAAAGAACCACCGTTCTTTTGAATGGCAAGAACGCGCTATCGCCGCCATCTTGCTACACCCTACACTACCCTTGTATGCTACCGCGCATGCATCTTTTCGAGCATGTGCGGGTTTACTCTGGGACAGGTAAGCATACACACTCACGGTTTTCTTGCCAGGAAACACTCTGCCGAGAATCCAGACGAGAAAATAGAGGGCAGGTTCTCTATTTTTCTCGTCTGGATTCACGGCAGTTTTCTCGCCGAGAAAGCATACACATGCACGGTTTTCACGGCAAAAAGCTCTCCCAGCTGCTTTCTTGCCGAGAAAACCATGCGTGTGTACGAGGCTTAAAGCAGAAATCTGCAGCTCCTTTGAAGTTGTGAAAGCACTGGGAAACTCTATATATCCTTCACTCCTCTGCTACTTGCTGGTTATGGCTTTGATATTTGTGAATGTATTTGTGTCCTAAAATTACTGCCACGTAACACTTTAATGGCTGCATGAGGCCTAGTTACATAAAGGAAAATGTCCATAGTTGGCATTAACACCAGAAGAAATGTCACTCGTGTTTTTTTTTTTTCTTTTTACTTCAAACTTGAAAGTCCTTTGAGGTATTACTGCAAATGTCCATTCATTTCTTCAAATGGCTTTAATCTAACGTCTAGTCACTGAAATAGCTCTTAGGAAGTGTTGTAGGCATACTTAATATTCAGTTTTATGCAAAGCAGGCAGATATCAGACAAATGGCTATTTGGGATAAAGTACAGGTGGATTACTAAGAAGGTTACATTTCGGTCCATCTATTCATCCACCTATCCACCTATCTATCTATCTATCTATCTATCTATCTATCTATCTATCAAGCACACTATTGCACTCTTTGCTGGTCCTGATGCCTAAGCAGAGAGGCTGGAGTTAAACTGATACAATTTAAGGGGTATGTAAACCCTAACAATATACTTCTGTTATTTATTCCCTTTTGTTCTGTTAAATAAATCATTGAAAGTGTTTTGTTAACTGATACAGTGGGGTGTCTGAGATCTGTCATCCTAGGAATGTCAGTGTGTTACTAGTAGGATCACTAGCTAAAAATATAGGAAAAAAGCTTGAAAAAGAGCACTAATGAAGTAACCATACCTAAGGACCGGTAAGCTGCAATATATTAAATCTTTGTTCTTGGATTTAGATACACTTTATAGCTAAACTAAATGAGACTGAGTTACTAACAGTGGTGAGCTTCACCTATCTACCCACAGGGCAACTCAAAACCCTGTGCATGCAAGCTTTCTCTCTATCCCATCACGGTGGCTCTGAGCTCAGCGCTGCTGCAAAGGAGGTGGATAATGAACCGTGCATGAACTGGAGAGAAACCCCACTCCAGTAACAGTGGGGGGAGGACCAAGGGCTGGGAGCATCTTAGCAATATCCCAGTAACAAAACAGAACAGGGGAGCACCATCTCTGGGAGTATTATTGCATGGCTTTGGGGGGTATGAAATAGCCTACACCAAAAGCAAAATCATTATTTGACTTTAGCTAAAGCTGCATAGTTGTTTTCATCTATAGACATTTTATTTTCTTTTTTTAGAAAGATGAACTAATCCTTTTAACATTACTGAGCTAATGAAAATGTGTGTAATCTTATCCCAGAAGGTCATTATTTTTTTTTTATTTTTTTTTTTATTTTTTTTATATATAGTACTCAATTATTTAACAGACATCATCCAGCTTCAAAAACAATTTACTGCCTTGAATCACATATTCCGTGTTATTCACCAACTCCAGCAGGAACACTCTGTCTTAGCTCCTCTCCAGGCTCATTTTCTGCCAGTTCCTCTCTGTGTGTCAGGCCACTAGTGGATGCTTTTTGGAGGGACACTTGGCACCTGGCTCTGGAGGGCACCAGGCAGAATGATGGAGTTACCCAGTGGTATTTCAGTGGAGGAAGTGGGCACTCAGGCACCTTGAGGCTCCCCTCCTGCAGCACACTGGGCCATTGTTGTAGGGTGCTGCAATGCACAATGTGTCCCCAGCTTTTGGGTGGGCCACTGTTGCACAGACTCAGGGGAAGCCAAGGGCACATGCAGAGTGTGTGGTGTAGCAGCATGTTGTGACTGCAGAATAATACAATAGTTATCTTTGCCTTCAGAAAGGAAATCAACAACACAAAAAAGCATATACAGTGATTTTCAACCAGGGTGCTGCAAAGGGTCCACAAGGGTGCTACGGCAAAATTACATAAAACCCTGTATGGTCCGATCTGAAAGCATTCCTCTGTTAACTCCTGTGTACAGAGAGGAGGGAGAGAGAGCACAGGCGATAAGGGGGGGGGGGTAATCAAGCCTAGTACAGTCCGATCTGAAAGCACTATGTGTTAACTCCTGTGTATAAAGAGGGAGAGAGCACAGCCCGCACTTCCACCTGGCTCACTCTATGGAGGACTACAGAACACCTCTACTTCTCCATATATATTTATAACATAGAAGGGAGGTGTTCTGTAGTTCACAGAAGCATGCTGTGCAGGGCTCATTACACTGCTAAGTGCTAAAAGTGCAGCACAGGCAGACGATACAAGACGTTTCAAATTTACTGGATTTCTGGCAGAAATAACAGGCTTTTTTTTTCTTGCACTTACCCAACAGGTGTAAAAAAAAAAAAAAAACACTTACAGCCCACGTTCACATCGGGGCGATTTGGAATGCGATTTGACAAATGGCACCGCCCGAATCACCCGCACCTATTCCCAAAAGTAGTTCCTGTACTACTTTTGGCGACTTCAAGGGGCGATTTCAATAGACATCTGTGCAGAAACCCGCCAAATCGCTCCCGAAGTCGGACTGACATGCGGGTATGAAATTGTGCGAGTTCAGCTGAACTCGCACTATTTCTAACCTGCAGTGAGTGTGAACCTAGGCTCAGTGATATATTTAACAGACTAAAAGGAAGTAAATAAGAGCTGTTCCTCATTAGGGTTTACACGCATTTTTAATACATTTTAAGCTGCAAAGTTCTTTACGCAGATAAGCTTAAAACCAATTAATTCATATGAAAAAATGTAATCTAGTTTTTTTTTCTTAGTTTTTTAGTAAAATGCAAGGTTCAAGCTTCTAAAAAAAGACCATAATTTCCTGCTGACTATGACGCTGAGCCCAATCAATATTGATGGCGACGAATGAGCAGAAAAGATCCCCTACTCTTTAAAGAAGATGTTTTCATTTCATTACCATTCTGGCAGGATTTCAAATGTTTTGCACTATAGCTCCAGAGATCCCTTTTGTGAAGCCCTCAACTGAAATCAACTTAGAGCTTTATTAAAGTCGAAAATTAACATAATTTATGGTAAGGTTAAAGAAGAAAAAGAGAAATTACGCTGTGGCTGGCCATCGCTGGGCAGCGGATTGCATTTTTAAAATTCAATAAGCGAGTCTTTTTTCCTGTTTGCTAGCAACAGAAACTGATGCAGACAGAAAATTGTCAGTGCAGACATAAAGACATCCATTCGTGGCAGCAGCTGAAAACAGTGTTGGAAAAAAGTATGCAGGTTTCAGACAAATGCACATAACCTATAGGCCATGGATCACTACATACTTTTAAGCTAATAAAAAAAAAATAATACTGAAAAATATAAGTGATAATATATGAGAGTTTTAAATTAACCTGTGAACTTTTTTAAATCAAGCAAAATGAAAGGAGAAGATTGTAGTACTTACTTTGTCATATTTTTTTAAAGCACGATTTCAGGCAAGACGAGAAATCAATCAATGACCTTCTAATGCTATTCATGAAATCCGCAGCAATCAGAATCCAAAAAGTTCCTCTCATATGGATCAAAATTTGGCCAGTTCAGGAGGGACCAGCAGAATTTCGATCCATTCATGGGCAGTCTGATTGTAGTCGATCCAATTTGGGAACAACCAGACTTTGGATTTTTGGTGAGGGGGGGGGGGGGGGAGCAGCAGTGTGTTTATGGGAGAATCGTGCAATTTTATTTTGTATTTGTTTTGTATTTTTGTTTGTATTTTTTTGTAATATTATCAAGCTAGAATAAATAGCATAAATAACTAATTAAAACAGCTGCCCAACTGGGGGCAAATATTATCTGTCAGTATTTAGAGTGCAATATTATGAACATAAATGAGCTTATCTGCACTCCCATGCCCAATCTAGCTGCTTACTTACCTTCATATTACTGTAGCGGCCTGCTACTGTCTTTCCCTCCTCTACTAAAAAACAATCGAGTACTGTCCGTGACACTTTTTTTTTTTTATTATTTGCACTAATATCAAATTTGTCAGGATAATCTTTCGGTGTGTATATCTTCTTCAAGGTCCAAGCAGTACTAATATACAAAGTTTTAGCAGAATATTAATAAGACAATCTCAGAAGAAAAAAAACACACACAAACATACGCAGCAATGCTAATTAAACTTGGATAGTTAGTGGGATAAGGCAGGGAGAGATGGAATGGGAGGGGGAAGAGTCACAGAGGTGAGTGAGGTCATAATATTGTTGGATAATGATTTAGTAAACTGAAGTCCACATTTAGGCTTAATTCACACTAATGCATTTTTTTATGCTTTTTGCATTTTGCAGAAATGCAGGGAATTTTTTTAACATGGGTTCCTATGGAATGCGTTTTCCATCAATGGATTTTTGTGCCTCTAGGTTTTTGGAAATGGGTCGGGACTTTTTTCCTGCAAAATGCAGCGTTTGGCATGTAATAGACTTCAATGGACTCACATCCAAAACACAAGTACTGCATTTTTACTGCAATTTTGCCACAATTTGCGATTTTTATTTTACATTCACTGTATATAGCTGGTTGCTAAGGATGCGTCGACCGGCTTCCCGGCCTGCTCCTTAACAACCAATGAGTCATCAGCTGTCAGTGAGCTTCCTCGCTGACAGCTGAATGAAAAAAAAAGCCGGCTAAAAAAATTCACGAAAAAAAGAGCGTGGGGGGGCCCCCCCCAAAATCCATACCAGACCCTCACCCGAGCATGCAGCCCAGTAGGTCAGGAAAGAGAGGGCCTCTTCCCGACAACCCTGGCCGGTGGTTGTCGGAGTCTGCAGGTGGGGGGTTATCGGAATCTGGAAGCCCCCTTTAACCAGGGGACCACCAGATCCCACTCCCCTCCCCCTATGTGAATGGGTATCAGGTACATCGTACCCCTACCCATTCACCAAAAAAGTAGTAAAATGTAAAAAAAACGAGAGGGTTTTTGACCTTTATTAAAAAAATAGCGCTGTCTTCTCCCGGAGCGGTCTTCTCCCGGAGCTGTCTTCTCCCGGAGCTGTCTTCTCCCGGAGCTGTCTTCTCCCGGAGCTGTCTTCTCCCGGAGCTGTCTTCTCCCGGAGCTGTCTTCTCCCGGAGCTGTCTTCTCCCGGAGCTGTCTTCTCCCGGAGCTGTCTTCTCCCGGAGCTGTCTTCTTCCTCGCTGCCGTGTCTTCTTTCTCACAAGGGGACGTGCTCTCCGGGTGACGTCATCAGATGGCCAAGCCCCATGGATATATAAGAGATGTCAGACAGCGGGGAACGCCACAATGGAGGAAGACAGCCCCAAAACAAGAGCGACCTTTTTTGTTTTTAGCAGGTAACCGGGGGCGAGGAAGAAGACAGCGGCGGCGAGGAAGAAAAGAGCGATGTGGGAGAAGATAGCTCCGGGAGAAGACGGCGACGAGAGAAGAATGCTTGGGGAGAAAACAGCACTGGGAAAGACGGTGGCGGGAAAAACGGCGGCGGGAGAAGATGGTTTGGGTAGAAGACAGAGCTATTTTTTTAATAAAGGACTTGTCAAAAATTAAATCTTGTTGTTTTTTTTTTTTTGTTTTTTTTTTACATTTCACTGCTTTTTTGGTGAATGGGTAGGGGTACGATGTACCCCATACCCATTCACAGAGGGAGGGTCAGGATCTGGGTGTCCCCTTGTTAAGGGGCTTCCAGATTCCGATAAGCCCCCCGCCCGCAGACTTTGACAACCACCTGCCAGGGAAGAGGCCCTTGTCCCCATCAACATGGGGGCAAGGTGCTTTGCAAAACACCCACCCCCCCATGTTGAGGGCATGCGGCCTGGTATGGTTCAGGGGGGGCGCTCTCTCATCCCCTCCCTTTCCTGACCTACTGGGCTGCATGCTCGGATAAGGAGGGGGGACCCCACGCCATTTTTTGAAATTTTTGGCGTGGGGGTGTCCCCTCCAAATCCATACCACACCAAAGGGTCTAGTATGGTCTTAGGGGGGACCCCAGGATGTTTTTTTCGTGATTTTTTTTTTCTTTACATTCAGCTGTCAGCGGTTGAAGCCCGCTGACTAGTTGGTTGTTAAGGACACGTCGGCCTACTTCCCAAACCGCTCCTTAGCAACCAGCTATATACAGTAAATGTAAAAAATAAATAAATACACAAATGGCGGTAAAATCTCTGTTACAAAAAAGCACAGCAAAAGCACTGAAGCAACATGTATAGATGTGAATCGAGCCTTAGGCCTCGTACACACGGCCGAGATTTTCGTTGAAAAAAACATGTCGTTTTTTTCGAAGAGATTCTTGGACAAGAAACTTGTCCCGGCCGAGTGTACACACGCTCGTTTCAAAGAACCCGCGGTTCTTTGAAAGGAGTGTACGCGGTGACGTCATCGACTACGTCGAGCATGCGCTCGTCACATTCGATGCCGTCGCCGCCATCTTGGTCTACCCTACGTATGCCTAAGAAGCTACCGCGCATGCGTCGAATTCATTTCGAACATGCGCGGGCTTCCGGGAGGACAGGTAAGTGTACACACACTCACTTTTCTCGTCGAGAAACATGCCGAGGAGAATCTCGACGAGAAAATAGAGAGCAGGTTCTCTATTTTCTCGTTGAGGTTTCTTGTCAGTTTTCTCGACGAGAAACCCGATAGCAGCGTACACACGACCGATTTACTCGGCAAGACCTCTCTGCCAGCAAGTTTCTTGCTGGTTCTTGCCGAGAAAATCGGTCGTGTGTACGAGGCCTCAGTCTGTTATCTTTTGTGTCAAATAGAATTATCATTCTTAGTTCAAAAGTTTTACTGTATATACTCGAGTATAAGCCGAGGTACCTAATGTTGCCAAAAAAACTGGGAAACCTTACTGACTCGAGTATAAGCCGATGCCTCACTGTCCACTGTTCCCTAGCTCGCTGTTCCCTATTTTACATTGTAAATAGTACCTGTAAAGAAGTTGCAGCTGTGGCGTCCATCGTTCAAATTCCGCGGCGTCCATCGTTCAAATTCCGCGGTCTCTTCCTGTTCCTTCCTTGATAGGCGATTCTCAGCAGACACTCTCCGCCTATCACGATCATTCTCTCATCCTCAGTTTTCCCAGCAGACACTGTGTTGGGTGTTCCGCCAATCACAGACGTCTGCTGGAAAACTGAGGATGAGAGAACGTTCGTGATAGGCGGAGAGTGTCTGATGAGACTCGCCTATCAAGGAAGGAACAGGAAGAGACCGCGGAATTTGAACGATGGACGCCGCAGAATTTGAACGATGGATGCTGCAGCCGCAATTTCTTTACAGGTACTATTTACAATGGAAAAATTTCGCTGACTCGAGTATAAGCCGAGGGGGGGGGGGACTTTCAGCCCCCAAAAAAGGGCTGAAAATTTCGGCTTATACTCGAGTATATATGGTAATTTCCTGTAGTTTTAAAGTTCCCTATAAGCACCAAAACATTCAGGTCGTCCATAGTGTGGTCTGGTTGTGAGGAATGATGTCCCACGGGTGTATATCATCTTCCTTGAGTTCCTTAATGGTGTGTCTGTGTGCGTTTTTTTTTTTTTTTTTGTATATTTTCTGTCCGGTTTTGCCAAAGATCTTTGTTGCATTTTTTGCATTGGAGATAAACAGCATTATTGAAGATACAGCTGTATGATCCTGTAATATTGAAGGTCCCTTTTGTGTGTGTGATAATTTTTGATGGATTGATATAGCTGTACAGTTAGCAGTGTTTTTTGTTACAGGGTTTGTTACCTTTATTTGTGACTTCATAATTAGAATTAGGTTTTCTGCTGATTCGTTTCTGTCTGAGGTTAGGAAGTTGCCTGAAAGCCAGCATTGGGGGTTGTTTGAATATTTATTTCAGCGTTTCATCCTCTGTTATGATGGGTTGAAAATCTTTGATTATCTTTCCTGTCTCTTCTAGTGATGAATTATATGTGGTTACTAGAGGTACACAGTTAATTGTTTTTTCTCTCTTTGTGTCGGATTTTCTCTTCGGGTTTTCAGGGCTTTGATTATGTTTGTATTTATGGTATTGTCCTTGAATCCTTTCTTATGGAAGGAGTCTGCTAGTACTCTGAGATGCTCATTTCTGTCTTCTGGGCTTGAGCATATTTGGTGCTATCTGATGGCCTGGCTGTGTATGATGGCCATTTGGTGTGAGGGGGTGGAAGCTGGAACCATGGAGATAGTTGCTGTAATATCTGTATGGCTTTTGTTGAATACTGTTAAGGAATTTACCCTCCAGATCAGCCAAAAATAAGTTTGAACATTATCGTGCCATTTTACATCACATAGGGGTACACGTACACTGAAGATAGATGTTATTATTGAAAGTGAATGAGTTGTGTGTTAGAATTAATTTAATGAGATGTGTAACATCTTCAGCACTGTATTTGTGGTTTTGTGAGAATCATAAAAGTCTGTGACGGGCAGCAATCCCATCCTTGTGAGGAATGATAGAAAAGGGGGAGACGGTTTCAATTCCCCCTTTTCTCATGGGAAGGCGGCAGGACGAGCAGTTTCAATTTCCCCTGATGAGCCTGCTGGTCTCTCAGGGGAAACAGCTGTGACTCATATGTATTTCCCGGGTTTTGTTTGAAACACCTGGTGATCACGTGGCCTGGGGATGCTCAAAGCATGTTTTCCCGGTTTTTTCTTAAAGGTAGAGTGGTCCTAGGTGGGTGGTACCAGTTTGAACTAGCTAGGATAGGGCTATATAAGCAGGGTTCCGTTAGAAGAGTCATTCGCCTCAGAAGACAGGATCTGTGGTGTTCCCCTACCCCCCCCCCCCCCAATTACATATATTTTCTACTTGTCGTGGCTGCTAATTATGTGGGAAGGTCACCTTAGTTGAAAATACAAAAGGGGGACAGTTTTGTTTGAAATTTGTATTATCATATAGTGTGGATATTTTAAGTTTGTGAAATATGATATAAGCTTGAGCCGTAGTGGCTAAGCTAATTTTAAGTGTTATTTATTTATTTATATAATTATTAATTTATTAAATCCAATAATAAAGCAGCCACGGCCTTATTTATCCAAATTCACTGTGTTTGTAGTTATTTCAGGTAATTTAATAAATATTAAGTTCCTGCCTGCTTTCCCATGTTACTGTACAGTTATTCTACAGCCAGACTAGAAGTGTATTTGGTGGTAATTGTTGTATATTGTTGATCTAGAAAATCAGGTGTATCTTGCAGGAAACTAGCAGTATTCATGACTAATGGTTTTAACATTTTTTTTTCTACAAGGTCTGAGATTTGTTTAGTAAATTTTTTCATACCTGTTATGATTGCTCTGCCTGGATTTTTTGGCTTGTGGATCTTGGGCAGCATGCAGAAGTCCCAAATTTCTGGATTATCTGGATTTGCACTGATAACTTCTAAATGTAGGTGGGTTGGTAGTGTTTTAATGTCACTTTTTAATTTTTGAGTAAAATCCTGGGTCGGACAATAATTCAGTTGTTTATAGTAATAAGCATTTACTAGTTGCCTCTGGCCCTCTCGTATGTATTTGTCTGTATTCATCACAACAACTGTCCCCCCCTTTATCTGCTGGCTTATTGGTGATGGCCTGACTACTGCATCAATTGTGTAAAATGTTCCTTTGCTGGGTGAATATTAGAAATGTAATTCACATGAAGTCACAAGTAAAGGAACCAAGCCCTGCAAAAAAAAATAAAAAAACGCTGCAAATTGTATAGCCACATCAACCCATCAAAAAGTGTCACACACACAAAAAGACATTCAATATTGGAAGATCATACAGCTGTACCTCCAGTAATGTTGTGTACCTCATCTAATGCAAAAAAATGCAACAAAAGATCTTACGCTGCCAAAACAGGACAGAAATTATAAAAAGGAATGAATCTACACACACACTAAAGAAACTTAAGGAAGATGATTTCTGCACACCTGTGAGATCTCATTTCTCAAAACCAGACCACACTATGAAAGACATGAATGTTTTGGTTTTTAAAGGAAACTTCAAAACTACTCAGGAAATTTAAAACGTTTGAACTAAGAATGATAATTCTATTTGACACAAAAGACAATGAACTAAAATGTGGACCTACGTTTTCTAAATCTATATTGGACAGTTTTTTACAACCTCTCTGTGACTCTTCCCCAATCCCATTTCATAGCTCTCTCCCGGTCTTATCCCACTAAGTATCCAAGTTTAATTACCATTGCTGTGTATGTTTGTTTGTGTTTTTTTTTTTTTCTCAGAGATTGTCTTGTTAACATTCTGTGAAAACTTTGTGTATTAGTACTGCTTGGACTTTGAAAAAGGGGGTACACTCCAAAAGGTTTTCCTGATAATTTGGATATTAGTGCACACAAAAAAGTATCACAAACTGTACTAAAATGATTTCATAACAAGTGCCCTAATATGGCCACAATCATTCCCCTCCTCTACTGAGCCCTATCAATGTCTTTGCTGTGTGTTTCCATAGACTTGAATGGGGTCATATACCAAGGATCTCCATTCTCAGTATAAGGCTATACTAAAGTTGACATAGACTCTGCATACAGGTGCAGCCAGCTTCAAGGAGCATTACTTCAGAGAGTAGGTAAACACCAGAGCAAGCTCCTATTTTGATATGAAGGTGGGTAAGTGGTCTGAATGGGGGTAAGGTTTTAGTGCAGATTATTTTAGGAGGGTGGGCTAGTGTTAATTTACATAAAAAAATTATAAACAATGGTGCATCTAATAAAAAAGTGCCCAATCCTAAAACACGTAATACTTTCCAAATAACCTTTAATCTAACTCTCAACACTAACCTTAACCCTTAACTATAATTTATTAATCTATAACATAAGCTCTTAACTCTGAACCTGCCTTCACAATACTTACAACTCAGAACTTATACATCTAAAAATCTGTCACTTCAGCCCCTTATTAGTTATAATTACAAGATTATTAATAAGCTTTATTCCCACAGGTCACATTTACATATTTTTGATTATACTTCAAATATACACATAAATAGGGGTGAATATATTTACAGCATTTCAAAGCACGTTTTAATTTATTTAAAAAGTAAGCATTTACATAGTTGAATCAGTCATTTAATTTAGCTAAATCTTTAATCAAATTGCATTTAAAAACATTAAAGGCTCATTCACACTAATACAAAACAGAGTTGTCCTGTGTGGTCTGGTGTCAGTGCTGGTACAGGCTTCAGAGGCAGTGCCTTGCATTTTTACAATGCAGGGCACTGTCACTCTTTTTTCCCTAACTTTCACTCTTCATGAAATTTTTATTTCATTCAATTTTGATGTACTACGACTCAGAAACACACATACACATCTGCAATATAGAAACGCACATACAGAGAGCTCCGGTGTGACCGAGCACTTTTTTAGTACTGTATACAAACTGCTAGTTATAATGGTTTGAAACATTATTCTACAATCTCAATTTAAAATAAGAGTTCACATCTTAACCTTTTTTCAAATGTTCATTGTCATATCAAGGTAGACCATTTAGCAGGGTAAAGACTACAGACCAAGTCAACATGCTGTTAACCTTGTAATACATACAGTATGTATTAGTTTTGTTAGCTTGCAATTGCAGTCTTCAATAAGCAGGTAAATATGTGAGTGTTTATTAAGTTTTTAAGTTTACAGTACATACATGGTATATTTCAATCATTATGATTTTGCAAAGTTAGGGTTGCTTTTCCCATACCATGTAAAAATCAAACAAAATGTAACACAAATAACTAAAGAATTAATTAGCAATATAAAAAATAAAATAAAATCAGGTTTAATAATAATTATGTAGAATTGCTGTTTTTAGGTAACTTCAAGTAATATTTTTGTCTGATGAACTGTTGTCTTGTAGCTGGAGTAAATGAGCATAAAGCACACTAACCTTATCAAATTTGTTTGTTTATCAATTGTCTTAGTGAAAGCATATACCCAGTCAATCATCTTTTAATTGTTACATGGTTGAAAATCCTGTCCTGTGTACATCTTGTTAATGCAAGCACTCCTAGAACATAGTGAATACTGCTGTGTTAAGCAAATACAGGTTGTCCATCCTGAGTCCAAGTTCTGGATGTAAATGAGCAACTCGCAACACTGCAAAGGTATGACAACCTGGAGAAGCGCTTGTTGTAGGATCCAGAGGTAGGTATCTGGATTAGTCAGTAGATGAAGTAGAGAATACGTTTCACGGAGGCTAAGGCTCCATGTACACAGAAGCAGATAAACTGCAGTTTATTGGCGTTTTTTTAAAAAGCCCATTAACTGCACTCTATGTTAGCCTATGTGTTCATGTACACATAACGTTTTTTAGCTTTAATGAGCAGTGGAGTTAATGGGCTTTTTTCTGAACGCAAGAAATTCGCGTTCAAAGTGCCGTTTTTCGGCAGAAAAACGCTCAAACGCTGGCCGCGAGCGGTTTTTAGCATTTTTTGGTCCATTGAAGGAGAAAAAAAAAAAAAAAAACTAAAAAACGCTACACTGAAAAACGCTAATAAAAGCTAGTAAAAAAAACGCTGATAAAAGCTAGCTTTTTCTGCTGCTTTAAACACGACCGTTTTTGAGCTTCTGTGTACATGGAGCCTAATCCTGTACTGGCCGTAATATATATGTGCTTTTTGCTAATATTGGGAATGATGCATTTACAGTGATGCACCAGATTATGCCCGCTGGCAACCAAGGAAATAAATACTGCAGTGGGAATGGAAACAGCAGTTCAAGACAACTTGAATTACTTGTTTGGGACTTACTCGAAAGGTCAAGTTCACATAAAGCCAACAGCATTATCTGTGTAACAAAACTTTTTTCAGGTGATATATCATTGCCTGACCCATTCAAATACATCCATTGGTTGTAATTGTAATTGGCCTTTTACTATATCTTTAACATTAACTAACTTTACCGACTTTCAAAAAGCTTGAATAGACGTTCCCTAAATACTGATTAACCACATAATAAAGGTTAATCTAGTATGAAATCTCATTCCTGCTCTAAAAATAAAAAAATCTGCTAAAAGCAATCTGAATTGTAATTGACCCATTATAGTTGCTTTGTTAAAGTATTTTACTGCATTTTTCTCATAAGTGTGCCATATGGTATAGGTATAAACAACACATTATTATTCCAAAGTGGTATTACATTGACATATGTATTTTAGAACATTACTGTATGAAGCATCAGAGAAATGTTTTCATTTTGGTGTATTGTGAGTGGGATTCTAATTAAAAAATATGCCATATGTCTAAGAATGAGACACAGTAAATGAAATTAGGAAGACCACAGTGCCAATTAGCATAGTGATATCAACTGTGTGATTTACTAATACGTGAAGTGATTCTCAGACAGATTTGCTACAGTGCAAAGCAAGCTGATGTAAACCAGTGTGAAGTTCCCTCTCTTTAGTGAAGTTTAGTAAATTAGGCCCTGCCCAGTCCTTATTTTCAGTGTGGGGTCCTTTTAGTTTACTTTATGGTAATTTAACCTCCCTGGCGGTATTCCCGAGTGCGGCTCGGGGTGAATTCTCAGTACCAAAAGCGGTAGCCCCGAGCCACACTCAGGATCCATGTACAGCTCTTACTTACCTTGTCCCCTGGATCCTGCGATGTCTTCCCACTGTGTCTGCGAGCCGTGTCTCCGCTAGATTCACAGTGCCGAGCTTCGTTCCTTGCGAGCGTTGCGACGCACGGGGACCGAGCTCGGCGCCAAATTCAAAAAGTGAAAAACACAGTATACATACAGTACACTGTAATCTTACAGATTACAGTACTGTATCAAATAGTTTCACATCCCCTTTGTCCCTAGTGGTCTGTCCAGTGCCCTGCATGCACTTTTATATTATAAATACTGTTCTTTCTGCCTGGAAACTGGAGATTGTCCATAGCAACCAAAAAGTGTCCCTTTACGTCAAAAGTGGTTTTAGACCATTCGTCATCAAACACTGAAAGTAATGACAGCGACAATTCTGCAACTGAGCAAATTTCAGTGTTTTTGATTTGATTACATTATTGAACAATTTTTATTATTATATTATTATTTGTTATAATTATTTATAGTTATTTATTATATTATAATTTATGATTTCGTGTTTCAAACTTTATCATACCCGCAATGTCTACTAGACTCTTGTTTGGACAGATTTAAGTGTGTTATTTATAAGAATTACAGGCCTACAATATAAAATGCCAAATTCCCATGCAAAACATTGTACCACTTTCAGCATCAAAAATCTGACATAATCATACCGCCAGGGAGGTTAAACATTGCAGATGAACTAATAGGACAATCATAAAAAACAAGGTCTGGACAGATAGAGATGAAGAAGACAGAAAACAATAATTTAGGATACATCTGACTAGATTGGGCATCTTGTGACCAGAAGGTGCTGAGGTCCATTACTTTGATATTTTAATTCACGAAGGAAGTTGGTTATGCACAATCAATTGCTTTTTGCTATGTGCTGGGGCCATCCAAAGAATTGTTTTACCATAAGATATTAAGTTCACTTTAAGGTAGCCACCAATTGTTTTCCTTTTTTTTTAATCATTATCTACTGTATATCATAGTGAATACTATTAGAATACTATTACCTTAGAATGTATAAGACAAAAAAAAAAAATGTTCTCTATGCTGAAGGGCATTCCTGAGATTTAGGCCCCTTTCACACTGGGGCGGGCAGGTGCGGTGGCGGTATAGCAGCGCGATTTTCAGCGCAGTTATACCGTCGTTATCACCGCGGTATGCGGCCGCTAGCGGGGTGAATTTAACCCCCGCTAGCGTCCGAAAAAGGTTTAATACCGCCCGCAAACCGCGGCTATTGCCGCGGTTTGCGGGCGGTATTACCGCGGTGTCCCATTGATTTTAATGGGCAGCCGCGGTAATGGAGCGGTGAACACACCCCTCCTTCACCGCTGTAAAGATGCAGCTATCAGGACTTTTGGAGCGGTCCTGCTAGCGCACCGCTTCAGTGTGAAAGCCTTCGGGCTTTCACATTGAAGAATACAGGGCACGATTTTTCAGGCAGTATAACAGCGCTAATATTAGCGCTAAACCGCCTGAAAAACGTGCCAGTGTGAAAGGGGCCTTAGTAATTTATCTTTAAAAACATATCATTCCTAAGCTCCGCCCACACGGCTGCATCATTCATTCACAGTTTCCTGTGAATGAATGAACTACAAGTACCATCATCCACTGTGGCAGATGGCTTGTAGATCTGAATGAACTATGAGGGTGCTGATGAGCATCTTTGAAGTACATTCACAAGCCCTGCAGTTTTCAAACTGACAGCATGTATGGAGGTACAGGCTGAAAGCTGCAGGGTTTGTCTGCAGAAGTCTGACATTTCAGAAGGAGGTCATCAATGGCAGCTTCCATAGATGAGACAAATTTGGTGCTAACTGCTGAGGTACAGAATTTTAAGCATCATATATTATAAGCAAAATCAAAGCCCTTCATATAAGCATGTATTATTGACAGAACAATGAGAACTACAATATTAAAATAGAATGATTTTTTTCCTTTAAGATTTAATCTTTTAGTTAACTCAAAAGAACTTTCATAAATAACACGTCTCAAGTAATTCCTTTCAAGTGCTAGTTCAAAGTGTCATCTTGCTCTTTAATCAAGAACAAAAAAGATCCTTTTTATACACTGAAGAGTTGAATTACTAACAGTATGTAAAATTCTAAGGGGCTAATTCAAGTTTTTTTTTTTTTTTTTTTTTTTTAATCTTATAATGCTTTTTCCTTTTGTGTTTCCTAAGTTGTGTGTGTAAAGAAACATTTTAGGCACTTTAGTCCTCCAACTGATCTCAGCTTTGGACAGAGGTTGTAATGCCCACCAAAAGTTTTACTGGGAGTAGACTGGTTCTGCTGCAGCAACAATGAGATTCCATTACTGTGGGTGACAGGGCTAGGGCTCCCAAAAGATATAAATAGGCAGTGGGTGATACACCCACCAAAGACCTTGACTTAAACCTCTTAAGCCTGGGAAGATTTTATCCCCCTTCATGACCAGGCCATTTTTTTGCTATTTAGCACTGCGCTACTTAAACTAGAAATTGCGTAGTCATGCATTGCTGTACCCAAATTAAATTTATATATATATATTTTTTTATACACAAACAGAGCTTTCTTTTGGTGGTATTTAATCACCACTGGGTTATTTTTTTTATATTAAAGAAAAAAAAAAGACAAAATTAAAAAAAAATATCAAGTTCTTCATAAATGTAGGCCAAAATGTATTCTGCTACATGTCTTTGGTAGAAAAAATCCCAACAAGTGTATATTAATTGGTTTGCGTATAAGTTATAGCATCTACAAACTATGGTATATACATTGGAATTTTTTTTATACTAGTAATGGTGGTGATCAGCGACTTATAGTGGGACTTTGAAAGTGCGGCGGAAAAATCTGACACTAACTGACACTTTGTGGGAACTGACTGAGTGACAGTAATACAGTGATCAATGCTAATACTATACATTGATACTGCACTAATGACACTGGCTGAGAAGGGGTTAACATCTAGGGGCATACAAAGTGTATACTGTGTCCCTAACAAGTGTAAAGTGTGTATTGTGAGCTTCTTTTACTAAGCAAAGTGACTGTTTTTACTCCCTGCTAAGGAACATGTGTCAGGAACACGTACACGCGCTCACTACCTCAAAATGCCAGATTAAGTATATATACTGTACGTGATCCAGTGCACAGGGGCTGCCCTGTAGCAGTAAATCTACAGAAGGCAGCGGCAATACCTCACATGTGTGGTTTGAACACAGTTTTCATATGCGGGCGCTGCTCACGTATGCGTTCGCTTCTGTGTGCGAGCTTCTGCCCTGCAATGATATGGAGATGGGTGGGGGCCATCTTCCCCTCACTCATCTCCGTGTGACACAAGGGAGCAGTCGTGATCGCCTCCGCCGCTGCCGGCAGCTCCGGTAAGCGGCGGAGGGCACCAGAGAGCTGCGGGAGGGGGGCCCCCTCTCCTGCCGCCAGCAAAAGTGATCTTGCGGCGAATCCATGGCAGAGACCACTTTTATTTCGAAGCAGACCGCCGGCTCTTGAAGAGGATACCGGGGTTATGGTAGCTAGCTGCTACCATAACAACGGTACTCCTCTTCAAAGTAGCGACGTATAACGACGGGCAGTCCGGAAATGATTAAAGGGGTTGTAAACCCTTGTGTTTTTTCACCTTAATGCATTAAGGTGAAAAAACTTCTGACAGTGACCGACCCCCCAGCCCCCCCCCTCCAGTTTTACTCGCATGACCCCCTTCGATCCCTCCGTAAAGACGCGCTACCTCTCTGCCCGGGGTTCACGGCTCTTGATTGGATAAATTGATAGCAGCGCAGCCATTGGCTCCAGCTGCTGTCAATCAAATCCAATGATGCGGTCGCTGCGGGGCGGGGCCGAGTCAAAACATTCAGCGTCTATGAATGCCGAATGCTGGACTTGGGAGAGCGCCCACAAGGTAACCCCCCGGGAGAGCGCTTCTCTTAGGTTAAACGGGGTTAAACAATGTGGGGAGGAGCTAAGAGCCGCTTGGGGACCCCAGAAGAGGAGGATCGGGCCACTCTGTGCAAAATGAACTGCACAGTGGAGGTAGGTATGACATGTCTGATATTTAAAAAAAAAAAACAGGAAGCTTTACAATCACTTTAAAGTGGAGTTCCACCCTCTTTTACAAGTTGTTTGCATTATATGTCTATATGTCCTCTAAAAACGAATTGGCATATTATTATTTTTTTTTTAAAACTCACTGTTTTACAGTGGTCTGTTTATAATTTGTGCCGCGGCCGCAACAGGTCTCCTTGCGTCATCCAATGACCGCTATGCCTCCTGGGAGATGTTTGTCATCCCAGGAGGCCCTGTGGCATCGCATCTCCTCAAGGCACGCCCATCCTGCCCTCCCTCAGTGTATGTGTGCTTCTTCCTCCGCTCCTCCCTACCCAGCGAACCTGTCATAATGTGACCTGCTGCCCTCCTCTCCTTCCGAGATTCGGAACAGGTACGGGCGGGCGGGGGTGTTGGGGGGTCGACTGGATGATTGTATGGCAGCATCAGCACCCCCCCCCCCCCGCTCATCAACTCTGTAGAGTGAAGTGTAATTAAAAAAAATAAGAAGTCCCGCGGCAGCGCATCAAGTCTTTAGTGCAGTGTATTAAAAAAAAAACTAGTCCCGCGGTAGCACAGCCCCCCCCTCCCCCTCCGCTTATCAACTCAGTAATGCAGTAAAAAAAAAAAAAAAACAGTCCCGCGGCAGCACAGACTATCCCCCCACCCCCACCCCCCCTCCGCTTATCAACTCTGTAATGCAGTGTGATAAAAAATAAAGTCAGCAGCACCTCCCCCAGTCCCCACCCCCATGCTCATCAACTGTACAGTGAAAAAAAAAAGACGCCCCCCGCGGCAGCACTACTCCCCCCCCCCCTCATCAACGGCAGTGAAAAAAAAAAAACATCCCACGGCAGTAACTACCCCCCTCCCTCTCCGCTCAACAACCGTATAGTGTAAAAAAAAAAAAAAACCCGTCCCGCGGCAGTACCCACCCCTACTGTCGAAAAAAAAAAAAACACCCCTGCGGCGGCACCCCCCCCCCCCCCGCACCCAACAAGGGTGCAGTGTGATAAAGAAAAAAAAAAACGTCCCGCGCATCTCTCCCACCCCCCCGCTCAAGAACTTTACAGTGGGCCATGCAATTCGATGTGCTGGGGTGATGCGTTTCGATGAGATGGTGGTGATGCAATGTGCTGTGAGCGATGCGATTCGATGTGCTGGGGTGATGCAATGTTCTGTGGGCCCATGCGATTCGATGTGTTGGGGGTGTTGCAATGTGCTGTAAATGATGCGATTTGATGTGCTGGGGGTGATGCAATGTGCTGTAAATGATGCGATTCGATGTGCTGGGGGTGTTGCAATGTGCTGTGGGCCCATGCGATTCGATATGCTGGGGGTGTTGCAATGTGCTGTGGGCCCATGCGATTCGATATGCTGGGGGTGTTGCAATGTGCTGTGGGCCCATGCAATTCGATGCGCTGGGGTGATGCAATGTTCTGTGGGCCCATGCGATTCGATGTGTTGGGGGTGATGCAATGTGCTGTAAATGATGCGATTTGATGTGCTGGGGGTGATGCAATGTGCTCTAAATGATGCGATTCGATGTGCTGGGGGTGTTGCAATGTGCTGTGGGCCCATGCGATTCGATGTGCTGGGGGTGTTGCAATGTGCTGTGGGCCCATGCGATTCGATGTGCTGGGGGTGTTGCAATGTGCTGTGGGCCCATGCGATTCGATGCGCTGGGGTGATGCAATGTGCTGTGGGCCCATGCGATTCGATGTGCTGTGGGCCCATGCGATTCGATGCGCTGGGGTGATACAATGTTCTGTGGGCCCATGCGATTCGATTTGCTGGGGGTGATGCAATGTGCTGTGATTGATACACACAAAAATGTCCTAATTGTAAACTAAATCATTTGTTTCTGTGCAGATATATCTACATAATAAGATATTTTATATATATATATATATATCTATATATATATATAATATAATATAATATAGATATATCTTCACAGAAACAAATAATTTTGTTTACAATTAGGAATTTTTTTAAAGCTCTTACCCTTAGCAACAGATTTCTGTATTTCTAGAATATTTTTGCTTGTACATACTGGAGGGGAGGAGGGGAGGAGATGTTTACATAAATAGGGGTGGCAACTTGCTATGAAACTGGAGAGCAAATATAACATGAAACTGAAACCGATTACACTGCTTGTGATATCCAGGAAGACATATGCAGTCTGGCTTCAGATGCCCACACTTAAAATGGCCACGGCCTATTTCTAGTTTATAAACTATCTAAATGCTGTAATAACCTAACAAAACAGACCTTAGTTTACAGACTAACTTTACTAGAATACATTAAAATTGTGTATTCTAGGGGTATTTTTATTTAAAAAGTGTAATTTCGGCCGGAACACCACTTTAAAAAGCAAATATGAAAAAACACAATTTGTTTCTGTATTCTTCAAAATTTCTATATTTCTTAATCATTTTCAGCTAAGGTAATTGCCCTAATGCCCTAACTATGTAAAACCTTCAACACATAAAACAGCTCTCTTATGTCTCTTGTATATGTGTATTTAGCTGTTTGAGTTCAACTTAACTCCAGGATCTATTTTCATTGCCATATTTATCTGCTGTCTAAATTTAAGGGCTCACCGAAACAAACTACACTGAGCAACATTTTTCTGTATGCTTTATTATTCAGAAAAATATGAATCCAATAATTTGCATTTTTCTTAGATCATTCAGTTTGGATTTTGGATAAAGAACGTGTTTTTTAGTAATTTTATCAGCCTTACAGGAGGAAATTTCTTCCTGATAGTTTCAGACGCTGTAACAAGTACTGATTTATATTCATGGAAGTGACAACTTGTAATACTTTGTATTTTTCTTCTTGAATGTTCTGTATATTCAAAGCATCATCTTTTTCTACTAGTTTAAAATATGCATAGCAAATATCTCATGTGGTCCAGTTTAATTGCTTCAAGATCATTAATTCTAAAACACCAACATCCCGCTACTTTCCTGTATGCCTCCAGCTCATCATTAAAAGGACATCCACATTACTTTTTTCATCTTGTAAAAACACCCTGTCTGAAATCAATGTATGAGTGCCATGCATGATTACCACTGTCCCGCTCCTGAGTTTCTCTTAATGTAAATGCTGGTCGGTAGACTACCAATTTTTACATCAGCTCATTTGATATTTTTTGTACAGTGCTGAATTTCTGTCCTAGTTACCAGAAGTGCTGTTTCTAAAATCCAATTCAGCCCTGAGCACATCAATAACTGTCCTAACTTTTAAATTCAAAACATTTATTAACATAGAGTTTGTTTATTTCTGTGTCCATTTTATTTTCATTTATTAGCTATTTGATGCGTACGCTTACAACTTTTACCATATTTCCCTACTTTTGCTGAGCATTATTAGCTATAGATAAAAAAAGATAAAATAAAAAAATCTATGGTATAGAATAGAAAGAACTCTATAACTCCATCACTTTGCAACAATCATATTTGTTATCAGTGTTACAGTATGATGCCCTGTCACGTGGTGCAAATGTGATGTTGATTAATGATGATAAAACTGTCAAAGTGAAGTTAACCACTTCTGAGAATGTACCTGTGTCATGCAGCCCAAATGCTGAGCCGAAAGTAGTAGGAGTGACTACTACAAAATATGTGTTTTCTCCCCTAGCAATGGTGTCTAAAGCCTCGTACACACGGTCGGACTTCCATCGGACTTTTCCGTGGATTTTTGTCCGAACGGAGTTGGTTGGGAACACCCATAGCATACACACGCTCTGACTTTTCTGCAAACTTTCTTAAAACTTCTTACAACATCACGTGTTTTTTTCTGCTCTTTTCTGATCTTTACTGCCACCCTTTGGTCAACTTCTGCTATTGTTGGTTGATTTTAACATTAGTTGTTTTGTCCATCGGACTAAAGTCCGATGGTTTTCTGTACACACGGTCGGACTTTGCTCCATCGGACTTTTGTTGGGCAAAAGTTTGTCCGTTTGCAGACCCAACTTTTGTCCGATGAAATCCAAAACCAAACGAAAAAAGTTTGTCCGATGGAGCGTACACACGGTCGGATTGTTGGTCCAACTTGCTCAAAACGAAGTTTGTTGAGCAAAAGTCTGACCGTGTGTACGGGGCTTAAGATAGCAGAAGTGACTTTGGAAACCTCCAAGGAGCTTGGTGTGCCAAAGGTTATCCAGGACTATGGTCTCACCCTGGTGGGTGAGAACATATCTGCAAGGAGTAATAAGAATGTGTTAAGACAGAGTGCAAAAATTTAAAATGAGAATGTTTTAAGTCAGAATGACATCTATGAAAATGTTCCTGTATTTGATGAAAAGCCACAGGTTCGCACAGATGAAGATGTTCATGTGTTTAATGCAAAGCAGCATGCTTCCAGTGATAAGATTTGGTAATGGAAACTGATGAGACTGCAACCTAGTATTCTGAAAAATCAAATGTGCAATGTGTCTACTGTTCGGCCACTCTGTGCTTCTGTGTCTCCTTGGACAGGTGGATTGTTGCTGTGGAGTACCTTTGATTGGAGCACAGAACCATTAGACTGGGATAGTTTGGCAAAACCTTTTCAGCAATATTTAAAGCGGTCTCTGTGTGTAATAGTGGGGCAGAGACTATATCTGCTGTGCCACTGCCACATCAAGGGACTGCTGAACAGTTTATGGTAAATGGGACACATGCTCAGGCAGCCGATATCCCTCATAAGTTGGAAGAGCCCCAACAGTAAGAAAAAACACAAAAGAGTTGAGAACAAGGTGATGACAAACAAGGTGGCTTCAGTTAAAGTGACAGGCGGCACAGGTGTAATGGGAGAGGCTGAAGTCCCTGACCCAACACTGATGCATGTAATGCCATGTGCCATGCCATGCGCCAGTGGTGTTGGTGTACAGTGAGGTTATCGTGGGCAGTCGCAAGTTTGTCCCTGCCAACACTGCCCTACCAGGAGCTGAAAAACAGAATATTTTATATAATTGACAATTAATAAATGTGTAATTCACTGCTGACTCATCGTGAACTGGTTGCTTTGTGTGATAACAAGCCACAAGGTCAGTTTGATGTGATGGCTGAGGCTAAAACCTGTAACAAGATGGGTTATTGTCTAACAGCGTCGTGGAAATAGACCTCTACAATTTCAGGAGGGTAGGTGGGGGAAAGCTTTCCCACAATTTAGAAAGCCCCAGGGAAGAGAAACTTTACTAAACACCTTATCTGCCCAGAAAGAAGACTTAAACAAAAAGCTGGAATGTTTCCGAGTGTCACATGACTAAAAAACATCTGAATGGCAAGATAAGTGGTCCAACCTTGAGAAAGAGAGTGAACATTGCTGCAGTCATGTGGGATTTCTAGTAAAGAAACTGACAGAATGAAGCATGCAGTGGGCATGGGGAAACAAAGTGAAGATAGGACATCTAATAAATAAAATGGAGAGTAAGAGGGTGTCCCCATACACAGTATGCAGAGAGGGACCAGTGTGACCCACATGGCGATATTAGGGCAATGTCAGTGCCCTAATATGTGTAGTCATATTAGGTCAATGATGTCACAAGCATCCCTGCTCCCTGTTTGTATGTGCAGCTGCTGGGCGAGGAATGGCCTGGCTACAGCATATTGGACTGGTACTAACAGCATACTTCTGGGTTTTTCAAAACTTAGGTTCAGACTAATCGCAAACGTATCTCTAATCCCTACTAAATAAAGCATGCAATTTTTGCAGAAGATACTATTTTAATACATTCAACTAACATAAATGAAAGTGTATTTAAACCCTAATATTAAATTCTTATTTGGTTCATGCTGGTCTGTTTAATATACTATTGAAGCATTTTGCTGAATATGGTATTTATGTGTAAAACAATACCTGTTGATCCTGCAAGAAATCGTGTGAGCTGATAACTTCCTGTACTCTCTGCCTCTACTGATTATTATCAGTTAGAGTTGTTACTAGCTATTTGAGGACTACAAAACAACTTCCCCCTTTTGATGTGGTGTTATGCTCCTCCCTAGCACAGAAAGTGTATTACTGGCAGGATCACAGGGTAAAAAATTGGTAACAAAGACTGGAAAACACTAATGCAGCCACCACATCTAAAAACTGCAACATATGAAATTTGTGTTCTTGTATGTTGATACACTTTAACCAGTTTAAAACACAACTAATCAAGCTTGATAAATGCCTCTATATTTAAGTTTAATCTGTGCTATGGAACCAGAGTTGGCTGAAGGGACATAGAAGAATAATTAGAATTTCTCCTCCAAATATTTTTAAAAGAACATCCCACCATTGCAGTTTTTGGTGTAAGCAGTAAAAGGATATTATTACAGGACAACTCATGTATGCTGTGCTGAAAATTAGGTCAAGGAAAAACTACTAGACTAACAGAAACAAATGACATAATGGCACAACACCTTACCAAGGGAAATGGCTAACGATTTGCCTGCAGGATTTATGTATCCAAGTAAAGGACACATCTATGATTTCACCTGCAGGAAAAGTCCTTCATTTTGTGTATGGTTTCAATAAGAAGACGTGATTTTATTTCACAAATATTAAGCTTTGGGAGAATAGTTTCTAGTCTTCTGGGTTTTAACCACATATAGAATGCCAGAAAAAAAAATGTTTTTTCCAGCATCTAGGATTTGACTTTATACTAAAGCAAAAAGGGTCACTTCTGCAGGTATATATTGCTTGTTACCATATGTTTACGTGCCTGCGCTGTTTGTCAATTTTCCATTAACAAAGTTGGCCCAGGATATTTATTTAGCCACGTGAGAACTTTCAAGGTTTCTGGAAACTTGGAGATGCTCAAGGGTAGTGTTACATGTCTTTATTCTTCATTAATCTTTTTAAAGCAAATGGATTTAGGCTTCATTTACACTGAGGGGTTTAACACCCCTGACCACCCACCTAAAACATATCATGCAGAGGAGGTTGTACGGTAAGTTTTTAACTTGGGATGTTCAGTTTCAGGTGGCATCGCACATTGATGTCAATAGGAAGGCGTAACAAGTTTGAGACAAATGTTTGGCTTGCAACTGCAGGGTAGTATTTTGAGCAAAATATCCCTCTTCAGCAATAAAAAATAATAATCAAACAAAAAAAAAGGCATTCCCACCATTATCATCTTTGGAGCACCTGGAGGCTGCTGCTCTACCAGCTTCCATTGTGCATTTTCAGAGGGGTGATAGAGACTTCTGCAGGGGTAAAAGAGGCTTTACTGATTAGTCATGGCATCTACATGGATCCTATATCTGCATATAAACCAGGGAAATTAAAACGTATTTAAATCACTGCCCCTATTAGTATTCATTCTCTCTATTAGCTAGTGAGGATGGCCATCTCTCTTTGTGGGCAACAAGGACATGAGGAGAGCAGGGACAGACTATACATCCACCATGAAGAGATATGGATCACTCTTTCCCCTAACACAGCACCTTGTTTTTACGGTAAGTGGGGCACTTTGCAAAAAAAAATAAAAATATCAGTTCATGCAAGCACCAGGTAATTAAGCCCTCTAAATGCAGCTAAAAAGTAGTATAAATGAGAGGCAAAATTGTGTCCACTGAGATACAACAATTTGGTTTACCATGTACCATGTAAACACAAAACAAAGACAGAAATCTAAATCTAATAGAGGAAGGGGACCCTAATAGGCTACCCTACAAAGACCTATGAAACAGGAATTATTTTATATTCCTGATATGTGTCTGTTGTACCATGCACTTGTATAAAAACACTATCCTGTTCTCTTTGTATTGCTTCCTTTGTGTGAAATACCTGGTGATCCTACCAGTCCCCGGAGTCTTCCAATTTCAAACTGAGTATGCTAAGCATAGAGGCACATCTATCCCATCAAGGTGAGTTTGTTTGTTTTAATTCCTCTTAGACACACAACCTGCCTGTAATCCAATGGTCAGACTTGTGCTGACACGCCCCCTCTGCACAGCTCTTCACTAAGAAGATCAATGTACTGTTGTTCCTCTGGTTCCTGCTGCCACCCCCTTTCAACTTGCAGTCTGCACCTCAAGCTCTCTAAGCTGAGAAACAAGGAAATGTGATCTCTTGTAAAAAAGGACAAAGAAGGTACTTAGTAGAGGTCAACCGATATATCGGCCAATTTTTGGCTCATTTTAATTCATCGGCATCGGCCGATAGTGCTGAAAAAAAAAGCTGATTTAAAAACTTCAGCGCAACTTGCAAATAACTTCTTTCATAGAAGTCAATGCAAGTTGCCTGAAGTTTCCCGTGGAGGTGGAGTGATGTGTCTCTGGGTAGCCTGCCAAGTGAGAGAAAAGAGATACAATGTTTGTTCTTATCAATGAACTTAACTCTGTGTGTAGAAGTTCTCAGTTTAACCATTTAAAGACTAAATCTTTTCTGACACTTGTAGCTTACAAGTAAAAATTCTGTATTTTCTGCTAGAAAATCACTTGGAACCCCCAAACATTATATATATATTTTTTTTAGCAGAGACCCTAGGGAATAAAATGGCGGTTGTTGTCCTCTCTGGACTACTTCTTTTGCCAGGAATTCCTCACCCATTCTGGGTGACCTCCTGAACACCATCACCACTCCTTAAAGGGACCACAACCCAAATATTGGTGCTATATAGCACCCGTCCAGGACCCAACCTTGGCGTCCTGTACTATATATATATATACATATATATATATATATATATATATATATATATATATATCTCCCTCTAATGGAAACCTATAGTAAAAGAAATAGGTGGGCTCTGACCCAGACAAAGTCTGTAGATCAAAAAGCCTGACTTCTTTCTGACTTTACTAATCACATTTTTTTTGCAGATTAATGCATAAGAGAGTGGAGGAGCCAGAGGGAGATAGGCATCTTGCATTTTTGAAGAAATATTACCAAAGGCAGCCTAATTTTTTCTAGTATGCGTTTCTTATAAAGGATACCTTTCCTGACTGACCCTGAACAAGTATGCAGATAAAGACTTTTCTCTGATTTTCCTATTATCTATATTTGTTTCACGTCTATAACTCAGAAAGTACTTAAACAATCCTGTTGCTACAGGGCCAAAACAACAAAAATCGATACCTGCAGAAATAAGAGGCAATATGCTCATCTTTCCAGTGGCCCATGTCTTGAAACACCATGTGTTGAATTTCTGCTATCTACACTTCATGCAGTGGTTCCTCCCACCATCTCCCATGTCACTACACATTTGAGCTGGCTTTAGGAACCACTACAAGGAATGGAGAAAACAAGTATTTGACCAATCTTGCCAGCCAAATATTTTGGACAGCCAGAAACACTCACAGGTATGTTTCAAGACATGGGCTTCCAGAAAGGTAAGTATAGTGCTTTTTTTCCCCCCACTCCTAACTTTTCCTTTTGTCTTCCCTCATCCACCCCTTTCTTTCTCACCTACTTGCTATCTCCTTCCCCTCACGAGTACCATTTCTACTTTGTTCCCCTTTCCTCACTACCCTTTCCCCTTTTTTTTCCTTCACTTCTTTCTTATTCAGTTCCTTTTGCTCTCCCTCTCTCGGCACCCCCTGTTTTCTCCCTCCCCCCCTCTTCTTCCTCCTCACCTCTTTCCTTCCCCTTTTCTTCTCCCCTCCCCCCTTTTTCCCTTTCCCCCCCTTCTCCCTTCCCCCCCCCCCCTTTTCCTCCCCTCTCCTTCCTCTCTTTTCTTTCCCTTCAATTTCCCTGTTTCCCCTCTCCTCCACCCATTAATCCTTTTTTTTTCCCCCTTCTTTTCTTCTTTCCCTTTCTCCCCCCTTCCTCTCCCCCTTTTCCATTCTTTATGTCACAACAATCACTCTATTTTCCATTTTTTTTCTCCTTTTTTTTTCTCCTTTTCCTGGTTTACTGCCCCTCTTCACTTTTCTTTCAGTCACAGCCCGCTTTCTCATTTCTATTATCACTATAGTGCATGCATTCATACACTTATGGGCATAGGTTGCCTTACATACAATTTATGTTTTACTACCAACCCCATCTCATGCTATGTCATTAACATTCTAGTGCCGTTCCTATCTTCCCGTGTCCGCCCCAGGGGGAGCACTCCTCTGTTGGGTGCCTCAGTGCATTGCATTTTGGTCCCTTTGGACTAGCGTGGTGAGCGAGGTTTGCTTTTGTAACCTACTCCTTTTATATTATTGTTTGTGGTTACTACTGCTATACACAAATACCAAAGTATTTAACTAGGGTTGTCCCGATACCACTTTTTTAAGACCGAGTACAAGTACCGATACTTTTTTTCAAGTACTCGCCGATACCGAATACCGATACCGATACTTTTTTTTTAATCTCATGTGTCAGTATTTTTTTTTTTTTTACTATTTTTTTTTACTATTTATTTTATTTATTTATTTTTTACAATGCTTTATTTTTTTAAGGGGGGGGGGGGTGGACAGTGTCAGTGTGTGTGTTTTCTTTTCTTTTCTTTTTTTTACAATTCATTTTTATTTTATTCTTTTTTTTTTTTATCAGCCCTGTTGTGGGGGGCTTTGGTGAGATATCAGGGGTCTTAACAGACCTCTGACATCTCCCCTTTGAGACAGGGAAAGGGACTAGGGACACATATTCCCCAGTCCCTTTCTCAGTAGCCTCAGCTGCGCTGAAAATGAATGGAGAGAAGACAGCGGCTCCTCTCCATTCATAAACTGAAACATTGTAAACACAGTTTACGATGTTTCAGTTATGTGAATGGACAGTCAGTGATGACTCGGTACATTCAGACAAATAAGGAGCCGGATTTATCGGCTCCTACCTCCGCTCTCCATCCTGAGATACCGAGGGGGTGGAGGAGGGGCACGGAGGGGGCGGCAGCACGGAGGGGGACGGCGGCATGGAGGTGAAGGGGGAACTGCGGCATGGAGGTGAAGGGGGAACAGCGGCATGGAAGTGAAGGGGGCACAGCGGCATGGAGGTGAAGGGGGAACAGGTAGCATTTGAGCAGCAGACAGGCAAGGCAATTTGATCAGATACATTTTACTTACCCGCCTGAAGACTCGCTCTGCTCTCCGCTCTGGTCTCTGCCACGCTCTCCGTCTTGGTCTCCGCCCCCCGCCCCGCTCTCCGCCCTGGTCTCCGCCCCCCGACGGACACTCTCCGTCCCTGGTCTCCGCCCCCCGCCACGCTCTCCGCCCTGCTCTCCGTCCCGCTCTCCGCCCCCCGCCGCACACTCTCCGCCCCCGCCGCACACTCTCCGCCCCGGTCTCCACCCTGCTCTCCACCCCCCCGCTCTGAGAAAAAAAAAAAGTATCGGACTGGGCATCGGGAGCATTTGCGCGAGTACAAGTACTCGCGCAAATGCTTGGTATCGGTCCCGATACCGATACTAGTATCGGTATCGGGACAACCCTATATTTAACAATGTACTTGCATGAATCTGTTATTTTAGATTGTATTGATAAAGACGCCTCTTGAGGAAGCATTTTTTACCGCAAAACATGTCGGGGATACGTCGCCAACATCAATACTACATCTCTGCCCACCTGTGGAGTTTGTGACCCCCCTTTTTTTCTTTATCATATTATGTATTGTCACTACTGTGATTAATTGTTTACTTTATATATGTTGTAATAAAATGCTTTAAATTTTAATAACTGCCTTGTCTGGCTGCCGTAATAGTCCCACCTGCTTGGGGGATTAGGGTCTTGGGAGTAGCCCCTTAATGTATCCCCACCCCTTCCTTTCTAATTCAATTATGGGATGATGGCACCCCCCCCCTCCTACCTTATATACCTGATAGAGGCACCCTCCATGATTCATTTCTACATGTATTGCTTTTTTTATTCTGTAGTGGCATGGCCACCTTAAGCCAGGAGATCTAAACAAAAGCCAGGCAATTATCTTTATACAGAGAAAAAGGTCAGCAATGGCAGCTCCCTTATTTCTTCCAGCACTGCTTTGCCATTTCTTGAAAGAATGTACTACTATAATCTATAACTAGATCCCTGCTTAGTACATTTTCCTACAAAGTATCATTATTGTCCCCCTGATGTTAACACTGACAAAGTTTCTAAACTCAAAAAACAAAAATTCAGTATATTGCAGTTTACCAGTCCTTGGGTGTAGTGGCTGTATTTGATTCCCCTTTCAGGCTGTATTTCCTTTAACTTCAACTAGCTAACTGCCTTTAACTAGTAATCCTGCCAATAACATACTTCCTGCCCTAAACCAACAACATTAAAGGATAAGTTCACCTTTGGGAACATTTTACATGTTCCATCCAATTTTAGGGTGGAACATGTAACATATTCCCAGTGCTGCACCCGTAGCTTGCTTCCCCCCTCCCTGTGGCAGCAGTACAGGTAGAAGTTCCCCGTACCAGCTGTCACTGTTTGAAGACAGCGTGGCCTTGCGGCGCTCCGTCCACACGGCCATGTCATTCAGACACACAGCTCTGCGTGTGAACGAACTACAAGCCCCGACATCCTTAGCGGCTGTTGGCTTGTAGTTCTCAATGAACTACCACGGTGCTGTGGTAGTTCATTGAATCTTCCTGTCAGTGAGTATCGGCTTACACGGGTAAGCCGATACTCGCTTTCAGGAAGATTCAACGGGATGTATGGGCAAGCAGATACACTGACAGTGTGCAGGAAACCTGCATGATATCAGCGATCTGATATATGCTTTACAGGCTCCTACTAAAATAATAAATGCACATTTTTTTAACCTGCAAAAAGATGTGCATTTATTATTTTTTGTAGAAAGGTGAACTTATCCTTTAAGCCAGTGCTTCCCAATTAGCAGAAGTGTTGGCCAATTACCAACTGAAAAATTGAGCATGACAGACTGACAATGTTGCTGCTAGTTAAGAGGCAGTGTCTTAGCATTGTCAGCCTGCAACATGAAGTGCTGTTTGTTGGAAGAATCTCAAGAAAGGGAACTTTCAAACAGATTAAACTTTCAAACTAAAGAAACTTTCAGGCACGTTGTTTGATTATAAAATCTGTATGCAGTGAGGCATGATGCCAAACATACTGAAAACCAGATTTAGGGTTTATATATACTTAAAGTGGAAGTAAACCCTCCTATCATTTTCAGGCAAGGAAGCTGCCATCTTGGCCTCTGTTTAATATTCAACTGCCATGATGCTGCACATGTGATCAGTTATGACACCAGCCATTGGATGGTTTGACAGTTTGGTTGAAAGCACAACCAATGTGACAGTTGGCATTCCAGGCATGCCGGGAATGTAACTGCTTTTTGAAACTGTTAAAGCGGAAGTAAACCCATCAATTTAAGGATTGAAAAATGTCAATATATTGGCCCTCTCCCTTCTACAATATATCTTGGGTTAAGATATACCATATCAGACTAATATTAAGTATAGTTCAGTGCTAAAGTATATAACTGGGTAGTGCACTAATCTTTAGTATCCAACCAAAATAAACCCTAGTCCTACACTAGAAAGTAAAAAATCTTATGACAAGTGTGGACTTCTACACCATGGACATCATCCATAGATGAGTCGTTTATTGAAAAGGCTGCACGGAATTGTTGCTAATCTATGTAAACTTTATAATGCTTAAAACATCTATTTTTTTTTTCCTAATGGTGAGCCTCTGTACCAGAATTTCTCCTGCAGCATCTTTACAGCTACCTGTAATATCCTTTCTCAGTTGCTGTCAGAAGCAAAGTAAGGGATAAAGCTGGGGAAAGCAGTATACATAGTTTAAAAAAGTAGACTAAACCAGCAACCAAGATTTGAATTAAAATTGAAAAAAGCTATATATAACATTAATAATTGTGTAGCCAAAATGTGTAATGATCGACTGTAAATGTAGCTATACTAAAATGCTGGCATTCTTTAATCCAAAATCTGCTTAACACTGGTAAGTTACTGTACCTTGACACTGTGCACCTCCTCTCTAAAAATTTGAGCATGTCATTTTATATAACACATATCTTACACCAGCTAAGATTCATATCAAATAATAACATTCCCTTTAACAAGGTCAAATGAAATTCCGTGAGCAGTTTGCAAAGATGAGAAAAGTCATCAAACTTAAGGATGGTTTATGTTGGTAAGTTTATGTTCTTTATGCAACTACGGCTATAGTAGACTGCTTTATGATATAATATAGTTGTGCATATAGTTCAGGCACTTTTAGAAGATGGAATGAAAGTATCTATATGCTTTAGTGTTCATTACAGTTTTAGAATGGCACAGATCACAAAACTGAGGTTGTCTTTAACCACTTGCCTACAGGGCACTTTCACCCCCTTCCTGCCCAAGCCATTTTTCAGCTTTCAGCGCTGTCACAATTTGAATGACAATTGCGCGATCATGCAACACTGTACCCAAATGACATATTTATAATTTTTTCTCCACAAATAGAGCTTTCTTTTGATGGTATTTGATCACCTCTGCGGTTTTTATTTCTTGCGCTATAAACAAAAGAAGAGGGACAAGTTTGAAAAAAACACAATATTTTTTACTTTTTGCTATAATAAAAACCCTTTTATTTTTATTTTTTAACAATTTTTTTCCTCAGTTTAGGCCGATATGTATTCTTCTACATATTGTTGGTTAAAAAAAAACCCACAATAAGCGTATATTTATTGGTTTGCGCAAAAGTTATAGCGGCTAAAATATAGGGGATAGATTTATAGCATTTTTATTATAAATTTTTTGCTAGTAATGGCGGCGGTCAGCGATTTTTATTGTGACTGCAATATTGCGGCAGACACATCGGACACTTTTCACACATTTTTGGGACCATTCACATTTATACAGCGATCCGTGCTATAAAAATGCACTGATTACTGTATAAATATGACTGGCAGGGAAGGGGTTAACACTAGGGGCGATCATTCCCTAGGGAGTGATTCTTACTATGGGGGGAGGGGACTGACTGGGGGAGGTGACCGATGGTTGTCCCTATGTACAAGGGACACACCATCAGTCTCCTCTCCCTGACAGGACGTGGATCTGTGTGTTTACACACACACAGATCCCCGGTCCTGCTCAGTTACTGGGCAATCGCCTAGTGGCTTGGGAAGGCGCGACGTCATATGACGTCTGCCCAGAACAACAGGGTCTACCTCCCGCCGTCATTTGACGGCGGGCGGTGGAAAAGCGGTAAAAAAAAAACAAACTGTTTAGAATTTTTTTTTAAGCAAAAGAGAATTTTGAGATTAACCCTTTTCACTGCCATGTCCGTATGGCCTATGGACCTACAGAAGTGCCTGCAGGTGGCCAAGTCCGTACAGCGTACGGACCTTCTTTCTCCCTCCCCTATAAGCTCATGGTCACTTCAATGACCATGAGCTTATCTCAGAATTCTTCAGCAGACCCCCCCCTCAGCACTTATTACCCCTCCTCCACCCAATCGGACCCCCCCTGAAAAGGGATCCCCTGCAGCTAACTTTAGAAGCCGGCATCCCCCACTGCCACTCCTGCCGGCTTCAGGTGCTGCATGAAGCTTGGGGGGGGGGGGAGTCCAGATGTGTCCCACCAACCAGTCAAATCACACAGTCAACCAGATCTGCCTGCTCAGCGGGGGGTCTGCCTGCTGATCCCTGCTGAGCAGACGGATGACAGTTCCACGTCCGCTCTGCTAATGCAGAGCGGATATGGACTCAGTCGCTGTTCTCTATGGGGTGGTCAGATGGAAACAGACCGCCTGTCCATTTCCATCCAATACCATCCGATCCGATCTGCTAGATGGATGGGGAATGGGATCCCCATCCATCTGTTTTTAGCGGACTGGACTGGATCGGATGCAGGCGGGTGTAAACGAACACATGTCCATTTACATCAGCCTCTCCATAGAGAACAATGGGTGGTCCGATTGGACTCGCCTAAAAAACGAACCGGCAGACCTTATCGGTGTGTTTGTGTGAAAGAGACCTATGGCCTTGTTCACACAGGGCATACACAGCGTACCTTTACAGGGATGCACAGGTGGTCCGTGCATCTCTGTGCAGTCAGTCCCATTGATGTCATTTGGGATATGCTTTCAGAAAATAATAGGATTTTTTACTCACCGTAAAATCCTTTTCTCTGAGTCCATGGACCGACACAGCTTCTCTATTGACAAAGTGGGTATTATCCGTTAATTAGGAATGACTAGGCAGAAAAACTTGTAAAAAGTGTTGCATCACACCTTCTACAGTACCGCCCAGGGGGCGGACCCTCTGGGTATACCCTCTCAGTCTGCATCTTCGCAGATCAGTTTGTCAAAAAGCAGTACAAACTTAAAAAGGAGGGGTGGGTGCTGTGTCGGTCCATGGACTCAGAGAAAAGGATTTTACGGTGAGTAAAAAATCCTATTTACTCTTTCGTCCATGGACCGACACAGCTTCTCTATTGACAAAGTGGGACGTCCCAAAGCAGTGTCAGAGAAAAAACGAGGGGTGGTAACAGCATAAAAACAAACTTCACCCCAAAACACAAAACAGCACTCCTCCAACGGAGGAGTTGCAACTCTAAACAGCCGCCTGCAAAACCTTGCGGCCGAAAGAGGCATCCGAAGATGCACCTACATCAACTTTGTAGAATTTTGTGAAAGTGTGAGCAGACGACCAAGTCGCCGCTTTACATAGTTGGGAAACAGACGCTTGATGTCGGAAAGCCCAAGAGACACCTATTGCCCTGGTCGAATGCGCCGTGACAGGAAAGGGGGGCGCCTGACCCTTTAAGGCGTAAGCCTGGATTACTATCTGTCGGATCCACCTAGAGATGGTGGCCGATGAGACTGCTTGGCCCTTCTTGGGACCAGCCACCGAAACAAACAGTGAGTCTGACTTCCGGAACAGGGAAGTAGCAGATATGTATACTCTCAAAGCTCGGACAACGTCCAAGGAATGCAACGCCGACTCCTTAGGATTCGACGGCTGAGGACACAAGGATGGAAGTACAATGTCTTCGTTGAGATGAAAAGCCGAAACGACTTTCGGAAGAAAGGAAGGCTGCGGCCGCAGCACCACCTTATCCTTGTGGAAAATCAAATAGGGAGCCTTGCAGGACAAGGCTGCCAGCTCAGAGACTCGTCTAACTGACGTAACAGCCACCAAAAAGACCACTTTCTGAGAAAGTGTCAACAGGGGAATATCTCTAATATTCTCAAACGGTGCCGTCTGAAGCACCGAGAGGACCAGGTTCAAGTCCCACGGAGGTAACGGGGGGTGGACCGGAGGGGCCACATGTCGAACCCCCTGCACAAATGTACTCACGAGAGAGTGAGTCGCCAGGGGTCGCTGAAAAAAGACAGCCAGGGCAGATATCTGTCCCTTAATCGTACTTAGGGCAAGCCTTTGGTCTACCCCATGCTGTAAAAACAGCAGGATTCTGGAAACCAAATAGGTACGCGGATGCCATTTCATTTCCTCACACATGGAGATGTAGGCCCTCCAAGTGCGGTGATAGACCTTCCTAGAGGACGGTTTCCGAGCACTTCTCATAGTAGAGATTACTGAGTCTGACAGGCCCCGATCTCTCAGTACCTGGTTCTCAACAGCCATGCCGTTAAAGCCAATGACTGTAAAGCAGGATGGAATATGGGACCTTGCGATAGCAGGTCCTTCCGTAGTGGTAGGCGCCAGGGGACGTCTGCTACCAGACGTACTAGATCGGCGTACCAAGGACGCTGAGGCCAATCTGGAGCGATTAGGATCATTGGAATTCCCTCTGCCTCCACTCTGCGGAGCAGAAGAGGAAGAAGCCATAAGGGAGGGAAGGCATAGATTAGCCGATACTGACCCCACGATGCTACCAACGCGTCCGTTGCGTCTGCCCATGGGTCTCCTGACCAGGCCACAAACCTCAATACCTTCCGATTGAGTCGGGAAGCCAGAAGATCTACGTCTGGTGTGCCCCATCTTTGGCAGAGGAGTTGGAACACCTCCGGGTGTAAGGACCATTCTCCCTGGTCCAGCATCTGACGGCTCAGGTAGTCCGCCTGCCAGTTTTCCACACCCGGAATGTACACGGCCGACAGTGCCGGTACGCTCCTCTCTGCCCACTTCAGGATGCGAGCGATCTCCGATGCTGCAGCTGAGCTTCTTGTTCCTCCTTGATGATTGACATATGCCACTGCTGTGGCGTTGTCTGACTGGATCCTGACTGGACGCCCTTGCAGTCTCAGACCATTTGAAGAGGCACAGCTTGATCGCCAGGATCTCCAGGACATTGATCGGCAGGAGGGCTTCCTCTGGGGTCCAGCGACCTTGCGCCGACTGGACACCCCAGACTCCCCCCCCCAACCTGTAAGGCTGGCGTCCGTCGTGATCACTATCCAGTAAACCGGAAGAAATTACTTCCCGGCCATTAGAGCCGGTGCTGTCAGCCACCATACCAGGGATCTCCTGACTATGTGGCTCACTCGGATTTGATAATCCAGAGATGAAGGGCATCTGTTCCATCTGGACAGAACTTCCTTCTGTAACACTCGAGTGTGGTATTGAGCATATGGAACCGCCTCAAAGGAGGCTACCCTGAGGCCCAACACTCGCATGCAAAAAAACGGAATGACGACCAATTCCTGGAAGTCAGCTGCCGTACTGCAGCCCGGAGGGTCTGCAACTTCTCCACAGGGAGGAATACCTTTGCCTCTGAAGAATCCAGAATCAACCCCAGGTACCCTAGGCGTTGAGCGGGCACCAATACTGACTTTTGCGTGTTTAGTATCCAACCACAGTCTCGAAGAGTCTGACAGGTAATGGACACGCTTACCTCTAATTCTGAGCTTGAAGGGGCCTTCAGCAGAAGGTCGTATAAGTAGCCTGTGATAGCGATACCCCGCTGTCTTAGAAGTGCCAGAATCGGAGCGAGCACCTTGGTGAACGTCCTGGGTGCTGAGGCAAGGCCCAACGGGAGGGCCACAAACTGGTAGTGGTCCTTCCCGATAGCAAAATCGCAGAAACCTCTGGTGTCTGGAGTATATGGGGACATGCAGGTATGCGTCCTTGATGTCCAAGGAGGCCAGAAAGTCCCCCGGATGGAGAGCCGTGACTACAGATCGAACCGACTCCATCCGAAAACTTTGTACCTTCACAAAGCAATTGAGGGCTCTGAGATCCAAGCTTGGACGAACCCCCTCCTTCTTCGGCACAATGAACAGATTTGAGTAAAAACCCTGTTCCAGTTCTGGAACTGGAATAACCACCCCGCGTTCCAGTAGACCCTGGACCGCCCCATACAGGGCCTCCCGACGGGTCGGTAGTAGCTGGAGATTGGAGGTGTTGAATCTGTCCGGTGGACAAGAGAGAAACTCTATCTTGTAGCCTGAGGAGATTACTTCACAAACCCACCTGTCGGAGATTAGTGCTGTCCACTGAGTCGCGAATTTGCGAAGACGTCTCCCCACCCGAGAGCTGGGTGGGGGTGGACCTTCATGCGGACGCAAATTTGTCCGCAGGCTTATTGGGTATGCTGGACCAGGGACGCTTTTGTCCTTGGGCAGGCGCTTTATCGGCCTGGGGTCTTTTCCCTGTCGCCCTAGGGGGACGAAAAAAACACTTGTGTGCAGTAAAGGAGGGCCCTTGCCCTTGCCGTGGCCCCTTACCCTTGCTAATTTGGGGAAGCAAAGTGCTTTTACTTTCTGTGGCATCCTTGATGATGTCATCCAGAGAAGCCCCAAAAAGTCTGTCACCCTTAAAAGACAGATCCAACAGGGCTGGCTTGGAAGTCTGGTCCGCAGACCAGCCTTTTAGCCAGATCAGGCGGCGTATTGCTACTGCATAAACCGAAGTTTTAGACAGCAGGGGAATAGTATTCATGTCTGACTCGCAGACATACCTAAGGCCCTGGACCAACAGGTCGGCCAATGTTATCTCATCAGGAGGAGCATCTCGCTCCTTAACCCCTGGAGTAGCAATCTTGCCCATTCAGTAAGTGTGTGAGACACTAGGGCCCCCGCCAATGCCGGGCGTACTGCCGAGCCTACCACTGAGTATAGGTAGCAAGCGAGTGCTTCAGCCTTCTTATCCACAGGGTCCTAGAAAACAGGAGCCCCTTCTACAGGAATTGTGGTGGCTCTATTAAGTCTGGACACCGGAGGGTCCACTATAGGGGGGAGAGGTCCATTTCTTCAGAAAACTCTCCTCAAAAGGGGTACCGTACCGCAAACCTCTTTGGGGCTGTAAAGACCCTCAGTGGGTTCTCCCATTCCTTGTATAAGAGTTTATCAAAAGACACACAAGGGAACACCTTAGCAGTGCGGGCAGGTCTATGAAACCCAAGTGGACCGGAGTCTCTGCTGCTTCTGCAGTATTTTCCAATTTTAGCATATCCTGCACTGCAGTAATAAGGTCAGATACCAAAGCCGTCTCGCGTACTGACCTGGACTTTGAGTCATTCTCACTGTCCGGTCACGGTCTGAAGTCTCTGATGCGTCAGAATCTGGGCCCCGAGCCGTAGCTGGACCTGGTTCTGCACCAGAATTATCCCCAGAAGCTTGCAGGGGATGGGGCGTTTACTACCCCCTGTATTCCCGTGTGCTGCTTCCACCCTGGCAGCAAACGCCTCTAGGATTGCAGTCATAGCGTTCATAGACACCTCAGGGGCACCAGCTGCTAAATCTGGTGTTTCAGGGGAGAAGACATCTGGCTCAGATGCCATGCTGACCACACGCTGACACTCACAGGGCTCCAGGCAAGATATCAATAGGCCACCCTCCTGTGCTGCAGAGAGGCCGGGTCACCCAGAGGACTCACCACCCTGGATAGGTACTGCTATGCTGTGCCTGTGATGCTGTCCCCTGCTGCTGTGTCAGTCTGCTTCTTTTATCAGCACTTCCTGTGTGAATTTTCGCGCCAGTGTAATGCACCCTAGAGGCCGGAGGCTCTCAAAAAATGGTTGCCAAAAACATCTGTATGGAAGATAATGTGGGCTCTAAGAAAATGGCCGCCGACAGAAGATAGAGGTCAAGCAGCCATAGCCCACAAAAAGATGGCCGCCGAACGGCAATATCTGCATACAGGGTGGACAAACATGGCCGCCGATCAGCTGATAGGGGCCAGTGGGTGTGGCCGAACCACAGGAAGATGGCCGCCGGGCAGTCACAAGAGGCCAAACTTGGCATGGACCACCTCAAAATGGCCACCGACAGCATGGAGGAGGAAGGACACAAACACAGGTAAGAAAATAAAAAAATGACATTTCTTTTAAATGTTAGTTACAGCCAGCCCCGCTCCAGTGGGACCCCCTAGGTGACCCTCAGCATCCAGCAACCTTTAGCTAGAAGCCCAGGGAGGAGGGAAAGGCAGGGAGAGAGGGAAGAAAGGGGCCACAACCACTTACTTGATCTCTCCAGGAATGTCCAGCTAAATCACCCAGCCGAGGCAGGGGAGTTTTACTTACCTATCCTGCATGTCTTATGCTGGAAGACATTCCAAACAGGTCATCGTCCGCGCACGGAAGGTGACTGTTGGCCAGGCATGCTGTGATTGGACCCAGAAGGGACGATCATATGTATGCCCTGGAGCATGACGCTCACCGGACAGGCTGCTGCGACTCGGCCGTAAGGTCAGCCAAAGCTGAGCGGTCCGATGCAAGCCTTGGAGCGTAAGCTCACCGGCCAGGCTGCTGCGACTCGGCCGTAAGGTCAGCCGAAGCTGAGCGGTCCGATGCAGGCCCTGGAGCGTAAGCTCACCGGCCACCCGTGGAGCGACGGGCATGCCGTGGAAAACCCAGCGCGTAGCTAGGGTCAGCACACGCTCGATGGCCGAAACTGGGGAGACTACAAGGATCGAGGATCCAGCCTGTCACCCAGTCGGCAGTTGATCGAAGATCGCAGGAAACAACAAATGTAGCAAAAAAAATAATAATATATACATATATCTTTTTTCCCCGGACCAATGGGCCCGAAGGGAGCCATGTCCTACTCCTTGCTAGACAGAAAAAAACTGATCTGCGAAGATGCAGACTGAGAGGGTATACCCAGAGGGTCCGCCCCCTGGGCGGTACTGTAGAAGGTGTGATGCAACACTTTTTACAAGTTTTTCTGCCTAGTCACTCCTAATTAACGGATAATACCCACTTTGTCAATAGAGAAGCTGTGTCGGTCCATGGACGAAAGAGTAATATAGTTTTTGGGGTCTTTCACAAATTCTGAAAGCTGTAAGGGAAAAATTAAAACCTTAAGATTTTTTGAGAAATTTGGATATTTACACTTTTGTGTCTGTTCAATTTTCACCATTTCGCAAAAAGGCGCAATTTAAAAGTTACAAATACTTGTTATTTATTAACTCAATACAGGTTAAGCTTTTATATTTAGTATGAACTTTGTATTATTTTCTGTGTATTTATCTGCTAATCATGATTTTAGTGGATTTTTAGAAAAAAATATTGATTTGATAAACATTTGTGCAAATATCGTGGGACCTTAGAAATCAGTAGCACCTTCTTTTTATTCTACTGGTCATGTGCTTTCAGAAAATATATGGTTTGATGGGTCTTTTATAAACACTGAAAGCTATAAGTGAAAAATAAAAAAGCAAAGGAAAATTTTAAAAAATGGTCTGGCCACCTGAGTGTACAAAATGGAGCACAGGGCCTGGCAGCGAAAGGGTTAAAGACTATTCCGTAATATAGTGGATTCAACGTCCATGTAAAAATACATAGGACATATAAAAATAAATGAAACATCATTATAAAAAACATTTACAAAAAAAAAAAAAATGTCAAGTCATTAGTGCATACATAGTTAGAATGGAGCTACATTCTGGAGTGTTCAAAAGGTAAAAAGAACTTGAAAGGGAAGAAACTATATAGCAATCGTAGGGTTGTTTACTAAAGGCAAACAGGCTGTTCACATTGCAAGGAAATTTGTACTTTGCAAAGAAATTAGCCCCAGAGCTTAGTGATTTCCATCACCAATCACCAAAAATTCACTTTTTCCCTTGCAAATGATTTTCTATTTTTTGAAAAGTCAAACTTCACCACACTCAGCTCTGGGGCAAATTCACTTGTAAAGGGCAACTTCCCTTGCAAAGTGAACAGTAAATCAACCCCACTGTACCTAGGTATATTTATAATATGGACACTCTGGTCCCTGGTATGCTTAACAGTGAAACAAAATGTATTCATTCTCCTACTGAGTGAGTATTTATATATTTTCTGTATTTTGTATTCACATGTAAGTAAAATTTTTATGCATTTTATTTTGTTTGTTTTTTTTACTTTTTATTATTGTTATAAAAAGTATATATTTTATCACACAAAACTCAGGGAAGGGTTAATTAAATGTACAATGAAGATGCATTGGGATAGGTAATAGGGATAAAGGGAGCAGTGCTCTCAAAATGCGTCATAAGTTACCAAAACAATGTAAGGACACGGTACATGCATAGTATTGATGAAACAGAAGTGCCGTTATTAAGTAGTTTTTTTTTTAAGTTTTCAATTGAATAATTTAGAGGCAATTACTTACTGCACCTGGTGTTATATTTATTTAATTTATTGGTCTAATTTATCTTTCAAAATCTTTTCGTGCTAAAGTAAATAATTTTAATTTTTTTACAGGTTTCTAAAAGGATGAAAACACAAATTACCGCTGTCTTCTGGGAGACACACAGGTCCCAGAAGACAGCAGGGACCAGTGGGAGCGTGCAGCGCGAGTCGCGCATGCGCAGTAGGGAACCAGGAAGTGGACCTCCGCTTTAAGGAACTAAAAGAAAAGCTATCCAAAAAAAATAAATGCTTTCAATTATTATTTTTTTCCAGCTTTAGGATGTCATGTGACTATGAAGGAACCCCTCTTACATTTGTGATATGTTGTATGGCTCTTTATACATTACAAGTCCCTGGCACAGAATGTCAGAGCCAAGTTAGCCTCCTTATTACATCTGAAATGTCAGATGACAACTCATAAATAAGTCAGACAATGCAAAGCTCTACATCCTTTCTAGAGATCTCATGGTTGGTACTGTTTTGCTATAACATACATATAAAACAGGACAGGACATATAAAACTGACTTTCATAACTACTACTGTAAGGATGGTTCATATCTGGCCAAATATGTCTGATTCATTACTGAAACCCCTTTAGTCGTTTTGAAGCTGTTCATTTAAAAATTACACAAGTTACAAATAGAACGCTTTTATATATGAGTGTTAATGCTGGTTACTATAACTGTCCTTCAGTACTGTATAACACTGTCATTGACAACTTGCCTTTTTTTCTACATTGCATTATATTCAAATCTTTATATACTTTATTTTTATTTATTTTTTATTTCCATTGTGCTGCCATGTATTTTCTCCTGTCAAAAATGTTCTATATTGAAGAGCATTGAAATATACCATAAAACTACACATGCTTGCAGTTTACATGCTCACACACTATGCTCTTACCTGTATCCATAGTGTAAGTCGGAACTTACACTCTTGGTGAAGTCTTCATTGGAACTACTTGTGGATCAAAGACACTGCTTACTTCTCTACACAGTAATACTGATTTTAGGCAACTAAGCTAAAGTTTTTTCACACACTTTTGACAGTTCAAATTTACAGCTAGTTAAAAAAAGTTGTCATAGAATGATACATACTTCAACATGGTGACATTCGTTTTTTTACAACGCAAGGACTACATCCAGATTAGAATCACATAATAAAGCCTATATATCAGCTATATTACAGTGGGGACCACTTCACCTTTTGCTTTCAACTCGATAAATTACACACTTATTTTATTTGACATTTAAAATGCTGATGCTTTAAAAAAACACTGAGCCATTGCATACATGTTGGATAACTAACACAGATACTTTGCTACAAACTTCTCAATTGCCTTGATTTTGGTGGGACAGTACTAATTCCAAAAATTGTTTCGTTTAGGGCGAAAACATATTTTTTAGTTTTGCAAGTATTAGGCTTATGCCCCGTACACACGATCGGTTTTCCTGTCGGAAAAATTCAGATGATAGCCTTTGGTCGGGAATCCCGACCATGTTGTTGTTATAGGTTTATGTGAAATCTCCATTAATAGCTGTAAAATATTGTAATTATGAATATATTCCATTTAGCTTGCATCTAAGGAAGGTGGGCAATATGCGTCACAGACGTGCCTGGTTGAACAGACATTGCGGAGCCAAGCTTGTATATACAAACCATGGAGAGACAATTCCATTGTTTTATACCTACTCCCTTCAAAGGATCCCAAGCTGGGATATGCAATGAAGGGAGCCCAACCTGTAATCAATACCTTACTTCCTGGGAAAATTCAATTAAATCTCCTGGCCAGAATAGTCACCAGGATTTTCATGAAAGGGGGCTGACTTATGTAGTAAGCCCTCTAATCATGATCCAAGCTAGGCCAACCTTTGGGGCATCAGCATAGAGGGATATACTCAGAGCAGAGGGGAGAAAGAGCTCTCTTTATGGAAGGGCAGCCTGCAGGATGGTTCTAAAGGGTAATTATGGGAAAAGGTCTGGCAAACATGTAACTGAATATGTCTGTACTTTAATGTTTTAGAGGAACATGCTCTGTATCCCTCTCTTTTTTCCTGTCGGGATTCCCGACTGACTTTTTCCCGTCGGAAATCCCGACCGTGTGTTCGGGGCATTAAGGTGCACTTCAGTGTGCCAACACATTGTATCATAAACAACTGTATTGACTTTTTTTTTTGTTGCAGTAATTACTGTTTTTTACCTTTTTTTATTGCCATACTGAATTCTCACACCCTTTTTAGTTCTATACAGTAATAAGCTACGATTTAACACTGCATTTTGCTTGGACATGCCCTAAAATGCCTTTCTATTGGTGTTAAACTTGGTGTAAAAGCACTACCTGCCCTCCTTTCCAGTGCTCTATGCTGGAAGAACTGAGTAATAGTCATACCCCTCATGAAAAAGTCCTCACCATGACCTGTAATGCTGAGGAAAAGAGTGGGATCTGTCTCACTGGGTCAGTTTTCTTACAACGTGCACTGGGCAGAGCCTATTTGATGCCTATTGCACTGCAATATCATATTTAGACACAATACACAACTGTAATAACAGGAATATCTACAATGTATGCCTGACTGAATATTTTTGCTGTGAGTTCAATTGGACTTCAACTGTGTTTAAATTGAATTCTGTTTGTTACAGTTTAATGAATAATTAAACATGACTATTTTCAGCAAAATGTAGCATCTTTGACATATCTGTTTAATTTAACAAACAAGAACGCGCACAAAGCTAAAACATCAAAAATAAAGAAACAAAAAACAACTTACTTGATGTAGTACGGCACTTTATTAAGTGACACAGATCGTTGCCAAGGAAGCTGTACTGAAGCTAAAAGCATAAAGAAAAAACAGATACATCAGACATTACTTAGCTCAATAGAAAACATCAGAAAAGATCACAGAAAGAACATTAACAAAAGTCACTGTTTTTTGTAAGCACACTAATAACGTTTTTTTTTTTTTTTAAATAGCAGACCTAATTAATTGTAAGCATAAATCTATATTATCCATCTAGCTGGAAAAGATGCATAATAAGTAAAAGAAGGGCTAAAATGCTTACCACTACTGGAGATAATTTTGCTCTAGGACCCATTCAGTCTGAAAGCCTAGGCACTCTGTAGTCACTTCACTAAGCTGAATTTAACTTTGATGTTTGATCTCAAATAATTTTCCCATGAAAACATTAAGTTAATTTCCAAAAATACTGCAAAGTTAAAACATTTTAAATATACAGTATCTCTCATTTAGGCCCCTTTCACACGACAAGCCCACTCGGATCCGTCTGTCTGTTTTTCAGGCGGATCCAAGCGGGCCATCTATTGACTCTTATGGGCATGCAGATTTCAGCGGAGATGTGTCCGCTGACACCTGTCTGCCATCTGATCCGCTCAAGACAGACATATGGCGATACATCTGCCATCCATCTTGGTGGATCGGATCGGATGAGATCTAATGAAAATGGACATGCTGTCCATTTACGTTCGATCTCCCCATAGAGATCAGGGGGGCTCTAACAGGTCCCTTCCCGCTCAGTGATCAGAGACGGACCTGTCATTCGACGGCTCAATGGAGATCAACGGAGCGATCTCCGACTGAGCTGGCGACTCCACTGAAATGGATCCGCCTCATGTGAAAGGAATCTTAAACCCTTTGTTTTTGCTCATGAAAAGCTACCTTAGTTCCACCCAAGATAATTTCTATCCTTCAAATTACTTGGGTAAACCTGGTTGCAACATCAAGATTAGTGACTTTTTTGCTCAGAAGCATGAGATTAGAGGTCGACCGATATATCGGCCGATATTTGGCCATTTTGGAGAAATTGGCATCAGACGATTATTATCCAAATTAGGCCGATATTGAACACTGACCACACCATGCCCACGTTCCTCCTCCCTTCTCTACATTTCGTTGGCAGAGCAGTACCACGGTGTGTGAAATTGACATGTAACTGAATGCAGAGAGAGAGGGGCTGTCAAAATTGAGCATTGATGTTCGGGGGTGGGCGGGACCCGGGGTGGGACCGGACCCAGCAGCTATCCAACCCTAGCCAATGTGATGGGATCTGGGCGGGCCGCTACGTGTATGTGGCCACGCCCCTTTCTTAAACAGCCCAATCATTGACTGGTGTTGGATAGCTGCTGGGTCCCGCCCACCCGACATCACTGAATCTGACAGCTCCTCTCTCTCTCTGCATTCAGTTACATGTCAGTTTCACACAATTACACTATCGGCTCAGTGTGAAACCTGCCAGTGCCATCTGTCAGAGAAGTGCCATCCAGTGCCAGTGCCAATCAGTGCCACCTGCCAGTGCCATCCAGTGCCACCTGCCAGCGCTATCCAGTGCCACGTGCCAATTAGTGCCATCTGCCAGTGCCAACCAGTACCACTTGCCAGTGACACCTGCCAGTGCCAACCAATGCCACCTGCCAGTGCCATCTGCCAATCAGTGCCATCTGCCACTGCCAACCAGTGCCACCTGCCAGTGCCAGTTTTTCCATTCATAGAACACAGTCAATGAATGATGTGACCGGGCAGACAGAGCCTCATATGGCCATTTGTGACAACCAGTGTGGGGGGGGGGGATTACTGTGGAAACAATTCCCAGTATTCCTTGAATCTTTTTTGCCCTACAGAGGTCCATCATTGCTAAATACATCTGGGGCAATGTTAAACCCAAAACGCCATAACTCAAACTATAAAACTAGGTAATGGTAATGCCTGACTTTGAAACATACTACCACATAGCTATCATACACATTGTTGATTGGTTCCACAACCATCTAGTTAAGGCAGTCAGCTGTTAACAGATTGTGTGAGAACACAGCCCATCACTTTTTTACAGTAAAGAGTACATATGGAGATTCAGAACACCAGTTCTGGCCAGTCTGCATAGTAGTGACCCCCAGGTTTAACATAATTATTAATCATAACCCAAACACAGGGAATGTGAAAACAGATTACCCCATAAGTAGAACTGTCTCCATTGGCTGTCCTGGGCAGAGTTTAACCACTCCAACAAAAAAAAAAAAACCTCAGTCATGTAAAAATGTATCCCAGTGCAATCAATTCTTATCAAGGACAGTAGACATGCACACACTGAATTCCTTAAGTGCAGGCTGTTAAGAGAGGGAACCGCCCCAGATAAAATGCTCAATTATGGGTGGGTATGCCTTTAAGAACAAATATTTCACTTTGAAGTTGGGACACTCTTGGGAACCCTTTCCCAGAAACTCTTAATGCCTTTCTATACCCAAGGAAAGGCCTATAAGATTATCCCTCTATGATACAAAATACCAGTAGACAAAGAAAAATGTTCCTGCTTCATCCGAGTTGAGCCCTGATCTAACCATTGTGGGGCAAAATATTTGAATCCTACAATTTTATGTATAGCTCTCCAATAAAGGCTATTTCCCAAATGGCACTCTCCCCATCTTGCCAGGGCCTCTGGGTTGCATAAAAAAATATACTACATCCCTGTCTCATAGTGGCAAGGGTCGCCATTTTCAGACACTGGAAGCCAAATCTTCCCCCTCACTGGGAGAATGGACATCAATCTTAATTACATGATCTTTCTGGAGAGCCCGGCTACAATAAATTGCCCCATGCTATGTTAACCTAGCCATGTTTATTGTGTTTAGAGGATTAGATTGTTTTAAACAGTTGGTTTACAGATGGTACTTTACTGTCCAAGCTTGCATCATGAGTTACTAATCGTTAGTTTATTAGTTAAGTTAAAGTGATACTAAACACCTAAGCCCTGTACACACGATCGGATTTCCTATGGTTTTTTAACCAATGGATTTTTCCATCGGAAAACCGATGAAGCTGACTTTCATCAGTCTTGCCTACACACCATCAGTCAAAAAACCGACCGTTCCAAATGCGGTGACGTAAAACACTCCGATGAGCCGAGAAAAATTAAGTTCAATGCTTCTGAGCATGCGTCGACTTGATTCTGAGCATGCGTGGGTTTTTTATCCGATGGAGTTCCCCACAGACGATAGTAATTTGCTATCGGTTTTTTAACCATCGGATAAATTAAAACATGTTCTATTTTTAAACACCGATGGAAAAAAGACCGATTGGGCCCATACACGATCGGTTTGTCCGATGAAAAAAGTCCATCGGACTGTTTTCATCGGTAAAACCTATCGTGTGTACAGGGCTTGACTGTTTAATTTCCATTATCCCTTCTCTTTCTGTATGTGGATGATGGCGCTGTAATCATTTTAATAAAAAAAGAAACATCTACTGTAAGTACCTTTTTACTAATCGATATACAGCTGTCACATGACTCAGCTCTTTCCCAGCCTGTTCCTAAAGACAGGCTGGGAAAGAGCTGGGTCATCTGCCACTATTTCTCTAAAGAAACAGTGGCAGGAGGAGCTTCCAGTCCTTTGCTGCTGGTCACATTTTCAAAAACAAAAAAACAGCCTTTGGAATATGAAATAAAAATAAATAATTAATATAAAACAATGGTTTTAAATGGTCATACAAATATATTTTTGAAATCAAATCTTATTTTTTTTAAGCAGATGTTATATCCAACCACCCATTGTTTTTAGCTGGTTTCGTGGGCATGGAGGAGGCAGGGAGGGAGGGAGTGGGCTCTAATTTACCACTGTGTATACGCCCACATGTATAACTCTATAGTAACATGGGCTGCTCAGGTGTGATGGGATGGAAATTTTCAGGGTATAAATACACTGGAACTGAGCTTGTGCACTAGCTGCCAACACTGTTCTGCAAAATCCCCAACTGCAGTCGGGACATGGACAGGAGGGGGAAACAGCAGGATCAACCAGGTTTTTTGCAGAACACAGAAATCGAGTCCCTTAGTGAGTATGGACAGCATGTAATACAGCATTTATTGATAGTTATTAATGATGTTGGTTAAATGAGACTTACTAAATGTGAAGGCTTACTTATATTGTACACACAAAATGCTTTAAGCTCTAAAGCCCTGTACACACGATCGGATATCCTATGGATTCTAATCCGATGTTTTTTTCCATCGGAAATCCGATGAAACTGTCTTCCATCAGTCTTGCCCACACACCATAAGTCAAAAAACTGACCGTTTCAAACGCGGTGACGTAAAACACTCCGATTAGCCGAGAAAAATGAAGTTCAATGCTTCTGAGCATGCGTCGACTTGATTCTGAGCATGCGTGGGTTTTTTATCCGATGGAGTTCCCCACAGACGATAGTAATTTGCGATCGGTTTTTTAACCATTGGATAAATTTAAAACATGTACTATTTTTAGACACCGATGGAAAAAAGACCGATGGGGCCCATACACGATCGGTTTGTCCGATGAAAACAGTCCATCAGACTGTTTTCATCGGTAAAACCTATCGTGTGTACACGGCTTAACTGTTGTTCTTACCCCTCCCATTCCCACCTCTTCCACCACCCTCCTTAAGGTAATTTTCTCCCTTTGGTCCCCTATCTTACAATTCCTTCAGTACCATGTACCAAGTCTAGAATTTGCTGTAACAGTTTTTTTTTTTACAATAAAAAAATGTGAGGGGCGTGGCCAGGATCGGCATGTGAGCAGCCGCTTTTCACAGAGCTCCCACCAGTCACCCTGTAATTGATCCTGTTCCTGGCTTCCTCGGTTTTATCCGGCGGTACAGATCGGTACCGGAACCCCCCCGCTGAGCAGCCATACCCATTGTGAGCTTGATAGAGATGATGGTTACCCGCAAAAACAAGGAAAGAGTGGACCGGCCTGAAATCCAACATGGCGCCGCCGGGTCCTCTCAGCAGCGTGGCCAGCACGGCACTGAGAAGGACACAGTGAGTAAACTACCCAAGTCCTCTAAAACGGCAGCCAGCGACCAGCCTAGGGACATGAGATACTATGCCCAGAAACTTGCAGGGCCGGCAGACGAGGCTGATAAGACTGTGTCTGAGGCGGTGGGAGAGGGCATGGAGCATGAGGAGGGGGATGGTGACCTGACACAGGCAGCCATTGCTGAGCAGCATGAGACATCAGAGCCAGAGGATGAGGACAATGAGCAGCCGACTTTGGCTGCTATTTTGCGGGCTGTTTCCAAATGCACTGCTTCAGTGAACGCATTACAGGCTCGGTTTGGAGAGCTTGAAGAGGCAGTGATCCTGATCAGACAAGATATGCAAAAAAATCAGGGCGAGAACAACTGCAGCTGAGAGCAGGATCAGTGAAATGGAGGACAAGCTCCCTCCCCTGATCAGGGAAACACAGACTAATACCAGACTGATTAAAATGGTCGATATGCGGGCTGACAATCTCGAAAATAGAATGAGACACAATAATGTGTGCATCATTGGTCTTCCGGAGAAGGTGGAGGGGAGAGATCCTACAGACTTTGTGGAGCAGTGGCTCGTGGACATTTTTCACCACCCTGTATGCTATTGAAAGGGCGCATAGAGTCCCACTGCGGCCCCTCCCACCGGGTCACCCACCAAGACCTATGCTGGCCTGGCTATTACATTATCGGGACAGGGAGATTATCTTGCGGCTGGCCAGGGAGAAGCAGAATATTCAGTTTAATGGCGTGCGGATCTCCCTTTACCCTGACTTTTCGTCTGATGTGCAGAACACAGGCACGCTTCACCAAAGTCAAAAGGCGGTTGCAAAAGCTGCAGGCTCCATATGCTATGCTATACCCTGCCAGGCTCCAGATCACAGCTTGGTGGGCAAGCGCATTTTTTTGAAAACGCAGCGGATGCATCTGCCTGGCTGGATGCCAATGAAAAGGCAGGCGGAGGAAGCCTCTGTTACGTTGCAGTTTCCCAGGAAGTACGGCGGGGCCTTAATACACAGTGTTACCAAAGTGCCTAAGTGAGGAGACGGGGACAAGCATACTTTTTTGTTCTACAAGAGCGTTTTCTGCAAAAAATCGTTTTTTTTTCCCAGTGGAATGTTTTATTCCTATTTTCTATTCATCTGCAAGATTGTACTTTGGTCCCTGTTGGACCCTACGTTGTACATGACGGAGAGGACCTGTTGCCCTACCACTGTTTCGGTAGTGCCAGGCACTGCCACAGGTACTGTGCGTGAGACCCCTCGGTGTACATCGGGGGACAGTGACTGGCGGCCTGGGGGGCATGCTCAGCTTGCTGGACGTGTACCTTGGGTTCATTCCTGTGAGGTTGTGGTGATACACCACTTTTAAATTTTGATGTTCTTTTTGTTTTTTTATTGTTTCCATTTTATCAGAGCATTAACCTCTTTTACAAGACATTTATACAGAGCTAACAGTTATATATGTGCATCTTCTAAATCTAGTTGGTTTGATGTGGGACAATGTGCTTCCTATTTACACTGATACGTATAGACAAACGAATCTACAATGGCCACGGTTCCGGTAGTCTCATGGAAAGTTAGGGGGATACATGATTCCCTGAAGCGCACCATGGTATTTACCTCCCTTTGCAAGTACTGGTATATGCCTGCCATTTGTTCACTGCAAGAGACTCACCTAACATCTGACTCGGTCTCATGTTTAATGTTGTCATGGGTGGGGTGGTCATATCACTCCACACACACCTCCTATTCGAGAGGTGTGAGTGTACTGATTCATAGCTCCTTAGACTACCAGGAGATAGAATGTGTCAAAGATGCAGAGGGTAGATATGTAATATTGCTGTGTCGCATTTTTACCTTTGAAATGTATTCTTGCATTTGTGTACATTCCGCCTCCATACAATCACCAGGTGCTCCGAACAGTGTTAGAATACCAGTTGTGTCACCAAGATGTCCCCATATACATCATGGGGGATTTCAACTGCTTTTTGCACCCGGCACTTGATAAGCACCCACCGGTGAATGCGACGCAGGGTTTCTCCTGTTTTTCTAAATCATATATGTCCCTATCCCAAATAGATCTGACTATCTGCTCTACTGTGGCCACCCGGTTCATATCGGAGATCACATTAGCTGTTCACAGCATATCTGACCACTCGCCGGTGATTACTAATTTGGAGGTGAGGCCCCTATCAAATATGACCATGGCCCCCTGAAATTGAATGCCTTCTGGCTCAATTTGTTTTTATCACATACTCAGATGGCGGCCTTCTGGCAGGACCAAGGGAACCAAACTGGACCGGAGACTGCATGGGAGGCCTTTAAGGCCTTCCTTCGCGGTACATTTATCAGGGAGATTCACGGGATTAAACAAGCTACTAGTGCACAGAGGGAGGGGTTGGAGCAACTGGTGAGTGACCTGGAGGCAAAATGTATATCGGACCCCACAGAGAAACAATAAAATAAATTTGTTGACCAAAAAAGTTGCACTGATATACTGACTTATGAAAGACCATAGACCAGTATCCAGCAGAATCATAAGCTTGCTATGTTATAGCTATATAGGTCTCAGTAAGCAATAGAGGCAGAGGCCATGCAGTTATAATATGTAGGGTTAAAACAAAACAAGGTGACCTATACAAGGTTAAATGAATACATGAATCCTGCAAGGATTGTCAAGGTAGATTGGATAGATCTATAAGTGAAGTAGAACACATATTTAAAATAATGGATTAGTGCAGCTTATTCATCCATAATTATTTCAGTTTGCCACTGAGTCAAGCATCCATCAGTAATGCAAGGCTTTTAAAACATAAATGAAGTATTGAATTATAGCTTTTCAGACTTACTAGACAGAAAGTGTTGAGAGGCCGGTCCAAAATCTTGATGTGCTTCGTGAAGATGCTTGAGTCGTTCTTCAACTGCTGCCTAAAAAACAAATATATATTTAAACATAAAATATAACATTTAATGAATATTACATTTTTGAATACTATCAAAAGTGTGTCTATTCTAAACCAGATAAGTTTGTGGTGCGGAGCTGGGTGTCAGTGCAGAGTGTGTTGTGCAAGTGGGAGAAAACAGAGGCAGCAGAAAGGACACTTTCAGGTGTATGTATAGCCAAAACTTTTTTATAAATACATTACGGATGATTTTGGGACGGTTAAGAGCCAGATTTTTTATTTTATTTTTTTGCTGTGTGTGCCTACTGAGGTGATTTCCCCTAACTTCGTTTTCCAGAGCTGCAACAGGAAGTAAGAGGAAATCTCTACACATTCTTCCTTTCTAAAAATTGTCACCAGGACACACACTTTAAGAAGCAGAAAGTTATTTTCAGCAATAGAATGGAAGAGAAGGAGCAGAGATTGTGAACAGGGAGTTAAAGCTAGTTGCAGGGAGGAATGTACTTTTAACAAAGGGAGGTTAATTGACAAAGTTAGGGTTCACATTGACTACAGGCTGGGAAGGAGGGTCGATTTGAGGTGTATAAGGTAGTTAGGCTGCTCTGCGAGTTAGGTGGCCAGTGAGTGATGTGTAATGATGACAGGGATGAGGTCAGGGAGGGATGCTCTGTGACCAAATTGAGGTTGCTGGGAAGGCATGTGCTGTGACCTGTTAGGGTTAGCTAGAGAGGAATGTGCTGTAGCCAAGAGGATGAGGTGGTTGGAGAGGCATGAGTCGTGACCAGGGATGAGGACTGTGTGGTTGTTCAGGGAGGCAAGCCTGAGCATTGCTCAGCCTTGTGTATAGATAACCTATAATAATTAAAAAAAAGGAAACTCAAATAGAGGTCTCATATTTGCATTTAATACAATTAAAACTAAACACTAAATAATTATAATGAAAAAAATTTAATTGGTTACACACTTGAACCATTGGTATTCGTCCAACCGCAACAAATGAAATTTGAAAATTCTCATAACGTAAAAAAGAAAGCTAATAGAAAAGTATGATTTTTTTTTTACATTTTTCACTCGATTTAACAGAAATATCAGTTTTAGATAGTTAACCAACAGTGTCAAATTATCTGTTTTCAGATATCAGCCTTTCTTCCAGGTAAGACATATGTGCTGACAAAGTGAAAACATGTTCACTATAATGAATAGATGGGCCAGCACTTCAGAATGTTCTAGATAAAAAGCTGTACTTTGACCACGCTCAATGTCTTAAAAAAGTACTTGTTTTGGGCTGACCTGCTCTTATTTTTTACAATGAAGAACAGAGAGAGGCAAAACTGAGATAGAAACATAGCATAGTCAACTGTAATGTATTGTACGAACAAGGATAAGTCATTCTGAAATGTGCACCTTTTGTAAACCTTTCACTGTGGTTAAGTAAAGTACCGGTATAGCTTTTCACTGGGATTGAATTCAAGCGCTGTTTTTCCTTTTATTTATTTTTCTGGGATTGTAGAGCTGATGCTAATTGTGCTTTATATACATTATATTTTTTTGTTTTTGATTTTTGCTTTATATACTTGTTAATGAGTCCTGTTTATTGCTTTGGGTTTCCTTTAATTGGTTAAAAAAAGGATGCCTTCACATGCAAACCTGAAAAATGTTGTCATCTGCTCAGTCAGCACCTTCATAGAGACACACTGTCCATTGTGCAAAAACTGGATTTGTTTTAATCTACATTTTGCATGGGTGTCAATAAAGTGGATTTTATTTCTGCCAACTTTCACAGTTCTCAATAACTGTAACATGATTTATGGAGTTACAACACTGCTTACAAATTTCATTCAATATATGTATCACCAAGGTGCCAGAGAGCAACAGATAAATACATAACAATTAGAGATGGAGAGTATCAAAGAAAAATAAAATCATGTCCCAGTAGAATCATTTACTTCTTGCGTGGGAGAAGAGATGACAGGAACAATTTAGTACACAAGAGGTCAGGATCAGCAATAACGGATATGTACTGAAAAATAAAGCTTAACAATATAATACAAGATTGATCGTTAATGTGGTTTTCTGAATAAAACAAAAACTATACAGGTAAAGACTACTATAACATACGTAAAAGAATTTGCGGAACACCACCAATCCCCCAATTTAGTTAAGGAAAAATAATTTTTTTTGAAAGACATGATATTTTAAAACAAACGTAACACAAAAAATGTTGACTTCCTCTAACAGAAAACATATCGAAATGTTAATTGTGCCTAAGAAAAAGTCTGAAAGATTTACCCCTTTTCTTGAATTTTTCCTTAAAATTAGCAATATACTTCCTTAAGGCCTTAGTTTGAGATCATCTAAAATATTGCTACCTCTGACTACAAGTTTTGCAAAATTTGAATTGAGATTTGGTGAAGTGACTACTGTGGTGCTCACTGTTCTCCTTTCTGGAGAGGAAGCTGGAGAGGAAGCTGTACCTGGGGACCTGCAGTGCAAGCATCTTCCTGAACATTCTTGTGATTTCTGCAAAGCCCTACTTTTACCAAGATGGCTCCCTCCAGACAGAGAAATAGGGCAGAACAAGACATGGTAAGTTAGTAATGGAAAGATCAATTGCAGAAAGCCTATATCTATATGTATTCTTCTACATATTTTTGGTAAAAAAAAAACTCAATAAGCAAAATATTGAGTGGTTTGCGCAAAACTTAGAGCGTCTACAAAATCGGGGATAGATTTTAGGCATTTTTATTATTATTTATTTTTTTACTAGTAATGGCGGCGATCAGCGATGGTTATCGGGACTGACTAAAAATAGCCACTGATTACTGTATAAATGTCACTGGCAGGGAAGGGGTTAACACTAGGAGGCGAACAATGGGTTAAGTGTGTGTTCCCTATGTGTGTTATAACTGTGAGGGTATTGGACTGAATGGGAGAGAAGACAGATCATTGTTCCTACTTAGTAGGAACACACAATCTGTTTCTCCTTTCCTGACAGAACAGGGATTTGTGTGTTTACACACACAAATCCCCGTTCCTGCTCTCATGCCCGCAATTGCGGGTGGCCAGCGGGGATCACGCCCGCCAGCCACGTGCATCGGGTCCCCTGCCGTGCAGTGGGTGCGCGCCTGCTACGGCTCTTAGAGCGGCCACAGTATATATACAGTGATTCGCGCAGCAGAGCCATTCTGCCGCCGTATATATACAGGAGCCGGTAAGGAAGCGGTTAACAAAACTTCTCCTAGGTTTCAACCTTTAGGAGGTGCAAATGATGTCACCATGCTTCACGGCTGGGATAACTAGCACACAAAAATAGGATTTTTATAACAGCTTACCTGTAAAATCCTTTTCTTGGAGTACATCACGGGACACAGAGCGACATAGTCATTACTAATGGGTTATATAGATACCGTCAGGTGCTGGCACTGGCAACTTCCAAAACCGGAAGTACCCTCCCCTATATAAGCCCCTCCCATCCGGGAGCACCTCAGTTTTGTAGCAAAGCAATAAGTGTCCCCAAAGAGGGGTGGGAGCTCTGTGTCCCGTGATGTACTCCAAGAAAAGGATTTTACAGGTAAGCTGTTATAAAAATCCTATTTTCTTTTTCGTACATCACGGGACACAGAGCGACATAGTCATTACTAATGGGATGTCCTAAAGCAATGCCAAATGAGGGGGGGGATACACCATATATAAGCTGAGCGCTATCAGACATGAGGATCTTTTGCGGCCTGCAACACACTGCGCCCAAAGGCGACATCCTCCTGACTTCTAACGTCCACCTGGTAGAACCTAGTAAACGTGTGTACCGAAGACCATGTTGCGGCCTTACAGATTTGAGCCAGGGAGGCCTGGTGATGCACTGCCCATGAAGTTCCAACTGCTCTCGTGGAGTGCGCCCTAACTTTGAACGGAGGCGGTCTACTTCTCAAGCTATAGGCTTGTATTATGACCTGTCGAATCCACTTGGCTAAAGTAGATTTTGACGCTGCCTGACCCTTTCTGGGGCCTTACGGCAGAATAAACAAAGTATCCGTTCTGCGAATCTGAGCAGTGGCTTTTAGATAAGCTTTAACTGCTCTTACTACATCCAAAGAATGCAATAACTTTTCCTCTACCGAAGTAGGCTTGGGGAAAAAAGAAGGAAGAACCACATCTTGGTTCAAATGAAAACTCGATACCACCTTAGGAAGAAAGGCTGGATGAGGACGTAACACTACTCTGTCCTTATGGATAACCAGATATGGCTCCTTACAGGACATAGCTGCTAATTCCGATACTCTTTTAGCCGAACAAATGGCTACTAGAAAAATCAATTTCCTGGTGAGAAGCACCAAGGAAATATGCAGTAATGGTTCAAATGGTTGTTTCTGTAGAACCGACAGAACCAAGTTTAGATCCCATGGACATATGGGAATATTAACCGGAGGACTAATACGCATCACTCCTTGTATAAAGGCTTTGACTAGTGAATGCGAAGCCAAGGGCCTTTGAAAAAATATTGACAAGGCCGAAATCTGACCTTTGATAGTACTCAAGGCAAGCTTCCTATCTACAGCCCATTGTAGGAAGTCCAGAATCCTACCTATTACGTATTTACGTGGATGCCATTTCTTGGCCTCACACCAGGCGATGTACGCCTTCCAGATTCTATAGTAGATCTGCCTGGATACCGGCTTCCTGGCATTGATCATGGTAGATACCACAGCATTAGAGAGCCCTCTCTTTTTTAGAATGTGGGCTTCAATAGCCAGGCCGTCAAACCTAGGGCTGGTAAGGAAGGGTGGTATATCGGTCCTTGCGAAAGCAGGTCCGGACGATGTGGGAGAGTCCAAGGACTCCCCACTGACATTTTACAATCTCCACGTACCACGCTCTTCGGGGCCACGCTGGAGCCACCAGAATCACTGGTTTCTTTTCTACCCTGATTCTGCGGAGTAATCGAGGTAACCATTGTGGCGGTGTGAATGCATATATCAGCTTGAACTGATCCCAAGGGAACACTAGGGCATCCGAGCCGCAAGCTAGGGGATCCCTTGTCCAAGAGACAAACCTGTCCACCTTTGCGTTGAATCTGGATGCTAGCAGATCTACATCCGGTGTTCCCCACCGCTGACATATTGTCCGGAAAACCTTGGGATGAAGGGACCATTCCCCTGGGCATAATTGTTGGCGACTTAGAAAGTCCGCCTTCCAATTCTCCACCCCTGGAATGAATACCACAGATATGGCTGGGACATATCTTTCTGCCCATCTCAGGATGTAATTTACCTCCCTTTGGGCTGCACGACTCCTGGTGCCCCCCTGACGATTGATATATGCCACTGCTGTGGCATTGTCTGACTGAACTCTGACAGGGGACCCTTGGAGTTTGGATGTCCAAGCTACTAGGGCATACCGGGCTGCTCGTATCTCTAAGAGATTGATGGGCAGGGCCTTTTCTGCATCCGACCATCTGCCCTGGAGAGACTATTGCTCCAGTACTGCTCCCCAGCCTATAAGGCTGGCATCTGTAGTGACCACCTTCCAAGAAATCGGACTGAAGGATTTCCTTTTTTCCAGATTCTGGGGAACCAACCACCAACGGAGGCTCTTGCGAACGGAAGGGGACAAGGACATTGTAAGTCTAGGGCCTGAACTTTTTTGTTCCAGGCTGACAGTATGGCCCCTTGCAAATTCCTTGAATGGAATTGACCGTAGGGTACTGCTTCGAATGATGCCACCATTTTTCCCAGCAGCCTCATATACAGGCGTATGGACGGCTGTCTTTTTTGTACCCACTAAGTGGATCAAATCTTTCAAAGACAACACCTTTCCTCGAGGCAAGAATATTTTTCTCTGGCCTGAATCCAACCTTAGCCCCAAGTATTCCAGACTTTTGACTGGTTTTTAGGGCTGACTTGTCTCGGTTGATAATCCAACCGTGAGATTCCAGATACTTGATCGTCTTGTGAACGACCACGTCTAGTTTTTTCACTGAGTGGTCTATCAGCAACAAGTCATCCAGATATGCCATTATCATTACACCTTGTGTTCTTAGATTGGCCAATAAAGGGCCAGAATTTTTGTAAACACTCGTGGTGCTGTGGCCAAACCGAAGGGTAAGGCTCTGAACTGAAAATGGCGCCCTTCTACTGCAAAGCGTAGAAATTTTTGGTGGACTGGAAAGATGGAAATGTGCAAATAAGCATCTTTGATGTCGATCGTGGCTAACCAATCCTCCCCTTGTAGGGCAGTGGCCACCGATCGGATCGACTCCATCGGAAAGTCCTGATATACAGGAATTTGTATAGCCCTTTTAGAATTAATATGGGCCTCCCGTCCGCGTTTGCTTCGGGACTGTAAAGAGGTTTGAGTATAACCCGAACCCTCATTCTTCCAGGGGAACCTCCATAATTACTCCTTGGAGCAATAGTTGTTCTAGTGCCAACAGGAGGGACTCTCTCTTCCGGGGATCCCTTGGCACGTTTGACCTCAAAAATGGGAAGGAGGAGAGTCTTTTAACTCCAAACTGTATCCCAAACCTACTGCGGAGAGCACCTATCTGTTTTGATCGTGTCCCGCCAGGTCTCTTGCGAACAACTGGAGTCCTCCCCCCACCCGGCTGAGTGGGGGCTTCAATGAATTTAACTTTGGGGGAGGTTTTGTACCTCCCCTGACCCAGGGTTTCTCATTACCCTGCTACTGTCCCTGTTTTTTACCCCCGGGATTTGACCGAGGAGGCCGTCGGAACTGTTACACAGCCGATGCCCCAGGGACTGGAGAAGCAGGCCTCTTAAAGAGGGACCTCTAACTCTGCTTTTAACCGGCAAGAGCGTATTTTTACCGCTGGAAATTTTCTGGATATATTTGTCCAGGTTTTTCCTGAATAAGCGTTCACCATGAAATGGGACGCTAACCAGCCATTCTTTACAGGGAGCTTCAGCAGACGTTTTTGAGCCATAGGAGCCTACGCATATGTACTATAGACAGCGTAAGGCGGGAGGCCTGATGGACTGAATCCTCTATGGCGTCAACCGCAAAGCCTAAGGCTCTAGGTAGATCAGCTAGGGCAAAGCCTGCTGATCTGTCAAGTCCCTCAAGACCTGTTTCAACTGATCCTTCACTGCTTAGCAGACCCCAATAGCTGCTACTGCTGGTTGTATCACCAAGCAGATTTTCATAAGGACTCCAATCTTTTATTTATTGGGTTCTTGAACATTTGGACATTATCCACTGGACACGTCAGTGATTTATACATACAAGAGATGGCTGCGTCCACTGTAGGGACCTTCCATTTTTTTTTTTTTTTTTGATGAACTTGTCCTCCATGGGATAGACCACCGGAAATCTCTTGGGGGAATAAATATTTTCTCAGGACGTTCCCAATCCTGGTAAATGAGCCCTTTCAGTAAAGGGTGAAGCGGAAAAGAACAAACAGTCTGGGGGCTTCTAGCGACCCCAACGAGGATACAGTAGTGGTTGATGGTTCCGCAAGGTGCATTTTTAAATGCTGATCGGACCATGTTAGTCAGAGACTGAACCCATAAACTTTCAGCTTGAGATGCTGAGAAAAGGTTCCCCCACTGTTGATTCCTCTATAACAGAATCAACCTCATCCTGATCCCCTTCAGGCAGGTCGATCCCTGTATGGGACTGTTGCTCTGCTAACAGGCACTCTGAAGGAGGAGACGGAGATCGGGCGTGCTTTCCCTGACAGGGAGGCAGCGATAAATGTTGACAATCTCTCTCTAATCCTCCCAGAGCTGAGGAAAAAACCTCCTCTGTTACATACACAGGAGCAGGTGACTGAGGACAGCCACAGTACCAAGTACCCCTGCGGGGTCTCTACGGTCACTTACCTCTGAACTTCAGGGGAGACTGGTGCAGCAGAAGTATGCCCAAGATCCTCAGAGCCCGATGAGACCCCCTTCGCTTCCTGGAAGATTCAATTCCGGAGCTTCTGGACGGCATATTCCTAAGCCTAAAGCTGAGGTATTCCAGCCGTAATACACCACTTTTACTGAGAATAGTCTAGCACAATTGCTGCTATATCACAGTTGGTGTCTACTAATGTGCCTTTCTAGGGGATGCCTGTATCAACCGCTTGCTGTATGCCTTTAAATGTTGCTAGCTCTGTCTCTGTACTTCATAGCCAGCTCCCTACAATATTGTGGTTTTTTTAAAACTGCTGGGACGCCCGCACATGCGCAGAAGCGCTGCGGCGCGCACAGAGCGTCATCCCCCAGGCTCCGCCCCCTTTCCCGGCTCACCTCTATATATAGAGGCGCGTGCACGCGCACGTGCGCGGGCACGTGCGCCTTCGGCGCTAATTTCAAATATGGTAACAAGGGACAGGAGCCAGGGCCCCTTTGCCGCAGGCCGGGGGATGGACAAACACTGCAACATGGCAGAGGAAGCAGTTTCCTATAAGAGAACTCACCATCTGCCTGGACTTTGCTCTGCTGAGAAGAAGCTAGTCCACATGACAAGAAAACATTCCACAGCGGCCTCTAGTGGACAAACACAGGTACCGCAGTCTAATATATTAAATATATATATAAATTTTTTTTTTTTTTTCTTGACCACCATTAAAAATTATTACATTTTTTTAGTAGTTACAGGCATGCACAGAATTTTGCGGGAATACCATTAGGTAACAGACAGAAAGACAAATTAGGCTTGGGGGTCCCCCAATAGAACCAAGTTCCTGGGGGCCCCCACTTACCTGTTCCCCGCCGCAGGACTTTGTTTGGTCCACAAAAGCCCAAACTTCACCTATCACGGCAGGCATTGTAATCAAACCTTCAGGGACCGGGTTCCCAAGGATTCCACTCCCCTGGACCTGTATAGCACCCTGCACAGAAAACATCTTGGTCGTGGGTATGACCAGAGCTCTGGATCCCAGGGTCCAGCTCTCCTAAGAGAAGCATTACAGGCAAAACCTTGCTCTTCTCTGCAAGGCCCGGGTACCGACCGTTTAGCTATGAAGCTTTTTTGGTCGGATCCGGAATAGCTTACTGAGGCCCAAAAGAACCTGTACGCAAGCTCAGTGAAAAACACATGTTTCTTCTTGGCCAACACCTTAGACACTGGCAAAAAACTGAGGTGCTCCCGGATGGGAGGGGCTTATATAGGGGAGGGTACTTCCGGTTTTGGAAGTTGCCAGTGCCAGCACCTGACGGTATCTATATAACCCATTAGTAATGACTATGTCGCTCTGTGTCCCGTGATGTACGAAAAAGAAATCCTGTGAGAATGCACAGATTTTAACCTTCATTATCAGTTAACTACCCTGTCCTCAGTAGCTCAACAGTCTTTTTTTAGCATCAACTGATCCTTTTTGGGGTATAATATTTCAAGGCCTTGGTGTAAATTCTAAACCCCCACCTCCACCACAGTATGCAAGTGTTGAATGTCCACTATAATACCCTTAGGGGCAGTTCACACTAGGAACTGCACGTGAATCGAACACTTTGAGGTTCCTGTGCGATTTACAGGAAGTTCTGTTCAATGCGATTTCAGCCCTTTTAGTTTTCAATGGGCTGAAATCGCACCACACTTAAAGTAGTGCATGCTTTACTTTTGAAAACGCACTGCAACCAGATTGCATGGTACGACATGATCTGTTGTGGGCAAACATACTGCATTTGCGATTTGTGTGTTGAAGTGTCATTAACGTTGCACTGACACCTGCTGAAGATCACAAGGGCAGTGTGATTGGAATGCGGTGCAGGAAACCGGGTTCCAACATGATATGGTAGTGTGAATGAGCCCTAAATGTCTAATTAGCTTACTGAGGCCCACCTCCATGGCCTATCAGTGATCGATTCCATAATCTGTTCAGTGGAAGAGGTGTCACAGATGTTTTTTTTTTATCAATTCCTGAAGGAGGAGAGAAGGGGTCCAAAGAGTAAAGAAGCCTTTAAGCATAACTAAACCCAAAAACGGATAGTATTACAGCTTATCTGTCCTTAGATGTGGTGGCTTCCCTTGTTTTCTTTTTCCTGCCATTAAAGTGATTGTATTTTTTTTTTATAACAAACAGGTCATACTTACCTCCTCTGTGCAGTTGGTTTTGCACAGAGCAGCCCGGATACTCCTCTTCTTGGGTCCCTCTTTGCTGCTCCTGGCCCCTCCCTCCTATTGAGTTCCCCCACAGTCAGCAGCTTCCTATGGGGGCACCGGAGCCAAGTCACAGCTTCTTGTGTCCATTCAGACAAGGAGCCCTGACCTGTCCCCACACCTCTCTCCCCTGATTGGCTGACTGACTTTGATTGACAGCCAATGGCGCCATTGCTGTGTCTCAGCCAATCAAGAGGAGTGTCCTGGATGGCTTAGACATCGCTGGAAACAGATGGGGCTCAGGTAAGTAATTAGGGGGTGCTTGGGAGGCTGCTACACACAGAAGGTGTGTAGCACCTTCTGCCTCTACAACTCCTTTAACACACTTCCTGTCCCAGGTGGAGATGTTTTGTAGCCCATGGGGGATAGGAGGGAATAATGCTAACTGATAACAGTCCAAAGGCAGAAAGCACAGGAAGTTCACAGGATTTCTGACAATACTTTTTTGTATTTTTCAAACAGATTTAGTAATACACGTTTAATGTTATATTTAACAGACAACAGGGGAGCAAATTTGCAAAATGTATCATTAGAATTTGCATACAGTAAAGATAATCAACCAGCCATCAGATATTTTCAAAAGCAAAACCAAAATGACATTAACACTGTCTGCTCTGTAACAATGCTATCCCTTTTCATGCTCCAGTAATTGAAGCCAATGCTCTTGACTATATTTTAATTAAGTTATTTATATTTATGTCTGAAGTTGTGCTTGGTTTTCCTTCAATGTTACTCTTGATCATTTTTACTTTGATAGCATTATTAACATTTGGCTTCCTTTTTTTTTTTATTTGTTTTTTTATAAACGATTGTGAATCTTTTCCTAAATAGCAATCAATGAATCTTTAAAAATAAGAAAGGACACTGTGTCCATCATGTTTACGATCCCCTCTATACATACAAAAATACAGTGAGAAATCTGGATTTCAATTCTGTTTTTTAGATGATCATAAGATGTATAAATGCAACAGCTGGAAGAATAGACACAAAAAGCATAGATAAGATGCTAAAGGGCAAACTGTCTGGAAAAATAGGATTTTTATAACAGCTTACCTGTAAAATCCTTTTCTTGGAGTACATCACGGGACACAGAGCGGCATAGTATTTACTATGTGGGTTATAGAGCTACCTTTAGGTGATGGACACTGGCACACCCAAGACAGGAAGTCCCCTCCCCTATATAACCCCTCCCATACCGGGAGTACCTCAGTTTTGTAGCAAAGCAATAAGTGTCCCCAAAAGAGGGGCGGGAGCTCTGTGTCCCGTGATGTACTCCAAGAAAAGGATTTTACAGGTAAAATCCTATTTTCTTTCTCGTACATCACGGGACACAGAGCGGCATAGTATTTACTATGTGGGACGTCCCAAAGCAATGCCAAAATGAGGGGAGGGAGACACCATACATAAGCTGGGCGCCATCAGACATGAGGATCTATTGCAGCCTGCAGCACACTGCGCCCAAAGGCGACATCCTCCTGACTTCTTACATCCACCTGGTAGAACCTAGTGAACGTGTGTACTGAAGACCAAGTTGCGGCCTTACAGATTTGAGCCATGGAGGCCTGGTGATGTACTGCCCATGAAGTTCCAACTGCTCTCTTAGAGTGCGCCCTAACTTTGAAAGGAGGCAGTCTTCTTTTCAAGCCATAGGCTTGCACAATGACCTGTCGAATCCACTTGGCCCAAGTAAATTTCGATGCTGCCTGACCCTTTCTGGGGCCCTCCGGCAGAATAAACAAAGTATCCGTTCTCCGAATCTGAGCAGTGGCTTTAAGATAAGCTTTAACTGCTCTTACTACATCCAAGGAATGTAATAATTTTTCTTCTAAAGAGCTAGGCTTGGGGAAAAAAGGAAGGAAGAACCACATCTTGGTTCAAATGAAACCTCGACACCACCTTAGGAAGAAAGGCTGGATGAGGACGTAGAGCTACTCTGTCCTTATGGATAACCAGATATGGCTCCCTACAGGACATAGCGGCCAATTCTGACACTCTCCTAGCCGAAGATATGGCTACCAAAAAGATCAATTTCCTGGTGAGAAGAACCAAGGGAATGTGCCGCAAGGGTTCAAATGGTTGTTTCTGAAGAACCGATAGAACCAGGTTTAAGTCCCATGGACATATGGGAGCTTTAACTGGTGGGTTAATATGGGTCACCCCTTGTAAAAAGGATTTGACAAGAGAATGCGTAGCTAGGGGCCTTTGAAAGAGTATAGACAAGGCCGAAACCTGACCCTTGATAGTACTTAAGGCTAACTTCCTGTCTACAGCCCACTGCAGGAAGTCCAGAATTCTGCCTATAACGTACTTACGTGGTTGCCAGTTCCTGGCCTCATACCAAGCGACGTACGCCTTCCAAACTCTATAGTAAATATGCCTAGATACTTGCTTCCTGGCATTGATCATAGTAGATACCACAGAGTTAGAGAGACCTCTCTTTTTTAGGATGTGGGATTCAATAGCCAGGCTGTTAAACCTAGAGTTAGTAAGGAAGGGTGGTATATCGGTCCTTGCAAAAGCAGGTCCAGACGACGTGGAAGGGTCCAAGGACTCCCCACAGACATTTTTACAATCTCCGCATACCAGGATCTTTGGGGCCACGCTGGAGCCACCAGGATCACCGGCTTCTTTTCCAATCTGACCCTGCGGACAGAGACTCTTCCGAACAGAAGGGGACAAGGACATTGGGAAGTCTAGAGCCTGAACCTTTTTGTTCCATGCTGACAGTATGGCCCCTTGCAAGTTCCTTGAGTGGAACTGGGCGTATGGCACAGCTTCGAATGATGCCACCATCTTCCCCAGCAGCCGCATGCACAGGCGTATGGACGGCTGTCATTTTGCACAAACCAGGTGGACCAAGTCCCTCAAAGAAGATACTTTTGCCTGGGGCATGAAAATCCTTTTCTGGTCTGAATCCAGCCATAGCCCCAAGTATTCCAGACTTTTGACTGGTTGTAAGGCTGACTTGTCCAGGTTGATGATCCAACCGTAAGACTCTAGATACCTGATCGTGTCGTGAATCACTACCCTTAGTTTGGTAACTGAGTGGTCCATCAACAGGTATGCCATTATCGTCACACCTCGGGTTCTTAAATTGGCCAACAGAGGGGCCAGAATTTTTGTGAACACCCGTGGTGCTGTGGCCAGACCGAAAGGTAAGGCCCTGAACTGAAAATGGCGCCCTTCTACCGCAAAGCGTAGAAACCTTTGATGACCTGGAAAGATGGGAACGTGCAGGTAGGCATCTTTGATGTCGATGGAAGCTAACCATTCCTCCCCTTGTAGGGCAGCGGCTACCGACCGGATCGACTCCATCCGAAAAGGCCCGGATGTCCAGAAATTTGTTTAGACCCTTGAGATCCAATATGGGCCTTATGTCCCCGTTTGGTTTCGGGACTGAAGAGGTTTGAGTAGAATCCCAACCCCCATTCTCCTATAGGAACCTCCATAATTACTCCTTGGAGCAACAGTTGGTCTAATGTCAAAAGGAGAGGTCCTCTTTTTAGCGGATCTTTTGACACGCTTGACCACATAAAGTGGGGAGGAGGAGACTCCATTAACTCCAACTTGTATCCCAGAGTTACTGTGGAGAGCACCCATCTGTCTCCGATTGTCTCCCGCCAAGTCTCTGTGAACAACTGAAGTCTTCCCCCCACCCGCTTGAATGGGGGCAGCCCTTCATAGGACCGATTTGGAGGCTGGTTTAGTACCTCTTCGGATCCAGGGTTTTTTATTACCCTGTGATTGTTCTTGAGTTTTACCTCCGGCACTTGATCGGGGAGGCCGTCGGAACTGCTTAGAGGCAGACGTCCCAGGGACTGGAGAGGTAGGCCTCTTAAAAGAGGGACCTCTAAACCTCTTTTTAACCGGTAAGAGGGTACTTTTACCGCTGGAAATCTTCTGGATATATTTATCCAGGTCCTCGCCAAATAAGCGCTCACCATGAAAAGGGAAACTAGCTAGGATCTTTTTACAGGGAGTCTCAGCAGACCAGTTCTTGAGCCATAGAAGTCTACACATATGTACTAAAGACAGCGTAAGGCGGGAGGCCTGATGGATCGAATCCTTGATGGCGTGAATCCTTGATGGCGTCAACCGCAAAGCATAATGCTCTAGGCAAATCAGCCAGATTATGGGCCTGCTGATCTGGTAAATCCCTTAAGACCAGTTTCATATGATCCTTTAAGGCTTGGCAAACTCCAATAGCTGCCACTGCTGGCTGTGTTACAGCTCCCGCTGTATAAAAAGCAGATTTTAACAAGGATTCCAATTTTTTATCTATTGGGTCCTTGAACATTTGAACATTATCTACTGGACATGTTAGTGACTTGTTCACACAAGAGATGGCCGCGTCTACTGTAGGCAAACTCCACTTTTGGGTGAACTTCTCCTCCATGGGATAGATCACCAAAAACCTCTTAGGAGGAACAAATAGTTTATCAGGATGTTCCCAATCCTGGTAAATAAGTCCTTCCAGTAACGGATGAATTGGAAAGGAACAATTAGTCTGGGGAGCTTTTAAAGACCCCAAAGAGGAGACAGAAGTAGCCGACGGTTCAGAAGGAGGCAATTTAAATGCCGATCGAACCATAACAGTTAGGGACTGGATCAATAATCTTTCAGCTTGTGATGCTGAGAATGGTTCTTCCACAGTCGACTCTTCTGAGGCAGTCATCCTCAGCCTGATCCCCCCCCCCCCTCAGGCAGGTCAATCCCTTCATGGGGCTGTTGCTCTGCTAACAGGTACTCTGACGGAGGAGACAGAGATCTGGCGCGCTTTCTCTCTGGTAGGGAAGTAGCGATCAATGCTGCCAATCTTTGCTCCAATCCACCCAGAGCTGAGGCAAAAGCCTCCTCTGTTACATACACAGGAGCAGGTGAACTGAGGGCAGCCACAGTACTTGGCACACCTGAGGGCTCTCTACGGGTACCAACCTCTGATTTATCAGGGGAGGCTGGTGCAGCAGAAGCAAGCCCCAGATCCTCAGAGCCCGAAGGAGACCCTTTTTGCTTCCTAGGAGTTTGAGTCCCGGAGCCCTTGGACGGCATATTCCTAAGCCCAAAGCTGAGGTATTTAGCCGAATACACCACTTACTGATCTATAGTCTAGCGTATTTGCTGCTATGTATATCAGTTGGTGCTCACTAATGTGCCTTTCTTAGGGGATGCCTGTATCAACCACCTGCTGTATGCCTTGCTTTTAGCTTGTCACCAGCCCTTGCTCTGTCCACTCCACAGCCAGTCTCACAGAAAACTGCGCTTTTAAACTGGTTGGGACGCCCGCACATGCGCAGAAGCGCTCCGGCGAGCACAGAGCGTCATCCGCCAAGCCCCGCCCCTTCCGGCCTACTTCTCATATACTGAGTATGAGCGTGGAATAGCCCAAAAGACATCCCACAGCGGCCTCTACTGGTATAATACAGGTACCGCACAGATGTCTTAAATCCCATGTGAAATCAATTTCTAGGATTAGCAACTAGGCATATATATAAACCAGTGGGAATACCGTCAGGTAACAAGCAAAAAAAAACACATTAGGATTGGAGGTGCCCATAGAACCAAGTTCCTCAGGGACCACCACTTACCTTTTCCACGCCGCAGGACTCTGTTTGGCACAGAAGCCCAAACTTCGCCTCTCACGGCGGGCAATGTCAGTAGACCTTCAGGGACCGGGGTCCCAAGGATCACCACTCCCCTGGACCTGTATAGCACCCTGCCAGATACCTCTTGGTTTTGGGTATGACCAGAGTACTGGATCCCAGGGTCCAGCCCTCCTAAGAGAGGCATTACAGGCAAAACCTCATTCTTCTTTGCCGAGGCCCGGGTACCGACCGCTTGGCTATGAAGCAATTTGGACGGATCCGGAACAGCTTGCTTAGGCCCAAAAAAGAACATAATGAAGTGTAAATACCTAAAAGTTAGTTAGTTATTTACACTTCATTATATATTTTTTAGATGTCCTGAGCACTAGCCCCTGAAGAGTGTAACTTATGCATGAAACGCGTCGGGCCTCAGAAAACGCATCAACTCAGTTGACAACATAATCATTTACTTATGCTTTTACTGTTTTTTTATGCCAAATCTTTTTCATGTTTTTAGCGCTTGTTGCCATGTGATATCTGTACATATGTAATTCACTGAATGTATTCCATTATCCATACGGATCACTATGTGGCACCTGGTCACACACTGATGTACCTTGTTGCTTATATTGTGCATACCCATACTTATGTGTGTGTAACTCTAGGGAGTCGCATCAACCAGAATGTTTTTCCTTCCATGTGATTTCTGTTTGGAGATGTGTCATGTGTTTATTTTGAATAAACATGTACCTTTTTTACCAACACCATGTCTACAGTCTCACTCAAAGTCCCAAAACTTCCATTTACCTTTTCCAGCAAATAATCAGGTTTTACTAACACAACAGGAAATGGGTTTGGTAACTACAGGGAAGGTGAATCTTCCTGGGACATATTTTACATTATAATGAATGATTACCCAACTTTAAGCTGGGCACATATATCTGTAGTGTTTTATCTCTCTCCACAGCACTATGTTCTGTAGCTGTCTCGTGCTCCGTTCTTCTGTTATCAGCCTTAAAACTCCTGACAAATTCTCAGTCAAATATGATAAATAGATTAGTAAAGAGCTGAATGATTTAACGATCAGAGCAGAAAGTTTCTAACTATGAGGAGAGGGGATGTGTGCCTTTCCTCCAATCAGCTGTCTTGGCTGTATGCCCAGGCTTCACGGCAGTGCTAACCAGGAAGAGAAAATCTCCTAACACAATGTGCACTTTATAAACAGTATATAAAGCTGAACACAGCAGATATACATGTAAAACTTAAGTAGAGAGATTTGTTTAATCTCTGTGTATCATCTGAGGCTGTTCACTTCACTGGGTATACAGTATGAGAGGGCTTACATCCACTTTAAATCAGTGGTGTAACAGCATTTTATTTTTATTTGTGTTTTGTTGATGAAACCATCCCACATCTTAAAGAATCGATATTCAGTGGTCTCTATGTTAAATGTGGCTTCAATTATCTTGATACTAAAATGGATTTATGGATTTTAATGATGTTTGAATAAAGAATACAATTAAACCATGGGCTCGGGATACAAGAGAAAAGTGCACATAGTACTGCATGTAAGCTGGCCATACACAGTTTTAATATTGGCCTATTCAGCAAGAATTCAAGCCAAGGCAGACCCTGTCGGCAAAGTTGATTTAAAATTTGACTGGGCTGGATGGACAATACAATAACTGAAAATGAAAGAATCTGTAAGGTGACCTTACACCGGACACCCTTCCCACTCCCCCCTGGTCCCGCTGCATCAGTGTCTCAGTGTCCAAGGACCATGGCTATAGAACGCTCTACCAACAAACATCCGCATGGAAGAAAACCACCGGGCCTTCTGGAAAAAACTTAAGACCCATCTCTTCTGAAGGATCATGGTGACAATGGATACAAGCGCCTTGAGGCGATTTGGTTCGCATTTGTAGCGCTATACAAGTTTTCACTCACGAGCCTCCGCTGTCAGGCACCGGTATGCCACATGACCAGTCCAGGGATTTGAAATCCTCCTGGTTTTCTCTCTTCTCTTCACAGGGCTGACAGGACGAGCTAGATGCATTCTGATTGGTCAACACCATCCATGTGATGGTGCTGACCAATTAGAATGCCTCTTGTCCATATACTCAGAGGTAAGGATATGAGATTAGGCTGTGTGGATTTCAAATTCCCAGACCGGTGAAATGCCATGAAACCGTTGCTTGAAAGCGGAGGATCGGAGGACACAGGTACAGCGGGACCTGGGGGGATGAGGAGAGGGTCCTGTGTAAAGTCACCTTACATATTTTCTGTAAGGGTGAACCTACAAATTAGGCACGATGGGGGGGATCGAATGGTTTCTCTTGAGCAGCCTTCTCAAAACAAACAAGTATCTGAATGCCTCACTTATATCAAAAATGGAGGTGGCAATATCCTGTTATGGGGGTGTTTCTCAGCAGCAGGGACTGGAGCACCTGTCAGGATAGAAGGAAAAATGGATGGGGCAAAATACCGTCAAATTCTTGATGAAAATCTGCTGCTCTCTGCTACAAAGTTGTCAATGGGAAGAAGGTTTACCTTCCAACATGACAATAACACAAAGTACACAGCAAGTACACAGCAAAAATGACCACACAGTAGTTGAAGGAGAAAAAGGTGAATGACCTTGCATGGCCTAGTCAGAGCCCAGACTTAAACCACAATAAAAATCAGTGGAATGACTTGAAGACTGCAGTCCACAAACAGTCACCATCAAATTTAACTGAACTTGAGCAGTTCTGCAAAAAAGAGTGGGCAAAGAGTGCAAAGTTTAGATGTGCAAAGTTAGTAGAGATATATCCCAACAGACTAAACGCTGTAATTAAAGTGAATGTAAACCCACCACTCATCATTACAAACCATGTGTATACATGCCTCCTGCATGTATCCCTACCTGTGAAATGTCACCCTCTTCTGAACAATGAGCCCCGCAAATCTCCGTAATCGATGGGTGTGTCTATTTTCCGGCGCTCCGTGAGCGGCGTTGTGATGTCACCAGACTCCCCACCCACCTCTCCACTCCCCTTGGCTAGGCAGCTTCGCGAGGAAAAACCTTGCGCTTTTTCAGTGAATGTGCACACATAATAGAAACAGAGCATGTACTGGGAAGAAGCAGAGCGCGCTCACGGCCCCCTGTCACTCCTGTGCATGTGCTATACACTGTTAGAAGAAAGGAGGGGGGATATGAAGCTGGGACAGCTCATGCATGCATGCATGAGATAGGGAAATTATATGTCACTCACGGCACGGGGGAAGAAACAGCACACATTTATCTGTGTGTCGTTTTTTTATTACTGAAAAAAGATAACAACAGGATTGCTCAGAGCTGGATTAACTCTTTGTGGCAAGATTGGGCATAGATGACATATTCTACTGTACCAGGTAGAAGTCTTAATTTAAAAAAAAAAAAATCGGGTTTACATCCACTTTAAAGCAAAAGGTGGTTCAACAAAATACTGACATAAGGGGGAGATCTTTTTTTCAAACTCAGTGATTCTGTTTTTTGAATTTTTTTTGACATGTTGGTGTTAAATCTTTTACTTAGATGTTATACGTTGCACTAGTAAATACAGCTGGATAAAAGAAAAACTGCGTATGTCTTTATGTCAGGCTGCAAAGCAACAACATTTGAATATTTTCAAGAGGGTGGTTTTCTATACCCACTGTGTGTATATATAGATAGATAGATAGATAGATAGATAGATAGATAGATAGATAGATATCTATAGATATCTATCTATCTATCTATCTATATGTGCTAGTAACACACAAACAATTCTAGTTTATCGTGTCTTTATTGAACACACCCATTAAACATTCACAGTACTGGAAGAAAAAGTAAGTGGACCCACAGACTTCAACGCAAGCTAATAGTATCAGTAGTTTTCACACCTGGAGTCCATTTAATGAAATTAGTTTGGAGGTGTGGTTTAGAGCTACTTTGATTGATAAAAAAAAAACAAAAAAAAAAAAACAATCAAATGTTTTAAGATTGTTGTTAATAAGAAGCATCAGCTGATGTGAACCAAAAAGGACAGAAGACATACGACCAAGAGTAGTTGATCTGCATAAGGCTGGAAAGGTATATAAAGCAATCTCAAAGCATGAGGCATCCATCAGTTGACAGTAATGCCCTGTACACACGATCAGAATTTCCGATGGGATAAAATCTGATGGAATTTTCCGTCGGAATTCCGTTCAAGCTGTCTTGCATACACACTGTTAGACCAAATTCCGACCGTCCAAAACGCGGTGACGTAAAACACTACGACGAGCAGAGAAAAATGAAGTTCAATGCTTCTGAGCATGCATCGACTTGATTCTGAGCATGCGTGTTTTTTTCTCCGTCGGAGTTCCACACAGATGATCGTAATTTCCGATAGGATTTTTTTCCATCGGAAAAAAATAAAACATGTTCTATTTCTAAACTCCAACAGAAAAAAGTCTGCTGGGACCCACACACGGTTGGAATATCCGATGAAAAAATTCCATCTGACTTTTTTTTCATCGGAAATTTCGATCGTGTGTACAAGGCATTAGACAAATTGTCCATAAATTAAGACAGTTTAGTACTGTGGCTATTCTTCCTAGAAGTGGGTTCCCAGTTTTTTTTTGCTATTCAAAAAAAAAAACATGCTGTGAGCCTGAAGTTTGCCAAAGAGCATTTTGGCAGACCTCAACGTTACTGGAAAAATGTTTTGTGGACTGATGAAACAAAAGATAGATGTTCAGGAAGAATAGTCGGCACTATGTACGGCACAAAAATGGAAGAGCTTATAACATCAAAACATCATCCCAACAGTGAATTATGGTGGAGGGATCCTCATGATTTAGGCTTACTTCGCTGGCTCGGGGCCTGGACCACATGCCATCATCGAGAGGAAAATAAATTTCCAAGTTTACCAAAATATCTTACAGGATAATGTAATGCCGCGTACACACAGTTGTAACTTGCGGAAAAAAGTCAGACGGAATTTTTTCATCGGATATTCCGACCGTGTGTATGCCCCTTCGGACTTTTTCCGTCGGAAAATCAGACGGAGTTAGAAAGAGAACATTTCGGAAATTCCGTTCGTCTGTATAGAACTCCGACGGCGAAAAAAACACGCATGCTCAGAATCAAGTCAACGCATGCTCGGAAGCACTGAACTTCATTTTTCTCAGCTCGTCATAGTGTTGTACGTCACCGCATTCTTGACGGTCGAAAATTGGTGTGACAGTGTGTATGCAAGACAGCTTGAACGGAATTCCGTCGGAAAAACCCGTCTGAGTTTATTCCGACCGCATGTACAAGGCATTAGGGTGGCTGTCCGCCAGCTGAAGATTAGTAGAAGTTGGGTGATGCAGTAGGACAATGACGCTAAGCATCAGAGTAAAACTACCACAGACATTCTTCAGAAAAAGAAAATGCACCTTTTGGAGTGGCCTAGTCAGAGCTCAGACCTTAACCGCATAGAAATGAGAATGACTTCAAAACAGCCGTTCACACCAGACATCCTATAAATGTGTCTGAGCTGGGGCAGTTTTGTAAGAAGGAATGGTCAAAAATTTCTCCTGAACATTTTGCAGGTCTGATTTAGAGCTACTGAAAGTGCTTTCTTAAAGTCATTGCTGTAACAAAAAGGTTTGACCACCTATTAACTTGAAGGGTTCACTTACCTTTTCCTCTAGCACTGTGAATGGGTGTGTTCAATAAAGACACAAAAAATTTTTTTTTTTGTATGTTATCAGCTTAAGCACATTGTGTTTGTATATTGTTGTGACATAGATGATAAGCAGGTCACATTTTAGGGCAAATTACTGCAGAAAACTAGTTAAAGAGGTTGTAAAGGCATATATATATATTTTTTTTAAATAACAAACCTGTTATATTTACCTGTCTCCAAACCTCCTATTCTGGGGTCCCCGGCCGCAGTTCTGGGCTCCTCCTTCTCTCTGTGTGCCCCCATAGAAAGCCGCTTCTTATGGTGGTGCACCTGCAGGCTCGATCCCGAGCTGGGCGGTGTGCATCTTTTCACACACACAATGCCATTTTGCTCCACCCCCTGCTCCCTCTTCACAGCTTTAAAATTAGACAGCAGCAAGAACCAATGGCTCCCTGCTGCTGTCTTTGAGCCTGTGGACGGGAAAAGAGAGAACCAGAGCTGCTGCAGACAGGCAAAGTGCTGGATTGATACAGGACTCAGGTAAGTATATAGGGAAGGGGGTGGTGGGAACAATTAGTGGATTTTTTTTTACATTAATGTGGGTAATGCAAAAAGAAGAGAAAAAAACTTTCTGGTTGCAGAATCACTTTCATTCCAAGGGGTTCACATACTTTGTTTGCCACGGTTATTACTGCAAAATGTGTATCAGGCTGGATGAACAATACAACTTCATGGCCTTCTGCACAATGATTGAAGTGACTGCATTTAGACGAGATGATCTCCTACTGTCTATTCTCAGAAATAATAGTGTTCTTCTTTTTAGAGTCATTAAGCTACAAAATCAGCTACTGAGTATCAAAATCAATGCCTTAACTTCTTTGAAGAAGAGTGTAGATTATGATATACCTGTAGAAGCTTCCATCTGATGTTCAAGTCATCCAACTGGCGAGCTGTTTTTGCAGATGGCTGAATATCAAGAGCAGAGAGCCTACTAGCCACATCATTGACTGTGTTCACTTTTGAGCCGATGGGTGTAATTTCCTCTCCGAATGCCTGTCACAGGAAGAATAAAAGACAAATATTTTAAAATTTAGTCAGCAGTATAAATCTTTGAGAAGTTAAAACTTGAATAAAGACCTGTTCACAGCTGTACACTTGCTAGCTATTTTTTTTACTGCAGGTAAAAACAGAACAGCAAAATTAGAACTCCAACCCAACCCTCTTTTCTAGTTTTGGATAGTGCGTGGGAGGTTTAGAACCTCTGTGGGCCTGGTAATACTGTAAGTGTCCTTGCTGAGGAGAATTACTCTATTTGTCTTAGTGACTGTTTTCAATTGGACAGAAATAAAGGAAAATCTTGAGTTTTACAATTACCCCCTAGAGCAGAAATAGACAGGACATTGTCTAATGGGAATCGTAGTTCTTGTGACAACTGTCAAGGATGGAATTTTAGGGAGATTTCCACATGCACCTTCTGTCAAAATTGTCATGGCATGCCACTTGCCCCAAAGACCCCAAATAATATACGGTAAGTAAATTTAAATTCAAGCAGAAAACATTTTAAAAATGTGGTACACCGCATGGTCATTTCATACCTTTCTGCATTTTTATTTCAAAATCATTAAAGCCCTTTTTAAAAGACATTGACACAAGAATCTACACATATAACAACCAAATACTAAGCACCTTCTAGTTTTGGTACCTCTCTTCTATGATCTAATAATAGCGGAAAACTGTATAATAATTCAAATAAAGAAATGCACAAATGTCATGTTTGAAGTAAGACAATGGCCAGGACTCTGTATGTGTTTCTTGGATAAACATCCATTTCATCAGGAGATATGGAGGTGCTTATATATTATGTATTCTGTTGTATGGTGTCTCGGACAAGGAGACTTGAGGGGCAGCAGGGGACCAGGTCAGAGGCACTCGCCCCCAACCATTGCGTAAGAGGGAAATGAGATGGGCTTTATTCTAATGGCGCGTACACACGACCGTTTTTAATGAGGAGAAAAATGACATTTTTTAAAATGGTCATTAAAAATGATCGTGTGTGGGCTTTCCAGCATTTTTCCCGATGAGAAAAACGCAGAGAATCCCGACGAGAAAAATTGGAACATGCTCTAATTTTTCACGTCGTTTTTTACATTGTAATTTTTCTCGTCATGAAAAACGGCCGTGTGTGGGCTTTAACGACGTGAAAAAAAATGCGCGTGCTCAGAATCAAGTATGAGACGGGAGCACTCGTTCTGGTAAAACTAGCGTTCGTAATGGAGATAGCACATTCGTCACGCAGTAACGGACTGAACAGCACGAGGCTGAAAAGTGTGAATCGTCGCTCAATAAACTTTACTAACATGAAGGGTGGCGCCATCCGAATGGAACTTCCCCTTTATAGTGCCGTCGTACGTCACCGTGCTTTACTCAAACATTTTTTTCCACGATAGTGTGTAGGCAAGGCAAACTTGAGAGGAAACACGAAAAATCACGTCGAGAAAAATGCCGTTTTTTTCAATGACATTAAAAACGGTCGTGTGTACGCGGCATTACTCTTTACAAAAGTTGTAATGTTTTGGTGCCCTTATTCCAAAATAATTTTGGGAACTGTCGGTAGTAATACATAGTATGGTCCACTAGGGGGAACTCCAGTGTTTCAAACTAGTCACATACATATCCAGATTCCCATTACATAGTGATCAGTGTAGTGCAAGCAGTCCCCTTGTAATCCACAACAAGAAGCTGTACGCAAGAGGAACTTCACCTTCTGTTCTGTCTGCAGGTAGACTTAGGTCCCTGCATGCATGCCAAATTTTCAGGATTCTAAATGGCATCTGCAATTAACTAATATATACATTTGGGAATAATTGAACCTATAAAGCTGAACCTCAGGCAGATGACTAAATACACTGATGAAATGTATATAAGGAGGCTGTTTTACTTGTCAAATAATTTCTATTTATGTCAGTTCAGTCCTGAGATTTGTATAGCTCTGTCACTCAGCATGTCCGTGTCTTATAGGGCAGGATCCCCGATTTTTCTCTTCTGCAGTTTGTAACACTTACAGGTCTTGGCCATCCCCAGTCTGTGACTGGATAGTTTAAGCAGAAGAAGCAGCCTGACAAGCTCTTCTCTTTGTCAATCTTGCTTTGCAAGTTCCCCATGAGCACTGCAGCACAATTGCCTGGCCCTTTGTGCTGCTTTTCCGACTACTAGTCTGGTCTCCGCTGTACATGGTTTGAGGCAGATTCTAAATCAAATTCAGATACTTAACTAGCAATCTGAGCAGCCAGTGGCCCCTTCTGCAAGACAAACGTCGGTTGAAAAATCTTTGGAGCCAGGTGGAAAATTGTTGGCCGAACAGTGACTGCATCCTACCACAGCCCACACAACTCTTGTCCACTCCTCCTCTTAAGCTGCCAAATGGAATTTTTAGATCTGCTGTAAAGCCCTATGACTCCTCATCTTTCACAAGGACTGTTCACACTAGAGCACTGTGCTTGAGTGCATTCTGAAAATCTCCTACAGGTCTCAAACTCCAAGCATGAAATTGCTCTTGCGTGGAAATGCTAAGTGCTTCTTAGTGCAGACATGACGCCCACCTACTGACAGCTATTGGGAGCACAGGAGAGAGTGGAAACCGTCAACTTGTGTTGTTGTAGTGAATGACTATGGTTGTAAAAGAGAGCTTTAATTTACAAAAACACAAGCTGACAGCAGCACATGTGAGCTACTGCATTAGCACTTTTTGTCACATTCACACATTCACAACAACACAAGCCAACAGTTTCCACCATCTGTGCCCTGTATAGCGAGAGGTGGGGTCCAGGCTGCACTAATAAGCACTTGTAATGAACAAGAACATTTTCATACACTACAATGGGAGCTGAACACTTACATATGCAAGGACAATGCTGCGTGTAGGAGATATCCAGACCATGCCTAAGCACAGTGTCCTAGTGTGAACAGCCCCTGTGAGAGATGAGCGGGCACAGTACAGTACAGCAGAATGGAGAGTGAATGGGGGTCAGTGTTGGCTCCCTCATAAGAATGCCCTCATGGTGGTGGGGGTGGGGGAGGGGTTGGCGCTACAGTCTGCACAAAAAGAGGCAAAATAATAGGATTTTTTGTACTCACCGTAAAATCCTTTTCTCTGACATCCATGGACTGACACGGTGTCTCTTTACACTTTACACGTGGGTTATGTCCCTGCTTGCAGGAGAAGACCTAGGCAGAATGTGAAATGTTATACATACATTCTAAAAGCCAGAGCTGAACAGCCCCACCCAGGGGGCCGTCCCTCCGGACATAACCCTCCCACTGCAGTCAGCAGACTTCAGTTCGTAACAAAGCAGTACAAACTTAAAAGGAAGGGTGGGTGCCGTGTCAGTCCATGGATGTCAGAGAAAAGGATTTTACGGTGAGTACAAAAAATCCTATTTTCTCTTACCATCCATGGACTGACACGGTGTCTCTTTACACGTGGGATGTCCCAAAGCAGTGTCAAGAGGGATGGGAGCAGTATAAATGGAAAAACCAAAACTTCACTCCAATAAGGCAGAGCTCCTCAACGGAGGAGTCGCAACTTTAAACAGCGGCCTGCAGCACCCTGCGGCCGAAGGAAGCATCCGAAGATGCAGCCACATTAACCTTATAAAACTTAAAAGGCATGAACAGACGACCAGGTCGCCACCTTGCACACTTGTGCAACCGACGCTTGATGTCGGGAAACCCAGGAAGCACCAATTGTCCTGGTGGAATGCGCCGTAACCGGAAAGGGAGGCGCCCGCTCTTTGAGAGCATAGGCTTGAATGACGGTTTGTCTGATTCCCCTAAAAATGATGGCAGACGAAACCGCTTGGCCCTGTTATGGACCAGAGACAGTCACAAATAGTGAGTCGGACTTCCGAATAGAAGCAGTAGCAGACAGGTACACCCGTAAGGCTCGTACCACCTCCAATATGTGCAGCGCAAACTCTCTGGGATGCGATGGGTGAGGACACAAGGACGGGAGGGCAATGTCCTCATGTAGGTGAAAGGTCGACACCACCTTTGGCAAAAAAGGAAGGTCACGGATGCAACACTGCCTTATCCTTATGGATGACTAAATATGGCGACTTGCAGGACAAAGCCGCCAACTCAGACACTCGTCAAACAGAAGTGATTGCCACTAAAAAGGCCACCTTCTGAGACAAGACAAGAGGGGAATATCCCGGATATTCCCAAAAGGAGGTTCCTGGAGGACCGAGAGCACCAAATTCAGATCCCACGGTGGGAGAGGAGGCTTGACAGGAGGGAGCACATGGCGAACCCCCAACACAAGGTGCTAACCAAGAAAATTACCCGCTAGAGGTCGCTGAAAGAAGACGGCCAAGGCCGAAATCTGATCCTTGATGGTACTCAAAGCAAGCTTTTGAGTCACTTCACACTGCAGAGGACGCAGGATTCTGGGGACGGAATACGTCCGAGGACGCCAGTCCAGCGCTTCGCACATGGCGATATAAGCTTTCCAGGTACGGTGATAGATCTGCCTGGAGGAAGACTTCCGTGTCCTTAACATGGTCAAAATGACCGAGTCCGAGAGACCTCGGTCCCTCAGCACCTGGCTTTTAACAGCCCTGCCGTTAAAGCCAGAGACTGTAAGCTGGATGAAACATAGGACCTTGAGACTGAAGGTCCTCCCTCATCGGCAACCGCCAGGGAACGTCCGCGACGAGACGTACCAGATCAGCGTACCAGTGATGCTGAGGCCAATCCGGAACAATTAGGATCGCTGGAGTTTATATCAGGCGATAAGGACCCTATGGGGCCACCAACGCATCCGAGGCATCGCCCAAGGATCCCTGGATCTGGCCACAACCTCGACCCTTGCGATTGAGTCAAGAGGCCATCAGGTCCACATCCGGCGTGCCCCACCGTCGGTAAACTAGTTGAAATATGCAAGGACCACTCTTCTTGGTCCGGTGTCTGGCGATTGCGACTCAGATAGTCCGCCTGCCCATTGTCTATGCCCAGAATGTAAAATGGCCTACAGAGCCGGCACGTTTCTTCCGGCCCACTTCAGGATACGGACTACCTCGGAAGCCGCAGCTGAGCTCCGAGTTCCCCCTTGATGGTTTACATACGCCACCGCCGTGGCGGTGTCCGACTGGCTCCTGATGGAGCGACCCCGTACTCTCTCTGACCTGAGGAGACACAGTCCGATGGCCCGTATTACCAGAACAGTGATTGGTAAACGGGCTCGTCCGGAGTCCAAGGCCTGAGCCGACAGGATTCCCCAGACTCCACCCCAGCCCGTCAGGCTGGTGTCCATCATGAGTGCCGTCCATTGGATGGGAGGGGAACGACTTTCCGGAACGAAGAGCCGAGGATCTCAACCACCATGTCAGGGGCGCCCTGACCAGGTGAATCACCTGGATCTGAAGATCCAAGGACAACGGGGATTTGTCCCAGGTGGACAAGATCTCCTTTTGCAATGCCCTGGTGTGTGATTGGGCATACGGAATGGCCGCGAAGGAGGCCACCACGAGTCTCGGGACTCTCATGCAAAAAACGGATTGACAACCATTTTTGGGATGTCAGCACCTGCACCGCAGACTGAAGTGTCAGCAACTTCTCCAGAGGTAGGATACCTTTGCCTCCAAGGAGTCCAGAATCAGAACTAGATACTCCAGACACTGAGTCGGGACCAGGACTGACTCCTGAATGTTCAGGAACCACCCGAGTCCCTGAGGGTCTAATTGACGATAGTCACCTTTCCTCTAAGTCTGATCCACTTTCTGCTCTTAGCAGAAGATCGTCCAGATAGCCCACGACAGCAATACCTCGCTGTAACAGAAGGCTAGAACCGGAGCAAGCACCTTGGTGAACACCCTTGGTGCCGAGGCTAGGCCGAAAGGAAGAGCCACAATCGATAGTGGACTTCGCTGATCGCAAAGCGCAGAAACTTCTGGTGACTTGCGCAGATCGGAACATGCAAGTAGGCGTCCTTGAAGTCCAAGGACGCCAGAAGAAAATCCCTTTGGTGGAGTGTAGCGATCACCGTGCGAATAGATTCCATGCGGAATTTCTGCACCTTCTCGAAGACATTCAGGGCCTTGAGGTCCAGGATAGGTCGAACCACGTCCTATTTTTGGGACGACAAACAGATTCGAGTAGAATCCCTGAAAACTCTCCTGTGACGGAACCGGCACAATCACTCCGGACCTGATCAAATCCTGTACAGCCCCCAAGAGGGCTGCCCGACAGGTAGGAAGGAGAGGAAGATTTGAGGGAAAGAATCTGTCTGGGGGCCAGGATCGGAATACTATCCTGTATCCTGAGGTGACCTACTCGCACACCCACCAGTCGGAGATTCGGGAGGACCACCGATTCGTGACCTGCGAAGTCGTCCCCCCACCCCAGAGTCGGGCGGAGGCAAGACTTCACGCGGAGGCGGGCTTGGGAGCCGCATGTTTGGCTTACGCACCCAGGGGCACTTGTGCCCACCAGCCGCACTGCCGTCAGTCTGAGAGGGCCTACCCGTGGACTCTGACTGACGAAAAAAACCCCTTTTGCTGGAAAGGAAGGCCCCTGTTTGCGGCGGGCCTCCTCACCCTTGCTAGTCTAAGGAAGAAGAGTGCTTTTACCTCCCATGACATCCATGACGATGTCATCCAGAGCAGCACCGAAAGGTCTACCACCTTTAAATGGTAGATCCGTCAGGAGCTTCCTAAGGCTAGGTCAGCAGACCAGCACTTCAACCAGATAAGACGACGCAATACCACCGCCGAGACAGAGGCCCTGGATATTAAAGGGGTCGCGTCCAACGTGGCGTCGCACACATAAACCAGGCCCTGAACCAGTTGGTGGGCCAAAGCAACTGTGTCTGGAGGAAGATTATGCTCCTGTACAGCTAGGTGCAACATTTTTGCCCAACCTGTAAGTGTTTAAGACACAAGGGTCGCCGCTACCACAGGCCGTAGGGCGGATCCCAACAAGGCAAACATGGCTCTGCTCACCACTTCTGACCTCCTGTCAGTGGGGTCCTCAAATGCAGGAGTCCCCTCCATCGGGAGAGTGATGGCCTTGTTCAACCGGGTGACTGGAGGGTCGACCCTGGGGGAGAAGCCCACTTTTTAAGTACGGCATCTTCAAGGGGTATCTGATAGACAAACGCCGCAGGACCATAAAAAAATTCTTCTGCGGCTTTTCCCAGACCTTATCAATGAACTGGTCAAAGAAAGTACATATGGAAAAACCTCTTTAGAAGGCCTGGCCTTAAAAGAACCAAAGGAGACTGTATCCGCCTGAGGTTCTGCATCCGCAGCATTTTAGCTTGAGAGTGTCCCTTACCGCAGTCATGAGTACACTAACAAGCGCCCTGTCATTTACTGACTCAGAACTGGAGTTTTCCTCATAAGGAATGTCCTGTTCAAAACCATCCAATACATTCAGAACTAGGGTCCTGAGCGGTAGTGGCTAGGCCCATATCTGAATCAGCGCACTGCCCTCATGAAGTAAAGTGGGGAGAGGGCGCTTTTTTGCTCCCTTGCGCTTGCACACAGCTCCCATCCTGGTCAGAAATTATTCCAGGACTGCCCACAACTGGTCCCTAGGGACCGCAGGTGCTGAAGCACTGCCTGTTGTCCACTGACATTTAGGGGAAGCTGGTGACAGAGACTCCATATTGCCCCCCTCTGAGACTCCTCAGATAAAAAGTCCACCCACAGGCTGTGCTGACTGAGGAGGGGGCGCCCAGGGGACTCACCAAACCGGACCAGGGACCGCTCAGTTCCGCTGTCTGTACAGCACTGTGTCAGCGCTGGTGAGCTGTGAGGAGATTGTGAGGAGATTCGCGCTGTTACAGCAGCGCTAGAGGCCAAAACTAGTGCTGAAGAGCGCACGGGCTACAAGAAAATGGCCGCCGCACTTCACTGAGGCGATCCGCGGCAAGATGGCCGCCATGACTCAGCAAAAGTGAAAAAAACAGCACACACACAGCGCCACTCGGCGCTCAGGCCCCAAAACACACAAAAAAAGGCCCCAAGCATATCTGCAGACCAGCATTAGCCCCTCCAAGAACAGTGTGACCCCCAGGCACCCCACACAGCACAGCACCAGCAATGGTGACAGAGAGTGACAATGAAATACAGGGGGAGACAGGGAAAATCCCCCACAGAGAAACACACAGCCTTTTGTACTCACCTGCAGGCAGGAGAGACTACTTACCCGTCCCCTGAGGGACCCACTGGTGTGTTTCTGACAGGACTATCACAGTGCAGTACGGAGTAGCTGTCGGCCCGGTCCACCGCGAAAGATACAGTCAGTCAGGAACTGTTCAGTCTTGAGAGGACCGTGGGAGCATGAAAGCAAACCCGGCCACCCCTGGAGTCATGGGGCCTGTCGTGAACTGAGTCTCACGCACACAAGGCGAGGATCAGCACGCTCGATGGTCGGACAGGGAAGACTACGAGGATATCTTGTACCCAACCTGTTGCCCAGCCGACAGTTGATAGAAAATTCTCAAAAATAAAATAAAAAAGAATTCCAGAAAAGGAATAAAAATAGGTCAGGAGACTGGCTCCTGAGAGAGCCACGTCTTCTCCTTCTGCTAGGCAGAAAAAACTGAAGTCTGCTGACTGTAGTGGGAGGGTTATGTCCGGAGGGACGGCCCCCTGGGTGGGGCTGTTCAGCTCTGGCTTTTAGAATGTATGTATAACATTTCACATTCTGCCTAGGTCTTCTCCTGCAAGCAGGGACATAACCCACGTGTAAAGTGTAAAGAGACACCGTGTCAGTCCATGGATGGTAAGAGAAAGTAATTTTATCTAACCGACTCCCGGCTCACGTCTATTTACTGCGGCAGAATGGCACCGTTGGGCGAAACCCCGTATGGGTACGTCGTACCCGCTGCACGGCGGGGGTCTAGATGCACGTGGCCAGCAGGCGCGATCGCCGCCGAGTATCTTCTATTGCGTGCACGAGCGCCAGCACAGGGATTTATGGGTGTAAGCACGCAAATCCCTGTTCTGTCATGGGAGAGGAGACATATCGTTTGTTCCTACTAAGTAGGAACAACGATACCGTATATACTCGAGTATAAGCCGAGTTTTTCAGCACATTTTTTGTGCTGAAAATGCCCCCCTTGGCTTATACTCGAGTCACCTTTTTGCGCCTGATCTCCCGGACTTTGGGGACCCGGTACTGGCCGGCCGTAGGTCCCCTGGACCCCATCTTGGCACACATGTAGCGTATCTCTTCCTCTACAAGTGTGCAAAGTTTGTTGTCTGGGGGACCTACGGCCGGGGAGCACCAATTTTTTAAAGCCGGGCACCCCTTCCATAGACTCCCATGTTAAACGGTAATTTCTCTGGTGATTTTGGGGACCTGGTACCGGCCGGTCGTAGGTCCCCTGGACCCGAAACTTGGCACACATGTAGCTCAAGTTCTCCTCTACTCGAGTCACCTTTTTGCGCCTGATCTCTCGGACTTTGGGGACCCTGTACCGGCCGGCCGTAGGTCCCCATGACCCCAAACTTGGCACACATGTAGCGTATCTCTTCCTCTACAAGTGTGCAAAGGTTTCTGTCTGGGGGACCTACGGCCGGGGAGCATCGATTTTTCAAACCCGGACACCCCTTCCATATACTCCCATGTTAAACGTCAGTCTAGGCATGGACACAGTGAGGAAAAGTGAGGCACAGTGAGGCATGCACATGGACACAGTGAGGCATGCACATGGACACAGTGAGGAAAAGTGAGGCACAGTGAGGCATGCAGATGGGCACCCTAGGCTTATACTCGAGTCAATACGTTTTCCCAGTTTTTTGTGGTAAAATTAGGTGCCTCTGCTTATATTCAGGTCGGCTTATACTCGAGTATATACGGTATGTCTCCTCCCCCAGTCAGTCCTATCCCCATACAGTTAGAAACACTAATGAGGGAACACATTTAACCCCTTGATCGCCCTCTAGTGTTAACCCCTTCCCTGGCAGTGACATTTACACAGTAATCAGTGCATTTTTATAGCTCTGATCGTTGTATAAATGTCAATGGTCCCAAAAATGTGTCAAAAGTGTCCAATCTGTCCGCCGCAATGTTGCAGTCCCAATAGAAATCGCAGATTGCCACCATTACCACTAGAAAAAAAAAACAATAAAAATGTCATAAATCTACCCCCTACTTTGTAGACGCTATAACGTTTGCGCAAACCAATCAATATACGCTTATTGCGATTTTCTTTTACAAAAAATATGTAATAGAATACATATTGGCCTAAACAGATGAATACATTTTATTTAAAAAAAAGAAATTGGTGGATATTTATTATAGCAAAAAGTAAAAAATATAGTTTCTTTTCAAAATTGTTACTTTTTTTTTTTGTTTATAGCGTAAAAAATAAGAGGTGATCAAATACCCCCAAAATAAATCTCTATTTGTGGGAAAAAAAGGACGCAAATTTAATTTGGGTACAGTATCGCACGACCGCGTAATTGTCAGTTAAAGCGACACAGTGCCAAATTGTAAAAAGTGCTCTGGTCAGGAAGGGGAAACTTCCGGGGCTGAAGCGGTTAAAATCCGCAGCACAGATTTGAACAGGGACAAGTGTTATGTGTCCAAGGTCCCCTGGGGGATTTAAATGCTTTTTTTTTATCTTCTGGTAATACTGCTTCTTTAGTATCTGTCTGATGTTTAGCTATAAATCTTTTCATTTTCTTGCATTTTGAAGCAATAAGTAAGGCATTACCTGTGAATCTGTAACCTGTACTACACAAAAGAAGGAAGGATGGAAGTTTCGAACCCTTCAAAATAGGAAATTGCAGATTGCACATGAATTTGTATACTGCTTTTTTTTTTCTTGCAGTCTATGTAACTTCTAAATTCCGCCCCTGAGATACCTAGCAGGAAGACTTCAAATATTTTTTTTCCTTCTAGAGCATTAAGCTGTTTTTATGTCCTACTATAATACTGTTGCAATATTCTTACTTCTAATAAATAGCATTTTGATATAATAAAAATACACAATTTCCAAGTAGAAAAGGGCAAGGTCCTCGGTCAGCCTGTGGTAGACGGTGACTTCCCTTTTACTTGAGTAATATTCTCTATCTTGAAACGTCAAGGCTGCAATTTGATCCTAGCAGAAAACTCATTTCTCTGGATTGAAAAGGCAGTGACGGTGAGCTTGTCATATGTCTATAAAATGCATTCGTTTCACACTGCTCTCTGCTGTATCAGTATTCCCAGTAAATATTATTTCAAGCAACTTGTTTTCTTTTTTAGGTGACATTAAGATAAGAGCACAAAGGCGATATCAAGTAAAAATACAATTACAGCAACCGTTTTGATAAAAAAGAAAAAAAAAAAAAGCTTGATCTTTTACAGATTCACTACACCTAAAGAAAACTGATCAGCTCATACTTCTATAATAAATCTGAGATGATGATGTATCAAAGTGTGATTCTCAGGCAACAAATGAAACCCATCATACCAATCAAACCAATTCATTGCTAAAATCAGAAACTAGCCAGACTTCAAAGACCTCCTCACATGGCGAAGGGGAGGTCTGCTTCTAAAAGCTTGAATGGTGCAACATTCTCTCCCTCTGCTTGTGATATAAGCAATCAGATTGAAGGCCAGAGTTAACAGGTTTTGGTTCACTTCAGAACATCTCTCTCCATATAAATCTACTGGAATGCAAAAGCAGCTGAAACGGGTCAAATGCTGGTGAAACGCACCTGCAATGATCTCAGAAGCATCTCAAAGTGATGTCAAAATCCCATTGCATTTGCAGTCCAAAGCCCACAAAGCCGCTTACACTTCCAAGGCAGGTTTAAAGGGGTTGTAAGGCCCCTTTCACACTGAGGCGTTTTTACCGCGTTTTCGCGGTAAAAATAGCCCTGTAATAACGCCTGAAATAATCCTGCCCCAGCATTCTCAATGTGAAATCTCTGAGGGCTTTGACATTGAGGCGTTGTGCTGGCGTTGAAAAAAATCCTGCAAACAGCTTTTTTAGAGCAACTTTAGGGCGCATAAAATAGCGCTGTAAAAACGCCTATCCCCACTGAAATGAATGGGAACCGCGGTAAAAACGCATAGGCATAAGCTTTATTTTAAAAAATAACACTAACGCCTATGCGTTTTTACCGCGTTTGTGCTATTTTTAGCACGAACGCGGTAAAAATGTGGTAAAACCGCATAGTCGTTAGCGTTATTTTTACCGTGAACACGGTAAAAACGCGGTAAAATCGCGGTACAAAATCTCATAATTTTTGAGCGTTTTTTCAATGCCTCAGTGTGAAAGGGGCCTTAAGGTACATGTTTTTTCACCTTAATGCATCCTATGCATTAAGGTGAAAATACATTTGACAATACCGCCCCCCCCAAGCCCCCGTTTTACTTACCTGGCCCCTCAAAAGTCCCGTGCTCGCTCCGGTCATCCTCCGAGTTTCTGAGCCCGGCCGTTGATTGGCTACAGTGGATGGATTGAAAGCAGTGCAGTCATTGGCTGGCGCTGCTGTATCACGGGAGCGTGCCCGCAGTAACTCCACACCATGCGAGCTCGCTCGCATTATGGTGTGGAGTCCTTGTGGGGAGGAGCTGAAACAGCCGCCGAGGGACGCCAGAAGACCAGGATCGGGGCCACTGTGTGCAAAACGAGCTGCACAGTGGAGGTAAGTATAACATGTTTGTTGTTTTTTTTTTTATAAATGGGAACCTTAAGGCCTCATGCCCACGGACGTTTTTACAGCTGCGTTTTTTACAGCTTAAAAACGCCTGTCCATGTTCTTGTAAAAAAAAAAAATTGAGAAAAAAAACAAAACGTCGGAGCTAAAAAATGCGACCGCGCGTTAGTGCGCGTTTGACGCTAGCGTTTTTTTCTGCCTAACTTCGACGCATGAAGCTTTAGTGTTCCTTTAAGTCTGACTGGAAGCTGTGAGAAACTTCTTATGCTTAGGTTTTCTATATGGGAAAGACAATGTGTAAACTATCCTCATACATCACAAAAGGAAAACAAATTTCTTTTTCGTACATCACGGGACACAGAGCGACATAGTCATTACTAATGGGTTATATAGATACCGTCAGGTGCTGGCACTGGCAACTTCCAAAACCGGAAGTACCCTCCCCTATATAAGCCCCTCCCATCCGGGAGCACCTCAGTTTTTTGCCAGTGTCTAAGGTGTTGGCCAAGAAGAAACATGTGTTTTTCACTGAGCTTGCGTACAGGTTCTTTTGGGCCTCAGTAAGCTATTCCGGATCCGACCAAAAAAGCTTCATAGCTAAACGGTCGGTACCCGGGCCTTGCAGAGAAGAGCAAGGTTTTGCCTGTAATGCTTCTCTTAGGAGAGCTGGACCCTGGGATCCAGAGCTCTGGTCATACCCACGACCAAGATGTTTTCTGTGCAGGGTGCTATACAGGTCCAGGGGAGTGGAATCCTTGGGAACCCGGTCCCTGAAGGTTTGATTACAATGCCTGCCGTGATAGGTGAAGTTTGGGCTTTTGTGGACCAAACAAAGTCCTGCGGCGGGGAACAGGTAAGTGGGGGCCCCCAGGAACTTGGTTCTATTGGGGGACCCCCAAGCCTAATTTGTCTTTCTGTCTGTTACCTAATGGTATTCCCGCAAAATTCTGTGCATGCCTGTAACTACTAAAAAAATGTAATAATTTTTAAAGGTGGTCAAGAAAAAAAAATAAAAAAAAAAAATATTTTTTTTATATATATTTAATATATTAGACTGCGGTACCTGTGTTTGTCCACTAGAGGCCGCTGTGGAATGTTTTCTTGTCATGTGGACTAGCTTCTTCTCAGCAGAGCAAAGTCCAGGCAGATGGTGAGTTCTCTTATAGGAAACTGCTTCCTCTGCCATGTTGCAGTGTTTGTCCATCCCCCGGCCTGCGGCAAAGAGGGGCCCTGGCTCCTGTCCCTTGTTACCATATTTGAAATTAGCGCCGAAGGCGCACGTGCCCGCGCGCGTGCACGCGCCTCTATATATAGAGGTGAGCCGGGAAAGGGGGCGGAGCCTGGGGGATGACGCTCTGTGCGCGCCGCAGCGCTTCTGCGCATGTGCGGGCGTCCCAGCAGTTTTAAAAAAACCACAATATTGTAGTGAGCTGGCTATGAAGTACAGAGACAGAGCTGGCAACATTTAAAGGCATACAGCAAGCGGTTGATACAGGCATCCCCTAGAAAGGCACATTAGTAGACACCAACTGTGATATAGCAGCAATTGTGCTAGACTATTCTCAGTAAAAGTGGTGTATTACGGCTGGAATACCTCAGCTTTAGGCTTAGGAATATGCCGTCCAGAAGCTCCGGAACTGAATCTTCCAGGAAGCGAAGGGGGTCTCATCGGGCTCTGAGGATCTTGGGCATACTTCTGCTGCACCAGTCTCCCCTGAAGTTCAGAGGTAAGTGACCGTAGAGACCCCGCAGGGGTACTTGGTACTGTGGCTGTCCTCAGTCACCTGCTCCTGTGTATGTAACAGAGGAGGTTTTTTCCTCAGCTCTGGGAGGATTAGAGAGAGATTGTCAACATTTATCGCTGCCTCCCTGTCAGGGAAAGCACGCCCGATCTCCGTCTCCTCCTTCAGAGTGCCTGTTAGCAGAGCAACAGTCCCATACAGGGATCGACCTGCCTGAAGGGGATCAGGATGAGGTTGATTCTGTTAGAGGAATCAACAGTGGGGGAACCTTTTCTCAGCATCTCAAGCTGAAAGATTATGGGTTCAGTCTCTGACTAACATGGTCCGATCAGCATTTAAAAATGCACCTTGCGGAACCATCAACCACTACTGTATCCTCGTTGGGGTCGCTAGAAGCCCCCAGACTGTTTTTTCTTTTCCACTTCACCCTTTACTGAAAGGGCTCATTTACCAGGATTGGGAACGTCCTGAGAAAATATTTATTCCCCCAAGAGATTTCCGGTGGTCTATCCCATGGAGGATAAGTTCATCAAAAAAAAAAAAAAAAAAAAATGGAAGGTCCCTACAGTGGACGCAGCCATCTCTTGTATGTATAAATCACTGACATGTCCAGTGGATAATGTCCAAATGTTCAAGAACCCAATAAAAGATTGGAGTCCTTATGAAAATCTGCTTGGTGATACAACCAGCAGTAGCAGCTATTGGGGTCTGCTAAGCAGTGAAGGATCAGTTGAAACAGGTCTTGAGGGACTTGACAGATCAGCAGGCTTTGCCCTAGCTGATCTACCTAGAGCCTTAGGCTTTGCGGTTGACGCCATAGAGGATTCAGTCCATCAGGCCTCCCGCCTTACGCTGTCTATAGTACATACGCGTAGGCTCCTATGGCTCAAAAACTGGTCTGCTGAAGCTCCCTGTAAAGAATGGCTGGTTAGCGTCCCATTTCATGGTGAACGCTTATTCAGGGAAAACCTGGACAAATATATCCAGAAAATTTCCAGCGGTAAAAATACGCTCTTGCCGGTTAAAAGCAGAGTTAGAGGTCCCTCTTTAAGAGGCCTGCTTCTCCAGTCCCTGGGGCATCGGCTGTGTAACAGTTCCGACGGCCTCCTCGGTCAAATCCCGGGGGTAAAAAACAGGGACAGTAGCAGGGTAATGAGAAACCCTGGGTCAGGGGAGGTACAAAACCTCCCCCAAAGTTAAATTCATTGAAGCCCCCACTCAGTCGGGTGGGGGGAGGACTCCAGTTGTTCGCAAGAGACCTGGCGGGACACGATCAAGACAGATAGGTGCTCTCCGCAGTAGGTTTGGGATACAGTTTGGAGTTAAAAGACTCTCCTCCTTCCCATTTTTGAGGTCAAACGTGCCAAGGGATCCCCGGAAGAGAGAGTCCCTCCTGTTGGCACTAGAACAACTATTGCTCCAAGGAGTAATTATGGAGGTCCCCTGGAAGAATGAGGGTTCGGGTTTTACTCAAACCTCTTTACAGTCCCGAAGCAAACGCGGACGGGAGGCCCATATTAATTCTAAAAGGGCTATACAAATTCCTGTATATCAGGTCTTTCCGATGGAGTCGATCCGATCGGTGGCCACTGCCCTACAAGGGGAGGGTTGGTTAGCCACGATCGACATCAAAGATGCTTATTTGCACATTCCCATCTTTCCAGTCCACCAAAAATTTCTACGCTTTGCAGTAGAAGGGCGCCATTTTCAGTTCAGAGCCTTACCCTTCGGTTTGGCCACAGCACCACGAGTGTTTACAAAAATTCTGGCCCTTTATTGGCCAATCTAAGAACACAAGGTGTAATGATAATGGCATATCTGGATGACTTGTTGCTGATAGACCACTCAGTGAAAAAACTAGGCGTGGTCGTTCACAAGACGATCAAGTATCTGGAATCTCACGGTTGGATTATCAACCGAGTCAAGTCAGCCCTAAAAACCAGTCAAAAGTCTGGAATACTTGGGGCTAAGGTTGGATTCAGGCCAGAGAAAAATATTCTTGCCTCGAGGAAAGGTGTTGTCTTTGAAAGATTTGATCCACTTAGTGGGTACAAAAAAGACAGCCGTCCATACGCCTGTATATGAGGCTGCTGGGAAAAATGGTGGCATCATTCGAAGCAGTACCCTACGGTCAATTCCATTCAAGGAATTTGCAAGGGGCCATACTGTCAGCCTGGAACAAAAAAATTCAGGCCTAGACTTACAATGTCCTTGTCCCCTTCCGTTCGCAAGAGCCTCCGTTGGTGGTTGGTTTCCCAGAATCTGGAAAAAAGGAAATCCTTCAGTCCGATTTCTTGGAAGGTGGTCACTACAGATGCCAGCCTTATAGGCTGGGGAGCAGTACTGGAGCAATAGTCTCTCCAGGGCAGATGGTCGGATGCAGAAAAGGCCCTGCCCATCAATCTCTTAGAGATACGAGCAGCCCGGTATGCCCTAGTAGCATGGACATCCAAACTCCAAGGGTCCCCTGTCAGAATTCAATCAGACAATGCCACAGCAGTGGCATATATCAATCATCAGGGGGGCACCAGGAGTCGTGCAGCCCAGAGGGAAGTAAATTACATCCTGAAATGGGCAGAAAAAATATGTCCCAGCCATATCTGCGGTATTCATTCCAGGAGTGGAGAATTGGAAGGCGGACTTTCTAAGTCGCCAGCAATTAGGCCCAGAGGAAGGGTCCCTTCACCCCGAGGTTTTCTGGACAATATGTCAGCGGTGGGGAACATCGGATGTAGATCTTCTAGCATCCAGATTCAACGCAAAGGGGGACAGGTTTGTCTCTCGGACAAGGGATCCCCTAGCTTGCGGCTCGGATGCCCTAGTGTTCCCTTGGGATCAGTTCAAGCTGATATATGCATTCACACCGCCACAATGGTTACCTCGATTACTCCGCAGAATCAGGGTAGAAAAGAAACCAGTGATTCTGGTGGCTCCAGCGTGGCCCCGAAGAGCGTGGTACGTGGAGATTGTAAAATGTCAGTGGGGAGTCCTTGGACTTTCCCACATCGTCCGGACCTGCTTTCGCAAGGACCGATATACCACCCTTCCTTACCAGCCCTAGGTTTGACGGCCTGGCTATTGAAGCCCACATTCTAAAAAAGAGAGGGCTCTCTAATTCTGTGGTATCTACCATGATCAATGCCAGGAAGCCGGTATCCAGGCAGATCTACTATAGAATCTGGAAGGCGTACATCGCCTGGTGTGAAGCCAAGAAATGGCATCCACGTAAGTACGTAATAGGTAGGAGTCTGGACTCCCTACAATGGGCTGTAGATAGGAAGCTTGCCTTGAGTACTATCAAGGGTCAGATTTCGGCCTTGTCAATATTTTTTCAAAGGCCCTTGGCTTCGCATTCACTAGTCAAAGCCTTTATACAAGGAGTGATGCGTATTAGTCCTCCGGTTAATATTCCCATATGTCCATGGGATCTAAACTTGGTTCTGTCGGTTCTACAGAAACAACCATTTGAACCATTACAGCATATTTCCTTGGTGCTTCTCACCAGGAAATTGATTTTTCTAGTAGCCATTTGTTCGGCTAAAAGAGTATCGGAATTAGCAGCTATGTCCTGTAAGGAGCCATATCTGGTTATCCATAAGGACAGAGTAGTGTTACGTCCTCATCCAGCCTTTCTTCCTAAGGTGGTATCGAGTTTTCATTTGAACCAAGATGTGGTTCTTCCTTCTTTTTTCCCCAAGCCTACTTCGGTAGAGGAAAAGTTATTGCATTCTTTGGATGTAGTAAGAGCAGTTAAAGCTTATCAAAAAGCCACTGCTCAGATTCGCAGAACGGATACTTTGTTTATTCTGCCGGAAGGCCCCAGAAAGGGTCAGGCAGCGTCAAAATCTACTTTAGCCAAGTGGATTCGACAGGTCATAATACAAGCCTATAGCTTGAGAAGTAGACCGCCTCCGTTCAAAGTTAGGGCGCACTCCACGAGAGCAGTTGGAACTTCATGGGCAGTGCATCACCAGGCCTCCCTGGCTCAAATCTGTAAGGCCGCAACATGGTCTTCGGTACACACCTTTACTAGGTTCTACCAGGTGGACGTTAGAAGTCAGGAGGATGTCGCCTTTGGGCGCAGTGTGTTGCAGGCCGCAAAAGATCCTCATGTCTGATAGCGCTCAGCTTATATATGGTGTATCCCCCCCCTCATTTGGCATTGCTTTAGGACATCCCATTAGTAATGACTATGTCGCTCTGTGTCCCGTGATGTACGAAAAAGAAAATAGGATTTTTATAACAGCTTACCTGTAAAATCCTTTTCTTGGAGTACATCACGGGACACAGAGCTCCCACCCCTCTTTGGGAACACTTATTGCTTTGCTACAAAACTGAGGTGCTCCCGGATGGGAGGGGCTTATATAGGGGAGGGTACTTCCGGTTTTGGAAGTTGCCAGTGCCAGCACCTGACGGTATCTATATAACCCATTAGTAATGACTATGTCGCTCTGTGTCCCGTGATGTACTCCAAGAAAAGGATTTTACAGGTAAGCTGTTATAAAAATCCTATTATGTCCTCCATAGTAGTAAAGAAAGGGACCGGCGTGGAACTACTACAGCATTTCTGTGTCAGGTAGGTTGTGCATTTTTTGTATATATTTCAAGGGTTAGTTTCCATTTGTAACTGAAGAGCAACTGAAAAAAAAAAAAAAGAAAGAGAAAATACTTAAGCCTCATACACACGATCGGATTTCCGTCGGACAAATCCGTGGAATTTTGTCCGAAGGGCGTTGGCCGTGAACTTGTTCTGCATACAGACGGCAGAACTTTTTCAGCCAACATTCACAAAACTATGTGGTTTTTCTGCTCTTTAGCACCACCCTTTGGGCAATTTCTGCTAATGTTGTCTTATGGTAAGCATTGGTTCGGAGCCTGCGTGTTTGTACTTTGGATTTTATTTGACGGTCTTGTGTACACACGATCGGATAATCCGATGGCACACATTTGTTGTCGGAAAATTTGAGAGCATGCAATCCCACATTTGTTGTCGGTAATTCCGACAACAATTGTCCGATGGAGCGTAAAACGATCGGATTATCCGACAAAAACCCTGCCGTCACACAATTGTTGTCAGAAAATCCGATCGTGTGTACGAGGCTTTAGGCTGCTATAGATGAACTCAGATTTTGATAGCGATAGCTACCTGACCGACTATGCTGATACCAAAGGCAAGAATGCAGATTGGTAGTGCAGAGTTAATAGCTATATGTTTGTTCAAGATAAGTGTTAAAAGATCCATGGTGGTTGCCATTGTAGCTGGATCATTCTGAAAATTCCAGTCCATGCTGACCTGCAGTAATTTCACAGACCTGAAAGTTCTTAAGTATGAGGGGCAACCGAGATATACAGGAGGCCAATTCCTTTTTTCCAATATTTAGTAGGAGTAAGTAAATTATTTCAGAGACACCACTCCAACATTTTTTTTCTAAAAAGGGGATGATTAATTCATTACCAATTAAAAAAAAAAAAAAAAAAGGTTCATCATTATCTGCAGGTACTTTGAAAGGGAAGCAACATGATAGACTATTAAAAAAGCATTTAAATCATCTGGCTGATTGATATCAGCACCCGTGACAAACACTGCTACATATGTTAGGAAATGTGTCGTCTGCTATTTTATTAAAGAGGCATTTAAAGCTGCAGCTGTTCACATAAACCCCGCTGACTCTCCTGCAATCATTTGTAGTCTGCCCCTAAATGCACATGTGAATGTGGCCTTACAGAGCTGGAATGATGAGCCTCATCGCCTTTGCTAGATATTTAAGAATTAGCCATGTAAAAAAGAGTGTGGTTCAAGGTTTAGGCACATTCTGACCAGCCAACAGTCAGTTTTCAAGTGATGCATGAATATTTTCTGTACACACGGGCGAGAATCCCGTCGAAAAAAAACGTTGGTTTTCTCGATGGGATTCCTGGCAAGCTTGTCTTGCCAAGCCCTGTGTACACACACACATTCAAAAGAACCGCCGTTCTTTTGAATGGCAAGAACGCGGTGACGTCATCGATTACGTCGAGCATGCGCATACACACGCGCGGTTTTCTCGTCGGGAAACAGGCCGACGAGAATGCCGACGAGAAAACAGAGAGCAGGTTCTCTATTTTTCTCGTTGAGATTCCCAGCAGTTTTCCCGACAAGAAACCATACACACGACTGGTTTTCGCGGCATAAAGCTCTCCCAGCAGTTTTCTTGTCGAGAAAACCGTCCGTGTGTACGGGGCTTCAGGCTTATCTTCCTAATGTCCCACATGCAACCCCGAATTCAGCAACAACTTGTCAGCATCAGGAACACTAAAAGGAAGATTTACTAACACTGGAGCACGCAGAATCTGGGCATCTGTGCATAGTGACCAATCGGCATCTAACTTCAGTTTGTTTAACCCCCTTGACGGTATTCCCGAGTCTGGCTCGGATGGGGTTTTTAATGCTAAGAGCGGTAACCCAGAGCCAGACTCGGGCTGCATCGCAGTATACAGGGGAAGTTACTTACCTTGTTCCCTGGATCCTGCGATATCTCCTCGCTCGATTCACACTGCCGGGTGCCGAGCTCCGCTCCCTGCGATGTTGCGGTGCACGGGGGCGGAGTACGGCGCCAAATTCAAAAAGTGAAAAACACAGTATAGATACAGTATACTGTAATCTTACTGATTACAGTACTGTATCAAATAATTACACATCCCCTTTGTCCCTAGTGGTCTGTCCAGTGCCCTGCATGCACTTTTATATTATAAAAACTGTTCTTTCTGCCTGGAAACTGGAGATTGTCCATAGCAACCAAAAAGTGTCCCTTTATGTCAAAAGTGGTTTTAGACCAGCTAGAAAACAGCGATAATAAATTAGAATCACTTGCAGAATTGAGCGATAGCGATTTGTGGGGAAATTCGTCATCAAAAACTAAATCTAATGACAGCGACAATTCTGCAACTGAGCAAATTTCAGGGTTTTTGATTTGATTACATTATTGAATAATTTTTATTATAATTACATTACTATTTGTTATAATTATTTATAGTTATTTATTATATTATAATTTATGATTTTGTGTTTCAAACTTTAGGATGTATACTAGACTCTTGTTTGGTCAGGTTTTAGTAAGTAAGTAATTACTAAGTATTGCAGGCCTACAATACATAACACCAAATTTCCATGCAAAATAATTGTACCGCTTTTGGTACATAATTCCAGACAGAATCATACCGCCAGGGAGGTTAATTAAAGTAGAAATTCAGGCTAAAACTAAAATCTCTAAATCTACTTGCATCCACAATCTAAGACTAACCTATCTAGCCCTGTAAAGCAAAAATCGGTATACATACATTTTCTGAAGTAACCCTATGGGTGAGGTCACTTTTCAGGCATTTCCCAGACGTTGTCGGCTGTCTCCTGCACAGCGCGTTTGCGGCTGTAGACCAGACCAGAGCAGCTGCAGAAAAGGTATGTATAGCGATTTTTGCTTTATAGGGCTAGATAGGTTAGTCTTAGATTGTGGATGCAAGTAGATTCAGAGATTTTAGTTTTAGGGTGAACTTCCACTTTAAGCTTTGATAATAAAACTTTGAAGCTGATTGGTTATTACTGCACCAGTTTTAGTAAATCTCCCCCATAGAGACTACCTACCAGTCTCTATGAAACTGCTTCCTTACTAGTCAAGTGAGCAAGATATCACGTCATCACTGTTCCGCCCACTAGTAAGGGAGATTTGGCAGTGTTAAGGGCCAGCAAGAAAGTGATTACATAGAGGTAAGTGGAAGGCTCTCCCACATGGCTTTTGCTTGCCATGTCCTGCTGGCAGCAGAATCTGCCATTTAGTAGCTGAAAAACAGTCCATGAAATTATTTTGCCTGACTAATTGCTAGTTTGTCAGGGAGTGATAATCCAGGCATGTCACACATTACCTACAGATAAGACAATCAACCTGAAATCAGACTTTTAATGGAAAAGTCCTGGAAGTCGGACATTTCTGCAAAACCCCATAAGAAGGTGAATGACAGCCTCACCCTGGGCTCCAGCCTTACCACGCCCCCAACAAGCTTCAATCTGTCCCCGGAGCTTTGTCATTGATCCCAATGACTAAGCTCTGTGGGCACAGTGAAATCCGTTGGGGGCATGGCCTGGTTGGAGCCCAGGCTGAGGCTGTTCTACACTTTTTTACAGGGTTTTGCAGAAATGTATGACTTTCAGGACCTTTTCCTTTTCCAATTAAATGTCTAGAGCTGGGACAAGCTCTGTCCTTGTCTGCACTCCAAGTGGTTGTTACACAAGAGGACCTGCTGGAGCCTTGAGCGGCACCTGTCAATATAGTTTGGGTCACACTAAAATCAAATCTGATTGGTTGGCAAAAATCCATGAATACTGTAACTAGAGCTGCATGATTTTTTGTTAAAAAAACGCAATCGCGATTCACCGCCCCTCACAATCTTAATCCAGCCTTTCCCCGATTCATTCATGAAACAAGTGCAGAGCCGTTCTCTGCTCACTCACAGCTGTAAAAAAAAAACACCATCCAGGAAATGCATATCAACATTGCTTAGCGCTGGCAAAAAAAATGAAACATTGTAACATTTCGTTTTTTAAATAAAAGGGATGAACTTTGGTCTGTAAATGAGGGCAGTTAACCACTTTAAGCGGAGTTCCACCCAAAGGTGCCACATTTGGCACCTTTTGGGGGGGGATCGGATACCTGTCTTTGGGTACCCTGTCTCCACTTCCCGGGAGACCAGGCCGCGGCCAAGTACGTCAGCAGCTCAGCCTTCCTCCTCTTCCCTCCTCCTCCCCTTCTGCTGGGCCAGTGAGAGAGTGCAGCGCGCTTCACGCATGCGCAGTAGGGACCTGGTCATGAAGCCGAAAGGCTACACTGCTGGTTTCCTTACCGGCAATGGCAGCAGCAGCAGCACCCGACAGCTGATGGAAACATAAGCTGCGGTGCCGATATCGCTGGACTCCAGGACAGGCAAGTGTCCTAATTTGCTTGAGTAGCAGAATGGGTGACAATATGATATCCGACACCTCATCCCTATTGAATTGAAAATTACAGTAACAGGATGATTGGGATTATAGCAGTGCCCACAATCAGAAAGGATACATAAAAAAAAAAAATAGTTTATTCATAAGTCAGAGTGTAATACATAGCACATTAATGTCTGCATATAGAAAGTTATCAGTGCTTGATATCAGATCCCAATATGTTTTGCCAACATTGGCTTCTTCAGGGAATTTCTAAGGACCACCAATACAATCACAGGGGACCAGGTAAACTCTGATATGGACACGGACTAGTGCAGGGGCGCCAGCAGCTAGCTGTTGTCACAAGGAAATGGTGCTATCATATACTGACCACTTTCACCAAAGCAATGGATCATAGTGGTTGCCCCTGCCTTTGTGTCGCCCCTAACATTAGTGTCCTAATGTTAAAAGTCAGCAGCTACAATATGTGTAGCTGCTTACTTTTAAAGGGGCGGGCGGACCTCCACTTTAAAGACTAAACCTTTTTCTGACACTTGTTGCTTACAATTTAAAATCAGTATTACTCTTTCGTCCATGGACCGACACAGCTTCTCTATTGACAAAGTGGGTATTATCCGTTAATTAGGAGTGACTAGGCAGAAAAACTTGTAAAAAGTGTTGCATCACACCTTCTACCAGTACCGCCCAGGGGGCGGACCCTCTGGGTATACCCTCTCAGTCTGCATCTTCGCAGATCAGTTTTTTTCTGTCTAGCAAGGAGTAGGACATGGCTCCCTTCGGGCCCATTGGTCCGGGGGAAAAAATATATATATATATATATTTTTTTTTGCTACATTTGTTGTTTCCTGCGATCTTCGATCAACTGCCGACTGGGTGACAGGCTGGATCCTCAATCCTTGTAGTCTCCCCAGTTTCGGCCATCGAGCGTGTGCCGACCCTAGCTACGCGCTGGGTTTTCCACGACATGCCCGTCGCTCCACGGGTGGCCGGTGAGCTTACGCTCCAGGGCCTGCATCGGACCGCTCAGCTTCGGCTGACCTTACGGCCGAGTCACAGCAGCCTGGCCGGTGAGCTTACGCTCCAAGGCTTGCATCGGACCGCTCAGCTTCGGCTGACCTTACGGCCGAGTCGCAGCAGCCTGTCCGGTGAGCGTCATACTCCAGGGCATACATATGATCTTCCCTTCTGGGTCCAATCACAGCATGCCTGGCCAACAGTCACCTTCCGTGCGCGGACGATGATCTGTTTGGAATGTCTTCCAGCAGAATACATGCAGGATAGGTAAGTAAAACTCCCCTGCCTCGGCTGGGTGATTTAGCTGGACATTCCTGGAGAGATCAAGTAAGTGGTTGTGGCCCCTTTCTTCCCTCTCTCCCTGCCTTTCCCTCCTCAATGGGCTTCTAGCTAAAGGTTGCTGGGTGCTGGGGGTCACCTAGGGGGTCCCACTGGAGCGGGGCTGGCTGTAACTAACATTTAAAAGAAATGTCATTTTTTCTTACCTGTGTTTGTGTCCTTCCTCCTCCATGCTGTCGGCGGCCATTTTGAGGTGTCCATGCCAAGTTTGGCCTCTTGTGACTGCCCGGCGGCCATCTTCCTGTGGTTCGGCCACACCCACTGGCCCCTATCAGCTGATCGGCGGCCATGTTTGTCCACCCTGTATGCAGATATTGCCGTTCGGCGGCCATCTTTTTGTGGGCTATGGCTGCTTGACCTCTATCTTCTGTCGGCGGCCATTTTCTTAGAGCCCACATTATCTTCCATACAGACGTTTTTGGCAACCATTTTTCGAGAGCCTCCGGCCTCTAGGGTGCATTACAGTGGCGCGAAAATTCACACAGGAAGTGCTGATAAAAGCAAGCAGGGGGACAGCATCACAGGCGCAGCATAGCAGTACCTATCCAGGGTGGTGAGTCCTCTGGGTGACCCGGCCTCTCTGCAGCACAGGAGGGTGGCCTATTGATATCTTGCCTGGAGCCCTGTGAGTGTCAGCGTGTGGTCAGCATGGCATCTGAGCCAGATGTCTTCTCCCCTGAAACACCAGATTTAGCAGCTGGTGCCCCTGAGGTGTCTATGAACGCTATGACTGCAATCCTAGAGGCGTTTGCTGCCAGGGTGGAAGCAGCACACGGGAATACAGGGGGTAGTAAACGCCCCATCCCCTGCAAGCTTCTGGGGATAATTCTGGTGCAGAACCAGGTCCAGCTACGGCTCGGGCCCAGATTCTGACGCATCAGAGACTGCAGACCGTGACCGGACAGTGAGAATGACTCAAAGTCCAGGTCAGTACGCGAGACGGTTTGGTATCTGACCTTATTACTGCAGTGCGGGATACGCTAAAATTGGAAAATACTGCAGAAGCAGCAGAGACTCCGGTCCACTTGGGTTTCATAGACCTGCCCGCACTGCTAAGGTGTTCCCTTGTGTGTCTTTTGATAAACTCTTATACAAGGAATGGGAGAACCCACTGATGGTCTTTACAGCCCCAAAGAGGTTTGCGGTACGGTACCCCTTTTGAGGAGAGTTTTCTGAAGAAATGGACCTCTCCCCCCTATAGTGGACCCTCCGGTGTCCAGACTTAATAGAGCCACCACAATTCCTGTAGAAGGGGCTCCTGTTTTCAAGGACCCTGTGGATAAGAAGGCTGAAGCACTCGCTTGCTACCTATACTCAGTGGTAGGCTCGGCAGTACGCCCGGCATTGGCGGGGGCCCTAGTGTCTCACACACTTACTGAATGGGCAAGATTGCTACTCCAGGGGTTAAGGAGCGAGATGCTCCTCCTGATAAGATAACATTGGCCGACCTGTTGGTCCAGGGCCTTAGGTTTGTCTGCGAGTCAGACATGAATACTATTCCCCTGCTGTCTAAAACTTTGGTTTATGCAGTAGCAATACGCCGCCTGATCTGGCTAAAAGGCTGGTCTGCGGACCAGACTTCCAAGAAAGCCCTGTTGGATCTGCCTTTTAAGGGCGACAGACTTTTTGGGGCTTCTCTGGATGACATCAAGGATGCCACAGGAAGTAAAAGCACTTTGCTTCCCCAAATTAGCAAGGGTAAGGGGCCACGCCAAGGGCAAGGGCCCTCCTTTACTGCACACAAGTGTTTTTTTCGTCCCCCTAGGGCGACAGGGAAAAGACCCCAGGCCGATAAAGCGCCTGCCCAAGGACAAAAGCGTCCCTGGTCCCGCATACCCAATAAGCCTGCGGACAAATTTGCGTCCGCATGAAGGCCCACCCCGCTCTCGGGTGGGGAGACGTCTTCGCAAATTCGCGACTCAGTGGATAGCACTAATCTCCGACAGGTGGGTTTGCGAAGTAATCTCCTCAGGCTACAAGATAGAGTTTCTCTCTTGTCCACCGGACAGATTCAACACCTCCAATCTCCAGCTACTACCGACCCGTCGGGAGGCCCTGTATGGGGCGGTCCAGGGTCTACTGGAACGCGGGGTAGTTATTCCAGTTCCAGAACTGGAACGGGGTTTTTACTCAAATCTGTTCATTGTGCCAAAGAAGGAGGGGGTTCGTCCAAGCTTGGATCTCAGAGCCCTAAATTGCTTTGTGAAGGTACAAAGTTTTCGGATGGAGTCGGTTCGATCTGTAGTCACGGCTCTCCATCCGGGGGACTTTCTGGCCTCCTTGGACATCAAGGACGCATACCTGCATGTCCCCATATACTCCAGACACCAGAGGTTTCTGCGATTTGCTATCGGGAAGGACCACTACCAGTTTGTGGCCCTCCCGTTGGGCCTTGCCTCAGCACCCAGGACGTTCACCAAGGTGCTCGCTCCGATTCTGGCACTTCTAAGACAGCGGGGTATCGCTATCACAGGCTACTTATACGACCTTCTGCTGAAGGCCCCTTCAAGCTCAGAATTAGAGGTAAGCGTGTCCATTACCTGTCAGACTCTTCGAGACTGTGGTTGGATACTAAACGCGCAAAAGTCAGTATTGGTGCCCACTCAACGCCTAGGGTACCTGGGGTTGATTCTGGATTCTTCAGAGGCAAAGGTATTCCTCCCTGTGGAGAAGTTGCAGACCCTCCGGGCTGCAGTACGGCAGCTGACTTCCAGGAATTGGTCGTCACTCCGTTTTTTGCATGCGAGTGTTGGGCCTCAGGGTAGCCTCCTTCGAGGCGGTTCCATAAGCTCAATACCACACTCGAGTGTTACAGAAGGAAGTTCTGTCCAGATGGAACAGATGTCCATCATCTCTGGATTATCAAATCCGAGTGAGCCACATAGTCAGTCAGGAGATCCCTGGTATGGTGGCTGACAGCACCGGCCGGGAAGTCATTTCTTCCGGTTTACTGGATAGTGATCACGACGGACGCCAGCCTTACAGGTTGGGGGGGAGTCTGGGGTGTTCAGTCGGCGCAAGGTCGCTGGACCCCAGAGGAAGCCCTCCTGCCGATCAATGTCCTGGTAATCCGGGCGATCAGGCTGTGCCTCTTCAAATGGTCTCAGAGGCTGCAAGGGCGTCCAGTCAGGATCCAGTCAGACAACGCCACAGCAGTGGCATATGTCAATCATCAAGGAGGAACAAGAAGCTCAGCTGCAACATCGGAGATCGCTCGCATCCTGAAGTGGGCAGAGAGGAGCGTACCGGCACTGTCGGCCGTGTACATTCCGGGTGTGGAAAACTGGCAGGCGGACTACCTGAGCCGCCAGATGCTGGACCAGGGATCTTACGATCCCCAGACTGCACGAAACTTATATCTACTTATTATTTAGCACTGGCGGTGGGCTCCAACCCTAGATTCAAGGCATCACAACGTAAATGGGACTCCCTAGATATATCCATAACAGAGGAGGACTGGTCCGAATTCTGTGACACTTTCAAGGCTTCTGTTGTATCCTCCAGGGACAGGATCATCCAAATAAAAATCTTCCACCAATCGCATCTCACCCCGGCCAAGATGCACAAAATGGGCATTTTGTCCTCGGCTGAGTGCTTTCGGGGATGTGGATATACAGCTGACTTCATTCATTGCTTCTGGAGTTGTCCCATAGTGCAGGAGTTTTGGAGGAGAGTAGACTCCTTTCTCTCTTCAGCGCTGGGGCTTCCCAACATATTAAATCCCAAGAATTGCCTCCTGGGGGTCTTTGGTGACCTCACTGTTCCCTCCCAGGTCAAACGATTGCTTCGGATCCTTTACTGTTATGCTAAAAAATCAATTTTATTGACCTGGAGGGGAGCAGCAACCCCAACAGTGGGGCTATGGTTGAAACTGGTCAATGATGCCCTTCCACTTTACAAACTCACTTTTGAGATCCGCAAAAGGAAGAAAACATTTTATAAAATTTGGGGCAGGTGGCTGGCTAGCCCCCTGACCCTTTCCCCCATACTGCCATGAAAGAGTAGGTAGGTTGTAGCATACCTTGAACCATAACTATACTCCTATGCAATTTTACCAGCTATGACTGTCTAGTAGGTCTATTATGTTGCTGTAATTTGTCTTTATATTATATTATGCTGCTTAAATGGATGTGCAGATCTTCTTCTGTGTAGACTGATATAGGAGCAAGTTGTATATGTTGTGTGTGGGACAGGCCTGGCTAGGCCCCCACATATTGTCTTTCTATGTCTGTATGTTATGAAAAAATTTAATAAAACATATCTTTAAAAAAAAAAAAGATGGGGCACACCAGACGTAGATCTTCTGGCTTCCCGACTCAATCGGAAGGTATTGAGATTTGTGGCCCGGTCAAGAGACCCATGGGCAGACGCAACGGACGCGTTGGTAGCATCGTGGGGTCAGTATCGGCTAATCTATGCCTTCCCTCCCTTAAGGCTTCTTCCTCTTCTGCTCCGCAGAGTGGAGGCAGAGGGAATTCCAATGATCCTAATCGCTCCAGATTGGCCTCAGCGTCCTTGGTACGACGATCTAGTACGTCTGGTAGCAGACGTCCCCTGGCGCCTACCACTACGGAAGGACCTGCTATCGCAAGGTCCCTTATTCCATCCTGCTTTACAGTCATTGGCTTTAACGGCATGGCTGTTGAGAACCAGGTCCTGAGAGACCGGGGCCTGTCAGACTCAGTAATCTCTACTATGAGAAGTGCTCGAAAACCGTCCTCTAGGAAGGTCTATCACCGCACTTGGAGGGCCTACATCTCCATGTGTGAGGAAATGAAATGGCATCCGCGTACCTATTTGGTTTCCAGAATCCTGCTGTTTTTACAGCATGGGGTGGACCAAGGGCTTGCCCTAAATACGATTTAAGGGACAGATATCTGCCCTGGCTGTCTTTTTTTTTCAGCGACCCCTGGAGACTCACTCTCTCGTGAGTACATTTGTGCAGGGGGTCCGACATGTGGCCCCTCCGGTCCGTCCCCCGTTACCTCCGTGGGACTTGAACCTGGTCCTCTCGGTGCTTCAGAAGGCACCGTTTGAGAATATTAGAGATATTCCCCTGTTGACACTTTCTCAGAAAGTGGTCTTTTTGGTGGCTGTTACGTCAGTTAGACGAGTCTCTGAGCTGGCAGCCTTGTCCTGCAAGGCTCCCTATTTGATTTTCCACAAGGATAAGGTGGTGCTGCGGCCGCAGCCTTCCTTTCTTCCGAAAGTCGTTTCGGCTTTTCATCTCAACGAAGACATTGTACTTCCATCCTTGTGTCCTCAGCCGTCGAATCCTAAGGAGTCGGCGTTGCATTCCTTGGACGTTGTCCGAGCTTTGAGAGTATACCTATCTGCTACTTCCCTGTTCCGGAAGTCAGACTCACTGTTTGTTTCGGTGGCTGGTCCCAAGAAGGGCCAAGCAGTCTCATCGGCCACCATCTCTAGGTGGATCCGACAGATAGTAATCCAGGCTTACGCCTTAAAGGGTCAGGCGCCCCCCTTTCCTGTCACGGCGCATTCGACCAGGGCAATAGGTGCCTCTTGGGCTTTCCGACATCAAGCGTCTGTTTCCCAATTATGTAAAGCGGCGACTTGGTCGTCCGCTCACACTTTCACAAAATTCTACAAAATTGATGTAGGTGCATCTTCGGATGCCTCTTTTGGCCGCAAGGTTTTGCAAGCGGCTGTTTAGAGTTGCAACTCCTCCGTTGGAGGAGTGCTGTTTTGTGTTTGGGGTGAAGTTTATTTTTATGCTGTTACCACCCCTCGTTTTTTCTCTGACACTGCTTTGGGACGTCCCACTTTGTCAATAGACAAGCTGTGTCGGTCCATGGACGAAAGAGTAAATAGGATTTTTTACTCACCGTAAAATCCTTTTCTCTGAGTCCATGGACCGACACAGCACCCACCCCTCCTTTTAAGTTTGTACTGCTTTTTGACGAACTGATCTGCGAAGATGCAGACTGAGAGGGTATACCCAGAGGGTCCACCCCCTCTACTGGTAGAAGGTGTGATGCAACACTTTTTACAAGTTTTTCTGCCTAGTCACTCCTAATTAACGGATAATACCCACTTTGTCAATAGAGAAGCTGTGTCGGTCCATGGACTCAGAGAAAAGGATTTTACGGTGAGTAAAAAATCCTATTTTTCTGCTAGAAAATTACTTAGAACCCCCAAACATATATATATATATATATATATATATATATAATTAGCAGAGACCCTAGAGAATAAAATGGCAGTCGTTGCAATATGTAATGTCACACTATATTTGGCGCCGCAGTCTTTTAAACGCATTTTTTGGGGAAAAAATACACTTTAGTGAATAAAAAAAAATTAAACAGTAAAGTTAGCCCAATTTTTTGTATAATGTAAAAGATGATGTTACGCCGAGAATCGTGATCTTTATTCTAAGCCCAAAAAAATTTGTGATTTTAATTTTTTCCAGAATCGTGCAGCTCTATCTGTAACATATTTTAGCTATTGAGATCCTAAAAACATAAGCTGACTTGAAGAATATATATTATTTACTCTAATCCAATTATGGGTCAGAACACAGCTGCAATATTTTCTCTAAGGAAGTAAAAATTACGCATACCCTTCCAATGTGTAATTACTTTGAAACAAAGATAATTTTGCTTTACAAAAGTAACCCTTTCTTTGGGCCCACGTATAACTTAAAGTACCCTTTCAGCCAATCAAGTGTTAACTTTAACTTTATAGTCTGCCGCATTAGGGAACAAAAATCACGTAAAAATGTATTTTTAATGCAGCGAACCACAGAATATATACACTTACTGAATCTTTATCAGTTATGATATATTAATTTTCCCTCCAGCCAATGAAAAACAAACAATTGCCTTCCACTGGAAGATGCTAATATATCACCTGATTTTTAGCGCCTATAAAACTTTATGAGTCATTCAAACAACACGTAAGACCACACATAAAACATCTAAAGCAAGGCATGAAGTGAAATTATTATCATAGTTTGTGACTTTATTATACTGCAGCAGCTGGTTACTGATTTCTGTTTATAGATTATTCGATAGCAAAATCTCATTTTAACCACTTAAGCCCCGGACCATTTGGTAGCTAGAGGACCAGAGGTGAATTCAGAATTTTGCACTGCGCTGCTTTAACTGTAAATTGTGCGGACATGCAATGTTGTACCCAAACGAAATTTGCGTCCTTTTCTTCCCACAAATAGAGCTTTCTTTTAATGGTATTTGATTGCCTCTGCGATTTTTATTTTTTGCGATATAAACGGAAAAAGACCGAAAATTTTGAAAAAAAATGATATTTTCTACTTTTTGTTATAAGAAAAATCGAATAAACTCAATTTTAGTCATACATTTAGGCCAAAATGTATTCAGCCACAAGTCTTTAGTAAAAAAAATGTCAATAAGCGTATATTTATCGGTTTGCGCAAAAGTTATAGCGTTTACAAACTAGGGTACATTTTCTGGAATTTACACAGCTTTTAATTTATGACTGCCTATCTCATTTCTTGAGGTGCTAAAATGACAGGGCAGTACAAAACCCCCCCAAATGACCCCATTTTAGAAAGTAGACACCCCAAGGAAATTGCTGAGAGGCATGTTGAGCCCATTGAATATTTTTTTTTTGTCCCAAGTGATTGAATAATGACAAAAAAAAAAAATTAAAAAAAAAATTACAAAAAGTTGTCACTAAATGATATATTGCTCACACATGCCATGGGCATATGTGGAATTGCACCCCAAAATACATTCTGCTGCTTCTCCTGAGTACGGGGATACCACATGTGTGGGACTTTTTAGGAGCCTAGCCACGTACGGGACCCCGGAAACCAAGCACCGCCTTCAGGATTTCTAAGGGCACAAATTTTTGATTTCACTCCTCACTACCTATCACAGTTTTGAAGGCCATAAAATGCCAAAATAGCACAAAACCCCCCCAAATGACCCCATTTTAGAAAGTAGACACCCCAAGGAAATTGCTGAGAGGCCTGTTGAGCCCATTGAATATAATTTTTTTTTTTGTCCCAAGTGATTGAATAATGACAAAAAAAAATTACAAAAAGTTGTCACTAAATGATATATTGCTCACACATGCCATGGTTATATGTGGAATTGCACCCCAAAATACATTCTGCTGCTTCTCCTGAGTACGGGGATACCACATGTGTGGGACTTTTTAGGAGCCTAGCCACGTACGGGACCCCGGAAACCAAGCACCGCCTCCAGGATTTCTAAGGGCGCAAATTTTTGATTTCACTCCTCACTACCTATCACAGTTTTGAAGGCCATAAAATGCCAAAATAGCACAAAACCCCCCCAAATGACCCCATTTTGGAAAGTAGACACCCCAAGCTGTTTGCTGAGAGGCATGGTGAGTATTTTACAGCTCTCATTTGTTTTTGAAAATGAAGAAAGAACTTTTTTTTTTTTTTTTCTTTTTTTTTTCAATTTTCAAAACTTTGTGACAAAAAGCGAGATCTGCAAAATACTCACAATACCTCTCAGCAAATAGCTTGGGGTGTCTACTTTCCAAAATGGGGTCATTTGGGGGGGTTTTGTGCCATCTGGGCATTCCATGGCCTCCGAAACTGTGATAGGCAGTGAGAAGTGAAATCAAAAATTGACACCCTTAGAAAGCCTGAAGGCGGTGCTTGGTTTTTGGGGTCCCGTACGCGGCTAGGCTCCCAAAAAGTCTCACACATGTGGTATCCCCGTACTCAGGAGAAGCAATAGAATGTATTTTGGGGTGTAATTCCACATATGCCCATGGCATGTTTGAGCAATATATCATTTAGTGACAACTTTGTGCAAAAAAAAAAAAAAAAAAAAATTAATTTTTTCCGCAACTTCTGTCAACATATAAAATATTCCATGGACTCGACATGCCTCTCAGTATATAGCTTGGGGTGTCTACTTTCCAAAATGGGGTCATTTGGGGGGGTTTTGAACTGTTCTGGCATTTTATACACAACATTAGGAAGCTTACATCCACTCTTCTAACCACTTGAAGACACAGCCCTTTTTGACACTTTTTGCTTACATGAAAACATATTTTTTTTTGCAAGAAAATTATGTTGAACCCCCAAACATTATATATATTTTTAAAGCAAAGGCCCTACAGAATAAAATGGTGGGTGTTGCATTTTTTTTTTCTACACAGTATTTGCGCAGCGATTTTTCAAACGCATTTTTTGGGGAAAAAATACACTTTTTTTAATTTTAATGCACTAAAACACACTATATTGCCCAAATGTTTGATGAAATAAAAAAGATGATCTTAGGCCGAGTACATAGATACCAAACACGACATGCTTTAAAATTTCGCACAAACGCGCATTGGCGACAAACTACATACATTTTTAAAAGCCTTTAAAAGCATTTACAGGTTACCCCGTTAGATTTACAGAGGAGGTCTACTGCTAAAATTACTGCCCTCGATCTGACCTTCGCGGTGATACCTCACATGCACGGTGCAATTGCTGTTTACATATGACGCCAGACCGACGCTTGCGTTCGCCATTGGGCAAGAGCAGGGCAGGACAGGGGTGCTTTTTTTTTTTTTTTATTATTAATTTTGCTTTTTTATTTTATTTTTAAACTGTTGCTTCCATATTTATTTATTTTTTATCACTTTTATTGTTATCTCAGGGAATGTAAATATCCCCTATGATAGCAATAGGTAATGACAGGTACTCTTTTTTGAAAAAACTGGGGTCTATTGGACCCTAGATCTTTCCTCTGCCCTCAAAGCATCTGACCACACCAAGATCGGTGTGATAAAATGCTTTCCCAATTTCCCAATGGCGCTTTTTATATCCGGGGGGGGGGGGACATTCCCTCCCACTGCTTGTAAAAGCAGTCCAGAGGCTAATTAGCCACTAGGATTGCTTTTACATGAAAGCCGGCCGCTGGCTGAAAAGAATGATACCAAGATGATACCTAAACCCGCAGGCATCATTCTGGTATAAACATTCAAAGTCCAGCAACATACCAGTACGTTGCTGGTCCTTGTTGGACATGTATTGTAATCTTTTTTTTCATGCAGCCTGTTGGCTGAACGAAAAAAAAAGATTGAACGGTGGGTATGCCCACCATTAGAATACCGCCCTTCATCCACCCACTTCTAATGATGGGCATACATGCACCATTTATATATGCCGAAGCATGGGGGCATCTTCTCGCAAAAGTTATGCCGCGTACACATGGTCAGACTTTTCCACGGGCAAGCCTCCGTCGGAATTTCGACCGTATGTACGCGGCATTAGGAGCAAAATCGCTCCTCCGCTCCTGCTGCCCCAATGCTTCGGCATATATGCTTTTTTTTTTTTTAACTGTGGTGGTGAAGTTACCTCCTACAGCACTGGAGTCGCAGGGATCAGGCCTGTCTCTGCGAACGCTGCAGTTATGTGTGTTGTGTTTTGCAAGTGACAGTGATCGATCGATACTGCACTTCGGTGGCCTGGGCTGGACGGAGGGGCAAAACGCAGGTGCTAGCAGGTATCTGGGCTGATCCCGCTAACACTGCGTTTTTGGGAACCCTAAACTGCTGGGGACGCTAGTATAGATCTGATCAGATCAGATATTGAGCTGATCAGATACTATACCACTAAGGGGGGTGTATGCTTCACGCGTGGGTGTTAGCGCTACTGGCACTAACCTGACCCTGCCTGGGGTGTGACGCAGACCCTCTCTGACGCTAAAACCTAACTGATATCACCCGCCGGGCGATCAGGGGGTTAAACCTTTATTGGGTTATATACGGCGGGTGCCCTGACACTATAAAAAGCAAACTAACTAACCAGCGTCACCCGTAACACTTATATGATGATCACTGGTGAAAGGGTTAACTAGGGGCAATTAGGGGGTTAAAACCTTTATTAGGGTAATATATGGGGGTACCTGACGCTATATAAAAACCTGACGGCGAACCTAAAAAAAAATTACTGGCTACCTATCGGCATCACCGACACTAAGACAACGATCATAAAAACGATTGCTTAGCGACAGTGGTGATAGGGGGTGAAAGGGTTACCTGGGGGGCGATCAGGGGGTTACACCTTTATTAGATAATATATGGGGGTACCTGACGCTATAAAAACCTGCGGCGAACCTAAAAAAAATTACTGGCTACCGATCAGCATCACCGACGCTAAGACATCGATCAGAAAAATGATCGCATAGTGACGGCGGTGCTAGGGGGTGAAAGGGTTACCTGGGGGGTGATCAAGGGGGTTACACCTTTATTAGGTAATATATGGGGGTACCCGACGCTATAAAAACCTGCGGCGAACCTAAAAAAAATTACTGGCTACCGATCAGCATCGCCGACGCTAAGACATCGATCAGAAAAATTATCGCTTAGTGACAGTGGTGATAGGGGGTGAAAGGGTTACCTGGGGGGGCGATCAAGGGGGTTAAACCTTTATTAGGTAATATATGGGGGTACCCGACGCTATAAAAACCTGCGGCGAACCTAAAAAAAATTACTGGCTACCGATCAGCATCACCGACGCTAAGACATCGATCAGAAAAATGATCGCATAGCCACGGCGGTGCTAGGGGGTGAAAGGGTTACCTGGGGGGTGATCAAGGGGGTTAAACCTTTATTAGGTAATATATGGGGGTACCCGACGCTATAAAAACCTGCGGCGAACCTAAAAAAAATTACTGGCTACCGATCAGCATCACCGACGCTAAGACATCGATCAGAAAAATTATAACTTAGTGACAGTGGTGATAGGGGGTGAAAGGGTTACCTGGGGGGCGATCAAGGGGGTTAAACCTTTATTAGGTAATATATGGGGGTACCCGACGCTATAAAAACCTGCGGCGAACCTAAAAAAAATTACTGGCTACCGATCAGCATCACCGACGCTAAGACATCGATCAGAAAAATTATTGCTTAGTGACAGTGGTGATAGGGGGTGAAAGGGTTACCTGGGGGGTGATCAGGGGGTTAAACCTTTATTAGGGGGGGTTAGGGGGCTACACTGGACCTAAGACTAAACTTTGGTGACACTTTTACAGTCACAAATGTCACTGATTGCAGTGATCACTAAATAAATGGTCACTGCAATCAGTGACACTGTGGCTGGGGGGTGATCTGGGGGTGTCTGGGGGTGTCTGGGGGGGCGATTTATGTGCCTATGTGTCCTGGTGTCAGTGTAGTGTTGTGTGTACTAACCTGGCATCTTCTCCTGTACGGCGCTCGGTATATGTGAGCGCCCCAGGAGAGATGACATCACTTCCTCCTTCCTGGCAGGCAGGGGAAGCTCTCTCATTCGCCGGGAGCGATCAAGAGGGGGGGGCCGGAATCGAACGGCCGTCCCCTCATGCCGGATCGCTCCCGAAGGTAAAACGACCGCTCACTGTAAAGAAGGGGGGTCCGATCGGACCCCCCAACTATACAAAGGCAATCACGTATATATACGTGATTGTGCCTGTCGGTGCCATTCTGCTGACGTATATTTACAGTGGGCGGTCGTTAAGTGGTTAATTGAACCTGTAATTCATGCTGAAATGTATAAAGGTGATAAAAGCACAGATTTATTTCAATCTAATTAATTGTTCATAGAAAAATGTAACCGAAACCAATCATTGTTCAAGGCACCGTCTGTTCACATATTACATATGGCATGCAGGCGCAGTGACCACTGGGGCAGGAGGTCATTTGTCATGTAATGTCAGAGAAAGCTAGGAGGGGAGATCTGGAGGAATGACAGTACGTCATTAAAAAGCAAACTTTCTATCTTTGGTAGGCAAAGATGTCTGTTTTCCCAGTAAGATTTAGGTATCTTTCCAGAGCATACTTTAATGCTATTATTGAACGCTTTATTCTAAGTATACTGTCACATAACTAGCTCCTTTTACAATATTTACCAATTTCAAATGAAATGGTCCCCGAGAGGAAAGTCGGGCAGGGCAATCTGATCCTCATGTATTTTATTGTATTGTATTGTATTGTACCTATACTGTCTGCCTTCATTTTTTTTTTTCGTGGGTAAAAATGCAGATTGTCCATCTGTTTTTACCACCTCTTTGCCCTACATGTAAACTCAGCCAAATTCAGAAGGCGCTTATGTGCTCAGAAAGCATGTGAAAGCTGCTGGTCGTGATGATCTAAGGTCCTTTCACATGGGCTTGTCCGTTTGCTGATCCCCGCTGAGCAGGTGGATGACCAGTCCGTCTCCTCTCACTGTGCTGGGACGGACCTGTCAGAGACTCTTCTCTATGAGGAGAACGGATGAAAATGGACCGCCTGTCCGTTTACATCTGATCCAATCCCATCCGCCAGATGGATGGAAAATAGGGTCACCATCCATCTGGATTTGACGGGCAGGATCAGATCGGATGTCAGCGGACAAGTAACTGCTGACATCCGCCGCCCCATAGGGGTGAATGGAGTGTCCAATCAGGTCCGCCTGAAAAACTGACAGGCAGCAGAAAGCCCGTGAGAAAAGGCTCTTAAGCTGGCCATACACACTTCAAATTTCTCTCATTCAGCCACCTGTGGTTGGGAAGACATGATTACCCCTGGACACAAAGGGCTTGCATCCAGGGATGATCATCTGTCCTGCTCCATGTGCGATTCCATCTGATTACCTGCAGACAAGCTGAGGCTGCTATCAAGCTGCAGGAATCTGCTGGATTCTTGCTACAGCAGGCACAAGCACCATGTGAATGAGACCTTAATTGTAACACTAGCATGACTTTGGACATGACAAGTCGCATGACAAGTCGCAACCATTCAGATCGGTGCGACTTAAAATCACAGTGATGTTGAAAAGGTGCCTGCACTATTTTGGTGCTATTTTTTTGTGCAACTTAGATCCATTGAGTGTAAAGTCGGATCAAAGTTGCACTGATTGCTTCGAAGTCACACTGGAAATTGTGCCACTTTGGAGTTTCGCTAGTGTGAAGGGAGCCTACGACTTGTGAAAAGGTAGAATAATAAATATTTTCAAAACAGAGTTCAATGCTTTCTTACAATTACAAAATAACATAGTAGAATACTTAACCAAATACATTTTTCCCTGTTAAAGCAAAATAGACCAAACCTTTTTCTTCCCTTAGACCCGGTTCACACAGGGGCGGCACGACTTTGGGGGCGACTCGGCAAGGCGATCTCAAGACGACTTTAGAGGTGACTTGCAAAATGACTTTTGTATTGAAGTCAATGCAAGTCGCCCCGAGTCGCCCCCAAAGTAGTACAGGAACCTTTTTCCAAGTCGGAGCGACTTGAGTCGCTCCTATTAGAACGGTTCCATTGAACAGAGCGGAGCGCGACTTGTCAGGCGGCTGAGTCGCCTTACCAGTCGCCCCTGTGTGAACCGGCTCTCATAGACTTTGGTTTCTAAGAATGCAAGTTTGTTTTTGTTTTTTTTTTGTCAAAAATCAAACCCAATTTATACAGTCTAATAAAGAACCCAAGTCAAACAAGTAATTTCCTCAAATGTAAACCACTCTTTCATTCTTTGTTTAAAACTAAAATATAAATGATATCCTTACAGTTGTCTTTTCAATATGTTCCTTCAATGAATCGATTAATAAGTCACCCACTGGCTTCCAGGTGCTTCGCACTTCCTCTGCTGCCATCAGTTCTGAGTCACAATCATCCATTGCACTTTGCAAGACCTTCAGTTTCTCCAAAGCCTTCTCCACTTGCTTTTGCCAACTGCCAGCCTGCATGTTCAGGCTTTCCCACTTCTCCTTCACCTCCACAGACTGTGTGCGCATAGTCCTTGCAATTTTTTGGGCTTTTTCTTCAGGAGTTAATTCTAAAAAAACAAAAGCAAGCACAGAATATGTTACAAAATGATTTATTTTTGTCTGTCTATAGGGGATATTTACTAAAACTGGTGCACACAGAATCTGGCACAGCTGTGCATAGTAACCAATCAGCTTCTAGGTGTCACACACACACTTCAATCTGGAGCCGTCCCTCACAGAATTTTTTTTGCCACAAGATGTCCCTAGCATTTTGGTTTGAATGATGGTCACCGGCGAAATACTGAGAACATACTGTAAATGCAGGGCATCATGTCCCTTATAATTGAGAGGATTTTACCATAAAAACCTTAATTTATAATGTATGATGCAGAGAGCGGTGCTGACATCATCATATCATTCCCGCTCTCAGCAACTTCAGAAACATTCCCCTATTTGGAGAAAATCAGGAGAGAAGACCCATGATGTACCATGAGCAGCCAGAAGATCTCTGAAAAAGTAAGTATAATAAAGAAAAACATTAAATACCACGGACGGAGACCTTAATGGTCTTTGGAGGGGATGGGCATGGTTTCCCAGAGATGAGCAGTAAATCTATGGGTACCATTACTGTGTTAACCACAGGCTTTATCTTTAAAGAATGTTATTTTCATGCTTAGTTATTTGACTTTGAGGTCAATTTACTAAGGCTGCTTTCACACTGAGGCGGTTTTCAGGGGGGTTTTCACGGTTGAAATAGCCTCTAACGCCTGAAAACCACCTCCCCATTCATTTCAGTGTCACTTTTCACACTCAGGCGGTGCGCTTGTGGGACGTTCTGAAAAGTCCTGCAAGCAGCATCTTTGGGGCGGTTTGGGAGAGGTGTATACACCGCTCCCAAAACACCCTGCCCATTGAAATGAATGGGCAGTGCTGCCGGAGCACATGCAAAGCGATTTGGCAGCGCCGAAACATGGGTGCTTTTAACCCTTTTTTCTGCCGCTAGCGGGGGCTAAAAGCACCCCGCTAGAGGCCGAAAAGCACTAACGCCAAGCGGCTACAGTGTGAAAGTAGCCTAAAGGAATATATACTGTGCACCAGAAGTGCACTGCAAATGAAGTTGTTCTAGATCTGAGGGGAAGCTCTGACATGAGAGGAAGCTCTGCTTTCTATCATCCAATCATGTGCAAGAAAAAATTATATAGATTTTTTTTCCTTGCATGTTTCCCTCGGAACTAAAGCAACTGCACTTGCAGTGCACAGGCCTTAGTAAATCAACCACAATGTGTCCAGCACCACCACCTTTAAAGACTACCTATGAAAGTACACATACCTCCCCCACCTATCTCTAGTATGTCGGAAAGTCCAAGTATACAAACTCCAATAAGAAACCATACCTGTGCTAAGAAAAATGTGTGTACTACTGCAGGCCACTAACTTCAAAAATGACAGTTGTCTGACCATGATGCATAATCGGATGAGTTTACTACTTTCTTAGTGGCTGACCTGAAATAAAAATGCTGAGGTAGAGTTCTGACTTTGGTTTAAGTTCACTTGTTGCATGCTTGCTCCAGATGAGTGACCCAAATTATCCCCTTCCAGAGCAGGCCTTTTTTGGCACTTTTTGTTTACATGTAACAATCTTTTATATTTTACTTAGAACCCCAAAATATTATACATTTTTAGGCCCTAAAGAATAAATTGGTGGGTTGTGCAATTTTTTATGTCACATGGCAGTGGTTTTTCAAAAGCAATTTTGTGGGCAAAAATAAACTTTTTTGAATCTTAATGCAAAAAATCACAATACATAACCCAATTATTTTGTAATATATAAAAGCGTATGCTGAGTAAATAGCTATTAAACATGTCACACTTTAAAGTTGCGCACGCCCATGCAATGGCGACAAACAACGTAAATTTTACAATCCATAGGTGACACTTTAAAAGCCTTTACAGGTTACCACTTTAGATTGACAGAGGAGGTCCAGTGCTAGAATAACTGCACATGATCTGACATTCATGGTGATATCTCACATGTGTGAGACGATTGGTGTTTCTGTGTGTGGGACCGACGCCTGCATTCGCCTTTATTATTTATTTATTACAGGTACATATATAGCACTGTCAATTTACGCAGTGCTTTACACATTTATTTTACATTCACATCATTCTCTGCCCTTAAGTAGCTTAAAATCGAAGGTCCCTAACTCACATTCATACATACACATACTAGGACCAATTAAGACAGGAGTCAAGTAACCTTCCAGAATGTCTTTGGAAAGTGGGAGGAAACCAGAGTACCCGGGGGAAACCCACGCAGGCACAAGGAGAACATGCAAACTCCAAGTAGGTAGTGTCGTTGTTGTGATTCAAACGGACAATCCTAGCGCTGCTAGGCAGAAGCGTTAACCACTTAGCCATTGTGCGAGCACAGGGGGACGGGGAACTTTAATTTTTTTTGTAATTACCCGTATTTATTTATTTATTGTTACAATGTTGCTTTAATTTTTTTTATCACTTTTATTGCTGTCAGAAGGAATGTAAACATCCTTATGACAGCAATAGGCATGTGACAGGTACTCTTTATGGAGAGATCTGGGGGTCTATAAAACCCCAAATCCCTCATCTGCCCTTAAAAGCATTCAAAGGAGCGGTATTTTTACCGCTTCTATCGCGCCTCAAAGATGCGGCTTGCAGGAGTTTTTTTACCCTCCTGCAAGCGCAACGCTCCAGTGTGAAAGCCCTCGGGCTTTCATACTGGATACAATTGAGCGGCTTTTTTGGGGCACATTGCAGGTGCTATTTTTAGCGCAATAGCGCCTGCAAAGCGCCTCAGTGTGAAAGGGGCCTAATATTTTAAAAAAAGGCCAGCAATAGCAGTCTATACATTTCTAAGTATAGTAAGTAAGTCCTAGTTGCAATCTGGGAACATCCAAGAGGATAGTATGTGACGATCAAAATATATTAATGCATTAAAGTGTCTGTTCACCAATGCCAGAAGTCTGCCAAGCAAAATAGGTGAGTTGGAAGCTCTGGTGCATGAGGAGAGCTATGATGTAATCGGTATTGCTGAAACTTGGCTTCATTCCTCACATGACTGGGCTATTAATATTCCTGGCTATGCACTCTTTCGGAAAGACAGGGTAAAAAGGAAAGGTGGAGGGGTCTGTCTCTATGTGAGAAGTGATCTCAAAGCGAGTGTGAAAGAGGACCTGGTGGATGGAGAGTGGGATGAGTCTGAAGCATTATGGGTGGAACTGCATACAGATGTACGTAGTTCAAAGTTAATCATTGGAGTTTGTTATAGACCACCCAATGTTAATGAGGAGGTGGAGACTCGGCTCCTTGCACAGATGGAAAGGGCTGGGACGGTGATAATAATAGGGGATTTTAACTACCCAGAAATTGACTGGAGTAATGGAACTGCTGGGACAGTTAAAGGACAAAAATTTATAAACCTATTTCAGGACAATTGTATGGTTCAGTTTATTGAGGCCCCAACTAGGAATGATGCTCTGTTGGACCTGGTAATCTCAAACCATGCAGAGCGTATTACTAATGTTCAGCTAAAGGAACACCTGGGTAGCAGTGACCATAACATGATTTCATTTGATGTTAGTTGTAAGCAAAAATCACATGCGGAAAGATAAAAACACTTAATTTCAAGAGAGCAAATTTTCCAAGGATGAGCGCTGCTCTCCAGGACTTAGACTGGGAGGGAATATTGGCATCAATGGGCACAGCACAGAAATGGGAATTCTTCAAAAAGACTGTTTGTGAACTCACTGCAAAGTATATTCCCATGGGCAATAATTTTAAAAGGCTAAAAATTAAACCTATGTGGCTCACTGCCAAAGTTAAAAAAGCTATAAACTATAAGAAAAGAGCTTTTAAAAAAACATAAAAATGAGGGAACATTAGTGTCATTTAAATGTTACAAAGAATATAACAGGATATGTAAAAACGAAATCAAGGATGCAAAAATTCAAAATGAACGACAGATTGCAAAAGATAGTAGGACAAACCCCAAAAAATTATTCAAATATATTAATAGTAAAAAGATCAAGTCTGAGCATGTAGGCCCTTTACAAAATAATCTAGAGTGGGTGACCGGGGACAAAGAGAAGGCTAATTTATTAAAAACTTTCTTCAGTTCCGTGTATACAAAGGAGCATGGGGGAGCTCATGTCCAAAATGGGGGTGGTAGTGACACAGCCCCAAATCCACAATGGCTCAAAAGTGATATGGTCCAGAAATATTTAGATGGAATAAAGGTGGATAAAGCACCTGGACCAGATGGCATACACCCACCGATCCTAAAAGAAATGAGCTCTGTAATTTCAAAGCCATTGTATTTAATTTTTAGGGACTCATTAATGACAGGAATAGTACCACTGGATTGGTGCAGGGCCAATGTGGTGCCTATATTTAAAAAGGGAATTAAGTCTTTACCAAGTAATTATAGACCTGTTAGTTTAACTTCTATAGTTGGGAAGATACTGGAGAGATTATTAAAAGACCACATAGATGAGTTCTTGCTGGAAAAAAAATATTTAAGCAACAGACAGCATGGATTCATGAAAGACAGAAGTTGTCAAACAAACCTGATTTCTTTTTATGAAGAGGTAAGTAAGACCTTGGACAGAGGGGTGTCTGTGGACGTGGTATACTTGGATTTTGCAAAAGCGTTCAATACAGTTCCCCACACACGGCTCATGTGCAAGGTAAAGTCTACAGGATTGGAAATATCAGTTTGTAAATGGATAGAAAACTGGCTAAAAGACAGAATTCAGAGAGTAGTGGTTAATGATTCTTACTCTGAATGGTCCAAGGTTATCAGTGGTGTACCCCAAGGTTCAGTGCTGGGACCCTTACTTTTTAATATGTTTATAAATGATATTGGGTCTGAGATCAAAAGTAACATTTCTGTCTTTGCAGATGACACCAAGCTATGCAGTGGAATAACGTCCTTACAAGATGTCGCCAATTTACAAGCCGACCTCAATGCTCTGGGCGACTATGTGGCAGATGAGGTTTAATGTTGATAAATGTAAAGTTATGCACTTGGGGGCTAAGAATATGAATGCATCATACATACTAGGGGGAGTACAACTGGGGGGATCCATAGTGGAGAAGGATCTGGGGGTTTTGGTAGAGCATAAAAGCTCAATAATGGCATGCAATGCCAAGCTGCGGTTTCCAAAGCGAGCAAAGTTCTTTCTTGTATTAAGAGAGGTATGGTCTCCAGAGAGAGAGATATCATTTTGCCCCTGTTCAAATCATTAGTAAGACCTCATCTGGAATATGCAGTTCAGTTTTGGGCCCCAGTTCTCAAAAAGGATATTGGGGAACTGGAGAAAGTGCAGAGAAGGGCAACCAAACTGATAAGAGGCATGGAGGAGCTCAGCTATGAGGAAAGATTAGAGGAACTGAATTTATTCACTCTTGAGAAGAGGAGATTAAGGGGGATATGATCAACATGTACAAATATATAAGGGGTCCATATAGTGAACTTGGTGTTGAGTTATTCACTTTACGGTCAACACAAAGGACAAGGGGACACTCTTTGCGTCTAGAGGAAAAGAGATTTCACCTCCAAATACGGAAAGGTTTCTTCACAGTAAGAGCTGTGATAATGTGGAATAGACTCCCTGCAGAGGTGGTTCTGGACAGCTCAGTAGATTGCTTTAAGAATGGTTTAAGAATGCTTTAAGAATGGCCTGGATTCTTTCTTAAATGTTTCTTAAATGTACATAATATAACTGGGTACTGACATTTATAGGTAAAGTTGATCCGGGGAATATCCGATTGCCTCTCGGGGGATCAGGAAGGAATTTTTTCCCCTGCTGTAGCAAATTGGATCATGCTCTGCTGGGGTTTTTTTGCCTTCCTCTGGATCAACTGTGGGTATAGAATTGGGTATATGGGATTGTACGATATTTCTTTTTTTTTTTTTTATGGTTGAATTGGATGGACTTGTGTCTTTTTTCAACTTAACTATGTAACTATGTAATTTCTGTTTGTATAGAGCCTAGTAAACATGGGCAAAATGTTGGCGGCATCAGCCGGTTCAATAGAAACCTTCAGCCCGTGTGTAAGGCAGCCGGCTTCCGTCAAAGAGTCATGACCGAAAAAAAGTCTACTGATCAGCACTCTCAGCTAATGAATGGCCGAGAACACTGACCGGAGTATTCAGGTGAGGGGGCCGCCCCCCATGTCAGAACACAATAGCACAGCAGGAAAGATCAATGTACTAACATCGGATTGTTAGTACAGTGGCTCCGACCTGAGCTGTCAGGTTTTTTTTTCGTTCAACCCGCTGGGTTCCTAAAAAGGGAGTGGCTGGTAAAATCTTGCATGATTTTTGTGTTGAGACTGTGACGATAATTGCTCTGTGTTACAGATACCATGGGAGAATAGATAGAGAATCATGAAAACAGATTTTAGAACATAAAAATATTTTAATCATACCAGAGGTCAAAAAGGTATCTTTACCAGAAACAGTGGAAACACTGAAATATATAAAGCTCGTACTCCTCTACATTATTAAATAGTGTCAAAGAGGATCCGCAGCTTTAACAAAAAAGCCAGAGCTAAAACCACATTCATAAAATGATTCTAAAGGGTAAGAGATATTTTATCAATAGGCATTCAAGCTGAACATGAAGCCCCTTATAACAAAAAAAAAAAAAAACTTTCTGCGCAGATATCTAACATTTTGTACTGGAGATTTAGGGGGAAAAAAAAAACATATTACACAAAATGCATATATGTTGTCAAATCTTTTAAGAAAGTGGTATGCTTCACTGTGCAGAACAGAACATCTGGAAACAAGTAAAATGCCAAATACCTCATTAGGAACACTGTATGAAGAATTTAGATGCAAGATCCATGAGCTAAGCTTTTTTTCCCTACAAGCACTGAGATCTCACTAGTGCCTTGTCTGTGTGATTGAACAACTAATGGATTATTTCAGATTCCTCACAGAGACAATTCAAAGATGATGAGTCTTGCTGCTAGCCAGCTTTCAACCGAAAACTTTTGATAAAAAAAATAAAAAAATAGACAGAACTTTTTCATCACCAAGTTAGTGCTGATATGGCAAGCTGTTTGCAGTGGATGGAATATAAATTCAAATGCTCGTCCAAAAATTTGTGACCCAGATGGTGACATATATTAATAGAGAAGCCCTGGTAGGACATAGCCAGAAATTCTTAAATGAATCACTATTTTTCTTTAGTGCTGATTGTTTTGCAGACACTTCAACAGCTGCTGACGAACATTGTGTCAACCTAGCTTGAAAGAGCCATCTGCCTGGCCGAAAAAGAACATGAGCAATCCCTTATCTGAAAAGGGTGAGAGCTCTAAGAGCTAAACAACAACTCTTTCAGCTTAAAGCAGGCACATATGATGTAAGATCTGATCAAACAGCAGATGAGAGTCTAATCAAAATAGCAGTTGCCCTCTCTAAGATTACATAGTATCTAAAGAAAACTGCTGGGATGCTGTGTTATGTAAAATGTGTATTGATGTGCCATGTACAGTACAAAAAGCTCAAGTCTTACAAAAAAAAACGTGAGTCTTGCATTTGCAAAACTGGTCATAAATAAAGTTTTCTGGTAAAATTATACAAAGACAAAAAATCTATAATAATATAAAATTTGATATATCAAGCTGAAGTAATGAATTTCACAAGAATCTCATAAAAAACACTTAATAGCATAAGAAAAATAATACTAACAATGATAATAATAATAATCATAATAATAACACATTCTAGGTAACAGCACTGTAAGCCTAGTTTCACACTTGAGCAAGTGTTTTCATGTGATTTTGACAGTTTTTTAGGCATTTAAAGTAGTTCTAAAGCCCTGTACACACGGCCGGGAATCCCGTCAGGAAAAAAACGTCGGATTCCTGGCAAGCTTTTCTTGCTTGCCGAGTGTACACACGGCACATTCAAAAGAACCGTTGTTCTTTTGAATGGCAAGAAAGCGGTGACGTCCTCGACTACGACGAGCATGCGCTCGTCACATTCCAAGGCTGTCGCCGCCATCTTGCTTCACCCTACACTACCCTTGTAAGCTACCGCGCATGCGTCAAAGTCTCATCGAGCATGCGCGGGCTTACCTGGGACAGGTAAGCGTACACACTCACGGTTTTCTCGGCAGGAAACACTTGCCGAGAATCCCGACGAGAAAAATAGAGAGCAGGTTCTCTATTTTTCTCGTCGAGATTCCCGGCAGTTTTCCCAACGAGAAACCATACACACGGCCGGTTTTCTCGGCAAAAGCAGTTTTCTTGCCGAGAAAACCGGCCGTGTGTACAAGGCTTTAGGGTTGAAGGTTTTTGTTGCTTTCATGCATTTTATGCAACGTCCTCCCTAATACTTACCTTATTGCAATCACGATTAGGTGATTTGCACAAGAGTGGCTGCTCTTCTGGGTCTATGCCTCCTCATTGGAACAGTCAGTTCTGTGTGTCTTATGGACACAGCAAAGATGCGCACACAGTTCTGGCACAGTATTTCAATAAAAAATTATGATAATCGGTACACTGTGGATTGCTTTGCTGAAGAGTGGTAAAATCCACCACTCATGTGAAAGAAGCCTTAACAAAGAAATAAAAGCAGCCATCATTTGTTTCAGTCATTGAAGAAATAGAAACTGTTCACCTAAAGTTATAATTTTTTTAAATTCTCTCACAAATTATTGGGTGTTTAACCACATCCCACCTGGCCACTGCATATATACGACCGGGTGGGCGCTCTCTCCTTCTGAGTGGACGTTCAGGAATGTCCCTCAGGAGGGGGATCACACGCGCGCGTGCCCGCGCAGCGGCGCGATCCCAATGCGCTTGTGTCACCCGGACATGACGCATCTCCGATCGGTAAGAGGGCTCTGTGATTGGCCCTCCTGATCACATGACGGCCGTGTCCAATCACAGCCGTCATGTGATGTAAATAGAGAGCCGGTTGCTAGGCGATCGGCTCTCCTCTCCTCACACAGAAGTTGTCAGTGAGGAGAGGAGAGCGGATCGCTGCAGCCGGCCAGTGATCAGTGAGTATGAGCTGTTTTTTACAGCTTTTTACACACTGATCACCAGCCTAGTGTCACGCCACAATGTAAAACACACTTGTCCCTACACAATGTCCCCAAAACACATGTCCCCACACATGTGCCCACACAGTAAAAACACCCGTCCCCCACATATGTAACAGTAAAATTATATGTCCCAATAATCATCTGCACACACATGTCCGTGATCACCTGCGCACATCTGTACATGATCATTTGCGTACATATGTCCGTGATCACACAAACCAATTATTATACACTTAACGGGATTTTTTTTACCAAAGACAGAATACATTTTGGCTTAAATTTATGACAAAATTCGATTTTATTGGATTTCTTTTAAAATAGAAAGAAGAAAATATTATTTTTTTCAAAATTTCTGCTCTTTTTTCGCTTATATCGCAAAAAATAAAAGACTGAGTCATGAATAAATACCACCAAAAGAAAGCTCTATTTGTGCGAACAAAATGATAAAAATTTCATTTGGGTACAGTGTAGCATGACCGCGCAATTGTCATTGAAACTGCGAGAGCGCTGAAAGCTGAAAACGGCCTGGGAAGGAAGGGGGTAAAAGTGCTCAGTATTGATGTGATTAAAGTCAGATTCACTTTTATTTACTATCTTTGAAAAGTGAAAGTGCAGCTTTCTACAATCAATACTATGCACATACAGAATATAATGTTTAGTGAAGAATTCATAAAATAGGCAATAAACTTTTGTGTTTTATATAATTTCATAGCACATCACATGCAATAAAGTATACCTGCCATCATGCACACTGACCTTTCCTTTCCTATACTGACGCATTGTTGAAAATCTGTCTAATAAAAATCTACTGAGCACTAAAAAAAAAAAAACAGTCAGTGTCAGAAGCAATTTTTACTGTTGTCTTCGAGAATCTGTAAGATGGTGTGATATTTTACTGAAGCATTATACATTGTGTTTTAGGGATATAGCAAGTTTAGGTCATGTAACGTTCCATAGATTATAGTCCCTTCTGTCTGGCTTATGAATGGAGATTTGCAGCCCAGGGCCATATGGAAAGATAATTTGTTTTTAGTTGAGAAAAAGATGACAAGGTAGCTTAAAGTCTAAAGAAAGACATTACTTCAGTTGTAGAACATGAATCACAGCCTGGATACCATTAAATATAGCTCAGTTTCCAGATCACTGCATCCTTCTATTATTTGCAGTCATTTTCTAAAGCATGATATGCAGTAAAATGAAAAGCCCAAAAATCTGTAGTCTGCACTGTGACACGTAAAGGAGATCAAGCTACTAATTGTTTCTTGATCATTTAAAGAATCAGAAAGAATTTTGCTCACGCATCTTTGGGTTTACATTCACTTCAAGATGTAGGAGCAAATTTCCTTCTGGATTCTGATGTTACTGTAGCAGTAAAGAAATGTACAGGCAATTTTTCTGGTGCCATTCACTATAAAAATCCAAACAAACTCTTTTACAAGCAGTCAAGGTGGCCTAAATTTATAGCCAGTGACGGGACAAGGTCAACCAGTGCCCAGAGCAAAAATGCCAAACTGCCCCCCCCCATGATGTTCAAGCTTAGGGGACTCTATGCCCAGTGGTCATTAAAGTGGAGCTCCACCCTAAATAGCAACTTTTGCTATTTGGAACCCTCCCCCCCTCCGGTGTCACAATTGACACCTTTCAGGGGGGAGGGGGGTGAAGATACCTGTCTAAGACAGGTATTTTCACCCACATCCGGGAGTCCTGTCTCCGGGAATCTGCGGGAGTTACGTCACTTCCCGCAGACTTCCCTTGGTGTTCTGGGAGACACTCGGCTCCCAGAACACAGGAGCACCAATCAGAACGGCGCAGCGCGACTCGCGCATGCGCCGTAGGGAACAGGGCATGAAGCCGCAGGGCTTCACTTCCTGGTTCCCTCAGCGAGGATGGCGGAGGGAGCAGCAGAGCGATGAGCGGTCGCTCGTCCTCTGCTGCGGACGTCGCTGGACTCCAGGACAGGTAAGTGTTCAAATATTAAAAGCCAGCAGCTGCTGTAGCTGCTGGCTTTTAATTTATTTTTTTCCGGCGGAGCAACCCCTTTAATGTCATGGCTTATCAATATCACTGCCTCTTTCACTATTCATGACAGCCTTGTAACAGAAGAAAGGCACCCCCATCACTACAGTAGACCATTGCTCCCAGGGCAGTGGACCTTCCCGCCCACCCCCTGTCTTAGCCCTGCGTATAGCCAAAGTGTTTGGCCATTAATGTGTATGGCCAGATCTAACTAACAATATGTGCCCATTGCAGATTGTACAAGGAACTGCAAAAGTGGTCATGTGAACACTGAATACTTGGATAGTCACTGTCCACCCACCATCACATCTTTTAATGCCCTTGAATTTACTTTTGCTCTATATAGCCCAACACTTTTCACAGATTAAATCCAAATACATTTAATTTGCCATATATAATCCTCCAAAGTACAGCACAACAATTACATACTAATATGATCCTATTGTGCCAAATCACCAAAATACAATATTTCTCAATCTCCTGTGTGTGCAACAAACAACATTAACCACTTGACCACTGGGCACTTAAACCCCCTTAATAACCAGACCAATTTTCAGCTTTCGGTGCTCTCACATTTTGAATGACAATTACTCAGTCATACAACACTGTACCCATATGAATTTTTTGTCCTTTTTTTCACACAAATAGAGCTTTCTTTTGGTGGTATTTAATCACTGTTGGGTTTTTTATTTTTTGCGCTATAAGAGAAAAAAGACTGAAAATTCTGTAAAAAAATGATTTTTCTTTCTCGTACATCACGGGACACAGAGCGACATAGTCATTACTATGTGGGTTATATAGATTACCTTCAGGTGCTGGCACTGGCAACTTCCAAAACCGGAAGTACCCTTCCCTATATAAGCCCCTCCCATCCGGGAGTACCTCAGTTTTTTGCCAGTGTCTAAGGTGTTGGCCAAAGGTTAACATGTTTTTCATCTGGGCTTGTGTACAGGTTCTTTTGGGCCTCAGCAAGCTATTCCGGATCCGACCAAAAAAGCTTCATAGCTAAACGGTCGGTACCCGGGCCTTGCAGAGAAGAGCAAGGTTTTGCCTGTAATGCCTCTCTTAGGGGGGCAGGACCCTGGGATCCAGAGCTCTGGTCATACCCACGACCAAGATGTTTTCTGTGCAGGGTGCTATACAGGTCCAGGGGGAGTGGAATCCTTGGGAACCCGGTCCCTGAAGGTTTAAGTACAATGCCTGCCGTGAGAGGTGAAGTTTGGGCTCCTGTGGACCAAACAGAGTCCTGCGGCGGGGAAAAGGTAAGTGGGGGCCCCTCAGGAACTTGGTTCTATTGGGGGGACCCCCAAGCCTAATATGTCTTTCTGCCTGCTACCTAACGGTATTCCCGCTAAATATCTGTGCATGCCTGTAACTACTAGAAAATTTAATAATTTTAATGGTGGTCAAGAAAAAATAAAATAAAAAAATGGACAAACCGCGGTACCTGTGTTAATCCACTAGAGGCCGCGGTGGAACGTCGTTTTCTTGTTATGTGGACTATTTCCTTCTGAGGTCAAGTCCAGGCAGATGGTGAGTTCTCTTGAGGGAAACTGCTTCCTCTGTCATGTTGCAATGCTCGTCCATCCCCAGGCCCTGCTGCAAACAGGGACCCTGGCTCCTCTCCCTAGTTTTTTTTTCAAAAGAAGCGCCGAAGGCGCACGTGCCCGCGCCTCTATATATAGAGATGAGCTGGAAAAGGGGGCGGAGCTTGTCGGATGACGCTCTGTGCGCGCCGCAGCGCTTCTGCGCATGTGCGGGCGTCCCACCATATCAAAAGGCACAATTATGTGTTGTGAGCTGGCTATGGAGTGCAGAGACAGAGCTGGTAACATTTAAAAAAGGCATACAGCAGGCGGTTGATGCAGGCATCCCCATAGAAAGGCACATTAGTAGACACCAACTGTTTATATAGCAGCAATTGTGCTAGACTATTTTCAGTAAGTGGTGTATTACGGCTGGAATACCTCAGCTTTGGGCTTAGGAATATGCCGTCCAAAGTCTCCGGGACTAAGACTCCCAGGAAGCAAAGGGGGTCTCCGTCGGGCTCTGAGGATCTTGGGCATGCTTTTGCTGCACCAGTCTCCCCTGAAAAATCAGAGGTTGGTGCCCGTAGAGAACCCTCAGGAGTACCTGGTATTGTGGCTGTCCTCAATTCACCTGCTCCTGTGTATGTAACAGAGGAGGTTTTTTCCTCAGCTCTGGGAGGACTGGAAGAGAGATTGACAACATTGATCGCTGCTTCCCTGTCAGAGGGAAAGCGCGCCCGATCTCTGTCTCCTCCCTCAGAGTACCTGTTAGCGGAGCAACAGTCCCATGCAGGGATCGACCTACCTGAAGGGGATCAGGATGAGGTTGATTCTGTTCTAGAGGAATCAACAGTGGAAGAGCCATTTTCAGCATCACATGCTGAAAGATTATGGGTTCAGTCCCTGACTGATATGGTCCGATCAGCATTTAAAATGCCCCTTGCGGAACCATCAACCACTTCTGTCTCCTCGTTGGGGTCGCTAAAAGCTCCCCAGACTGTTTGTTCCTTTCCAATCCATCCTTTACTGGAAGGACTCATTTACCAGGATTGGGAACATCCTGATAAAATAGTTACTCCCCCTAAGAGATTTCCGATGGTCTATCCCATGGAGGATAAGTTAATCCGAAAATGGAGGGTGCCTACAGTGCACGCAGCCATCTCTTGTGTGAACAAATCACTGACATGTCCAGTAGATAATGTTCAAATGTTCAAGGACCCAATAGATAAAAAATTGGAGTCCTTATTTAAAATCTGCTTTTTCTACAGCAAGCTTGGTGACACAACCAGCAGTAGCAGCTATTGGGGTCTGCCAAGAGGTGAAGGATCAGTTAAAACAGGTATTAAGGGACTTGCCGGATCAGCAGGCCCTTGCCCTAGCTGATCTACCTAGAGCCTTATGCTTTGCGGTTGACGCCATCAAGGATTCAATCCATCAGGCCTCCCGCCTTACGCTGTCTGTAGTACATATGCGTAGGCTTCTATGGCTCAAGAACTGGTCTGCTGAAGCTCCCTGTAAAAAATTGCTGATTAGCTTCCCATTTCATGGTGAACGCTTATTCGGGGAAGACCTGGACAAATATATCCAGAAAATTTCCAGCGGTAAAAGTACACTCTTGCCGGTTAAAAACAGATTTAGAGGTCCCTCTTTTAAGAGGCCTGCCTCTCCAGTCCCTGGGACATCTGCTGTGAAGCAGTTCCGACGGCCTCCTCGGTCAAATCCCGGGGGTAAAAATCAGGGACAATCACAGGGTAACAAAAAACCCTGGGTCAGGAGAGGTACAAAACCTCCCCCCAAGTCAAATTTATGAAGGGTTGCCCCCACTCAATCGGGTGGGGGGAAGACTTCAGTTGTTCGCAGAGACCTGGCGGGACACGATCAGAGACAGATGGGTGCTCTCCGCAGTAAGTCTGGGATACAAGCTGGAGTTAAAAGACTCTCCTCCTTCCCATTTTATATGGTCAAACGTGCCAAGAGATCCCTGGAAGAGAGGATCCCTCCTGTTGGCACTAGAACAACTATTGCTCCAAGGAGTAATCATGGAGGTTCCCCTGGAAGAATGCGGGTTCGGGTTTTACTCAAACCTCTTTACAGTCCCGAAGCCAAACGGGGACGTGAGGCCCATATTAATTCTAAAAGGGCTAAACAAATTCCTACATATCAGGACTTTCCGGATGGAGTCGATCCGATCGGTGGCCACTGCCCTACAAGGGGGGGAATGGTTAGCCTCGATCGACATCAAAGATGCTTATTTGCACATTCCCATCTTTCCAGTCCACCAAAAATATCTACGCTTTGCAGTAGAAGGGCGCCATTTTCAGTTCAGAGCCTTACCCTTCGGTCTGGCCACAGCACCACGAGTGTTCACAAAAATTCTGGCCCCACTATTGGCCAATCTAAGAACACGAGGTGTAACGATAATGGCATATCTAGACGACTTGTTGCTGATGGACCACTCAGTGGAAAAACTAGAAGTGGTTGTTCACGAGACAATCAAGTATCTGGAATCTCACGGTTGGATTATCAACCGAGACAAGTCAGCCCTAAAACCAGTCAAAAGTCTGGAATACTTGGGGCTAAGGCTGGATTCAGACCAGAGAAAATTTTTCTTGCCTCAAGAAAAGGTGTCGTCTTTGAGAGATTTGATCCACCTAGTGGGTACAAAAAGACAGCCGTCCATACGCCTGTGCATGAGGCTGCTGGGAAATTCATTCCAGGAGTGGAGAATTGGAAGGCGGACTTACTAAGTCGCCAACAATTATGCCCAGGGGAATGGTACCTTCACCCCGAGGTTTTCCGGGCAATATGTCAGCGGTGGGGAGCACCGGATGTAGATCTGCTAGCATCCAGATTCAACGCAAAGGTGGACAGATTTGTCTCTCGGACAAGGGATCCCCTAGCTTGCGGCTCGGATGCTCTAGTGTTCCCTTGGGATCAGTTCAAGCTGATATATGCATTTCCACCGCCACAATTGTTACCTCGATTACTCCACAGAATCAGGGTAGAAAAGAAACCAGTGATTCTGGTGGCTCCAGCGTGGCCCCGAAGAGCATGGTATGCAGAGATTGTAAAAATGTCTGTGGGGAGTCCTTGGACCCTCCCACATCGTCCGGACCTGCTTTCGCAAGGACCGATATACCACCCTTCCTTACTAGCCCTAGGTTTGACGGCCTGGCTATTGAAGCCCACATTCTAAAAAAGAGAGGTCTCTCTAATCCTGTGGTATCTACCATGATCAATGCCAGGAAGCCGGTATCCAGGCAGATTTACTATAGAATCTGGAAGGCGTACATCGCTTGGTGTGAGGCCAAGAAATGGCATCCACGTAGGTACGTAATAGGTAGGATTCTGGACTTCCTACAGTGGGCTGTAGATAGGAAGTTTGCCTTGAGTACTATCAAGGGTCACATTTCGGCCTTGTCAATATTTTTTCAAAGGCCCTTGGCTTCGCATTCACTAGTCAAAGCTTTTATACAAGGAGTGATGCGTATTAGCCCTCCGGTTAAAATTCCCATATGTCCATGGGACCTAAACCTGGTTCTATCGGTTCTACAGAAACAACCTTTTGAACCATTACAGCACATTTCCTTGGCTCTTCTCACGAGGAAATAGATTTTTTTAGTAGCCATTTGTTCGGTTAAAAGAGTGTCGGAATTGGCCGCTATGTCCTGTAAGGAGCCATATCTGGTTATCCATAAGGACAGAGTAGTGTTACGTCCTCATCCAGCCTTTCTTCCTAAGGTGGTATCGAGGTTTCATTTGAACCAGGATGTGGTTCTTCCTTCCTTTTTCCCCAAACCTAGCTCGGTAGAGGAAAAGTTATTACATTCTTTGGATGTAGTAAGAGCAGTTAAAGCTTATCTAAAAGCCAATGCTCAGATTCGTAGAACGGATACTTTGTTTATTCTGCCGGAAGGCCCCAGAAAGGGTCAGGCAGCGTCAAAATCTACTTTAGCCAAGTGGATTCGACAGGTCATAATACAAGCCTATGGCTTGAGAAGGAGACCGCCTCCGTTCAAAGTTAGGGCGCACTCCACGAGAGCAGTTGGAACTTCATGGGCAGTGCATCACCAGGCCTCCCTGGCTCAAATCTGTAAGGCCGCAACATGGTCTTCAGTACACACGTTTACTAGGTTCTACCAGGTGGACGTTAGAAGTCAGGAGGATGTCGCCTTTGGGCGCAGTGTGTTGCAGGCCGCAAAAGATCCTCATGTCTGATAGCGCCCAGCTTATCTATGGTGTATCCCCCCCCCCTCATTTGGCATTGCTTTGGGACGTCCCACATAGTAATGACTATGTCGCTCTGTGTCCCGTGATGTACGAGAGAGAAAATAGGATTTTTATAACAGCTTACCTGTAAAATCCTTTTCTTGGAGTACATCACGGGACACAGAGCTCCCACCCCTCTTTTGGGGACACTTATTGCTTTGCTACAAAACTGAGGTACTCCCGGATGGGAGGGGCTTATATAGGGGAGGGTACTTCCGGTTTTGGAAGTTGCCAGTGCCAGCACCTGAAGGTAATCTATATAACCCATATAGTAATGACTATGTCGCTCTGTGTCCCGTGATGTACTCCAAGAAAAGGATTTTACAGGTAAGCTGTTATAAAAATCCTATTTTTTTTCGTTTCTGTTATAAAATTTTGCAAATTACTATTTTTTCTTCATACATTTTGGCCAAAATTTATACTGCTACATATCTTTGGTAAAAATAAGTACAAATTGGTGCATATTATTTGGTCTTTGTGAAAGTTATAGAGTCCACAAGCTATGGTGCCAATATCTGAAAATTGATCACACCTGAAGTACTGACGGCCGATCTCATTTCTTGAGACCCTAACATGCCAGAAAAGTACAAATACCCCCCAAATGACCCCTTTTTGGAAAGAAGACATTCCAAGGTATTTAGAAAGAGGCATTGTGAGTTTTTTGAAGTTGTCATTTTTTCCCACAATTCTTTGCAAAATCAAGATTTTTTTTTCTCTTTTTTTCCACAAAATTGTCATTAGCAGGTTATTTCTCACACACAGCATATGCATTCCACAAATTACACCCCAAAACACATTCTGCTATTACTCCCGAGTATGGCGATACCACATGTGTGAGACTTTTACACAGCGTGGCCACATACAGAGGCCCAACATGCAGGGAGCACCTTCAGGCGTTCTGGAGCACCCAGGCCAATTCTGACATTTCTCTCCTACATGTAAAAATCATCATTTGTTTGCTAGAAAATTACATAGAACCCCAAAACATTATATATGTTTTTTTAGCAAAGACCTTAGAGAATATAATGGTGGTTGTTGCAACTTTTTATCTCGCACGATATTTGTGCAGCAATTTTTTTAACGCGTTTTTTACGAAAAAAAAAATGTTTTGTGCTTAAAAAAACAGTAAAGTTAGCCCAATGTTTTTGCATAATGTGAAAGATGAAGTTACGCCGAGTAAATAGATACCTAAGATGTCACCCTTAAAAATTGCACACACTCGTGGAATGGCGCCAAACTTCGCTACTTAAAAAATCCCCATAGGCGACGCTTTAAATATTTTTACTGGTTACATGTTTTGAGTTACAGAGGAGGTCTAGGGACAAAATTATTGCTCTTGCTCTAACGTTCGCAGAGATACCTCACATGTGTGGTTTGAAAACCGTTTTCATATGTGGGCGGGACTTAAGTATGCGTTCGCTTCTGTATGCGAGCTCACGGGAACAGGGGCGCTTTAAAAAAATTATATATTTTTTTATTGTTCATTTTACTTTATTTATTTTAGTTTGACATGTTTTTCCGCCCCAAAAATTTTTTTGATCACTTTTATACCTATTACAAGGAACGTAAACATCCCTTGTAATAGGAATATGGCATGACAGGTCCTCTTTACAGTGAGATATGGGGTCAATAAGACCCCACATCTCACCTCTAGGCTGGGAAGCCTGAAAAAAATCCAAAAAAAAACAACAATCCTGGCTTTGATCGTAGCGGTGAGTCGGTAGAAGCACCGGAGGGCGGCGGGGGGGGGGACATCCCCTCTCGCCTCCCGTAAGAATGATCAAGCGGCGGAACAGCCGCTATGATTGTTCTTATGGTGTAGGGAATCGCCGGCTGAAAAAGCTAATATCTGAATGATGCCTGTAGCGGCACCCATCATTCAGATATCTCCGCACAAAGTCAAGGACGTCATATGACGGCCGGCGGGCGGGAAGTGGGCATTGCGGAGTATTGCCGGGCATTGCAGAGTATTGCCGGGCATTGCGGAGTATTGCCGGGCATTGCGGAGTATTGCAGGGCATTGCGGAGTATGGCAGGGCATTGCGGAGTATGGCAGGGTATTGCGGAGTATGGCAGGGTATTGCACAGGGGGTATTGCGCAGGGTATTGCAGAGTATTGCGCAGGGTATTGCAGAGTATTGCGCAGGGTATTGCAGAGTATTGCGCAGGGTATTGCAGAGTATTGCGCAGGGTATTGCAGAGTATTGCGCAGGGTATTGCACCAGGGTATTGCGCAGGGTATTGCGCAGGGTATTGCAGGGTATATTGCAGGGTATTGCGCAGGGTATATTGCAGGGTATATTGCGCAGGGTATTGCGCAGAGTATTGCGCAGGGTATTGCAGAGTATTGCGCAGGGTATTGCACCAGGGTATTGCACCTGGGTATTGCGCAGGGTATTGCGCAGGGTATTGCAGGGTATATTGCAGGGTATATTGCAGGGTATTGCGCAGGGTATATTGCGCAGGGTATTGCAGAGTATATTGCAGGGTATTGCGCAGGGTATTGCGCAGGGTATTGCAGAGTATTGTGCAGGGTATTGCAGAGTATTGCGCAGGGTATTGCACCAGGAATGGCTGAGCAGGGATGGATGGATGGCTGGATCTGTGACTGCAATTGTCACAGATCCAGCCCACAGAGCTGCTGCCTTGATCTGCTCCCTCCCCTCTCCTCTCACACTGTACCGATCGGTACAGAGAGGGGAGAGAGGAACCGGCGTCATCACATGACGCCGGTCTGTTTACAAGTGATTGCTCCGTCATTTGACGGAGCGATCACGTGGTAAACGGCCGCTATCAGCGGCGATTTACCGCGATTCGTGATGGTTCAGAGGACCCGGCGGTCACAGAGTTTCCCGTGTGCGCGCCCCAACGTCCTCCCAGAGTTAAGCAACCACCTTGTCGACGTTATTTGTCGGCAGGTGGTTGCGAAGTGGTTAAAGTGGTTGTAAACCCAATAAAAAAAAAAAACCCTGCAAGACAAAGGCATAATGAGCTAGTAGCATACCAGCTCATTATGAATTACTTACCTTAGATCGAAGCACCTGCAGCGGTCCTCATCCCCCCTCCGGCGGCAAAATCTCACCCGGGGGTTACTTCCGGGTATTGCGGCTCTGGCACTATGATTGGCCGGAGCCGCGATGACGTCACTCCCGAGAATGCGCGTGGGAGCCGCCGGTAACGGCACACGGACTGAAGCACTTATACAAATAAAGTGTACTATCCAATCCAGAGCACAAGATAGTATCGCCTTTTTAAGATATAAAAAACATCCCCCCTTAAGAAAAGACATCAGTGTAAGCATATAATATGTATAGATGGCCTACTTCCTGACATGTTTCATCACGTGATCAGTGACTTCCTCGTAGGGTCCTATGAGGATGATTTAATAAAGCAAAGTTTGTTTTAACACTACACCATAAGCGGTATATTTCTTCTTTATTGAGAGGTGGTGAATTGCACTGGTGGAACACACTATTCTTAGAATATGCACGACGAGCACGCATGTAAATGGATGCATGTGATATCACAATAAGAACACATCATTTATAAAGAAGATTGTGGACTGTGTTGATTTTTAGTTTCATATTGATTACCGGTACTTATACTGTATATATTAATCTACTGATTATTCACATTTTATGTATTGTTAATGTTGTTTGTTGCACACACAGGAGATTTTGATGAATATTGTGTTTTTGGGGATTTGGCACAGTGAGATCATATTATTAGTATTTACGTGTGCTGTACTTTGGAGGTTTATATATTTTATGAGGTGTGGGAACATATGACAGTAACAAACTGCAACATAGCAATTTTATTATAAATACACTGTTTTATATCATTATTCACATTTTTCTTCATACTTGTTTGGTGAGAGCGGCGGTTTTTGTGATATATATTTAATTTGCCATAGTCATCATCTTTGTTTACACTGACCAGAAAGAAACAGATAAAATGTTCGTTATCATAAAATGTTTGACAACAACTTGTTTTTATAATTGCGGAGGCCATAATTTCTCAACTTGTATAATTTTCCATTAACACACTTACATAAATCTTCTAGGATCTGTGTATGTGACTTTACTGCATACATTTACCTACTAGTACTCTTTAAAATGTTTCACTACAAAACTTTTATGATGCCGCGTACACACGATCATTATTCACGGCGGTTTAAAAACCGCCGTGAATAATGACATTTTAAACGAGGGAACAGCTTGTTCCCCACACACGGTCATTTTTCTCGTCATTTTTTAAAATGACGAGAAAAACGATCGTCTATGGCAGGGATATGCAATTAGCGGACCTCCAGCTGTTGCAGAACTACAAGTCCCATGAGGCATAGCAAGACTCTGACAGCCACAAGCATGACACACACACACACAGAGGCATGATGGGACTTGTAGTTTTGCAACAGCTGGAGGTCCGCTAATTGCATATCCCCGGTCTATGGGCTCCGCGGCAGTGTTTCCCTATGGGAAGAAATGTCAGGAAAAACGACGAGAAAAATTAGAACGACGGAAAAAATGATCGTGTGTACGCGGCATAAGTGTCAGTTTTTCAGTATATCTTGTGAAATTTTAACAGAGTTGCTCTGAACTGAAGCCTTACTTTGTTTTATCAGTAACTGATAATTACAAATAAACATTTAAAAAAATGTGACAAAGCCGTCAGTAATATCTTCCAGTGGGTTAATAATGTAGCTGCTAAAAGGTCTACTGGTCATGACACTGAAACAATTCTATTACTGGGTAATTAATAAATCAGCATACAAACAGATTAGCTATGAAATCAAGAAAAGAATACACAAACCCCTGTAGTTACATAGTGCTCAGAAAAAGATTATTTCAATATAAAATTTAAATGGAACTCCACTTTCTTGATCAACATTGACTATTTTAATCCGTATGTTGCTAAAATTAGTAAATAGATAGGAGAGTTTTTTCTTTACGTTTGTTCAGTTACTTCCTGGTTTCCAGGCTTCGGCAAATGATGTCATACACCCCAGGAGTCTTCAGGAGGGAAGGAGGGTTTTTTTCAGCTAAGCACACCCTCCTGCCAGCATGTCTGAGCTAAGGGCAGATGGTTTCAAGGAAGTAAAAGCTACACGAATCATCTGCCCATACTCAAGATGGCCCACGGCCAAAAATGCTAGAGGGTTTTTTTTAAAGAGATTTCTCAAAAAAATAAAGCATAGAAAGATGGCTTGATTAAGGGAGTTTTCTTATTTTTAAAAATGAATTAAAAAGCATTTTTGGTTTGTGGTGCTCAGAGTCATGATCACTTAGTGCCCCTGTTCCTCACTCCAGCACCTGGGTGTTGGATGTTGCTTTTCCTCCCTGTCTGTGTTCACCTGTTGACAGATTGATCTGGTCAATCACCTGATATAAGCAAACTGAACACTCTATCCCTCGCTTGTGATAGAGACAGATCTACCTGTATTGTTCTAGACCAATCTCCTGTTAGTCTGCCTTGTTTGTTGTTGGATCCCCGGTGTTTGACACAGATTGGACTGGATTATCCCCTGAACACAGCCTGCCCTTCTACCTGGAATGGATACTTGATTATCCCCTGAACTTAGCCTGCCTTTACCTGGACTGTCTTTGAACCACGCTGTCTGCTAACTGCAAGTAACCTGTTTGCTCTGTTTGTGTCTGCCCGGCTGGGCTGGCCAGACACTATAGCATTGTGTTTAAGTCCTGGGGGCAACCAAGTACCGGTAGGCCTGCTTGCCTTAAGGGAAAGGGGGCTGCTATAGGTGAAGTGCACAGTGGCCAGCTATAGTGTCTGACCACCTACGTTGGGGTAGACGTGACATTCATGACACTCAGATGCAGTGTAGTACTGCTTTAAGTCTCTATTTATGTATGCTAAGCATTGAAGTAGCCTGGTCATATATTTGCAAAGTAAGCAGTAGATTCAAGCATCAATCATGATAAGTGGGCTCTGTGGTTGTTAACTTACCAATGTTGGAAAATCTCTGCAAGTAATTACCATTACTTGTCTTTGAGGCAAAGCTGGGGCAAGTCAAGGTAATAAGTAATTTGGGGGAGGAATTTGTTGTTCTTACACTACCTGTCGCTTTCAGTGAGAAATGACCTGATAAACAAGTGATGAGTCCATTTCAAGCATCAACTGCACCAATAAATCAGGCAGAGTTTTCCCCTTTACATCCAAATATTTTATTTTCCATGGTGAACAAAGGGTAAAAGCTACACTGATCATTGGCCACGTTCCATAAGAATTCAGAACAAGATGGATGTCACTGGTGAATGACATCTTATTGTAATTTGTAGGGAGACAGCTGCCTTCCTATAGCCAACTTCAGTGACTATCATATGTTGGATGAAATTAGAAAATTGCAATATGGATAAAAAGGTGTCAGGAGACTAAAAACAATCATGTAGGTTGAAGACTTTCACAATCATACTCTGTTTTTGTGTGATAAACTTTCCATAATATGCTTTCTCTCCTTTCGAGCACATAGTACACCAGAGCATTCAAAAAGAGAAAGCAAATAATTGTAAATAGCACTCCTGGGAAGATTACAGTCACCCGAACTGAATTATTTTATCCCAGAACAATTATGCTGCATGCCAAGTAAAATCACTTGCAAGGAAGAAAACAAACTGTGTGGTGTGCAGTCCAAATACAATGCATTCAAGTGGCACTGTGTGAACTGACATTTAAGGCTCTGTATTTCCTCTAAAACCAATACAGGCATCAGAGTATTGCTTTCAAGTGTTTCCAGTCTCCGGCTGAGTTTTCTGGTCACCTGAAGAGAGTTTTCTGTATAACAGGAAAGCTTTATTGAGATTTGGTTCACTCTACATAATTGGATTATTGAACTAATCACCATGACCAAAAATGACTAAACTAAAATATTACCCAAGAACACAAATAAATAATAATAGTAACAGTTCCATGTTTATTAGTAAAGCATAACAACTCTCTTATTAAGGCTTTCTCCTAGATTTCTAAAGGTGTGACATCTCTGGTTTACTGGCATTACAAGACCTACCATCAACGTTTGTGACTACAACAGGCCAATATAATCATCATACAAAAATTCATTCCAACACAAAACTGGACTCTGTGTTACATTAAAAGCCATGTCTTTGTTAACCAATTAAGACTAACAACATTAAAATCATGTATAACAATAACCATCTCACCTTTTAATTAATAGAGTATGGTCCCTAAACACATTTCCCTTTAACAAATTAGCAGTACATGTAAATAGATACATACCCTCCTAATGAAACTTAAACCTTGAAGTGTTATGTATAGATATTTTCTTCTTAGTTTTGGACCGAGCAGGGGAAGATTAAGGCCCTATTCACATCTGTCTGTTTTCTGCAACATTTGGCTACATGAAAATGTATTTAAATTAGAAATCCAATGCTTTCCCAATCTTGCTGGTTCACATCTATGTGCTGCAGTTTAGTATGACAGACAAATGTAAACTATATAAGGTCATTCACATCTACATATGTGCATTAATGAGTTCACTTCAATAAATGGATTGGCCTCAAACCCATGGTAAAGTGGATGTAAACCCTCCATAAACCCAGTGAAGTGAACAGCCTCAGATGATACACAGGGATGAAACAACTCTCCCTACATTGGTTTTACATGTACAGTGTATCTGCTGTCTTCACATTTATATACTGTTTAGAAAGTTCAGATCGTGTTAGGAAAATTTCTCTCCCTGTTTAACACAGAGTATGATGTCTGAGCATACAGCCAAGATGGCTAAAACTGATGATTGGAGGAAAGGCACACATCCCCTCTCATCATAGGCAGAGACTTTTAGAGGTGTTTTGTAACAGGGCCAGCTGCCTGCTAATCTATTTATAGCAACCTCCCCGGACAGAAATATGTCAGGAATTATCAGGCTGTTAACAGAGGAACGGGTCAGAAGAGAGCGACGGGACTTAGCTCTTTGAAGAGGGATAACAAAATACTGCAGATATATGTATGTGCCCAGCTCAAATTTCATGAATTGGGTTTATATCCACTTTAAGTTTTTATTGCTCTTTCTCCCTGTTCCCTGCATCTTCTATATTAGTTCTTTCTGCCCACTGTCACCAAGAAAAATTGTGATGAGAAATCCATAATTTGGGATTTGTCAGCAGAACAAGAACTAAAGGTAAGTGTTCCAATAAGGACATTTTGTAGAGATTTCTTCCTGCACTTCCGGAAGTGGGAGGAAATCTACCTAATGGGACACAGGCAGCAAAATAATAAATTATATGTTATCCTTTAACATGTATTAAATGGTAATGTCCACTTTCTTAATGACAGGGCTAAGTTGACACTGTAGCCATCACTCCAGGGGTTCTTTAAAAGTGCTCATAGTTCGAAAGCTCAGCAGATTTTGTCACAATGTATTGTTCTACGATTGGCTACTGTAACCAACTGGCAAAGCAGTCACCATGCCAGGGAGTGCCTATTGTTGGAAACTATGCATAGATAAATCCCAAATCCAAACTGATGTTTGGGTGATGACTATATTGGTCTTTTGTGGTCACATAGACATGTGGAATTTGGATTTTCAACTTAGAAACAAAGTTTATTGTATGAAACATGATAAAGCAGCAGCTATGGTTCTCATACCTAAGCTTCTAACCTAAAGTTGTCACATTTACTCAGTATTCCTGTTGCTAGCCATTTTGTGCTCAGCTGGACTTAACACTAAGAAAGGTGAAAAAATGAGTTTTGATGGACTTCTACGGGCACAATGAGCTGGCATCTTTAATAACCATGCAGAACCTGCCAAGGTCCAGGCAGCTCGGGAAAAAGGGGGAATGCACTAGACACTCAACTACTTTCTCAAACAATGCTCCTTTTTTAAGTCAGGCTGGCACTAAGGCCCGAGTGTCAACAGTGGACACTGCATCCTCAGTGCAGCTCAGTAATGATTGCTCAGCGTTGCCTCCCTGCATGGGGGAATCAGCCACTGGTTAAAAAAAAAAAAAAGACTGAAGTTTGACTAGCTAAAACCGCATGGGTTGTAATCCTTTTTCTTAAAGGTAAAGAGAGGGGGAGGGGAACAGTTAGACAGCCAGTTAGTATGCAACTGGTGAAGAAATGTAAGACAAGGCAATCAATGCCAATGCATCTAGGTAAATGGTAATATAAGCTAATGAACATATGGTTCATTATTTATTCATTATAAACAAAGGTACCTGCTTTTTAATATTCTAAATCACCACTGTTGTTCTGCATCTTACACTCTGGAAGGTAATTAGCAGTTCCAACTAATAACAGATTGTGGTAGTAAAAGTAACATTATCCATTCAGCGACAACGAAATGCCACAATAATTAGCTTGTTTTAGCTTTAACAGAATGCAACAAAGTGCAATTACAAATAATGGAAGATTTCTGTGTATATTCAGCTTTAGAAAGTTACTGTATTTAAGTTAAATAACTTAGTACACTTTGCGCTTTATAAAAAGGTATATCTAGTTTTGCACTTTTTCTTTTTCTTAGTCCCCAACCCCCAAAAGAACACCTGTCATGAAAGCAATCAAAGTGCTGCCATTGCTTAAAGCGGCGTTTCCCCTGAAAAAAAAAATATTATAAGCCAGCAGCTACAAATACTGCAGCTGCTGACTTTTAATATTAGGACACTTACCTGTCCTGGAGTCCAGCGACGTCGGCAGCAGAAGACGAGTGATTGCTCGTCACTCTGCTGCCCCCACCGCCATTATCGGTGAGGGAACAAGGAAGTGAAGCCTTGCGGCTTCACTGCCCGGTTCCCTACGGCGCATGCGCGAGTCGTGCTGCACCGTTCTCAATGGTCCCTGTTGTGTTCTGGGGGCCGAGTGTCTCCCAGAACACAACGGGTATTCTGCGGGAAGTGACGTACTACCCGCAGAGTACCCGCAGAGAGGACTCCCGGAAGTGGGTGCAAATACCTGTCTTAGACAGGTATCTGCACCCCCCTCCCCCTCCCCCCTGAAAGGTGCCAAATGTGACACCGGAGGGGGGGGGTTCCGATGAGCGGAAGTTCCACTTCAGGGTGGAGCTCCGCTTTAACTCCTAAAAATTCTAGATGCTATCTCTGAAACAAACATGCAGAACTTTACCCATAACAACAATTAGTGTGGGCTGTAAATTGCCTTTAGCAATGCATTGCTCCTGTTTCTTCTTGCTTGGGGCTGCCTTTTTGCTGAAGCCCAAAACCCCTAAACAGCAGTAAATCATAAAGCAATACTAAACCCATGGTTTCAAAAAAACTTTACATTTTTGGAATGCTGTGATTGTGAAATGTCATATTTGCTTATGTTCTCAACCATACTGTCAAACCATCAAATGGCTTGTGTCATAACTGATCACAGGTGCAGCACCATGGAAGTTGCAGATCAAACAGAAGCAGCTTGTCTGTAAAGGATAGGAGAGTCTAATTCTGCTTTAACCACTTGATCCCCAAGGTACGTACATGGATGTTCTTGGGTTTCCGTGGTTATACCGAAATGATGCCTGCACCTACAGGCATCATCCCGGTATCCATCTTTTCAGCCAGCGATTCTCTGTTTTGCAGAAGTGATCCGAGTGGCTAATTAGTCACTCAATTCCTTCTGCGGGTGGCAGGTCCCACCCTCCTCCCACCACCGCCGCTCCCGGGTACTTCGGTCCCATTGCGGTGCCCGGGATCGATACGGTCGGCGGCAATGGCTGCTCTGTACAGAGAGAAAAACCTGACGTTGTTCCCCTCTCTCTGTAACCCTGGAAACCAGGAGCGACAAGTAGTTAATCACTTCTGGTTCCGCCCCTTTGTTTACCTGGCCACCAGCGGCCAGGAAAGCAGCCGATCAGACCGGCTGCATGGGAGGCCAGAGGAGAGGACCTGTAATGGCCCATGCTGTCACAAGGGATGTTGTTCCTCCCTTGTGATAGCAATAAAGTTAGTACAAAAAAAAGTGTAAAAAATAAATAAAAGTTTGTATAACATAAATAAATAAATAATAAAACATTTTTTAAAGCGCCCCTGTCCCACGTGCTTACGTGCAAATGCGAACGCATATGTAAACGGTGATTGCACCACATGTGGGCTATTGTCACAAATGTCAGAGCGAAAGCAATAATTCTAGCACCAGACCTCCTGTGCCACTTTAAACTGGTAACCAGTAAAGGTGTTTAAAGCGTCTCCTATGGAGAGTTTTAAGCACCGTAGTTTGCCACAGACGCAATTTTAAAGCGTGACATGTTGGGTATCTATTTACTCAGCGTAACATCATTATTTACATTATACAAAACAATAGGGCTAACTTTAATGTTTTTTGTTTTTTTTATTCACAAAAGTGTTTTTTTTCCCCAAAAATTGTGTTTGAAAAAACCGCTGTGCAAATATTGTTGTCATAAAAAATTGCAACACCCACCATTTTATTTTATAGGGTCTCTGATAAAAAAAATATATAATGTTTGGGGGTTCTACGTAATTTTTTAGCAAAAAAAAGGAGAATTTTACATATAGGAGCGAAGTGCCAGAAATGGTGGTTAAGGCTGTGCCTAAAAATATAGAGCAACTGAGCATGTGCAGAGCAGGGTGAGACAGTGTATTACTGGATTTTAAACAAATTTTAGGCACTTATTTGTAATGCTTTACATAGCTATACCTGCAAAAGGGGCCAGCCTGAAGGGATCTAGGACTTCATTTTCTGATTAAAGTTCCACTTTAAGTCAGACCTCTATATATCAATAGGAGTGTTGCAGGCCAGTGACTCAGAAAACGTGGAAGCCAAATAAAAGGGGTGCAACTAACATTTTCAGAAAAACACTGGAAGTGGAAGTCACCATATTTCTCTATTGATGAGCTTTCTTTAACACTTGTGTATCAGCTTGTAATACCCATTCATTACCAGCCCATGTTTCAGTTTTTTATGCTGTGATAGTTTGGCTGACAATTACTCACTCGAGCAACACTGCACCCAAATTAATATTAGACAACTTTTTGGTAGTGTGTAATAACCACAGTTTTTTAATTTTACTATAAAAGGAAAAAAAGTTTGTAAACACTCTACCCACCTGTAAAACATAGCAAATAAAAAAGAAGGGCACAGGGAACAGCTTACTGTCACCCAATCTGCCTACACTGAATGCTTCATGTAGGTACACAGCTCTACCACCTATCTCCAGTTCTAGATCAGAACACACATTACATACTCCTATTCCTACACACACTGCCTGGCGTCTTAACCTCTGCACTCCTCTCCTATACACGGTGTCCGCTCTGATACCCTTTTTGTACACCTCTCCTGCACATGCTGTCATACCCTCAACACTCTCCCTATACATTCTTTCTATTCTCACACCCTCCACACTTTTCTCTTGAGCACTCTACTCATAATCATACCCTCCACACTACTCAATCTCATTCCCTACACACTCCTAGTGTCATACCCTCTATACTCCTGTACTGCACAAATGGCCCTGTGTCATACCCTCTGCTCTCCTCCCCTGCAACACTGCACCCACTGCTATACCCTTCACATTTCACTCCTCGGCAAACTGCCCCCTGTCATATCCTCCATACTCCTCTGCAGTATATACTGCCCACTGTTATATCCCCTGCACTCTTCTGCTGAACAAGCTTTAAGTTTTGAAATCCTGACCGCATGCCTTATGGCAGGGGTGTCCAAACTTTTTTCAAAGAGGGCCAGATTTGATGAAGTGAACATGCTCGAGGGCCGACCATTTTGCCTGACATTCTTTGAACCATTAAAAGTGTGTTCGTCCGAGCACTAATACACTACCCAACAAGAATTATCTTGCCTTTGTGGCTGTGTGTGGTAAAGAGGTGAGCTCTGTGTGTTTCACTTTAAAGAGGGAAGTTTCAGGAAAAAATTTAGTTTTTTTTTTTTTTTAAGTAAAGGTCTGTGAAGCAGATCCCCAGACCATCCCCAGTCCATCACGGACTGGGGATCTGTGAGGGGCTGGGGATCTGTGAGGGACTGGGGATCTGTGAGGGGCTGGGGATCTGTGAGGGGCTGGGGATCTGTGAGGGGCTGGGGATCTAATGAGGGGCTGGGGATCTAATGAGGGGCTGGGGATCTGTGAGGGGCTGGGGATCTGTGAGGGGCTGGGGATCTGTGAGGGGCTGGGGATCTGTGAGGGACTGGGGATCTGTGAGGGACTGGGGATCTGTGAGGGACTGGGGATCTGTGAGGGACTGGGGATCTGTGAGGGACTTGGGGATCTGTGAGGGACTTGGGGATCTGTGAGGGACTTGGGGATCTGTGAGGGACTTGGGGATCTGTGATGGGCTGGGGATCTGTGAGGGACTTGGGGATCTGTGATGGGCTGGGGATCTGTGAGGGACTGGGGATCTGTGAGGGACTGGGGATCTGTGAGGGGCTGGGGATCTGTGAGGGGCTGGGGATCTGTGAGGGGCTGGGGATCTGTGAGGGACTGGGGATCTGTGAGGGACTGGGGATCTGTGAGGGACTGGGGATCTGTGAGGGACTGGGGATCTGTGAGGGACTGGGGATCTGTGAGGGACTGGGGATCTGTGAGGGACTGGGGATCTGTGAGGGACTGGGGATCTGTGATGGACTGGGGATCTGTGATGGGCTGGGGATCTGTGAGGGATTGGGGAATGCCCCAGTCCATCACTGATCCCCCCCCCATTGCAGAGCCCACTTCATAGACCCCACTCCATCTCAGACCCCCCCCCATTACAGACTCCCTCCATATTAGAGTCAGACTGTCACTTTTATCAATGCAGCATTCCCCCTCCCCACACTGCCCTACCTTAATCACACAAACCAGGAAGCACACATGGCATGGCAGGTCCAGACAAAGGGCGGGACTTTTCAAGTTAAAGGCGGGTGATTGGTTGCTGGGACCGCCCCACTGTCTAGCAACCAATCACCTGCTTTGTAACTTGAAAGATCCCGCCCTTTGTCCGGACCTGCAGCACTTCCAGGCTTGTGTGGGGAGGGGGAGGAAGGGGGAGTGATGCGAGAGGCGGCAGAGGGGAGAGAACACTGACAATTTAGCAAAGCTGTGGGCCACTACTGGGTCCGGATTCGGCCCGAGATCCACTATTTAGTGATGCCACATATATATCTTTTGTGGTCCCAGGCTGGGAGATCGTTGGGGGCCACAAAAGATATATATGCCCAGATAACCAAGCGGGCCGTTCAAACCCGGCCCGCGGGCCGCAATTGGCCCGCGGGCCGGACTTTGGACATGCCTGCCTTATGGAAAATAGTACATGCCAAAAAATCAGACCTACAGAAAACATCAATGAAACATCCCACATTGCTACAACTTTTTTTCAAAAAAGATTTTCCTCCTACTATAGAAAGTAAAGACAATAGGTGGATAGCTAACCCTCAAATTACATCAATGTTAACATAAAAAGAACAACTTATTGATATCTCTTGTAGCATTTCACTCTCCTGGGTCCCCTACAGTCCCCAATGGTTCCACCTACTGATCTTCACGTCACTAATGTCTCCTGCAGAAAATGCTTTTAGAATATATTATTATTGCCCCGATAATTCAGTTTATCTGCTTTTAAATTATTATCATTAGTAGTAATAGTAGTAAAAGCATTAGTGGTTCTATAAGTATTACCTTTTTTTTTTTTTTTATTGCAGTTTGTGTCCCCATTACAGAGTTTACACATCACTTCTTGTCCTGACTGTGTTGTCTATCTACACAAACTGTTCAAACACATGTTACATTCAAAATATACATATAAAATATCATGTGGCTGTTAGGCACCACCTAATTGTGGGTGGGAATGTAAACACCAATACCAATAAACATAGTCATAGTCACAAATGTGAATTTGGGGTTCCAGATAATACAAATGTTTGAGAACTCAAGATAACTCCCATCCGGCAGGTTTCTCAATCCAGGGATTACATTAGGTTTACTTATCTGTGTTAGCTGGAGACTTTACGGATATATAAACCTGATACAGTACAACCTCATGGCCTGAATAAATAAATAGATATATAGCGCCCTGCTCCTGTTGACCAGGCGCTATTGTGTAAATTTAGTGGGTCATCTGAATTGTACATAGTTCAGAATGTAATGTTCATGGCTAAATTAGCCTCTGTTCCAGCTTTGGCTGTGTTGGGAGCATTTCCCACTGTCGCCGGTAGGTGTCGTTGTCACCACTGGCCAGTATTGGAAATACAACAGGCTGGAGTGTGTTGGGTGTCCCTTCCCCAGAAACAGCCCAGTGGGAGTGGTTTACCTCTGTGCATTCTGGGAGAGGATACTTAAGGGGTAGACGCCATTTTTCTCGCTCTCTGACCTCATGGCCTGCCTGGTCTAAGGTATGGAACAACTCCTCTTCTGCCTCGGAGCACTGCTGGCCCGAGGCTACGTTACTGTAAGTAGGCCCAGAAGTCTGCCTGGTGCCTACTGGTTCGGGGATGGTCCTGTGCTGTCTTCAATAAAAGTGACTAAAGAGCTGATACTATATAAAAAGTGAAAAATCTAAAAATAATAAGATTAGTGGATAAACAAATGATAAAAGCTGCTTCCAAATAAAAGTGTATCCAATACTGAATAATTTGAACATGCAAATGTGTGAAAGCGCTAAAATCAACCCACCAATACATATAATGCACAAGCAAAGGTGAATAAAACAGTGTAAATAGTATACAATTATATAAAGTGCACAATATGAAAATACTTAATGTCCATACCAAGTGCAAACAATGCTATACAAATGATAATAAAAATAAATATAAATTCAATGTACTTCCAAGTGCAACTATTCTTGCTAGTACAATGCACAATAAGTAAGAGAATGTCAATGAACAGGTGTAAATAATGATGGGCTATTGATTACTGCTGTAATGCACTTCTTAATGCGGCTATTTGGCTGGTCATTTGGCTGGTTAGCACAAAGGTAAAGTGTCCGGTCCACTCCAGGGATACTTCCAGTATTCACAGACATGCAAAAGAAAAGATAACCATAGCGCAATATGCTGGAACTGACTAGTTGCCGACAAGGTGTACACAAAACCACTCACGTACGGTCAGATACCAAACAGCGCTTAGTACGATCAGATACAGAGCTTCCTCCTCAGCGATCCTCGGTACTCGTCACCAGGCTCCTCCCCTGTGCTGTTTTGCCTGTGGGAAGAACCCGAGAAATTGGAAGATCCAGGGGAGGACTCTTCTTAGAGAGGACCGAGCAAAAGGCTGGTATCTCAAAAAGAGCCTGGTGACTCCATTGGAGGATGCATCCTAACCAATCTACCTCACAGTACTGCCGGATGGCTGAAAGGACTTTGGTACTGTGTAGCTGTGTCCGCTTTGTCAATTTACTAAATCCTGTGGCAGAGGATTGTTCAACCGTTTACTATTATCATCAAGTCTGTGGCAGAGACTTTTGTCCGTGCATCATTCCGGCTGCTGTGAGAGAGGCCTATCCGGGTGAGCAAGATCCGTTGACAGAAAGTGTACTTGTCTCCAGGATCTCAAGTTCCTCAGTGATCTGCACAAGGTATCTGAATTCCCATAACCCTCCATCTCTCTACTGCTACAAGTTGTGTTTAATAAAAAGCATTGGAAAAAGACTAAGTGACTGGTGCATGCATCTGTGGGCACATTGCCCAATTTAGAGCCAAGCAAGTTTGATACGTTGAACGGTGGGGTAACGGCAGGACCAAAAATAACCAGCAGCTCCTACGGGGGTAGTGCTACAGATAAATTATGCTAAAGATTAATCTATAGAGCATAAAGTATGCTGCTTTCAGTGTAGATAGTATATTATTTGTACTTTATATCTTCATAGCTTTTGTATACTATATGTATTACCAATTGTAATCCTTTAATTCTCCTTGCTGTTTGATTCTTCATTTCTTTTTAACAAAATCGTCAATCTAGTAATATCAGAAATTAATTCTACTACTGTCTGTTAACATTCAGTCAGTAGTATTCACAATGTTTTTATCTGTTCATTATAGAACTACTAGAGGGCACTCTATTTATTCAAATTTACATACATAGATGGTGAGCATATACATATGTAACCAATCTTGTTACTAAGCCAATCAAGTTGTTACAATACAGCAAGTTCAGGGGTCAGGAGTGTGTAAGACACAGAGTGCAGGGGACAGGTGTATGAATTTCAGAGAGTGGAGGGGTCAGGAGTATGTCATGTACTAAGTGCAGAGATTAGGAAAGCCTGATGTGCTGAGTGTAGCAATCAAGTGCGGGTACCCCAGACAGTGTAAGGATCAGAATTATGTAATGTACAAAGTGCAGTGGTTAGGAGTGCATATTGCATAGAGCACAGAGGTCAGAAGTTTGTAACGTACAGCATGCAGGGGTCAGAAATATGTAATGTACAGAGTTCCGGGTTCAGTTGTGCGTAATGCACAGGCCAGCGTGTGTGACAAAGTGCAGGGGTCTAATATTCTTCCCCACCAGTACACAGTTCTTCCCCTTACCTCTCATAATGAAACTGGGCCTAATTTAAGCTCATCACACAGGCTACAATTTAATTACCGTATATACTTGAGTATAAGCCGACCCGAATATAAGCCGATGCACCTAATTTTACCACAAAAAACTGGGAAAACGTATTGACTCGAGTATAAGCCTAGGGTGTCCATCTGCATGCCTCACTGTGCCTCACTGTGTCCATGTGCATGCCTCACTGTGTCCATGCTTCACTGTGCCCATGCCTCCCTGTGCCCATGCCTCACTGTGCCCATGCCTCACTGTGCCCATGACTAGACTTACGTTTAACATGGGAGTATATGGAAGGGGTTCCCGGGTTTGAAAAATCGGTGCTCCCCGGCCGTAGGTCCTCCAGACAGCAAACTTTGCACACTTCTAGAGGAGAACTGGGGCTACATGTGTGCCAAGTTTGGGAGATCAGGCGCAAAACGTGACTCGAGTATAAGCCGGGAGGGGCATTTTCAGCACAAAAAAATGTGCTGAAAAAACTCAGCTTATACTCGAGTATATACGGTATATAGTCTCCTATAAAATCCCATCGAGGGGGCATCTCCATTTTTTCTATAGTCTCCTATAGATCAACACATGCAAGAGCCTTCCTGATTGGATTAAATATATCTGGATAGCTTATATAGGTCCTCATAGTACTGAAACAGCACATAGGGCTATGCATTTTGCTTCCCATGTTGTCTTTTAATATAGGAACTGTGATCACTTTTTATCTTTGTATGTTGGTGTTTTTCTGATTAAAAACCCAATTTTTTTTTACCTACATCATTGGAGCCCCCTATTTTTTTCTTCTCTTTGCATGAAATCGGTGAGGAAAAGTTTTTTCAGTTTTCTCCAGTTGGTCCTTCTACAATACCCTTGTCGGGGTATTTTCCATTTAAGTTTGATCGTATTCCATGGTCCGGTTGAATACCGGGATCCAGAGTGCCAGTCTTCTGGTGGGATCTCCAGCCTTGGGGGTATTGGAGACCCGAGAAGTACTGCATTCATCAGTTCCACCCAGGATTGAAGACATCCGATCGTCTAGCCGGTATACCTCTACATCCATCAGAGATCCGGAGACATTCCTATGGAGCAGCCGTTGGAGATACTCTCAAGCTCGATTGATCCGCTGTCGTATGACATTCGGGTCCAACGTTTCTGGTAAGCACACATGAATGTCACCATCCACGTGAAGAATTGTGCAAGAAGTTTTACATCCATTCCTTGTTATTTACCCACTGTTTTGGACACTCTTTATTTTTTTGTTTTTGTTTATTATTGTGGACATTTTATATATATTGGGCAGGGCGTTCAGCCTGCCCCTTCTCACTTTTTTGTGTGTTTCCATTTATGGTCACATTTGAGTTACAGTCCAGTTTTTACTGGCCTATATGTAGCGCTGTACTATTACCTTCCAAATAACCTATGCTTGTACAGAGATTGTATGGTCACATATATAACATGTATGGTAAGCTATACATTTCTAAATTCCATAATCATATTACACCACCATGTTATTTTGGAAATCCTTTTCCTGAACTTCCCTTGTGATATCCAGTGACAGGTAACCTTGGTGGTTTGAACTGTATCATGCCTGGTGCATGGCCTATCCACCTCTATCACCATTGCATTACGTCCATGTCATGATGTGGCTAACACTGGGTAATGAGGTGATCATTTCACAACTGGAGCCAGGCTGTAAATAGAACCCCTCTAAGGCACATCATTTGAATGGAGGATAGTTTGGTGGAGAAGTTGAGTCAGAGCTCACCGTGTGCTCAAAGGGTTCTTGGAGTGCTAGTACAATATATAACCCTGCACAATATACAGTAGTTGATGTGGCCATGTTGCTTTCATATACTGTATATTGCAAATTTATATGGCTAATACCCCTGTTTTCTAACTAAACCTTGCTGACTTGTAGTGATGGAGCTAGCTAGGGAAGGTTATTTTGTATTTTGCACAACTCTATAACAGAGGTAGTTTGATGTTTTGATAATATATTACATTTCTTGTTTTGTTGAGACAGCAATTATTGAAGTATTTTAGGTCATCTTCTGTGCTACCATCCTATTAGACACATTTGGGGATTTTTATCTTACCTGACAAAAGAACTAATTTTGTGTGGCTAGCAGAAAACGTATGCCTTGTACACACGATCGGAATTTCCGATGAAAAAAGTCTGACGGAATTTTTTCATCGAATATTCCGACCGTGTGTGGGCCCCATCTGACTTTTTTCCATCAGAGTTTAGAAATTCCGATCGTCTGTGTGGAACTCCGATGGAGAAAAAAACACGCATGCTCAGAATCAAGTCGACGCATGCTCGGAAGCATTGAACTTAATTTTCTCGGCTCGTCGTAGTGTTTTACGTCACCGCGTTTTGGACAGTCGGAATTCGGTCTGACAGTGTGTATGCAAGACAGCTTGAATGGAATTCCGACGGAAAATTCCATCGGATTTTATCCCATCCGAAACTCCAATCATGTGTACAGGGCATAAAAAGGCTTGTTAAAAATGTGTTATTACGTTTGCTTGCGTAGCCCAAATAAAGTGCTTAATGCAACTTCAAAAGTCCAACCACTCTACCACAAAATAACTAATTTAATTCAATCATATTACAGTGGTACCTTGGATTACGAGCATAATTCGTTCCAGAAGAATGCTTGTAATCCAAAGCAAGTCAATGGAAACTCAGATAATTAGTTCCACAGTGACTTCTATTGTATGAAGTACTGCATGTGGCCATAGGTGGGAGGGGGCACCGGATGCACTCGAAAACATTCGGAGAGGCTCGGAAACACTCAGGAACCGAGCATTTGCGAGTGGCTCCGAGTGCAAACCGAGCGGCTTCGAGTGTCCCCCGCGCCCCCACACCTCTGGCCAAATGCTGTACTGCAGACCACAGAGGCTTGAATCCTGCTCATTTTGCGAGACAAAAGTCAGGATTTAAAAAAAAATAATAGCTCGTATTGTGAAACGCTCGTTAACAGCGTTACTCGCAATCCGAGGTATTATTGTACTAGGATTGATACCTAATTTCCTAGCACAAGATTGCAATATAGTGGTACGGCTTAATTAAAAGTTTCCAAGTCTGCTCCCTAGAGCTAGTAGCTAGATCCTGGAATCAGACTTGGAAACTTTCAATTGATTAAAGCAGTAGTAAACGCTTAAAAAGTTTCCCCCTTCCTCCTGCAGGGCAAAAGCATAATGTGTTAGTATGCATCACATACTAGCACATTATGAAGGACTTACCTTAAAATTAAGCCCTCCAACGGCACGCTGTCACTGCTGCCGAGACTTCCATCGTCACCCTTCGGGGTTCGTGGGCTGCAGCCGCTTGATTGGCTGATCCAAGAAGACGTCACTCCCGGGAGTCTCGCGCGCGGCACACAGTTTTGAAGGAACGGCATGGGTATGCCATTTCTTCAGAGCGCATGAGCTGGTGATGTCACTGGCTGCCACTCACTAGAATATCTCCTAAATGTTACGCGTTTAGGAGATATTCATTATACCTACAGGTAAGCTTTATTATAAGCTTACCTGTAGGTAAAACTAAAATATAAGTTTACTACCACTTTAAGTCCTACCACCATACTGCAATCTTGTGCTTGGAAACAAGTGTCATATATCCCATACACAAAGCACAGCACATCAGTGACTTCTGGGAGCAGGCAAGCTTGTTTCTCACTTGCAAAATGTCACATCTGCTAAAGGTGCTAGTATAATAAGATAATTGTTTTACATTTTACAAGCTCAAAACGTACATCTGAAAAAGTAATTCCCATTCCACTTCTAAGGCCATTTTTATATTGACCAACTACTTTAGGAGATTACAGAAATGAATTGCATCACTGTAAGCAATGTTTCCAACTCACTAAAACCCAGTTTTTAACTTGAAATTGCGCTTAGGATAAAGCTATCCTTCTTACACTATACTGCTTCTCCTGTAACCATGCAAGCAAATTCTCTATGAATTGCTGTCCATACCTGGCAACGCCTAACCCATTTTGTTTTCCTGGGGTTTAACTTATTGAAGCTTTTTTATATTACAATATTGATTATCTGTGAGAACCATTCTTCACTGTCCCAAACTACTCATGGAACAATTCACATCCAGCAGCCTAAAACTGCAGAGAGAAGGTGCTGCGGAAAGACTGCTGCACATTGAATTTAAATCAGGTTGTTTTAAACATTTAGAAAGGAATTTCAGTCAATAGTGTGAATATAAATGCAAGATTTCTACATGCATGTTATTACAGGCAAATACATCTCTGTGAATTTTTTGCACAGTTCAATATTGCCTTTGCAAGAGTGAAAAGAGATAGGTCTTTGCATCTTTGAAGCATTCATGTTTCCAAACAGGTACAACACAGAGTGATTTAGATTTAAACCGTCATAGGAGGATTTAAAGGGAATATAGTCCTTTTAATGTTTTTTTAGATATACTTTCAAAAGAGGATAGCTCAATGTAAAAAATATTACCAGTATGTGTCAACAGTTTTGAGCCAAGCCACTATTTCCAATTTTTCAAGACACTTTACTGACTGGAATCGTTCTGGTTCCAACGGATTGATCTAGAGTAAATGGTACTGTGACAAGGGGGTCACTTTGGACACAGGGTGAATGGAAAAACCCCAATATGGTCTATGATAGCCATATTCAATGCTGTAAATACATTTTATCTAGATTGGGTCTGTAATATTGATCCACCATATTCCTCAGGATATCTGCAAAGAACTATTTACTGTTTGATTATGACCTCAACAGGGTAATTGAAAAGTGACGCCTTCATGATGTTGGGACACATACTGTTAGATGCTAATGTCATCACCCCCAGCCCCTTGTCTTTGTGTAATCATTGCTGGGAGGAATTAAGGTGATTTGCATTCTATTGTTCATTATGACTTGGGAAGGTCTGGTGTGAATAGAGATAATTAACACCATGCCTGTGTGTATGGTATCCGGCAGACAGACTGGCTGCCAACACTTTGTGATAAGATGTGTATTGGGGATCGTTATATTCTATTGTGTGGGATCTTTTGAAGCCTAGCAGACGTCAGGATGATGTGTTGAGTCTTGTGATGTGTGGGTGGAGCTGGGCCATTGTTCATGTTAAACTAATGCAGTATTGGATATATATAAAAGTTACAATGTTTCTCAATAAAGTCATTCGATTTAGGAAGATACAGAGTGCGTCTCGTTCTTCCAGAAGGATTAATTATATGGGAAGTGGTCTCCTGGCTGTGGAAGATTGGTAGCGAGTGGATGTGTGTCCAGGAGAGGGGAACAGCGGAAACGGCATTAACCCCCTTCGTATTTGGAGTGCCGTTACAGGTACCAATTTAAAAAAGACGATCAAAATGGAACTAGGAAACTACAGATCAGTCAGCCTAACATTGATAGTATGTAATGTATTTGTGGGAATTGTAAGGGATGCTATACAGAAATTTGTCTGCAATAAAAGTATCAGTGACAACCAGCATGGATTTATGAAAATTCATTCTTGCCAGATAACCCCATTATCATTCTATGAGGAGGCAACAGATAACTTGGAAGGTGGAAGGCTAGTGGGCATAGTTTATCTAGATTTTTCCAAAGTGTTTGATACTCTACCTCCAGCTTCAAATAAGGGAGTACAGCCAGCCCTCCTGTACAGAGTCTGGGCCCTATGAGTTCAGCGGGGGGGGGGGGGGGGGGTCCGGGGGTAGAAAGACTTTTATGTTAGATTTAGGTGCAGGCAAAGCAATCCCATTGGCCCTAATTTCAAATAATATGATTACATTTCCTCAGGCCCCATCAGTTCAGCAGAGGGGTCCAGGGAACAGAGGGGACTTTTTAATTATTTTGGGGTGCAGGTGGAGTATTCCTGTGTGCTGCAGGTCCTAACAATTAAAGTTCTGGCCTGTAGAGGGATCCTTTCCTCCCACATGGCACAATTGTTTCTGAGGCTGAGGCCTGTACCCAGGGAGAGGAGAAGGGATCCAGCCACTGTAATCTGATGGATGGAAGCCACTGATAGCTCACAAATAAGAACTTCTCTGGGGCTGGCTGGATCAGTCTGAGTGTGAGGAAGTCTGATGGTGGGACTGTGGACTTCTGTACAGGGACATTCTCACTGGGATTTTTTTTCAGATGATCACTCCACTGTTGAAATCCACTGTTGGCGACACATGTGGAGGGCTGCATAGTTGCACACTGTAGCAGGTGATTGTGTTAGACTGCAAGTAATGTTACTCAGAGATCAAAAAACTCGGTTTGCTATCATTGAGGACATGCAGTGCTCGGTACAATATCTGGATCTACTCATCAGCGTGACTGCAGCACTCTGCCAGAGTGTGAAGGCTGAATTTACTGCTTAGATAATCAGCCAGTCACATGTCCTGATCTTGCTAAAAGCAATGAATGGGCAGCCATTCAGGCTGTGCTGTGTGCCATATAGAGACCAGAAGCTGTGTAGCATGTGTGTGATAAGTGATTCTGCTGTCAGTTGTGCTATCATGCCCTACATCAATCCTATAGCAAAAGTAGAGTTGCTTTGCTGGGACTGCTGTGTAGGCTGTATGGGAAGGCTGCATAGGGCCCCATGGTTTCTAATGGCAGCCCTATCTCACAACGTTTCCTGTAGAAAATAAGGTCCGTTGGAGTTGATGAAATAATATGTACATGGATGGACAACTAGTTACATGGACAGGTCCAGAGAGTAGCAATAAACGACTCATTCTCTGAATGGAGTAAAATTTTGAGTGGTATGCCCCAGGGTTCTGTATTGGGACACATACTGTTCAAACTGTTTTTTTTAACAATATCAATCTTTATATTGGAGCAAGAGCTAAATTTCAGTGTTTGCTGATCATACCAAATTATGCAGGGACATCTTTGGCACAAGATGTAGCATTATTACAGGAACACCTTGACAAAATAGGAGGCTGGGCAGCTAATTGGCAGATGAGGTTCGATATCTATGATTATAAGTTATGCACTTGGATACCAAAAAAACACATGCAAATTGCACATTAATCCAATCCCCTCCCCCATGACAGGTCCTCTTTACCCTACCCACTGATTGGTATATGGCTCAGGGACAGAAGGTCAAAGCAGGCTCAGGGACATGGCATGGAGTTACAATTAACATGCCTGTTCCTGCCATGCTGTCACTGTCCAGGGGGGATGCTGTCTGCTCTCCTCCCGCACTACCACACTCTCTCTCTCTCCACCTCCCGCTCCACCCCCACAATGCTCCCTCGCAACATGCTGGGTACTATGGATTTCGGTACAGGGGACCCACAATGGTCCCCTGGAGCATGTGACCAGGTCACAATTGAGACCCCTGAGACCCCTATAGCTACGCCCCTGCTTCCAGCTATTTAAACTGCCCGGTTTAATTCTTCCATTCCTTCACCTTGGTCAAACATATCTGAGACACTCTGCTGTGTTCCTGTTGAAGACTTGCCTAGCTGACGTCCCTTTCTGGTTCCTGATCCTGTCTGCTGCCTCTTACTATTCTGATCTCTGGCTTCCTGATACATTAGTTTACGGACGTTTATAATTTTTGGCTATTTTGAAAAAACATTATATATATATATATTTTTTTTTTAAACGATCCTAAACGCAAATGCAGCAAAAAAGCCACTAAACGCAGCATGTAAATGCGGAAAAATTGACATTTTAAATGTGGGTTACTATCTGTCAAGTTAAATCGTTCAGGAGAGGTTGTAAAAATGTCCCCTGTACATGAAGCCTAATGTGTCATGCACACTTGAGCTCAAAAATGCTGTTTAGAGGCAGAAAAAAAAGCTTAAATGCCTGTAAAGACTCCCCTCCATGTTAATCTATGTGTCCATGCACACTATATTTACAGGAGTTTTAAGGCAGGGGAGTTTAGAGGCAGAAACAAAAAAAAAAACATCACTTGTGCACTCAAGAGAGGAGAGTTTTGGCAGAAAACAAAAGGTCTGATGCACTTAAACATGGACAAACTTGTCTAAACACGTGTTAATGCAAGGCACTATTAGCACTTGAGCATTTTTCTATGTCAATGGCCATAATAAATGAACATTCTGGCCAATGAAACTAATAAATGCTCAAGCGCTTGACGTGCCTAAACGCACTTGAAAAAAGGCAACTTAGAAGTGTTTTTGCAGCTGCTTTTCTCCTGCCAGAAGAAAAATGTTTAGAGAAGCCCCAGTGTGCCTAAAAGTCACTTTTTTAGCTAGGAATTGGCCTTTAATCTTGATGGGCTCTAACCCGTAAATGCAACCAATACATTCTGGACAGGAGTAGATATCTAATTTATATGATTAACATTTTCAGACAAGCAATGCTGGTCTTAGCAGTCTGATCTGGAGGTCAAAACATACACCCTCTATAAGGAGCAGCGATGGAACCTTGTTGTAGAGGCTGATTTCTTGTATACTATTTAACTACAGATAAAGCTGTAGTGCACTGCATCAGTAAGCATACTCAATTAAAGTAGTACCTGGTACAGATCCGTGCACAATAATGTAAGATTTCCCATGAGATTTTATCCAGGGAAGAAGAAATCAAGCAATGAAAAAAAAATGTCTTTCTCCTTGAGCTGAAAATAAATGATTCCCAAGGAGTACCTAAATCACTGAGGTATTAGGGCAAAACAGAACAGGGAATTTAAAAGGGGGAACATTACTTTTTTTTAACACACACAAAACAACTTGATGACAGATAAGCTTGTCATACTGTACTCACTTTTCTCTGTTAAAGGATAAATGCATATGTTTTTGAACGTTAAAAAAATGTGCATTTAATATTTTTTCTCAGGAACCTGCAGAGTATTGCACCCAAAATCAGTGAATGTCAGGCTCCTGCAGACTCTCCCTACAGCTCTGTGCCCATTCCTCTGTGTGAACTATTAGCTTCAGAGTTGCAGGAAGAGTGAATGGACTATGAGCACGTTGATCAGCACACTTGTAGCCCATTGAGAACTACAAGTCTATATGAGAAGTACAAGAACTAGGTTATCTATTTTCATTTACATTTATAAGAGTTACTTTCCTGAATGAAATACGCCTTTTTCTACTATACTATTGTACATGTTCTGTTAATGGAATATCTTTTTCTATTATATTATTGTATATGCTCTGTTAATGGAATTTTGTTGATAATTATAAAATTTAGGGCTGTTACTGATTAAAATTTTCGTGTTCGATTAATCGATTTTTTTTTTTAAATCGATTAATCGACTAATTTCGATTAACCACTTAACGACCGCTCACTGTATATATACATCGGCAGAATGGCACCGACAGGCACAATCACGTAGAGTGTACGTGATTGCCTTTGTACAGTTGGGGGGTCCAATCGGACCCCCCTTCTATACAGTGAGCGGTGGCTAAGTGTCCGGGAGCGTTCCGGGATGAGGGGGCAGCCATTCGTTTCTGGCCACCCCCTCGCGATCGCTCCCGGCGAATAGAAATGCCCCCTCTGTCTGTGTCAGACAGAGGGAGCAGGAGGAAGTGATGTCACCTCTGGTGCGGCGCTCACATATACCGAGCGCTGTACAAGAGAAGATATCAGGTCAGTGCACACAACACTACACTGACACCAGGACACATAGGGACATAAATCGCCCCCCCAGATCACCCCCCCAGCCCCCAGTCACAGTGTCACTGATTGCAGTGACCATTTATTTAGTGATCACTGCAATCAGTGACATTTGTGACTGTAAAAGTGTCACCAAAGTTTAGTCTTAGGTCCAGTGTAGCCCCCTAACCCCCCCTAATAAAGGTTTAACCCCCTGATCACCCCCCAGATAACCCTTTCACCCCCTATCACCACTGTTGCTTAGCGATCATTTTTCTGATCGCTGTCTTAGCGTCAGTGATGCCGATCGGCAGCCAGTAATTTTTTTTAGGTTCACCGCAGGTTTTTATAGCGTCAGGTACCCCAATATATTATCTAATAAAGGTTTAACCCCCTTGATCGCCCCCCAGGTAACCCTTTCACCCCCTATCACCACTATCACTAAGCAATCGTTTTTCTAAACGCTGTCTTAGTGTCTGTGATGCAGATCGGTAGCCGGTAATTTTTTTTAGGTTCGCCGCAGGTTTTTATAGCGTCAGGTACCCCAATATATTATCTAATAAAGGTTTAACCCCCTTGATCGCCCCCAGGTAACCCTTTCACCCCCTATCACCACTGTCGCTAAGCAATTGTTTTTCTAAACGCTGTCTTAGTGTCGGTGATGCAGATCGTAGCCAGTAATTTTTTTTAGGTTCGCCGCATGTTTTTATAGCGTCAGGTACCCCAATATATTATCTAATAAAGGTTTAACCCCCTTGATCGCCCCCCAGGTAACCCTTTCACCCCCTATCACCACTGTCACTAAGCAATCGTTTTTCTAAACGCTGTCTTAGTGTCTGTGATGCAGATCGGTAGCCGGTAATTTTTTTTAGGTTCGCCGCAGGTTTTTATAGCGTCAGGTACCCCAATATATTATCTAATAAAGGTTTAACCCCCTTGATCGCCCCCCAGGTAACCCTTTCACCCCCTATCACCACTGTCGCTAAGCAATTGTTTTTCTAAACGCTGTCTTAGTGTCGGTGATGCAGATCGTAGCCAGTATTTTTTTTTAGGTTCGCCGCATGTTTTTATAGCGTCAGGTACCCCAATATATTATCTAATAAAGGTTTAACCCCCCTGATCGCCCCCCCAGGTAACCCTTTCACCCCCATCACCACTGTCGCTAAGCAATCATTTTTCTAAACGCTGTCTTAGTGTCGGTGATGCAGATCGGTAGCTGGTAATTTTTTTTAGGTTCGCCGCAGGTTTTTATAGCGTCAGGTACCCCCATATATTATCTAATAAAGGTTTTAACCCCCTGATTGCCCCTAGTTAACCCTTTCACCAGTGATCACCATATAAGTGTTACGGGTGACGCTGGTTAGTTAGTTTGCTTTTTATAGTGTCAGGGCACCCGCCGTGTATATAACCCAATAAAGGTTTAACCCCCTGATCGCCCGGCGGGTGATATCAATTAGGTTTTAGCGTCAGAGAGGGTCTGAGTCACACCCCAGGCAGCGTCAGGTTAGTGCCAGTAAAGCTAACACCCACGCGTGAAGCATACACCCCCCTTAGTGGTATAGTATCTGAACAGATCAATATCTGATCTGATCAGATCTATACTAGCGTCCCCAGCAGTTTAGGGTTCCCAAAAACGCAGTGTTAGCGGGATCAGCCCAGATACCTGCTGGCACCTGCGTTTTGCCCCTCCGTCCAGCCCAGGCCACCCAAGTGCAGTATCGATCGATCACTGTCACTTACAAAACAAAAACACACATAACTGCAGCGTTCGCAGAGACAGGCCTGATCCCTGCGACTCCAGTGCTGTAGGAGGTGATTTCACCACCACAGTTAAAAAAAAAAAGCAAATATGCCGAAGCATTGGGGCAGCAGGGGCGGAGGAGCGATTTTGCTCCTAATGCCGTGTACATACGGTCGAAATTCCGACGGAGGCTTGCCCGTGGAAAAGTCCGACCATGTGTGTGCGGCATAACTTTTTTGCGGGAGGATGCCCCCATGCTTCGGCATATATAAATGGTGCGTGTATGCCCATCATTGGAAGTGGGTGGATGAAGGGCGGTATTCTAATGGTGGGCATACCCACCGATCAATCTCTTTTTTCGTTCAGCCAACTGGCTGCATGAAATAAAAAGATTACAATACATGTCCAACAAGGACCAGCAACGTACTCGTATGTTGCTGGACTTTGAATGTTTATACCAGAATGATGCCTGCGGGTTTAGGTATCATCTTGGTATCATTCTTTTCAGCCTGCGGCCGGCTTTCATGTAAAAGCAATCCTAGCGGCTAATTAGCCTCTGGACTGCTTTTACAAGCAGTGGGAGGGAATGCCCCCCCCCCCGGATATAAAAAGGGCCATTGGGAAACTGGGAAAGCATTTTATCACACCGATCTTGGTGTGGTCAGATGCTTTGAGGGCAGAGGAAAAATCTAGGGTCTAGAAGACCCCAGTTTTTAAAAAAAAAGAGTACCTGTCACTACCTATTGCTATCATAGGGGATATTTACATTCCCTGAGATAACAATAAAAATGATAAAAAAAAAAAATACTTGTAAGGAACAATTTAAAAATAAAATATAAAAGCAAAATTATTAATAAAAAAAAAAAAAAGCACCCCTGTCCTGCCCTGCTCTTGCCCAATGGCGAACGCAAGCGTCGGTCTGGCGTCATATGTAAACAGCAATTGCACCATGCATGTGAGGTATCACCGCGAAGGTCAGATCGAGGGCAATCATTTTAGCAGTAGACCTCCTCTGTAAATCTACTGGGGTAACCTGTAAAGGCTTTTAAAAATGTATGTAGTTTGTCGCCAATGCGCGTTTGTGCGAAATTTTAAAGCATGTCGTGTTTGGTATCTATGTACTCGGCTTAAGATCATCTTTTTTATTTCATCAAACATTTGGGCAATATAGTGTGTTTTAGTGCATTAAAATTAAAAAAAGTGTATTTTTTAACCCAAAAAATGCGTTTGAAAAATCGCTGCGCAAATACTGTGTAGAAAAAAAAAATGCAACACCCACCATTTTAATCTGTAGGGCCTTTGCTTTAAAAATATATATATATAATGTTTGGGGGTTCAGCATAATTTTCTTGCAAAAAAAAAAATGTTTTCATGTAAACAAAAAGTGTCAAAAAGGGCTTTGTCTTCAAGTGGTTAGAAGAGTGGATGTAAGCTTCCTAATGTTGTGTATAAAATGCCAGAACAGTTCAAAACCCCCCCAAATGACCCCATTTTGGAAAGTAGACACCCCAAGCTATATACTGAGAGGCATGTCGAGTCCATGGAATATTTTATATGTTGACACAAGTTGCGGAAAAACGACAATTTTTTTTTTTTTTTTTTTGCACAAAGTTGTCACTAAATGATATATTGCTCAAACATGCCATGGGCATATGTGGAATTACACCCCAAAATACATTCTGTTGCTTCTCCTGAGTACGGGGATACCACATGTGTGAGACTTTTTGGGAGCCTAGCCATGTACGGGACCCCAAAAACCAAGCACCGCCTTCAGCCTTTCTAAGGGTGTAAATTTTTGATTTCACTTCTCACTGCCTATCACAGTTTCGGAGGCCATGGAATGCCCAGATAGCACAAACCCCCCCCAAATGACCCCATTTTGGAAAGTAGACACCCCAAGCTATTTGCTGAGAGGTATTGTGAGTATTTTGCAGATCTCGCTTTTTGTCACAAAGTTTTGAAAACTGGAAAAAAAATATATATATATATATATATTTTCTTTCTTCATTTTCAAAAACAAATGAGAGCTGTAAAATACTCGCCATTCCTCTCAGCAAATAGCTTGGGGTGTCTATATTCCAAAATGGGGTCATTTGGGGGGGTTTTGTGCGATTTTGGCATTTTATGGCCTTCGAAACTGTGATAGGTAGTGAGGAGTGAAATCAAAAATTTGTGCCTAGAAATCCTGAAGGCCGTGCTTGGTTTTCGGGGTCCCGTACACGGCTAGGCTCCTAAAAAGTCCCACACATGTGGTATCCCCGTACTCAGGAGAAGCAGAAAAATGTATTTTGGGGTGTAATTCCACATATAACCATGGCATGTGTGAGCAATATATCATTTAGTGACAACTTTTTGTAATTTTTTTTTTTTTTTGTCATTATTCAATCACTTGGGACAAAAAAATTATATTCAATGGGCTCAACAGGCCTCTCAGCAATTTCCTTGGGGTGTCTACTTTCTAAAATGGGGTCATTTGGGGGGGTTTTGTGCTATTTTGGCATTTTATGGCCTTCGAAACTGTGATAGGTAGTGAGGAGTGAAATCAAAAATTTGCGCCCTTAGAAATCCTGAAGGCGGTGCTTGGTTTCCGGGGTCCCGTACGCGGCTAGGCTCCCAAAAAGTCCCACACATGTGGTATCCCCGTACTCAGGAGAAGCAGCAAAATGTATTTTGGGGTGAAATTCCACATATAACCATGGCATGTGTGAGCAATATATCATTTAGTGACAACTTTTTGTAATTTTTTTTTTTTTTTTTTTTTTAGTCATTATTCAATCACTTGGGACAAAAAAATAAAAAATTCAATGGGCTCAACATGCCTCTCAGCAATTTCCTTGGGGTGTCTACTTTCTAAAATGGGGTCATTTGGGGGGGTTTTGTACTGCCCTGTCATTTTAGCACCTCAAGAAATGAGATAGGCAGTCATAAATTTAAAGCTGTGTAAATTTCAGAAAATGTACCCTAGTTTGTAAACTCTAAAACTTTTGCGCAAACCAATAAATATACGCTTATTGACATTTTTTTTACTAAAAACATGTGGCTGAATACATTTTGGCCTAAATGTATGACTACAATTGAGTTTATTCGATTTTTCTTATAACAAAAAGTAGAAAATATCATTTTTTTTCAAAATTTTCGGTCTTTTTCCGTTTATATCGCAAAAAATAAAAATCGCAGAGGCAATCAAATACCATTAAAAGAAAGCTCTATTTGTGGGAAGAAAAGGACGCAAATTTCGTTTGGGTACAACATTGCATGTCCGCACAATTTACAGTTAAAGCAGCGCAGTGCAAAATTCTGAATTCACCTCTGGTCCTCTAGCTACCAAATGGTCCGGGGCTTAAGTGGTTAATTATAACGCACATACAGATCCAACTACTTTTAGCTGATCTCCTTGCAGGCCGATTCCCAGTGCAGCTACCAACCACTGGAAAAATGGATAGCAGGATACAAAAAACACACAAAGGCAGCGCTAGATGGGAATAGCATTAAAACTTTTATAGTCCTCAAGTAGGTAACAAAATAAATATTGCACTGGAGATAAAATCGATGTAGCTACATAAACTGTAAAAATGGTGCGAGTAATACCAAACGGTAGCAAAAGCAGTCATAAAAACATGTAGCTAAGTATGATACTGATATAAAAATGTGAAAAAACGATACCACTGCTGAATCCAGATGAGAAGGGGCTAACATCAGTCCGTCGGCATGTAGATGTCCCGTGAAGGGAACGATTACAACTCCCCGTGGATGGCTGTAGAATCCCAGGTTGATAGAGGGAAGTGTAACAGCCCTTGCGTGTGGCAGATAGTAAGGTCCCGCCGGCATGCAGATATGAAGGCACAGCAAAGGAGCCCTTCAGATGGACACGGCAAGCCCAAAGAATTTTGATCGATCAAAACAATTAATCGATTAATCGAGGAATTAATAGTTAATTTCCACAGCCCTAATAAAATTCAATAAAATATTTGAAAGAGAGAAGTACAAGAACTACAAGTCCCTCTGCCACAGATGTCTGTGAATGGATGATGTGGCTGTGTGGGTGGGGTCCCTCAATTTTAAAATGTGACAGCGGCTACGGGTGAGAAGAAATTCTGCTCACTATCATGGAGGGGCTGATGCATAGTACCATGTTGCACCCTAAATACGGGTGTAGCATGTAATATGTTACTAAAAGTCACACTCCAAAAACATGGTGGTAGGTAAATGGTGCCTTTCTAAATTGGCCCTACTATGTGTATGTATGAATGTGAGTTAGGAACCTTCGATTGTAAGCTCCTTGATGTCAGGGACTGATGTGAATGTACAATATATGTGTAAAGCTCTGCGTCAATTGATAGTGCTATATAAGTACCTGTATAAATCATAAATAAATAAAGGTGAACTTCTCCTTTAAACTATGTCTGAACCCAAGATAAAAAAATGGAAATATTGTGGCTTACCAGTCCTTCGTTTTAGTGGCTGTATTAGTGTTCTTTTCAGGCCTAATTTACTTTATTTTCACCTGGCTATCCTGCCAGTAACACACTTCCTGTCCTAGGGTGACTACAGTATCTATGGAAGAACAGCGGTCTCCCCCAGGTCGTAGCTCTTAAATATCTTCTACAGAGCACCAGTCACTTTCTTTGTCTTCATAAAATAGGGAAAATATTCTGTAATTCACGGGGAGAAACTGGGGGGGGGGGGGGGGGGTTACTAACCATGGCTGAGATAAGACTACAGAGTTTACATGGCAGCTCTGGATTTCTGGCAAGATCAACAGGTATTTTTATGGACTTAACAAAGAGATCTAAAAATTTCTTTCAATGGGAGCTTTTAATGTCGTTCCCAAAGAAAAGCAAATAAGGGAAGATCATTGTTTGGGTTTACAAACATTTTAATGGTACCGGTCTAAATATTATCAGTATTGTTTTAGCAGTGTAAAACCTAGATGTGCAAACTGAGGTTCCACAGTCAATTTCATAACATACCTTTCTAGAGTATGTAAGGTGCAGGTCTCGTGATCACTTTTCCTTCCTCAGCGCATCATGGACTTGTGGGTGTGTCCACAATGGGGACATGTATGTCATTTCTGCCAGTGACATTTGCCGTCGGGCATCAGTGTTTCCAAAGTAATGAAATGCAAGCATATACCTGATGGCAAACATCACCTCCCCCTTCCCCCAGCCACCTTTTTAATGACATTAGTTTAGATTACATTACTTACCTGTTTGCAGCAATCTCTGAGGATCATATGACCGGGAGATGCTGCAGATTCACAGCAAGGCTTGGGTTCAGCTGGCTGGGGAAGCCGCTGTCAACCAAGGGAGGAGGAACGTGTGGGGCATGGCTACTCACTGACCACAAAAGACATAGGCAGGCTGTGCGCTTGCACAGCTTGCCTCTATCTCAGAATGGGAAGGCAAGGAACGCAAACTGACCATGCTAGCATGAATCAGCTTCCATGCTTAGCGTGATCAGTTTACAACCAGGAAGTGGGGGTCTGGCAGGTTTAACCAGGTAATACAGAAGCATTGCAAGCGTAGATAACTTATTCATATAAAAAAGCACATATGAAATCCTTAAAGAGAGAGATTGATTAAATGTTATAATTAAGGTTACAAACACTTTAATCAAGGAACATTACATTTACTCTTAAACTGGCTATACACTAGTAGATCTTCGAACGTTCACAAGAACAATTTGTTAGAAAATTCTTTATACATTTGATGGCTGGATGAATACCGTGTGAACATACTTAAATATTTTGTTTGCTTTTAACATTTTGGAATGAATGTAATTTCCGAAGCAAAAGCCACATACACTGTAAAAAAATATTTTCTAAAAAAACGTCCTCTTGTTACTTTGTGTTTTTTTTTTTTTTTTTTTAAGTTTTCTTGCCACTGTGGTTGAAAACGAATGTCGATTTGACCCCACTAAACATTGGAAAATTGAGCCAATGTTCTTAAAACAAACATTCTCTATCAAAATGTTACTAGTGTATATTAAGATTTACTCTGTCCCTTTATAAAGATATTTAGAGTTATATTCCATAGGACATCCATCAGAATCAAAACTAACTAGAGCCAATGGGAGTAGGGCGCCATATGATTGTTAGTTTGACTGTGGTCAGATGCATGGGTGGTGACATGGGAACAGAGAACTCCCCTGTCATTACTGCTGCATTGTGCTCATATTTATAATATCTGAACCCTGTTTGAGGTTGTTTTAACAGAAATTCTATATTGTTAAGATAAAATTAAATCCGCAAAATAGGGCTTGTGCTGCTCACTTTTCTTCTTTAATCAAATTTTTAGAATGTTGTGCCTGTGATGTCAGTAAAAAATAAAGTCTTAGCACAGTGAGGCAGCCCATATATTAGTCAGTTTTTTCATTCAACCAGTGAGTTGAATAAAAAAAAAACTGACTCAACCTCAAATGTGTGAATGGGGGAATTCTCCCCACTGCATTATTGTATTAGTATTGTATTCTAAAAGTGGGAGGACTTCCACACCATCAAAATACACTGATGAGGGGAACAGGCTATAGCCTGCAGTGCAGATTGAGCAGGGAAAATTTGACAGGGCAGTTGTATAAAAGTCAATCAGTAGATTGACTTCTGCAAAATCAAAGTGCCTATACATGCATCGAAATTTGGCCATCCCTGCAGAACCGGCCCAATTTTCAATCCACTCATAGCCAGCTTTAGAGACAGAAAGGTGCTGGGCAGTGTTCATCCTGCAGCACCTGAAGCCCCTATCTGCCTACTGCATGTGGTAACATCAGCACTACTACAGAGTGTCAGTGAGAGGACTGGTCACCACACACATAGAAAGCAGGCTGTGGAGACTGGTTGGCTAGACAGGAAATAGGTGCAATCTGACTGTCAGAAGGTAACCTATTCATCAAGTGTATAGGCTCCACAGACCACTGAAGGCAAAAGAAGTACACATTTTTTATAGGTATGCATAGCTTTAAGTTTAACAAAAATTAGTTGTGCTTGGAATTCATCTTTAAACAGCTGTTCCCTTTTCTATGTGAAATTTAATTGGTTGTGGGTAACAGCCATTTGCAAGCTGCTGAAAAAAATTCTGCACCAATAGCAAGCATGGTATTCATCACAGAGTACACTTATAAGGACTGCAGGAAAAGGTTGCCCTTTCCTTATAGCAATTTGAAATAAATTTTTCAACTGCAGGTTATAAGTATCACCTATTCTAAATATATCTAATATATCAAATTGACCTACTTTTTCCATACTGTATACAGTTTTCTCTCGCCTATAATTTTTTTTATACCATTTTCTGTAAGATTTTCTTCCACCCTCTTGAAAAAATGCAACTCAATCCTGTCCTTCCTACTAATGCCGCATACATACGGCCGGACTTTGCCACGGGCAGAACTCCGTCGGAATTTCCGACGGAAAAATAGAGAACCTGCTCTCTATCTAAGTCCGCCGGAAATTCCGACAGGAAAAGTCCGATGGGGCATACACACGGTCGGAATATCCGACGAAAAGCTCCCATCAGACTTTTTCCATCGGAAATTTCGACCGTGTGTACGCGGCATCACAGTATAAACAAAGACTGGTCCCAGAAATTAAAGCAAACAGCTCACCTAGGCCCCCAATTTATATACCATATACAATAGTCATTGCAGGCTGTTAGGACACCTTCCTTCATGTTATTTAGTAGTTAATTAATTTATATCTGTTACCTTCCCTTCAGCGTCAATTTATTTCTTAATCCTTGAACCAGGAATTAGACAAATAGGTAGGAGATGTGACATGTATTGCACAAGTGACATTTGCTTTACTTGAAAACTACTGAGTCTGCAATACAAAGACTGATAGGAACAGTGCAAGTAACAGTTCATTGTACCGATAACATGAGTGTGATTGAGTGCTAAAGCAGAGAAGGACCGTCACTGTATACCAACAAGATTTAAGCTCTTTCATTCCTGAAAGATCACTTCTGATAATGCATCTACGGGCATAAATCACAGTAAGGTGAAAGTATAATGTTACAAGAGGTTCAATACATCTGGAAATTGTCCATGATGCCACTCTAAATTTACTGTTCTCGTAATATCTTTGACAGGCTAATTATTTCCTCAATCAAAGAGTAAATCTAACAGTATTTCTTCTTTAGAAAAAATAAAAAAGTTAAAGAACAATAACTGAAGTTACCTGTTTTAGGGAGTAAGTTCCGTCTTGGTTCTTCGGGGCCTTCAATAGGCTGCTCAGAAATAAAAATCCGTGCTTGTTCTATGGCATTCAGGACTGTCTGTTCTTTATCCCTCAATTCCCGTTTCAAGACCTACAACAAAAACTAATTTTAAAATGCATATTTTTATAGTTATACATAGTTATACATAGTATCTGGCACCATTACACTTTAAAGCTGACCTAACATTAGATCATTTTTTTAAGTTAAAGGCATGTATGCTAAGTAATGAGTAAGTGCAGAGTAGTCCAAATGTAATACATCTCACAGAGATCACAGCATTCCTTGACGATGTCTTAATTTGCCTTTCTCTCCGGTTTGTTCAGGCACTATCCAGGGTCACCAGCTACTTGTACTGAGTGCACATGCAGTTTCTGCACAGACACACTTGCATGTCAAAATTTGACATGCAGGCAGTAGCAGGTGCACAGAACACAGAGGCTCTGAAATTGTATTCCTGTGCCTGGAGTTTTGCTTTGAAGTAAATCTAAAAAGTGTGCCTATGTACATTTCTAAAGTCACTAGCTATTGCTCAAATATTATATATTCATAGATCCATTGCAGGGAAATCATGCACATCTCTTTAGGCAATTAAATTCAATGGCATATTTCTGAAAAGATGAATGTAAATGAATATTCCATGTGAGTTGTTTAATGGGACATAATATAGGTTTAGCCAATATCTGATGTTATTCAGGGTACACCAAGCACAGCATGGTTAATAACAGGATTAATCTGTAGACCTTACAAGTCAGCCTCACTGAGCTGGACAAAATAGACCTGTCAATCAACAGGCCAGAATTGCCATGAACAGACTGTGTGCTATTGACACAAGACATAAAGAAATGTGTGAAGATTTTTTAAGTGCTATCAAACGGCAAAAAATCAATAGCACATACACTTTTTAAGGATACCTGTACTGAAATAAATATAAAGGCTTTCATTGCTGACCTGCCTCTTAAAAAATGTCTTAGGTTGTCTCCAACATGTTATATGAGTCATGTAGTCAGAGGAAAGTCAAAGCTCTACAAACTTGTTCTGGGTCAGAGACTAAAAAAATTGAAGCCATTTGATTGGCAGAAGAGCCAAGAAACTATCAATTCAGGAACAAGAAGTCAGAAATAGTTGTCTACAGATTTTCTCAGTACAGGTTTCCCTTGAATGAGTAAGTCAAATAAATCGGTTCTACATACAGTCCCATCTACTTGGTGCAAAAAAAAGTAAATGCTGGAGTCCACATATAATCCACAGAGATTATTAATTAATTATTTATTAGTGGTCCAGTTTAAAGTAGAACTGTGCTGTACACACCCTATTCCACACTGCCTCACAAATTTAGGAAACAGTTGTTGAAGGCTGGATAGCCAAAGAGGCACTCGCAGACCTAGTAGGGTGCACCTAGTCAGAAAAGGGTAAAAACCTGATCCTTAAGACCATAAACTTGGATGATGATCTGTCTGAGACACCTACGAATTGTGGAGAGTGAAGCTGATTCTCCTTTACTGAGACAATCAGGGATGATAAAGAGTCCGCCTGGTAGACCCATTATTGCTGGCATCGACAGTATTACTAGTAATTTGGGTTGTTATATTTATCATTTCCTACAAGATCTGGTGACGAGACTTCCATCTTTCGTCAGAGACTCCGGCCATATGCTGGAGACTCTGTCGCATTATGAGTGGCAGCCCAATTACAGATGGCTTTCGCTCGATGTAGCTTCATTGTATACATCTATTGAACACAATTTTGGTCTGAGAGCGTTAGGCTACTATTTGCTGGAGGCAAATGAACTGAACCCCCTGCAGGCCAAGTTCATATTGGATAGTGTTGAGTTTGCCCTTACACATAATAATTTCTCCTTTTTTAGGGGAACACTACCTGCAGACTAAGGGTACAGCTATGGGAGCCAGGTTTGCCCCAAGCTATGCAAACCTCTTTATGGGGTTCTGGGAGAAAGATTTAATTTGGAATAATAATCCATTTGGGGCAAACCTGGTCCTGTTCTCACGCTATATAGATGATATACTTATCATTTGAGAAGGCACGGATTCTGAATTGAACAACTTTCTAGAGTACTGTGGGTCCAATCCGTTTGGCATCAGATTCACCCATGTTGTCAGTGACGACTCTTTGGTCTTTTTGGATCTTGAACTCAAGAGCGACATGGATGGCAATATCTTTTCTAGGACACATTTTAAGCCTAGTGGGGGTAACTCTTTCCTTCACGCTAAGAGCAACCACCATCCCAGATGGATAAGAAATGTCCCGTACGGGCAGTTCTGTAGATTAAAACGTACATGCACCAGGAAGGAGGACTATCTTGCCCAGAGTGAGCTCCTAATAAAGAAATTTCAGGAGAAAGAATATGATCCCGTACTCATAGAGACCGCATACAAAAAATATGCCGATCTCTATGATAATCCATCAGAGGGTACTCGACAGTCAGCCCTGGCTCTAAGTCCTGACACTTCCCATGTTCGCTTCTCCACGCAATATACAAACAAGGCTTTTGAGATACAGAATATCCTTAAGAAGAACTGGTGTATTCTGAAACATGATCCCGTGCTGTGTGATCATCTTCCTGACAGACCCAATATAGTGTTCAGGAGGCCGCGTGACCTGAGAAGTATAGTTGCTCCAAGCAGGGTTAAAAAGCCCACTAGTGTTACTACCAATGCTTGGTCAACCATTTTTGATCAAAAGGGAAGCTATAAATGCAGTGTTAAGAACTGTGGCACTTGTGTATTCATGTGTCATAGGAAGAAAACAGTGGTCGGTTTAGATGGTAAGGTACACAAGCTCAAGCAATTCATCAACTGTGGGACGGAATTTGTAGTCTATGGGATCATGTGCCCTTGTGGGTGTCTTTATGTAGGCTGCATCTCTCGTCCTATGAGAGTACGGATAGGCGAACACAAGTGCGATATTATTAATACTAGAATGAAATATCCGGTCCCTAGGCACTTTGAAGAAGCTCACCAGGGTGATCCATCTGGTATGAAAGTCTTTGGGATTGAGTCCATTGGAGGAGAGCTTGATAGAGGGAGGAGACACCAGAGGCTCTGTAAACGTGAGGCCTACTGGATCTTCACCCTTGGAAGTCTCACCCCTGGGGGGTTGAATGAGGACCCTGAGATACATAAAATTAATTAATAGAATGGTTTGGTCATTGTTCTAAAGTTGTCAATTCGGTCACCCACCCCCCGAGAAACCTCCTCACTATTCCATTCCTTTAGGTAATCCCGGGCCCACTCCCTCATCCCCGTACATTGTGTACCCTTCTCCAGTCCCTTGTTTTACCTTAATGTCAGTGTTCCAGTATGCCTTTAGGTCATTCTGGCCTTTTTTAGTCCATGTCCTTAGTCTATATTCAACATGGTTCATGTTATTTGTCTACTTAAGTCTATTTAATTTTAATATCGTTTCTAATCTATTATGCATCCAAGCGAGATATATATGACAATTGATGCCTGTTATAATCCTCCCGTTTTACATGCTTGACTATGTAGAGTATTTCTTTCTATATTGCCTGGCTACATTTATGCCGTCTTTGATAATATGGTTTTCCAATATTTAGTTCCATTGCGGCTACGATCTTTGCAATGGCTTAGGTAGAACGGGTTGGTATTTTTACTGTGTAGCGCTTGTGTGTGGACGCTGTATTCTACACCAGCAGGCCAGCTGGTGTGTGGATATGTGTGAGGGAGGTTATGATGGTACCGCGGAGGTCTGGTAATATGACCAATTCCAGTATCACCCTTTATATACTCTTGTATGTGATTTTCATAATGCAGTTGTTTTTATGCATATATTTTATATGTTTTTATGTATGTATGTGTCTATATTTTAGATATCTCTATATAGGTACATGCTTTTATCTATTTAGCATTACTTTTTTATACATACTGCTTTGAATCCATAGTGATAGCAATGCGTTTAGTACGCATGTGCACACGCCGGAAGTCCCGCGGTTGCATCTGTCCTCCCTCTAGTGTCCACATGTGAACTTCTGGGCGCAGGGACGTGAGCAGCTTCAGCGCTATTGGTGGCGGGCCCCCTTTCCCAGTGGATTAGTGGTTATTGCTATTTTCATATTTTTTTTTATATTTATTAAGTATTAGGGCCCCAAGCAGCTTGATTATTTAATGTTAATGTTTATTTCATTTTCTTTCACCTTCACCCCCCTTTCTTTTTTTTTTATTATTATTATTATTATTATTATTATTTTTTATTCTTTTCCTATTATAGTATAATATTTGTTTCTAATGGTTTGATGGCTGACTGTCCCTTTTGTGGTCTGTGGTTTCCGCACCGTTGCTGCTTGCTATTGGTGCTGCACTTCCTTTTGTCCAATGGTGGCCGAGGTCTTTGGGCGGCCCCTTCGTTGGGACTTTTTTCCCCCCCAGTGTCGGCGTCACGTCTTGGCCGTCGAGCCATTAGTTGAGTGACGGCTGACGCACAGGAAGTGACTGGGTCCGTCCACTTCCGGTTCTCGTGGAACGCAGACAGGCCTGTTTGCGCTTCAGGCACGGCCTGTCAGTGGGAGGGTTACCTTGGTACAAGCAAGCGGCAAGTACTACAGCGCCACCAGCCTCAGAAATCAATCAGTGGGTAAGGCGATAAGGTATTCATTGACAAGGTGTCAATGAATACCTGAATACTATTTGTAGTTTATCTCCTATCACCATGATCTTACTATGTATTCATCTTTTCTTTCATCATCATCATTTTGTATATGTAGACACGTTTTACCTACTCTTGGTTTTTAAGTGCCTGGAGGTGACCCTCTGTCACTTGGCTGTATCGCCTGCTGGTTACACTCTGATTACATCTTGTGCCCATATTCTGTGCCCATGCTCCCTATGTGTTTGCCATTTAATGGTCTCAGGTATTGATTTGAGCTGTGCTGACAAATGGAAGTACGGCCTGTGTAGTAGCTCTAGTTTGAGTGTATGATTTATGAGTATCCTGTGGCAGCACCCTATGGGGTCATCAATACCTAGTGTTTAAGTACTGTGGTTGAACAGTCCCTTTGTTACCACCTTGTAGGTGTAGTCTATCAGCTGTTGTAGTTACCTGTAGTGGGGTGGGAGGAGTTAGTTTCCCTGGCCCCGGGTGGGCCCGCCCCCGCCCTCTGCCTGTGCTGGAGCTCACATGTCCATGTGTCTATAAATAGAGTGCTACATGTAGTGTAAGCACTGCTGGGCTCTGAGGAAGAAGTGTATGACTTCGAAACGCGTAAGCCGGCAGTGTCTCTATTCATATGCGTGGAGCGTCTGTGGAGTGTGGTTTCGAGCTCACTTTCAGCTGCCATCTATTTGAATTATCACTGCACTGCGAGTTATTTTCTGCTACATTGTAAGTAGTATTCATGCTTTTTTATTAAAATCTATCCTAAGCGATAATACACTAGGCTGGTGCGCCCTTGTTTCTTTTCTTCTATTCTGCATTAGGACACCCCTGTCCATGAAGGGCTGCAAGGCCAGTGCTAGCATCATGCAAGATTGACTGCTGGAAGATCCACTTGTGCGCAGGAGTTTTTGTGTGCTGTTTTCAATGATAAAGAGAATACAAGCCTTTCTAAAGGAAGCCAACACCACCTTAAAGGGTTAGGTTACATTTACCAAAAAACTGCCTATGCAGATAAGGGCAATCTGTAGCTTAACTTAAGCCCCGGACCAATACGCAGCATAAAGACCAGGCCCCTTTTTGCGATTCGGCACTGTGTCGCTTTAACTGACAATTGCGCGGTCGTGCGACGTGGCTCCCAAACAAAATTAACGTCCTTTTTTTTCCCACAAATAGAGCTTTCTTTTGGTGGTATTTGATCACCTCTGTGGTTTTTATTTTTTGCGCTATAAACAAAGATAGAGCGGCAATTTTGAAAAAAATTCAATATTTTTTACTTTTTGCTATAATAAATATCCCCAAAAAATATATAAAAAAATTTTTTTTTCCTCAGTTTAGGCCGATACGTATTCTTCTACATATTTTTGGTAAAAAAAAAATCGCAATCAGCATTTATTGATTGGTTTGCGCAAAAGTTATAGCGTTTACAAAATAAGGGGTAGTTTTATGGCATTTTTATAAAAAATTATTTTTTTACTAGTAATGGCGATCAGCGATTTTTTTTTGTGACTGCGACATTATGGCGGACACATCGGACACGTTTGACACATTTTTGGGACCATTGTCATTTTCACAGCGATCAGTGCTATAAAAATGCACTGGTTACTGTGAAAATGACACTGGCAGTGAAGGGGTTAACCACTAGGGGCACTGGAGGGGTTAAGTGTGCCTAGGGGAGTGATTACTACTGTGTGGGGGCGTGGCTACGACTGACACATCACCGATCTCCGCTGTGATTACACAGAGCGGAGATCGCTGACATTGTCAGTAGGGGAGCGGGGAGATGTTGTGTTTCCACTAACATCTCCCCGCTCCGTGCCTCCGTGAGACGATCGCGGGGATCCCCGCAGTGATCGAGTCCGCAGGACCCGCGGTCCGACTCACGGGGAAGGCAGGGGGGTCGCGAGCGCGGCGTCGGGCAGTTAAAGGGGACGTACAGGTACGTGATTGTGCCTGTACGAGCCATTCTGCAGACGTGTATATATACAGTGAGCGGTCCTTAAGTGGCTAAAACAAACTGTGCAGCTCTGACTAAAGTTGAATAATGCCCTTGCTATAGAAGTAGGCCATTTACATACCTCCTGAAGCCTGGCTGGAATACTCCCAGAGCATTGCTAGGCCTTTAAGTGAGGCCTATTTGTTACTGTTCACCTCTTCCATCACAGGAGTGAACCCTCAAATGCTGATCTCAGAGCTACTGCATCAGGAGAGGACGAGCAAGTTAGGGGGTATGAATCAGAGAAAAAGTATACTCATGTGATGTGATGGTGGAGATAAGCAGTAATGATTAGGCCTCACTTAGCAATGCCCTAGCAATGTCCTGGTAATATTCCATTCAAGCTTCAGGAAGTATGCCAATGGCCATACACCTATAGCAAAGGCATTTTTCAACTTTAGGTGAGCCAAGGAGGGACTATGCCTGACAGAGCTATGAAAGATTCAAAATAGGGGCAATATTCCAAGCTGTCAGTGTCAGGTCCTCAAACAGGTGCATTGTAGGCAGCATCAGAACTAATTGTGGATCGTGAGCAGGAATGACCTGTTACAGCAGGACTCCCTATGATTCTGGGATTTAACATTTTGCGCTAAAAGGCCTGAAGGTTACATTTCAGACTAGCCCTGCGCCTGTCTAGTTCAGCAGGCTCCAGGTACAGCCTTCAAAACTATTGCTGAGGATATACCAATTCAGAGAGCTGCAAATAGGGACTAGCTCAAGCACCTTATAGGAGAATCTTGAAAAAATTATAATATTGAAGAAAAAAAATTGCTAGCAAAAATACAGTTAAGCTTTTCTCAGTTGAGAAAGATGTCCATCCTACTAAGACAGCAAAGCATTTTGAAATTAGGAGGGGGTTATTTGCCAGTGTCCAAACGCTCCTGTAAGCGGCAGTATAACAAAATTGTCTCTGAATCCTTTGTCCCTCAATGAAACACCAAACTGGTGTTGACTAGGGGATCATCATGAAAAGCTTTGCTCTCAGGTTAATTAGATTACACTTGCAGAATTATTACTATGGTGTTGGATGACTTTAACTTGCAAATGTATGTATGCAGTTACATTTCTACTAGGGTTGTCCCGATACCACTTTTTTAAGACCGAGTACAAGTACCGATACTTTTTTTCAAGTACTCGCCGATACCGAATACCGATACTTTTCTTTAATCTCATGTGTCAGTTTTTTTTTTTTTTTTAATTTTTTTTTTTTTTTTTTTTTTTTTTTTTTACAATTTATTTTATTTATTTATTTTTTACAATGCTTTGTTTTTTTAAGGGGGGGTCAGTGTCAGTGTGTGTTTTTATTTTTTATTTTTTTTACAATAAATTTTTATTTTATTTTATTCTTTTTTTTTATCAGCCTTGTTGTGGGGGGCTTTGGTGAGATATCAGGGGTCTTAACAGACCTCTGACATCTCCCCTTTAAGACAGGGAAAGGGTCTAGGGACACAGATTCCCCAGTCCCTCTCTCAGCAGCCTCAGCTGCGCTGAAAATGAATGGAGAGAAGACAGCGGCTCCTCTCCATTCATAAACTGAAACATTGTAAACACAGTTTACGATGTTTCAGTTATGTGAATGGACAAAGTCCGCCTTGGTCTCCGCCCCCCCGCCCCGCTCTCCGCCCTGGTCTCCGCCCCCCGCCGCACACTTTCCGTCCTGCTCTCGGCCCTGGTCCCCACCCCCGCCACGCTCTCCGCCCTGGTATCCGCCCCCCGCCGCACACTCTCCATCCCACTCTCCGCCCCCCGCTCTGAGAAAAAAAAAGTATCGGACTGGGCATCGGGAGCATTTGCGCGAGTACAAGTACTCGCGCAAATGCTTTGTATCGGTACCGATACCGATACCGATACTAGTATCGGTATCGGGACAACCCTAATTTCTACCATTACTTTTAATAGCTAAGTGTCTGAATAAATTCAGGTATTTCCACATCTTCAGGACAATGGTATTTCAACAGGCTATACAAATACTCAACTACAACAGCAGGCCATAGAATAAGAGCAACCTTGGACAGACATATTGGTCAGTGATCTGTCACTTTGGTATCAGACTGAGAGAAAGGTTCTGTATATACCACATTTACTTTAAAGCCCTGTACACGCGATCGGTTTTACCGATGAAAACAGTCCGATGGACTTTTTTCATCGGACAAACCGATCGTGTAAGGGCCCCATCGGTCTTTTTTCCATCAGTGTTAAACAAATAGAACATGTTTTAAATTTATCCGATGGGAAAAAAAACAATAGCAAATTACTATCGTCTGTGGGGAACTCCATCGGATAAAAAACCCACGCATGCTCAGAATCAAGTCGACGCATGCTCAGAAGCATAGAACTTAATTTTTCTTGGCTCGTCAGAGTGTTTTACGTCACAGCGTTTGGGACGATCGTTTTTTTGACTGATGGTGTGTAGGCAAGAATGATGGAAGTCAGCTTCATCGGATTTCCGATGGAAAAATCCATTGGTTTAAAATCCATAGGAAATCCGATCGTGTGTACAGGGCTTCAGAAGTTTCAGGAAAAAAACTTTCCACAGCCCCCTGCGCATAACACACAGGCACACTTTACCCTCTATTTTCAGGGTAAAAAAGTGAGTGTTATACGCCAATAAATACAGTAATTGAATATCAGAAAAGGGCTGATAATGTTATTTCTTTTTGAAGCTCAGACAACAAAAGCCAGCCTTTTGTTGAGAGAAATCTAAAAAAAAATATCTGAATTTTCACCATCATTACTTATCTAAACATCTGGCAATTATAAATAATGACTATACATTACTGGTGGATAAACCAAAAATGGTCATTTAATATTGTCAACTAAATAATTATAGTGCAGCTGTCTCTGACTGTATGGTAGCTTAAATGGAAATTGTTATTTTAAAAGAGAACTCTAACCAAAATGCTATCTACAAGATCAAAGGAACTGTTTTACCTACTAAAAAAAATTAAAACATAAAAATTTATTTAGGCAATCTGTAGCTTCCTGTGCCATCTTTCCACCCTCAGCCTCTATTGCTGAGACATATTAGCCCATTCTTACTTTTTTACAGGTTTTCAGAGGAGCTACATTACTGGTATCCCCTCTGTTATAGCAAACTATATAGTACAGTGTGTGTGTGTTTTTTTTTTTAATTATGAAGCTAAATACCTCACCTACGTGACCTCCTGGCTGACATCAGAGGGGAATCGCAGCCCCTCCTGCTGTAGTCCTTAACCTCCCTGGCGGTATGATTCTGTCTGGAATTATGTACCAAAAGCGGTACAATTATTTTGCATGGAAATTTGGTGTTATGTATTGTAGGCCTGCAATTCTTAGTAATTACTTATTTAAAACTGACCAAACAAGAGTCTAGTAGACATCCCGGGTATGATAAAGTTTGAAACTCAAAATCATAAATTATAATATAATAAATAACCATAAATAATTATAACAAATAGTAATGTAATTATAATAAAAATTATTCAATAATGTAATCAAATCAAAAACACTGAAATTTGCTCAGTTGCAGAATTGTCGCTGTCATTAGATTTAGTGTTTGATGACGAATTTCCCCACAAATCGCTCAATTCTGCAAGTGATTCTAATTTATTATCGCTGTTTTTTAGCTGGTCTAAAACCACTTTTGACAAAAAGGGACACTTTTTGGTTGCTATGGACAATCTCCAGTTTCCAGGCAGAAAGAACAGTTTTTCTAATATAAAAGTGCATGCAGGGTACTGGACAGACCACAAAGGGGTGTGTAATTATTTGATACAGTACTGTAATCAGTAAGATTACAGTATACTGTATGTGTAATTGTGTTTTTCACTTTTTGAACTTGGCGCCGAACTCCGCCCCCGTGCGCCGCAACGTCGCAGGGAATGGAGCACGGCACCCGGCAGTGTGAATCGAGGGAGACACGGCTCGCACACACTGCGGGGAGACATCGCAGGATCCAGGGAACAAGGTAAGTAACTTCCCCCTGGATACTGCGATGCAGCCCGAGTCTGGCTCGGGGTTACCGCTCTTAGCATTAAAAACTCACCCTGAGCCAGACTCGGGAATACCGCCAAGGGGGTTAATCCAGGGAAGGAGAGTGGTGGGAGGTCACGTGACCGCACAACGGTACTGTGAATTAAGGTATTTAGCTTCATAATTAAGAAAAAAAAAACACTGTGTAGCTTGCTATAACAGAAGGGATACCAGTGATTGTCATTAGTACAACTTCACAACCACTTTACCGGTAATCTTCCCAGCAAGATATGAATAGCAAATAATAACTTGATAGGGGTTTTAATGCACCTCTTTGCCATACAAGGAAAAAATATATAGCAGGCAATATCCTGCGTCTGTAAGTTCCAAAGAATAAACTATCCATTACATACAGAAACTCTATCCAGCACCACATATTCCACATCAAAAATTAGAGACCTACACAGCTGAAGAGAAAGCAGCCGCAAATACAATTTTCAGGATGCAGGTTTTATTGCAGCTCACAAAAAAATTAAACACCAAGTGTGAATACTATGACTATAAATACGTTTACAGGGAATGTATATTTCAACTTAAGCTCTCCTTTAAATTGTGATTATCTAAAACATGGGTCTCCAAACCTTCTAAACAAAGGGACAGTTTACTGTCCTTCAGGATTTAGGGGGGTCAGACTATGGTCAGTGGGAGTAGAAAATGCCCCGGGTGTCAGTGGAAGTAAACAATGCCCCATCATTGGTTTTAATAGGAGGAATAGTGACTAGGTATTCAGATACTTAAAGTGACACTAACTCCAAAATGAATCTATACACATATACAACCTAATGGCACTGTAATCTATTTTTTATGAACTAATTTCTGACTGTGTTTTCCTCGTTTTAACATCCTCCACAAGCTCCCAAACCTCTCCTTACCCCCCTCACTTCTGTTGTTTGACATAAGCAGTACATATTAGTTGTAGGGACAAAACCAAAAAAAACCCTTGGAGGTGGGACTTTAACAGTGACTGAAAACACACAAGAGTATATCAAAAATATAAATTTAATAAATGAGTACAAAAATACAAAGACAATCTGAATAAAAAACACACATGAAATATGTACAAATCCAGAGAGCTACATAAATTGATAAGGAGAAAAATTGACATTTATGGTCAGACCCGACAGCTGTTTCGGTAAACCCTTCTTCGGGGGATTTGTAGACATAAAAGTCAGGAATTGTATAGATTTCCAAAATTGGTTCGACATTCCATGCGTCAACACGAGGCATTTGACACGGCAGCTGCTCGGACGCTGAGGATCCACACAGATACTCTATTTTTTGAACGGGAAGATTGGAACTTTTCATACAGTCGCTTCACTGTTATAGCGGTGCATAATTGATGCATTTTCTTTAACTGAGGACTTCCTCTGTCTGTGAAGTTGTTCCTAAACTCCTCCTCTACTTAGTGACTTGGAGATGTTCTATGATATTGAATACTGACTCATCAATACATATAGAGTCTCCCTCAGGTCTGCTGCCTGTCGCCATCTGGGGCCCCCCGTTGAAGTCCTCTGGACTCTTTCAATATTGGAGCCCCCATTCTTGGGGTGTATTATTTTTCTTCACCCCATGTTTACAACAGCAACAATGCATGTGACCAGTTGACGCATGGAATGTTGAACCAATTTTGGAAAACTATACAATTCCTGACTTTTATGTCTACAAATCCCCCGAAGAAGGGTTTACCGAAACAGCTGTCGGGTCTGTCCATAAATGTCAATTTTTCTCCTTATCAATTTATGTAGCTCTCTGGATTTGTACATATTTCATGTGTGTTTTTTATTCAGATTGTCTTTGTATTTTTGTACTCATTTATTAAATTTATATTTTTGATATACTCTTGTGTGTTTTCAGTCACTGTTAAAGTCCCACCTCCAAGGGTTTTTTTTTGTTTTGCCCATTCAATTAGGGATGTGGTGACTGTTAAAACATCTACAATTTTGCAAATGTTGGTTTCTTTTTTCCTCCTACATATTAGTTGTGGTCTTGTGCACTGCTCTATGCACCCTAAAAATCCCATGCTCCATCCCAGAAGCAAGCAGGAGAGAGTGGCTACTTAAGTTTCCATAGGGGTGCACAGATACTGCTATGGGAAGTAAAAATGGCACCACAATATGCTGCCTTAAAGTGGTTGTAAACCCTGTTACACCACTTTTCACTACAGGTAAGCCTATAATAAGGCTTACCTGTAGGTAACGTGAATATCTCCTAAACATGCACACTGAAGAGACGGCCGCTCGTGCCGTTTCTTCAGTAGCCGTACCGTGACCGGCAGCTCCCACGTGCATGCGCTGGAGTGACGTCATTGCGGCTCCGGCCAATCACAGCGCCAGAGCCTGCAAACCCGGAAATAACTCCGGGAGACATGTCGCCAGTCTAGAGTGACCACATTTCCAAACTACCATTCAGGGACACCCCCCTTTCCCAAAAATCAGCTTGTGCTGTAACGAATCACAGCATAGTGATTGGACACAAGAGGCGGGATTTAGGATTTCTCCAATCACAAGCAGGGAGCGGGGATTGTGCTCCTCCAGGCATTCCCGGCCAGGGCAAGTACTGTCAGTGAGTAAAGCGGTGATGTGGTGGCCTTTTTTGTGGGCATCAGATTGGCCCAGGGGGTCCCTGTGTCAGTTTCATTCCGGGACACTGTATTGTCCTGGAATGAAGGTGCCCGGGACAGACCTGCAAAATGCGGGACTGTCCCGGGCAATCCGGGACACGTGGTCACCCTACGCCAGTCACAGGGGTGTGCGGGGACCACTGCAACAGCTTCGATCTAAGGTAAGTATTTCATAATGAGCTAGTATGCAATGCATACTAGCTCATTATGCTTTTGTCCTGCAGATTTTTTTTTCTGAGTTTACAACCACTTTAAAAGCAATATAAATACTTATTGATGATATTTTCATCATATGAATAGAAGGTGAAGAAAAATAAAAATAAAAATGTACTCATTGATCAACACGTTTCACCCACCAATAAAACAAAAAATGAACTATTCAAACACACGTCAATTTCCCAGACACTACAGTGTCCACCAGGGATGACAAGCTTCACACCTCACTATACAGAAAACCCACTAAAAGATGTAACTATCTCCACAGTTTAAGCTTCCACAAAGATGGAGCTCAGTCCATCAAGCTTCATCAAAAACGTTGAAAACAAAAAAACACTGCTGATTTTGATCTTTCTCCTCTGCAACACCCATGAGTGCCTCTAAACCAGTTTTGGATTATTACAAGCATAAACATGGCTCTGAAAACCCGAATAGAAAATCAACTCCAATACAAAGAGAAAAAACAAATATCGGTGTACCTTTAGCAACCACATGCTGTATAATACAGCTAGAAGGGATAAGAAAGATAATGAAAGATTTGCAACCCATTATAACAGCGGATGAAACGCTGAAATATTCCAACATCCCCAATACTGCCTTTCAGGTAACCATCTAGCCTCAGACATAACCTAATCCGCAGGAAACTTCATTCTGATTATGAATTCACAAATAAAGGAACCAAGCCTTTCAACAAAAAACGCTGCAAATTGTACAGGAGGATTAACCCATTAGTAAGCGTCAAACATCAAACAGCAGGGTTCCAGCTGTACCTTCAGTAATGTGGTGTACCTCATCCAATGCAAAAAAAAATAAAAAAATCAGGGATCTTACATTGGGGCAACAGGACAAAGATTGCAAACAAGAATGAATTTACGCAGACGCACCATTAAAGATTGTGAGAAAGATGACTTCCACACATCTGTGGGACATCATTTCTCCCAACCAGACCACACTATGGATGACATGAATGTTTTAGTTCTTGAAGGAAACGTCAAAACTACTCAAAAAAGGAAAACTTTTTAAGAAGAATGGTAATATGATATATCTCCCTGCCTTATCTCACTAACTATCCAAATTTAATTATTATTGCTGTGTCTGTTTGTGTTTTTTTTTTATTTTTTGTTTCTTCTCATCTTATTAACATTCTGCGAAAATGTTGTGTATTAGGCTCTGTTCACACCTAGGTGTTTTTGGGTGTTTTTCTGCTCTTAAGCCCCGTACACATGATACAATTGTTGGCAGGAAATTGTCTGTTGACAGACTGTTGTCCTAAATCTGTCACACAAAAGTCGAAAGTACAAACACACATGCTCGGAATCAATGCTTACCAAACACAAAATTAGCCTAAGGGGCCCAAAGGGTGGTGCTCAAGAGCTGAAATTCCTCTTAGTACATCACTATGTTCGTGTTTGTGGCAATTGTGTACTGTTAATATGCAAGACAAGATCCTGGCACACGCCCTTTTGACAAAAATCAGACGCTCGGTTGGCCAACAATTATATCGTGTGTACGAGGCTTCAGCTCTAAACAAGACAAATCCCATTCATTTGGCCCCTGTTCACATCTGAGCGTTCTGCCACCTAAAGCAAAACGCCCGTCGCACAAAAAAGTACAGGAGCTTCTTCTTGCCAGATTACATGCGGTTTTCATTCTTTTACATTGGTGACCTTTTGACCGGTACAAAATCGTGGCAAAAATCACAGGACTTTCTGCCTGAAAACAATACGCTCAGGTGTAAACGGAGCCTTAGTACTGCATCCGGAAAGCTTGTTTTGGATGTTAGTGCAAATAAAAAAGTATCACGGACAGTACTCAATTGTTTTTGTTAACAAACCAAGGCTCTCAAAGAATTCTATAAAACAAATTTGTCACAAGATCATTGTAACCTAAAAAAGAACTAAACCCATCACGTTTTAACTGTCTCCCAAAACAGTCACATTTAGGCATGCTGGAAATAATAACTGTCACGAGGGCTTGTGCTCTCAACCGAACTGTCAAGCCATCAAACAGCTGGTGTCATAACTGATCACATGTGCAGCACTAAGGCACCTGAAGAGTAAATGGAGGTTAAGATGGCAGCTTCCTCGGCAGTAGAGGATAGGAGGGTTTAATTCCACTTTCATGTTCTAGTTGACAGCTTTGCCTTTGCTCTCCCTGCAGCTGGTCTTTCCCCATTACTGACTTACAATATCATGATCTGCACTGTGTCTTGGTAGAGGCTGGGCAGTGTTTTCTCACGTTAGAGCCTCCAGCAAGGGGAACAGTAAGCAGCACAGTACTGACATCCCCAAATCTCAATCAAGCTTTCCTGAGACTAGCAGTCAGAGGCAGCAGTGTCTTAATCTCGCACTGCGGACATACAGCTATGAAGAAGTAGACACAGTAGTGTCTAGACATGATCACATACCAGGACGTGCACTGTTATTATAAGGAGGAATCCCAGAGAACATGTACATTTTTAGGGTACCGTTTAGGCACAATCAACATTTTTAAATGTTCCCCCTAACAGCAAATTTTCGCTTTTCGACTTCAGTTCAACTTCAAAATGGACTTGGACTCCTACCATATAAAAATTAGGTTTAAGGCTACTTTCACACTGAAAGTGCCCGGTGTTAGCCGTAAAGCACTGCTAGTTTTCGCAACGCTTTATCATTGCTTTAGCAGCACTTTTAACCCCCACTAGCGACCGAAGAAAGGGTTAAAAGCACCCGGCAGCTCTGCCCATTCATTTCAATGGGCAGGATGTTCTGTATACACAGCTCCCAAACTGCCCCAAAGATGCTGCTCGCAGGACTTTTTTTCCTGTCCCGCAAGCGCACCGCCCCAGTGTGAAAGCACTCGGGCTTTCACACTGGGGAGGCATGAGAGGCACTTTTTAGGTGCTTTACAGGTGATATTTTTAGCGCTAAAACGCCTGAAAAGCGCCTCAGTGTGAAAGGGGTCTAAAGCCGCATACACACGATAGGTTTACCGATGAAAACACACAGATGGACTTTTTTCATCGGACAAACCGATCGTGTATGGGCCCCATTGATCTTTTTTCAATCGGTGTTTAAAAATAGAACATGTTTGAAATTTATCCGATGGTTAAAAAACCGATAGCAAATTACTATCGTCAGTGGGGAACTCCATCGGATAAAAAACCCACGCATGCTCAGAATCAAGTCGACGCATGCTCAGAAGCATTGAACTTAATTTTTCTCGGCTCATCGAAGTGTTTTACGTCACCGCGTTTGGAACGGTCGGTTTTTTGACTGATGGCGTGTAGGCAAGGCTGATGGAAGTGAGCTTCATCGGTTTTCCGATGGAAAAATCCATCGGTTTAAAAACCATAGGAAATCCGATCGTGTGTACAGGGCTTAAGAGTCTTAATGAGATTGACTAAACTTAACAGTATGTAATTCCATTTATGTCCAATAGAAATTTTTAGACAATTCTCTCAAAATTCAAGCATGAAAAATATGAAAAATAAATTTAATGGTAATGATGCTAAATTGGAAGTTGTAAATAGTTTTTTGTTTTTTTACATTGCTGTCAACAGTGGATCGTTTCAAAATCTTCTTACTGAATCAAACATGATACTAGGTGTGATTGTTTATCCTACTTATCCTACTGATTATCCCAAAAGTGTTCGCACCCTCCCCCCCTCCACTGCCACATTTGACACCTTTCAGGGGGGAGCGGATACCTGTCAAAACCCACTGTCGTGTAAGAGCGCAGCATCATTGTGCAGTGATCTACAAAAACTTCTGGTCCCTCCTCCTTCCCCCTGCTGCCTTCTGGGAGACAAACAGGTCCTAGAAAACAGCGGGACCATTCTGCATGACTCTCGCATGCGCAGAAGGAAGGATGCCGGCGCCTGCACCCGGAGCCGATGGACAGGTAAGTGTCCTTCTTATAATAAAAGACAAGCAGGTACAGTATTTGTAGCTGCTGACTTTTTCACCCAGGCTGGAACTCTGCTTTAAACAGTAAGTGCACCTGTACACCATTGCAGTGTGGCATTTGTTTATTGCACTATACCTACCATGTTCAACTGCCATGAAGAAGATGAAGCTTACACCCCCAGCGGACATGGGAACACTTTACAGCCCTTCCATCCTATGTGCTTGCGGCACAAATCCTTACTCCATGCATCTTCATATGTGCTTGCATGAATCAATGCATAATTTAAACCTATCCAAGTTTTAGAGTTCTAATTGCCTAAATGGTGCCTCTACTAAATATGAACTCATTATTTATTTTTTTAAATGTGCTACGAAGATTCTTTTGTATATTCATTGCCTTTAAAACAGCAGTTCAGGAGTGAAGAAGTGACTGCAGCTACACTGCCATCAACTACTGACCATTGATTGCTTTGCACTGCAACTACCAACTGTCTCAGTAGTATATTGAATTATATGGTGGACTTAAAAAGATGGTGTTGATAAAGACGAGGATTGATGCCAATCTGTGCTTCCTTTGTTATTATTGAGGAGTTACTCACAAGCAGACAGAAGATTGCTGGGGGCTGGGACTATTTCTCATGTGAGTAACTAAATGGTTTTGTAAGAGATCAGATCAACAGCAGAAGAAAAAGGATTGCTACTCTGAATTTGGGTACTGTGATTTGTCAGCTTATAGATGGCTTAGGCAAACAATATGATCTACTTCATGCATGCTGGGAAACTATCTTTGTAGGCAATACGTTATAGTTTGGAGCGGAGAACATCTTTAAATAAATAATTACTGGAATGTGATATTGTTTGTTATAGCTAAGTTATAGGTAGGTGGACCATATAGGTAGATGGACCAAAAGAGTGGTTTTACAATAGTTCACTGGTTTCCATAATGATTTCCATAATGACAGTGGTACTTTGAATGCTTTCTATACAGTTCTACATTCTTTTTTTTAAAGTGTTGTAAAGTCTCGTGTTTTTTTTTCTTTAAAAATAACAAACATGTAATACTTACCTGCTCTGTGCAGTTGGTTTTGCACAGAGCAGCCTTGATCCTCCTCTTCTCGGGTCCCTCGCTGGCTCTCCTGGCCCCTCTCTTCTGTCAAGTGCCCCCACAGCAAGCAGCTTGCTATGGGGACACCCGAGCCAAGCAGCAGCTCTGTGTGTCCATTCAGACACGGTGCCGTGTTTCGGTCCCGCCCCCTCTCTCTCTTGATTGGCTAACTGACTTTGATTGACAGCAGCGGAAGTCAAGGCACTTATGCACATCGCTGGACCGAGATGAGGCTCAGGTAAGTATTAGGGGGCTGCTGAACACAGAAGGTTTTTTATCTTAATGCATAGAATAAAAAAAAAAACCTTCTGTCTTTACAATCCCTTTAAGCTAAAAAATTATACAGAAAAAAAAGTTAGAATATATATTATTTCAGTTACAAAATACTGCAGCCTGGGCTATAAGTAGGTGACAATTCTATTTTAAAATTATGTTTTTAGACTTTATAATACATCTATGGCTCACCGCTACTGCCTACAGCAAAGAAGCCACTGCCGCTAGCTTTGAACTCATATAATGAAGTATGTTTTCAGTTTCAGGCATGGCTATAAATATACCTGTAAAGGCAAAGGAAGCATATGGCAATCACAAAAATACCACCACCTTCCCAGTTCATATATTTATATAGAACCAACTATAAGTGAAATTACTGTAGATCAGTATTTTGAGCATTATTATTGTGATAGGCTACATATGAATTGTGAGACATTCTCAGGATATCATTACTACTTCTTGTATGGAAGTATGGATGAGTGATTTTCACAGACAGCATCAGCAACATCATATTCCCGAATCACATATGTTGAATTTGTAACTGATTTTTTTAAAGGAAAAAATCTTTAGTTCTGTATATACTCGAGTATAAGCTGACCCGAATATAAGCCGAGGCACCTAATTTTACCACAAAAAAATGGGAAAACCTTATGGGGGAATTACATTCTCTACAATCGCTTTTTATTCATGATTTTCAAATATCTATTGTTGAATGCACTTAACTAAGATCGTAGGATTGTTAGAGGTCCGTTGACCACAATCCTACAACCTTTGCTTATTTTACACTAAAAGTACTCCTTTAATTTATTATAATTACATATTAAATGTATTTATATACTCACGAGTAAGGTCTGCCACTTGATTATCTCTAACTTTTTTTTTCCCTAGCTCTCCTTTTTTAAGGTATTCACAACCTGATCTCCTCTTAACTATAATAAAAATATAGTATATATGATCTTAGTTGGATTAACAAAATATATTGTTTATCGTACACATGCTTAATGAATACTACTTATGACTACTTGTAATACACATGTATTTGTATCTTTTCTTTATGTTTCAATAAACTTTTTGTGGAAAAAAAAAAAACTGGGAAAACGTATTGACTCGAGTATAAGCCTAGGGTGTCCATGTGCATGCCTCACTGTGCCTCACTTTGCCTCACTGTGTCCATGCCTCACTGTGTCCATGCCTCACTGTGCCCATGCCTCACTGTGCCCATGCCTCACTGTGCCCATGCCTCACTGTGTCCATGACTAGACTGACGTTTAACATGGGAGTCTATGGAAGGGGTGCCTGGGTTTGAAAAATCGGTGCTCCCCGGCCGTAGGTCCCCCGGACAACAAACTTTGCACACTTGTAGAAGAAGAGTGGGGCTACATGTGTGCCAAGTTTGGGGTCCAGTTTGGAAAAAAAACTCAATTTTTTACTTTTTGCTATAATAAATACCCATTTAAAAAAAAAAAAAAAAATTTCCTCAGTTTAGGCCGATACATATTCTTCTACATATTTTTGGTAAAAAAAAAAAAATCGCAATAAGCGCGTATTGATTGGTTTGCGCAAAAGTTATAGCGTCTACAAAATAGGGGATAGATTTATAGCATTTTTTTTTCTATTAGTAATGGCGGCGATCTGTGATTTTTTATTGTGACTGCGATATTGCGGCGGACACTTTTGACACATTTTTGGGACCATTCACATTTATACAGCGATCCCTGCTATAAAAATGCATTGATTACTGTATAAATGTGATTGGCAGGGAAGGGGTTACCCACTAGGGGGCGGGAAGGGGTTAAATATGTTCCCTCAAAGTGTTCTTACTGTGGGGGGAGGGGGCTGACTGGGGGAGGTGACCGATGGTTGTCCCTATGTACAAGGGACACACCATTGGTCCCCTCTCCCTCACAGGACATGGATCTCTGTGTTTACACACAAAGATCCACTTTCCTGCTCGTTTCCCGGGCAATCGCGGGTGCCCGGCGGCAATCGCGGCCGCCGGGCACGCGCACCGGGGCCTTGTGAACGCGGCGGGCGCGCGCGCGCCTCCTAGCTCGTTTTAAAGGGAGGACGTCATATGACGTCCTCCCAGAACGAGTGTGTCCTCCGCCCGTCGTCAATTGAAAGTGGGCGGGGGACAAGAGGATATACTCGGGTATATACGGGAAGTTGTTAAAAATAAAGCTAACTTCAAATGAATTGGCCAGTGGTAAAACCATTTAAAGCTGTATTAAACCCAGAACCAAAACAGTAGTATATTGCATTTAATCTTAAATTCATTCGTTTTCTTTTTTTATGTTTTTTTTCCTTCAGTACCACACCACCCGTATTATAGCACCTACACTCTCGATAAGCACAGAAGGCACCTTAGGACAGCAGCATTGTCAGTCTGGGGGGAGGGCAGTGTTGGATGTACTAGCCGATATAGACCCCATATACATTATTAGATTTTCTGCAGATTTTTGTCTTCAGATTTACCAAAACCATATATATAATATGAGGTTAAACCTTTTTTTTTTTTTTTTTTAAAAGGTGTTTCTTTTCAAGTTTTTTAAAAGGAACAACAAAATAAAAGCAGTACAGGCTGCCATTACAACATGTAAGTGCAGCAGCTGCAACAATCAGGCAGTGTATAAAAGAAAGCATGAGCAGACTGTACATAACAAAAAGTACCCCAAGAACAAACATCATCGCCATTCACACACACACTCAAATTCACAGGACAAATGACCCCACATCAGCAGTATAACTCTAGAGGCCCGCAGGCAATAAAACGTTTGTTTTATATAAAGCAGAGGTTATACCTTAAAGCGGAATTCCAGGCTTTTTATGTTTATTAAAAGTCAGCAGCTACAGAAAGTGTAGCTGCTGACTATTAATAAACAGACACTTACCTGCTCCATGGTCCAGCGATGCAGCCACATGGAGCATCGCTCCTCTCCCCCTCCTCTCCGCTGGCGCCTCCAATCACACTCTGGGCACCCGGCCGTGACAGCTTTCGGCTTCACGGCAGGGCACGCACTGCGCATGCGCGAGTCGCGCTGCGCTCCCGGAATGGACAGGCGATCTCCTGGGACCTGTCACGTGTCCCAGGAGAACGCTTAGAGGGAGGGGCCGCCTAGGGGCAGAAGAGGAGTCGCCTAGGTGGCCCGTAGGTGGAAGTAGGAAGTGGGACGGAGCCCCCACTCCCCCCCCCAAAAAAATTACATGCCAAATGTGGCATGTAAGGGGGCGAAAGCGGAAGTTCCACTTTTGGGTGGAACTCCGCTTTAGGAGTTTGTATGCAATCGGGCAGGCCCTTGCACTACATGGTTTTGGTCAATCTAAAGGAAATAAGACAACAAAAGTTGTATAGTGTGTATGGTGTCTTAAATACACTAACAAATTGAAGCCAAACTCCAGTTAACACGTTCTAAGCAGTTACAGCACCAGTTATTTTCCTTTTGGGATAAAGGTTTCACATAAATAAAAGCTGACTACTTTAAGGCCCTTTTCACAGGGGACGTATCCGCTAGCTCAGTAGGAGATCGCTCCGTTGATCCCCGCTAAGCAGGTGGATGACAGGTCCGTCTCTGCTCACTGTGCAGGGATGGACCTGTCAGAGCCCCGTTGTTCTCTATGGAAGGACCGGATGAAAATGGACAGCATGTCTGTTTTCATCCGATCCCATCTGATCTGATACGCTGGACGGATGGCAAACGTATCGCCATCCGTCTGTTTTCAGTGGATCTTGTCAGATCAGATGGCAGGCGAGTGTCAGCGGACACATCTCCGCTGACATCCGCCTGCCCATACAAGTCAATGGGTGGCCCGCTCAGAGCCACTTGAAAAACGGACAGGCGAATCTTTGTGGGCTGATCGTGTGAAAGGGGCCTAAAGCTTAAGAGAAAAAAAACATTCCCCTCTGAGTGATCTATGTCCATTGCAAGGATTTAATTTTTGTTGCAGATTTCTACCTTTTGTTATTCTGTTTGTTTCCCTGTGCTGAGTAATGCTGGCCATACACGGTTCGAATTTCGAAAGAATTTTCTTTCTAAAATCGTATCAAAGAATTTTCGTATGAATTTTGCACCGTTAGTGGGCTGCAGCAACAGCCGATTTTCGTGCGGCAATCAAATTTGAGGAATCGGACATGTTGGATTTTTTTTTAAAACTAACGATTTTCCAATCAATGATGGGAGAATCGTGCGAGTAATGTAATAGAAAAAAAAAAATGCGCATGTGCAAGAAAAGAAAATTCCCGGAGAGAAAAGAATATTCCCGGCAACGAAAATTATTTTCTGTGGCAGCATGAAGGCTTAGTCGGCCGAATTTCGAAAATCAATGGTGGCATCATCGGATCACAAAAAAACGAACTTTTTGATTTTGAAAATAAAATTTGTTCGAAATTCGACCGTGTATGGGCTGCTTAAGACCTGTAGGTCTCTAATGAGGAAAGCTGCTGGGCCTGTATCCCTTTAGACAGGTTCCTATTGGGAGTATCTCACTAAAAATGAAAATTTGTTGCAGGGGATGCCTGAAATCTGACTTGTATCTTAGTGCAGACTTCTGGGAAAATCAGACAGCCAATCACATAAGCAGGAAATAATGTTTCTGGGGGGCGTTCTGTACCCATTCTGAGTACAGAACACCTCCAGGTAGCCATATTGCATTGCGTTTTCAGAAAATTACAGCGACTGCAGATTGAAATGGAAAGGTAATTTTTAATAACATTCAATTACAATATAATTTGTATTGTATACGCTATATTATTTTTTCTTTATTTGCTATTTTTTCCAACGAAATTACCCTTTAACCATTTGAGCTGCAGAAGGATTTATCTCCTTCATAACTAGGCCCTTGTTTGCTATTTTGCACTACGCTTACTTCCAACATCCAATAAGAATAGGCATGGGCGCTTAATATCTCTTTGCGCCACACTGGGTAAATATTCTGGTGGCAAGACAGGAAACACCACTGGGGCTGTCTTGTTTGATGGCAACTTTTTGGTACTAGTAGCGCCCCCCCCCCCAAGCGCTCCAGAGAGTATGAAACATCCCAGGGTAAATGCTGCCATGCGGTGCTGCAGTTCTTATGCCTTGGGGACAGGAGCCACACTGAGCTCTCCAGGCCTAGGTCAAAGATGGCTTACCACACAACATCCTCAGGCAAATATAATGATATAGTGACACTAACCTGCTGGCCACCCATCACTTGGGAAAAATCACACATGCACCTTGCCTGGCACAGATTTTTCAAAGGTGAACAATCTGGTGGTGCAGTGGTTATACATAAAGTACCCTGGCTTCCATGAGGTCCTTCATCAGGTCAGTGTTAAGAGGTCATACCTGGCCTGTGTTTGTAAGCCAGAAACACAGCGCCAACATAAATTGCTTGCCAAATGACTCATCTGTTACACCCCCAAGTGACAAGGTGGGGATTAGTGAAACCATTATTAGGTGGTCACCCTATTAGATCTCCAGTACAAGGGAAAAATCTCTAATATACTGCCAACATCCCAGAGTGAGCCCAAAATGTGGCATTTTGAAGAGGTGCCAACGGTAGTTGCTGCCCTTCTGATGAACAGTGCCTCCGCACTGCTTTTCAGAGTTTTTTTTTTTAAACTAGGCGGTGAGCCTTGCTCTTTCACCTTAGCCTCCCTTTACTCCTCTTCCTCCTTCATTTCTTCCTCCTCCTTTTCCCCTTCAACCTTTACCAAATACTGTAGCTGCTGACTTAATATAAACACTTACCTGTCCAGGGAGCCCACGATGTAGGTACCCCAGCTGATTTTTGGATCGGCTGTCAGGTGCTACCGCCGTCATTCGTCCATAAGGGAAACCGGCAGTGAACCTTTTTCCCTACTGCGCATGCGCGAAACGTTTTCTAATTAGCCCAGCGACAGGGGAAGGATGAGGGAGCCGAACTTCCGAGGGACGGCGCCGTCTCCCAAAATGGGGGAAGGGTACTTGGCAATAACAGGTACCCATTCCCCCCTACCCCCTGAAAGGTGCCAAATGTGGCACTGGAGGGGGGGAGGAGGCAGATCAGTGGAAATTCCACTTTCCAATTGCAAATCTCATACACCTATATTTTATTCACAATAGAAAACATATCAAATGTTTAAAGGGTAACTCCACTTTCATGGAAAAAGAAAAACAGCAAATAAAAAAATTATAATATAGTATATACAATTGCGACTCAAGTCATATTTTAACCACTTCAGCCCCGGACCATTTGGCTGCCTAAGACCAGAGCACTTTTTGGGATTCGGCACTGCGTAGCTTTAACTGACAATTGTGTGGTCCTGCGACGTGGCTCTCAAACAAAATTTACGTTCTTTTTTCCCCACAAATATAGCTTTCTTTTGGTGGTAGTTGATCACCTCTGCGGTTTTTATTTTTTGCGCTATAAACAAAAATAGAGCGACAATTTTGAAGAAAAAAAAAAGCAATATTTTTTTGCTTTTTGCCATAATAAATATCCCCCAAAAATATCGAAAAAATATGTTTTTCCTCAGTTTAGGCCGATACGTATTCTTCTACATATTTTTGGTAAAAAAACAAAACGCAATAAGCGTTTATTGATTGGTTTGCGCAAAAGTTATAGTGTCTACAAAATAGGGGATTGTTTTATGGCATTTTTATTAATAATTTTTTTTTTACTAGTAATGGCGGCGATCAGCGATTTTTATTGTGACTGCGACATTATGGTGGACACATCGGACACTTTTGGCGCTATTTTGGGACCATTAACATATATACAGCGATCAGTGCTAAAAAAAATGCACTGATTACTGTGTAAATGTGACTGGCAGTGAAGGGGTTAACCACTAGGGGGCTAGGAAGGGGTTAAGTGTATCCTAGGGATGTGTTCTAACCGTGTGGGGGCGGGGCTTACTGTGACACGACACTGATCACTGCTCCCGATGAGAGGGGGCAGACGATCAGTGTCCTGTCACTAGGCAGAACAGGGAGATGCTTGTTTACACAGGCATCCCCCGTTCTGCAACTCCGTGACACACGATCGCGCACGCCTGCCCACACGGCGGCAAATTCAAAGGGACGTATATATACGCCCATTTGCCTGTCCATGCCATTCTGCCAACGTAAATGTTCGTGTGGTGGTCGGCAAGTGGTTAATTGAAAGTTATTAAAAACTACCTTTCCTTTTCAATCTGCAGCTCTGTAATGTTCTGTAAAATGCAATGCAATAAGGCTACCTGGAGGTGTTCTGTACACAGAATGTGTACAGAACGCCCCCCAGAAACATAATTTCCTGCTTGTGTGATTGGCTTACTGATTTTCCCAGAAGTCTGCACTAATATACAAGTCAGATTTCCGGCATCCCCAGCAGCAAAAGGGTCATTTTTGGTGAGATACTCCCAATAGGAAATCACGTCTAAAGAGATGCAGACCATGCATTTTTCCTGATTAGAGCCCTGCAAGTGCAGCAGCTGATTTATAATTATGAAACCACTCCCATTAGATACAGAAAATGGGCTGTGGGACTTTAAATGAGGCATGGATGGGCGTAGGAAAAAGTCTAGGATATCAAAAATGAGTAGACATCACTGTCCCGTTGGGGAATAGTCTGTAGCCATATATACATGCTGCATAGTCAGTCTAAAGAATGGAGATCAAGGCATGGATATAAATATAAAAATGTATTGTATCATGGTAAAAGTACACATGGATCATGCAAACAAAGGCATAGTATAAATAGGGGTTATCACAAAAACATGATCAAAATTCACTGTTGAGACATGGCTGAAGCAAGTAATGACAGTTAAATGGACATACAGAAACAGTGAAAATGATTATCCGGTTAAAAAGTCAAGAATACACTTAATAGATTCATAGTTGGGCAAGCTTTACTTGATATTCCAGAGCATGGACTCATGGATGGGCATGGGGAAAAGGGTCTAAGATATCAAAAATTGGTAAACATCACTGTCCCGTTGGGGAGTGGTCTGTAGCCAGTGTGAGGGGGTTAGCTCGGCAGCGGGTATGTGTGACCCCCGGGATGGGCTCCCCACCCAAAAACAGGCCCAGCAGACGGAGGTTGTGGTTTTCAAAATCAAAAAGGTGCGGTTTATTTTCTATTTACAGTGACAAAAACACAGCAAGGCAAAAAAAACATAAACAAAATAAATCCTGGTCAACTTGACCTCTGACTAAACATACAGGTTTCCTAACTAACAACTGGGATCAGCCTAGTGCTGTCCTAGTCCCTGGTTTTAAATGTCCAAGCAAAATATAGCCACACAGGCTTTCTCTCACCGCACAGGGGTTCACTCTCCCTAGACAGTCCACACAGGTCTGGTTCCAGGCATGAGCTAACATCTAATGAAGCTGGGCTTTCTTATAGAGGCCTAAATGAGCTGACAAGGTTCAGCTGGTCTCATCAACTCCCTGTCTGCACGACGCCCAGCCCTCTCCCTAGAGGTATGAGTCATCCATGAGCACACTAGCCTTATACAACTCTCCACCTAGTTGTACAAATCGGCGTAAAGCCTGAATCTGGGCGAAATATATCTACCCCCCTGGATGCAACCAGGTGACTTTACCTTCCTGCTGTCACATACCCCCCCCTCTTGTTTTAACCTCGGGGTTGGAACACCAGCAATCAGGCATTCATGTACTCGAGACAAAGCATCCACATTCCCCATTTGAACGCCAGGGCGATGCTTTACTGTGAAGTTGAATTCCTGGAGGGCCAGGAACCACCTATTCACTCTTCTATTTGTTTCCTTGTTTTGAGCCATCCACTTTAACGGAGCGTGATCCGTAACCATGTCAAAGTGCCTACCTAGCAGGTAGTACCGAAGGGAATCTAGAGCCCACTTCACCGCTAAACACTCCTTTTCAACGGTGGCGTAATTTACCTCATGGGACTTCAACTTCCTGCTGAGGTAAATGACTGGGTGCTCTTCCCCGTTCCAGACCTGGGACAATACTGCTCCTAACCCCACATCTGACGCATCACTTTGTACGACAAAGTCTCTAGAGAAGTCGGGTGAGTACAACACTGGCTGGCTACATAAGGCTTGTTTCAAGAATTGGAATGCTGCCTCAGCCTCGGGGGTCCATTTAATCATGACCGACCCTTTCCCCTTCGTCAGGTTGGTTAGGGGCACAGCCTTAGAAGCAAAGTGGGGAATGAATCGCCGATAATACCCAGCGATTCCCAGAAAGGCTCGTACCTGCTTCTTGCTGTTGGGACGTGGCCAACTCTGGATGGCCTCGACTTTGTTGAGTTGGGGTTTTATTACTCCCCTCCCAATGGTGTACCCAAGATATTTGGCCTCCTCCTGCCCAATGGTACACTTCTTGGGGTTAGCCGTAAACCCTGCTTCCCGAACAGAGTCCAGGACTGCTTGCACTTTTGGCAGATGTGAGGCCCAATCTGTGCTATGGACAATTATGTCATCCAGGTAAGCCGCAGCATACTTCCGATGGGGCCTCAGCATCTGGTCCATTTTCCGCTGGAATGTGGCCGGCGCATTCTGTAACCCGAACGGCATTCTTTTATATTGGAACGCCCCGTCTGGGGTTACAAATGCGGTTTTCTCTTTGGCCGACTTGGCCAGGGGGATTTGCCAATACCCTTTTGTGAGGTCAAGAGTCGTCATGTATCGGGCTGTTCCCAGCCGGTCGATCAACTCATCTATACGTGGCATGGGGTAGGTGTCAAATTTTGTAACTTTGTTCAACTGACGAAAATCGTTACAAAATCGCCAGCTCCCATCCGGTTTAGGCACCAACACGATGGGACTAGACCAATCACTTTGGGACTCCTCTATCACCCCTAAGTTCAGCATTTTCTGTACTTCCTCCCGTATTGCCTCCCGTCGGGCCTCTGGGATCCGATAGGGTTTTAACTTCACCCTTTCACCGGGCGGGGTAATAATGTCATGCTCTACCCCAGATGTTTGTCCCGGCAGCTCAGAGAATACCTCCTTGTTGCGAAGCACAAACTCCTTAACCTCCTGTTGTTGGGGTTGTGACAAGGTGGCTGCGATTCCAACCTCAGGAATCACGCAACCAGTTTGAGCTGGTGACCAAGTGTCTGCGACTAGGGACTCTCTATCCCTCCAGGCTTTCAACAGATTAACGTGATAGATCTGTTCGGGCTTTCGCCTTCCTGGTTGTCTGACCTTGTAATTCACTTCGCTCACTTTTTCCATTATCTCGTAGGGGCCTTGCCATTTGGCAAGGAATTTACTTTCAACCGTAGGGACAAGTACCAATATCCTATCCCCCGGGGAAAAGGTACGGGTCTTGGCTCCACGGTTGTACACTCTCTGCTGTGCCAACTGCGCTTGGGCCAAATGTTCCTTCACGATGGGCATTACCTGTGCAATTCGATCTTGCATCAGGGCGACATGCTCAATCACACTCCTGTGGGGAGAACTCTCACTTTCCCAAGTTTCCTTGGCAATATCCAACAGCCCTCTTGGGTGTCTCCCATACAGTAACTCAAAGGGGGAGAATCCCGTAGAGGATTGGGGCACCTCCCTAATAGCAAACATCAAATAAGGAAGTAGACAGTCCCAATCCCTTCCATCTCTATCCACCACTTTCTTCAACATTTGTTTTAGGGTTTTGTTGAATCTTTCAACCAGCCCATCGGTTTGGGGGTGATACACAGATGTACGCAATTGCGTCACTTTGAACAATTTACACAGCTCTTTCATAACCCGGGACATAAAGGGTGTACCTTGGTCCGTAAGCAGTTCTTTACAAATACCCACCCGGCTAAAAACAAGAGATAGCTCTTTGGCTATGGTTTTGGCCGAGGTATTTCTGAGAGGGATCGCTTCTGGATAACGGGTGGCATAGTCCATTATAACCAATATGTACTGGTGCCCCCTAGCGGACTTGATTATAGGACCTACCAAATCCATTGCGATTCTCTCAAACGGGACCTCAATGATGGGTAGAGGGACCAGCGGGCTACGGAAATGTGGCATCGGGGCCGACCTCTGACACACAGGGCAGGAGGAACAATAATTTTCTATGTCCTTCATCACCCCAGGCCAATAGAATCTCTGTAATACCCTCTCTCGGGTTTTCTCTGTCCCCAGATGACCTCCAAGAATGTGCCCATGGGCCAACTCCAACACCAACTTCCTGTAAGGTTTGGGCACCACAAGCTGCTCAACGGTTTCTTCTGCCCTTTTTGCCACCCGATACAGTAGGTCCTTCTCTACGCTGAAGTATGGGTAAGTGCCGGTATTATCTGGGTTCACTAACTCGCCATCTATTTTCACTACGTTTTCCCGTGCCTTTATTAGGGCGGGGTCTTTCAACTGTTCTGTGGCAAAGTTTTCCCTGTGAACCTCAAGATCAGAAAACTCCACAGACGGTAGGTTTTCGTCTGAGGAGGTGGGCTCCTCTCCAGTTTCTTGAGTCTCCCCTGCCAATACTGACAAGGGAAATTCCGGAGAGTCCTCACCACTCTCAGGGGAGTTCTGGCTATCACATTCCTGGTACATAGGGGCACCAGTGGGGGGCTCAGGATCATCCCACAGTTCCCAGAACTTCGGAAAATCCCTTCCCACAATGGCGTCATGCGGTAACTGAGATACTAAGCCCACTGGATGAGAGAGGGTACCTTTGGGGGTCTCGAAACACACTGTAGTCACTGGATACTCTCGGGTGTCCCCATGCACACAAATAACGGCTACCTTGCTATTCCCAGAGACCTCTGTTTTAACTAACTCAGCCTTTATCAGGGTCACAAGGCTACCTGAATCCAGCAATACCACAACATTTCTACCATTAACACACATTTTGCATAAATGTTTCTCAGTTCCTCGAATGGCAGTGCATGCGACTGTCGCACACAGCGACTGACGTCTGCCCGTCAGAAAGTCACACTGCATGGGTTCCTCCACAACCGGGCAATTTGCTGCAATATGTCCCGCTTGCCGGCAGCGGTAGCAAACGATCCTTCTTGCGGCCTCTTGAGCCGCTGATTTCCCAGGCTGTTCTCGCCAAACTTGGGGTAGAGCTCCCACCCTCTCACTCTCTCCACCCTCACCCCTTGGAATCCTCTTATCCGCCCCTGGGGATGGTCTGGTCTTAGGGTGGAAAGTCCGAGTGTCTCTGGAAGAGGCCGTCAGGTTCTCTGTAGCCAAGTATTTCTCCACACGATCCACAAGACCATCGGCCGTCTCTGGGTCTCCATGGCTTACCCACTTTTGGATGGCAGTAGGAAGAGCTCTCAAAAACCGATCCATTACAACACGTTCCACAATCTTTGGTGCGGACAAAGTCTCTGGCTGTAGCCACTTTCTGCTCAGGTGAATGAGATCATACATTTGAGACCTGGGGGGTTTTCCAAGCTGGAAAGTCCAGTTATGCACACGCTGAGCCCGGACAGCCAGGGTGACACCCAGCCTTGCCAATATTTCAGCTTTTAGCATCACATAGTCTTTTGCTTGGTTAGGCTCTAGGTCATAGTAAGCTTTCTGCGATTCACCAGTTAACAGAGGAGCCACTAGTCCAGCCCACTGCTCCTCAGGCCACTTTTCTCTTTCAGCGGTCCTTTCAAATGTGGTCAAAAATACCTCTGGATCATCCTCTCCAGTCATTTTTGTCAATAAACGACTCACCCCAAAGGACGCGGTATTAGTGGGACGGCTTTCCTCACTGGTCTGCGGACGTTGCTGCATTACTGCTTCCATCTGTTGTTGTAGTCTCTGCTCTTGCTTCTGCAACAGGTCTATGAAGCGGGCCTCAGATTGCTGTTGGGCTTGTTGCTGAGCCTCCAGACTCTGTTGTAAAGTTGCAAGGCTCTGTTGATGAGCTTGCTGCTGGGCTGCAAGGCTCCTTTGCAAACCTGCATTTGCCCGCATTCTCCACCAACTGTGAGGGGGTTAGCTCGGCAGCGGGTATGTGTGACCCCCGGGATGGGCTCCCCACCCAAAAACAGGCCCAGCAGACGGAGGTTGTGGTTTTCAAAATCAAAAAGGTGCGGTTTATTTTCTATTTACAGTGACAAAAACACAGCAAGGCAAAAAAAACATAAACAAAATAAATCCTGGTCAACTTGACCTCTGACTAAACATACAGGTTTCCTAACTAACAACTGGGATCAGCCTAGTGCTGTCCTAGTCCCTGGTTTTAAATGTCCAAGCAAAATATAGCCACACAGGCTTTCTCTCACCGCACAGGGGTTCACTCTCCCTAGACAGTCCACACAGGTCTGGTTCCAGGCATGAGCTAACATCTAATGAAGCTGGGCTTTCTTATAGAGGCCTAAATGAGCTGACAAGGTTCAGCTGGTCTCATCAACTCCCTGTCTGCACGACGCCCAGCCCTCTCCCTAGAGGTATGAGTCATCCATGAGCACACTAGCCTTATACAACTCTCCACCTAGTTGTACAAATCGGCGTAAAGCCTGAATCTGGGCGAAATATATCTACCCCCCTGGATGCAACCAGGTGACTTTACCTTCCTGCTGTCACACCAGGTATACATGCTGCATAGTCAGTCTAAAGAATGGAGATCTGTATCATGGTAAAAGTACACATAGATCATGCAAACAAAGGCATAATGTAAATAGAAGTTATCACATAGACATAATCGCAATTCATTGTTGAGACATGGCTGGAGCAAGTAGTGACAGTTAAATGGACATACAGAAACAGTGAAATTAATTATCCAATTGAAATGTCAAGAATACACTTAGTAGATTCGTAGTTGGGCAGGCTTTACTTGGCATCCCTGAGCATGGACTCGACGCGTTTCTTGGCGTTTAAAGCCAGTCATCAGGAGTGGGGTGCATGTCATTTGACTACAAGGGGAGATGGATAGACAGATCAAATAAAGTCTTGAAAAAATTATGTCATATTTGAAACAGAATAAGGTAGTCTGATACGTTACCAATGGCAAAACCCGGAATGGGGTTGTCCCAAGCATTTGAAATATGGCGTAGAGTGGTGGTCCTGGATACAGTGTCTCACCCGGGGCTGAGGCGGGGAAGGCCCCCCAATAAACACTTCAACGGCCACTCGATCAAGAGGAGAGTCAAAGAGAAGATGGCATGGGACATCCATCAAGGAGAAACCCGGACAGCCACGATGCAGCACCAAACTGACGGAGAGGCACAGACAGGGTGCAAGGGCAAAATGCTGGTGAAGGGATGGAGAAATGAAAATGAGCAATGAGTGAAAAAGAAGGTTGAATGGTTTGAGAACCAAAATTAGAATGTGATTTTGGTTCTCAAACCATTCAACCTTCTTTTTCACTCATTGCTCATTTTCATTTCTCCATCCCTTCACCAGCATTTTGCCCTTGCACCCTGTCTGTGCCTCTCCGTCAGTTTGGTGCTGCATCGTGGCTGTCCGGGTTTCTCCTTGATGGATGTCCCATGCCATCTTCTCTTTGACTCTCCTCTTGATCGAGTGGCCGTTGAAGTGTTTATTGGGGGGCCTTCCCCGCCTCAGCCCCGGGTGAGACACTGTATCCAGGACCACCACTCTACGCCATATTTCAAATGCTTGGGACAACCCCATTCCGGGTTTTGCCATTGGTAACGTATCAGACTACCTTATTCTGTTTCAAATATGACATAATTTTTTCAAGACTTTATTTGATCTGTCTATCCATCTCCCCATGTAGTCAAATGACATGCACCCCACTCCTGATGACTGGCTTTAAACGCCAAGAAACGCGTCGAGTCCATGCTCAGGGATGCCAAGTAAAGCCTGCCCAACTACGAATCTACTAAGTGTATTCTTGACATTTCAATTGGATAATTAATTTCACTGTTTCTGTATGTCCATTTAACTGTCACTACTTGCTCCAGCCATGTCTCAACAATGAATTGCGATTATGTCTATGTGATAACTTCTATTTACATTATGCCTTTGTTTGCATGATCTATGTGTACTTTTACCATGATACAGATCTCCATTCTTTAGACTGACTATGCAGCATGTATACCTGGCTACAGACCACTCCCCAACGGGACAGTGATGTTTACCAATTTTTGATATCTTAGACCCTTTTCCCCATGCCCATCCATGAGTCCATGCTCTGGAATGTCAAGTAAAGCTTGCCCAACTATGAATCTATTAAGTGTATTCTTGACTTTTTAACCGGATAATCATTTTCACTGTTTCTGTATGTCCATTTAACTGTCATTACTTGCTTCAGCCATGTCTCAACAGTGAATTTTGATCATGTTTTTGTGATAACCCCTATTTATACTATGCCTTTGTTTGCATGATCCATGTGTACTTTTACCATGATATAATACATTTTTATATTTATATCCATGCCTTGATCTCCATTCTTTAGACTGACTATGCAGCATGTATATATGGCTACAGACTATTCCCCAACGGGACAGTGATGTCTACTCATTTTTGATATCCTAGACTTTTTCCTACGCCCATCCATGCCTCATTTAAAGTCCCACAGCCCATTTTCTCTTTTCATTTTCAATGTACCAGGGATGGAGGCATGGGTATGGCATTTATGGGTCTCAATGGATCACCTGCCTTTTCTTCCCATTAGATACACTTTTCTTCAGAACAACAAAAGATAGGAATTTGGAACAAAGTTTGTTAAAATCCTTGTAATGTACATAGATCACCCAGAGGGTAATGCTTTTTTTTCTCAACAAAAGTGGAGTTACTCATTAACCACTTCACACAAAATCACGTACCTGTATGTCATTTTGCTTAAAGTGTAAGGCCACCATTACAAAAAATCTGTAAGGTGAACTTACACTGGACCCCCTTCCCATTGCACCCAGTTCCGCTGACCTGCAGTTTGGCGATCCCACGCACTGGCAGATTATATCGCCACTGTACCGGTCCGGGGAATTGAAATCCCTGCGGCTTTCTCCCCTCTTCGACCTGCGGTGACAGGACGGCTACGCAGGTTCTGGTTGGTTGGCGCTCATGTGATGGTGCCAACCAATTAAAATGCTTCTAAACGTACCTTCTGACAAGGTACGTTTTGGAGATTAAGCTGTGGGGTATTTCTAGGCCCCGGACCGGTGAGGCGTTGACCAGATTTCTCCTAGCGGGCAATCGCCGCACTCCAGGGCAGAAGGACTGGGGCGGTAAGGAGGGGTCCTGTGTAAGTTCACCTTACAGATTTTTCTGTAAAGGTGAACTCATCCCTTAAGTAGTTGTAGCTGCCAGTACTGTTTATAGAGCCAACGGTCGGATTTCTTGTAATAACAACTGATACTCTGCTGTAATTACAAGCAGCGGGAGGGGACGTCCCCCCCCTTCCGCCACCGTCCGCTGCTCCGCTCAGGTCTCCAGTCCCACCGGGAGACCCGAGCAACCAGCCAGCACGACTGCTGGCTGGCCAGAGTCCCGAACAAAGTCGGATTCAGCTTTGATCGGGTCTCCGATGTAGAGACCCAGAAGCGACTTCACAAAGCCGGCGCCAGTTTTAACAGAATGCCAGTATTCAAAAAAGCCGATCTTGGCGTTTTGAATACTTTCAAGTGCAGACGAGGGGTTTGCACTTAAAAAAAAAAAAAAAGTTTAAAGTGCCCCATCCCTCCTTGCTCGCGCGCCAAGAAAACGCATATGCAAGTCGCGTCCGCAATAGTAAACAGTGTTCAAATCACACATGTGAGGTATCACCTCGATCGTTAGAGCATGAGCAATAATTCTCACACTAGACTTCCTCTGTTACTCTAAACAGGCAACCGTTTAAAAATGTAAAACCTAAAATATTGCAATGACCTCCATTTTATTCTCTAGGGTCTCTGCTAAATATATATATATATATATATATATATTTTTTTTTTTTTTTTTAATGTTTGGGGGTTCTAAGTAACTTTATAGCAAAAAATACTGATTTGAACTTGTAAACAACAAATGTCAGAGATGGGCCTGGTCTTGAAGTGGTTAAACTGAGAAAATGTCAAATTTTAGGAAAAAAATAGGGTAATTTGGATATTGATGGCAGCAACGCATTTCAGAAAACTTAGGTCAGAGACAGGATTACCACTGTGTATGCAAATCTATACACACATGCAGTGGGTTGTGGTGCACCCTGGATGAGGTGGTGTGGTAATGTGGGTGGACAGTGTTTTTTCAGTTTGTTTTTTATGTAGTGAGGAGCTGTGAAAAAAGGCAGCTCTGTAAGAGCTTTTTTATCTAAAAAAAAAATTAAATGCCCCAATAATAAAAAATAGTAGCTAAGGTGTAAGGTGTCAATCAGTTGTTGCAAATATGTAACAATCAATAAAGGATTTTTTGGTGTACCGATCTGTGCACACATGCAGGGCACATAGGAAAATGTACACCAACACTGCAATTCAAAGAACTCAAGCACAGTTTGGTAAAGTAGATCAACAACCAAAATCTCATATAAGCTTTAACATGATGATATCACTTAGAAAGCTTACGATCATTTTAAAAGCTAGTTTTCATGAAAATACCAACTGGTGATACTAATAAAGGGGTCACTGTTTGGGCATTTTTTACTCATTTAGGTATTTATGACAAGTTTATTAATATAGCGCTGTCAATTTACAAAATGCTTTGCATACTGTAGATTCACATACTCTCCCATACATACACACATACTAGGGCCAATTTACAATGTTCTACCAGTCTTTCAAATTCTACTGCCTGTAAATCACTCCCAAAAGAAATGATAGGCTGTTGTGCCAATGCACGTTGCCCAAGCAAGCATGCAGTATAGTTGTCACTATTTTAAAAAGGCGTGTGAAAGCAGCCAGCAACAATTAGGAAATATGCCTTCTGATAAAACACATGCAACCTGTTATCACTGTAGTGCATGTGGACAGACAAACTATAAGAAGGCTGCAGGACATCACCAGAATTCAGATGTAATACAGGATGAATAAAAATAACCACCTCCCACCTCAATTCTCTATGATAAGCAGCATTTTTCTACCTACATGACATTCAGAAGGGTTTACATCCACTTTATGCAGTTTGACACCTAAACTCCATATCTCCCTATCACAGCTAAAGCACAGTGTCAATCTGGCTGCTTTGACCTCACTCTTTTATAGTAAGGGAGCTGGCTCATCCAAAAGCCCCATTATTGCCCCTGAAGGTTACAAAGAATTTGGTCTGGAGAAAATTCACAAATTCATTTGGCAGGACCCTAAACCTTAAACCTTGAATAATGGTAGCAAACTCAAACCTCATGCCTACTTACAAGGTATAGACAATAGTTTTCTTTGTACTGAATACCTCAGAGCTTTAATTAAACAAAAAAACGAATCAATCTGAATTGTCAAGAAATAAAAAGTAATGCACACTTTTTCTAAAGAGGAAATAGACAGAAACCATTACAGAGAGAGGCAGTAACCACAGAAGATGCTCTGCATAATACTCACATTATGTAAACTCCCTCTTGGCACACCTTACAATATTGTGTTCAATATGTCATTCCCTTTACCAGAATGTCAGATGGTAAATCACAAGCTAGAGATTTAAGGTAGCAGAAAAGGAAAACAGAGCTATTGCAAACATAGAATATTTTCCTGTAGTAAAGTACTTTTGTTTAAGGCATAATGATAGCTGTCGCTTCAGGATGACAACCCTGCTTCCTACCTTTAAGACCTCTGTTTAAGGTTCTTTACAGGTCACACTTAGCCTTATACTCTGGCTATCCAAAGGAGATTAACTATCTACTCCTTCAATGAGAAATGTAATTAGAATTTAGATGAAGGTCACTACTTTTTCATCAGATTCTGACCCACAATTTAGACATGTGGTTGATTCTCTCTCTTGCGGCTCACTCACCTCTCTAGAATCAGGAGCCAGTCATTCACTGAAAGTCCTATGCTACAGCTCACCCATTTAGATATGATAACACTCTATGAAGACCAGTGTATTTAACAAGCTTTTTTTTTTAACTATTGATCTTTATTATTTTAAAGTAAAGACAATACAGAGATATACAATCGACATTGCGGATATCATTAGAAAATCTCTCTCATGGGTATTATAATCAGAGGAAAGGGATCCACGTGCCATAGGTCTAAATAGCAAAATTTACAGAGAGCACGTTTGATGGGTTTTACAGACTATTAAAAAAGATGGATAGAAACCAAAGTTAAAAGCAGAGGGAATATGTGGGAATTGAGAGGGAGATCAGGGTTAAGGTTAGAGGGAAACAGAAGGAGAAGCAAGAGGATTCATTCAAGAAGTCACATCACAAATGTTTAGCCGTTTATGCAAGAATTTACACAAAGGGGGGATTTACTAAAACTGGTGCACACAGATTTTGGTGTAGCTGTGCATAGTAACCAGCTTCTAGGTTTTATAGTCAAATCCTAATTGAACAAGCTAAAGTTTGAAGCTGATTGGATACTATGCACAGCTACACCAGATTCTGTGCGCACCTGTTTTAGTAAATCCCCCCCAATGTAAAGTCAGGACAAGGTGTCATAATGCATAATTTGGCATTGTAACTTGTTGCAATATATGAATAAGAGTAATGCTCTGTATCTAGGTCGAGAGCCAAAACTATATTCTTTAGAATATTTTTAAGTTCAGCAAGCCATTAAAGCCCATATTGTTGGATATTTACACATGAAACCATGTATACAAACAAAGGTTTTTTTCATAGGTAATATATGTGTTATATTTCAGCTAGTACAGTTGATACGGAGATGGAGCAGTAGGTTGTTTCTATAATATGGATATGACTACTCTGGCCGCAATCAAAACATGAATAAGAAAATAACGAGCGTGTATAGGCCATTTTTCAGAGCCTATGCCAAAGAGAGCTAAAGCTGGGCCAGGGGGTTGAGCAATTTTAGTAACCGAATACATCATTCCAGAAGACCATTCAGGCAGTTCTACCAGATATGAAATATTGAACCCAGCCAGTCATAGTTTCTCCAACATCCTGGGGAGTACTGATGAGAAGAGTGTGCTGCTAAAATGTGCAGCGAGAGATGCCACCTATGCAAACGTTTTTGTGCTGATTCCCAATAGGTAATACATCTGGATGCTTTCCTTAACCATTGGTTAGCTGATTTCCATTGCTGAATGGTGCAAAAGATACCCAGTTCTCTTTCCCATTTTGTATCGCTGGGGGTTGTTCTAGGAGAATCTGCTGGAGAAGGGAATTATAAATAATTGCTATTCCACAACTGCCAGGAACATTAGAGACATAGAAAGTATGAAGGGATCGAAGAAGGTGGTCATCTTTACACATCAACCATTGCCATAGATGTCGAATTCTCAGATATTTTTAAAAATAACATTATAAGTGGAGGAAATATCACCAAAACATCTTAGGACACGCCGCAAATATAACTGCAGGACCAGCTGAATTCCTGCTGCATTCTTTAAGTCTGGAGTTGCCACAGACAAGGACAGCAGAGGTACAAAACTAATAATTGTGGGACCTTTATTGGGGGACATCTATGTCATTAAGCCCACGTTCACACTGGGGGCGGGTTTGAAATCGTGGGAGTTCAGCTGAACTCCCACAATTTTAAACCGGCATTTCAGTCCGACTTTGAGGGCGATTTGACAGACATCTGTGTGGGTTCATGCACAGATGTCTATTTAAATCACCCCTGACGTCGCCAAATGTAGTGCAAAAACTACTTTTTGGAATTGTGCGGCACTGCAAAGTCGGCGATTCGAAGGGTGCCATTGCCGGCAATAGGCTCCGATTTGGCATGCAATTTCACATGCCAAATCGGCCCAATGTGAACGTGGACTTAACCAAGTCTGTAATGTCACACTGACTGTATCAAGGCAATGTCCTATGATTTTGAGAGTCAATGCCAGAGCCCCGAGAATAGCTCTCAGACTTGTGGAAAAAAAATTGCTGCTCAATTTGTATCCACCACTTTTCCAGAATCGATGCTCTATAATAAGTACTCAGGTCTGGGGTGCCCATACCTATATAGGTTTTAGAAGTGTATAGGGTGTGCTTGTTAATTTAAGCTCTTTTGTGTGCCCAGATAAAGATATCTACAACTTTTTGTAGATTTCTGAGGAATGATGATAAGATTTGAATAGTGATGGCTCAGAACAAGTAGAGTATATGTGGATAAACATTTTAATGAGAGCAATCTGTCCTGCCCAGGATACTGTAGCATAGGATAATTCTTCACACAAGTCTGTAATTTTAATGAGCAGGGCTGGATAGTTAGCTTTGAAAATATTGCAGCCTGGTGAGGTCAATTTGATATCAGAAGACGGTGCCCAAGAGAAGGGAGAAATCAATGAGATCTGTGCATGTAACTTGGATGTAATATTAATGGGTAGCATGTAGAATTTATTTTCATTTACTTTATAGCACAAGAGTAGACAAAATTTTGCTAGAAGACCTTGTAAAGCTGGTAATGAGTTGAGGGAGTCAGTCATAACAATTATTATGTCATCTGTATAAAGCTCTATTTTATGCCCTTCTTCACCTATTTGAAAACCTTTGAGGTTAGGTAAAGAGATAGTTTTTAACTGCTGATGAATGTTAGCAGTAGTAGCTATCAAAGTTCCTGGTTATATAGCATTGGCATAGAATTTAAAGTGAACCTTGTCTTTTGGTACCTTGATACTGTCTGTGAATATTCTAATCCTGATATATTAAGCAGAACAGTAGCATCTTCTACTGTGGTTCCACCAAAGCTCCCAGCGGTACTAAAACTGGAAGCTGGAATGAAAACATAAAGTTAACAGAAGCATTGGAAATATTTTTATATAAACTAGAACATATTTAAGGTTTTAACATCTTTCTTAGATCTCCATTAGGGCACCCTGCTTACTGAGCCTGATTTAAATATGTACTGTCAGGGGTTCACTCCAAGTGTAGAACTTTAAGGACACCACCACTCGCTTTTCTCCGTTTCAGGGCTGGTTTTTCCCACTTTTATTTAAAAAGAAAGTTCAAAACAAACACAGTAGATTTCCTCGCAGGGGTATTCAGCATTTCAGTCCTGCTACCGAAATAAACGATATTCAGCCCTCCTGGCTTATAAACGCAGCTCTCCTGGTCAGGCCTTATGCTTTAGGCCTTGGTCTGTCTCCCACAGACCGTACACTCAGCAACTCCGTGCTTATCGCTAGCAGCGTCGTCATGCACTCACTCCCACCTCTCGTCTAGGTGAAGCCCTCTTGACTCCTGTGCCCAGACCTCCTGTCTGCAGGGTGGAGTCGTCTCCAACTGGGAGCCTAGCGCCTTGGTCTGGTCATTACTTAAAGCCCAGAACACAGCTGACTCATTAGTGAACTGGCTGTTTACTAGACCTGGACCCAGGCAGGGTACTGCCCTGCTACAGTACATACAAGAAGACTTCCATTGTGTTTTTCACCCTTTGGCATTAGTTCTTAGTGAATTATATACATAGTTTAGAAAGTAATTCTAATAGGTTCTGGTTACTTCGGCAAAGTTGTTACAGTTTAGTGTTTAAACAAATAAAGATTTATACAACAGCATATAAAATGTATAAAATGTATCAAAAAAATTAAGAACAGAGTCTATTTGATAAAACAGCGCTTAGTATTGGATAATGTCCAACTTCAAAAAATATGCGGTATGGTGGAAAAGAAATAAAATCACAAAGGATGCAGTAAAGTCACAGTTCTTAGTGTGGTCGGTGTTTTTAAAAGATGGATGAATCGTGCACCCTACACCAGCTCCCAATCTTCACCACAGATGTGATATAAGGTCCCCCGCTGGGGTTCAAACTCACCAGAACAGTAAATCAAATGAGCCTTGCAAGATAAATTCCTCCTAATTCAAACTTCCATCACCACCTCAGGAATCGGTATGGGTTAAAACTCCATTCGAGGTACATATAAAACACAAATTCACTGACATAGTGTAATCCTGCTTTATTTTAAATTAACCCATATAAAACATATCCCCGCTTCCAATACACGTACAATAGTTCAACTTGTAAAAGACATATAGGAATGAAACATAATCACTGCTCTCCTCCGAACACAGGGGCCGCACTCGTGCTGCAAGCGCAAAACTACAGACACTTCCTGGTTACGTTCTGGTTAGCGGTGGAACGCACACTCCTCACTTCCTGGATACGCCGTTGTAGCCACGCCCTGACGCGTTTCGTCACTTCCGACTTCAACAGAGGGCGTCATATAAAATGGGCTTAAAAAATATTTCACAAATTGTGTATACACATTAACATTATTATTAATGATATTATTTCTACATGTCAAGGGGCAGTTGAGATTAGGAGATACCCAACAACAGTAACTTGGTCAACGTTGGGTTGAGAAACATTAGCACATAGCATGTAAAGGGTGAATGGTTTGTAACTGTTAAACCACACTACCAAAACAGCCATTTACAATATTCTGAGTTTGCTACAGCACAGTTCCCCTACCTTTGATGTCCTAGGATGCCTCAGGTTTCTTAAGAACCTAGCAGTGCCCTTATAGAAGAATAAGAGGGTTGGAGTTGCAGTTCCAAATATGCATGGCAATAGCATCAGTAACACCTCTATCACCAATTGAACATTTCATTTTACAGAATCATGAGAATAATAGAGTTTTGCATGTACCATTCTATAACAATTTGAACTTCATCATCATGGTATTTATTATGAACAAAGCCATTTCCTTTACTGCTGCAGTTAATTCCCAATAACAGGAAAAGATAAAAGTTTTCACAATTTGCCATGGCAGGATTTCAAAAGCAAGCAGCATCAGTGCCAGTCTAGTGTCACTGTGTAGATGACTCATTTGCACTCAATATAGTCCTGCTGGTGAATGATCGAGGAATAAAAAAGTGTCTATTTGTAGAATCTGAATAATTTTAAATAAATATCACAGACAATACATTTCTAAAAATAGATCATTTCCTGCTGGTGGTTTATTTAGAAAGTAATTTAAAGTCAACAGGCTCTGATGATTTAAATAAAACACACCACATCACTACAGCGTTTCTTTAGAATACATTTACTATTCAGTGCTTATTCCTGACAGGCTTAAGTATGGAAATGATGTTTCTCTAGCAATGAAACTATAGGACTAGGGTTCAGGGTTTCCTGAAGTTCTCCTTTATAACTGGACATACCTTATTGTTTTGATTTTATTATAATATTGCAATGGACATCTGTGATTTTCACATATCACATTTATTTGGAAAACAATGTAATATAACATACTGAAAGCATATATTTCTCTTTGTTTCTTTAAATCTCTGGAATTCTATGAATGCATTTACTTCTTTCTTTCACATAGATGTACTACACTGGCACGTTGTATTATCTATACATTTCTGGTAACCTGATATCAGTCTATAAAGATTTAAATACACTTTCCACAAATCTATTGCGAGTATAACTTGCCGCACACCATATTACCCCTGTCAAATATGATATACTATCCAGCTGTGCTTTTTATTTTTTATGTACTAAGATCAAGGAAACCTATGAAGAGAGATGTAGTACTGTACTACACAATGACAACTCCATGTGAATTCTAACAAAGGATCCAATGAGCAACTCTGATTTAAGTTAAATAATCTAAAAGCTTGCTCTACATACCACGTTTTAAACTAATAGAACAAGTAAATAGAAATGTTAACAAACCGTGTATAAAATGTAATTTGACTTTCCATCATAGCACTGTTAATAACCAAATTAAGAAACATGTTTGTTGGCAGAGACCTTCAATTGTATTTTGATAAAGGTCCTAAAGCCCACATATAAATCTATTTGTATGTCAAGAGAGTTATTGGATATCCAGGAAGAGCATCCAACACTGGAGAGTGCACCAACCATGTTAGTACTGCTTCCAACTTTTTGGTAACGACTTCAACAATTTTCACTGGTTAAGAACACCAATGTGGCAGGGTACGGACAAAGTTGCAGAAAGCAAACAGGAAGAAGCATCCCAACCGGTCTCACCAAGTGCGTGCAATTTGCTCGCCAGGGTGAGAGAAGCTCCCCCTAGTGGAAACTGGAGGTGCCACATCCATACAGCCACACAGGAACAGACGTCACCATCCCCTGTTAGTAGACAGAAACGACACCTTCACCCACATATCTACCCCCCCCCCAAAGGGACATGCCAGTAATCCTTGTTTGTAATCTCTATCTCACAAAATGTTTGTAAAAGGTTACTCCGACTGATAGAGTCATGCAAACTCCAGAACTGGCATGTCCCTTTGGGGGGGAGGGATCGGTACATATGCGGCTGAAGGAACCGTTTCTGTCTACCAACAGGGGATGGTGATCATCTGTTCCTGTGTGGCTGTATGGATGCGGCATCTCCAGTTTCCACTAGGGGGAGCTCGCCCTGGTGAGCAATTTGCACGCACCTGGTGAGACTGGTTGGGATATATACTAATAGGGGAAGCTGATCAGCTGGGTCTATTCAAACCGGCAGATCACTCCCTGCTGTGGGTGAGTAGGAAGCACGTGAGGAGCCTGATACACCAGACCTAGAGAGAGATGTAAGTTGTATTTTGTTCCTATTATGTCTAGCCCCCTTTCCCTTTGATGGGCTGTCTTTATCCTATAGTACAAATTTTTATCTGCCTATTGTCTTTATCCGGTTTAGGAACCCCAAATGATGGGTCATTCCCTTATAATCGGTACACAGTATGAGGAGTAACCTGTTACAAACATATTGCGAGATAGAGATTACAAAGGAGGAAAGACACAAACAGCCTTCGGATTTGCTGGGGACAACTTACCAGATACAGCCAACCACCTACATTCACCGCAAGTGATTTACTATCTCATGGGGTCCACCAGCTAGGAGTGGAGACTTTATGTGTATGTCCAGCCATACCTGGGCCTCTATATATATTTTATATATAATTAATATACCATTCTGTATGTTACCCACCTAGATGTATCCCCATATCTACCCTTAGTTGTGAAAGGGGGGCCATATCCACCACTGGTTCATCGCTCTCTATGATCTATCCCGTTTGTAAGTATTAAGAAACTGCTTATCTTATATAAAGTATGTGATTATATTTGTAAATTGTTACCAATTAAACTCTGTCTGTGTTTATTCCTGTACAGGATTTAGAAGTCGGAAGAAGACCCCCGGAGCTGTGCAATAAATGACTTTAAAAAGCTGTGTTGTGTTTTTATTGCCATTTTTTTCCACCAGATGAATGGGTAGGGGTACGATGTACCCCATACTCATTCACATAGGGTGGGGGGCCGGGATCTGGGGGCCCCCTTATTAAAGGGGGGGCTCCCGGATTCCGATCAGCCCCCCGCCAGCAGACCCCGACAACCAACGGCCAGGGTTGTCGGGAAGAGGCCCTGTCCTCATCAACATGGGGACAGGGTGCTTTGGGGTGGGGGGGCCGCAGGTTGCCCCCCTGCCCCAGAGCACCAAACCCCCCATGTTGAGGGCATGCGGCCTGGTACGGTTCAGGAGGGAGGGGGGGCGCTCTCTCGTCCCCCCCTCTTCCCCTGCGGCCTGCCAGGTTGCGTGCTCGGATAAGGGTCTGGTTTGGATTTTGAGGGGGACCCCCACACCGATTTTTCGGCTTAGGGGGAGTCCCCTTCAAATCCATACCAGACCAAAGGGCCTGGTATGCTCCTGGAGGGGGAACCCATGACGTTTTTTTATTAAAAAATTGGCGTGGAGTTCCCGCTCAGGATTCATACCAAACAAAGTGCCTGGTATTGGCGGTAATCCACGTCGGATCCCGTTCAATACAGTGCCACGTCTCCTTTTTGCTATTGCAGCGAGCGCGAGATGTGTCGCCACCCTGTCGCCGAGATGTCGGCACCCCTGTTGCCGAGAATCTCCGTGACAGGATCGCGATGAATATACAATGTCAGCGGCACCTACTGTATAAGTGTTTTCCCATTGTTGATCCGTTAAATCAATGGCGAGTTCATTTTCCCACTTATGACTAGCCCAGTTCAGTTTAGGTCATTGGTTGGAGAAAAGAAGCGCATATGCACTAGAGATCAAGTGAGTTAATGGTGCATCATTGAGACATAACATTTCAAAAGGGGTGAGTCGACGCGACCAGTCAGGTTTGGGGTTGGGCTTTTCAAAAAAGTGTCTGAGTTGGACATAAGTCCAAAAGAGAAAGGAGCCTGTCGTCATTCTAGAGGCCAAGGTAGTGTGGGATACGAGGCTACCGTCCTCAAATAAGTGTTCAGCATGGACGTGTACGTGAGGCCATATATCTGAAAGGAAGGAGGCTGACATACCCGGCACAAATTCCAGATTGTGTCTAAGGGGGGGTCAATGGACCAGAGTTTGATGAGATTTGATATTTAGTGCACGCTTTGCGGAAGGAGGCTAGCGTAGGAAAAATGAGAGGATGGTCCCTACAAGGAGTAGGGGTGTGGTTTGGCCCTATCCAGGGGGTCTGGGACAACGGGGTAGTCGAAAAAGAATGTTCCAATTGGACCCAGGCTTTAGTTTTTAGGTGGATGTTCCAATCTACAATCCTGGCCAAATGACAGGCCTGGTGGTACTTATGGAGATCTTGGAGGCCAATGCCCCCTTTGAGTTTAGGAATGATTAGTCTAGCATAGCTAATTCGCGGTCGTGTTCCGCCCCAGATAAAATCCGTGCAAGCTTTCCTGTACGTAGCAAAGAAAGCGGGAGGGATCTTGATCGGAACAGTTTGTAGCAAATAAAGGATTCTAGGTAGGATATTCATTTTGACTACGGTCGCCCTGCCAAACCAGGAAGAGAGACCGGTGGACCACTGCTGTAGATCTTTAATTATGTTTTGTAGCAAAGGGAGATAGTTAGTAGAGTAAAGGTCCATTAGGGAGGAAGAAAGTTGGATGCCTAGATACGTAATCGAACGCTCGTTCCATTTGAAAGGAAAATTGGCTTTACACTGTGAGCAAATGTCAGGGGGTAAGGTGACATTTATGGCAGTGGATTTCCTGAAATTGATTTGTAGATTAGTCAAATAGTTAAAAGTCTGGAAATCTTTGAGTAAGTTTGATAGCGTAGTGAGAGGTTCTGTCAGGAAAAGAAGAATGTCATCCGCGAAAGCAGCCAGTTTGTAAGTATGTTGGTTTATGTCAATCCCCTTGACATCAGGGTTGGCTCTAAGACGTCGCAGAAGTGGTTCAAGGGTGAGGACAAAAATAAGCGGGGAGAGGGGACATCCTTGGCGCGTTCCGTTAGACATGGAGAAGGCACTCGACAGATGGCCGTTGACCCGCACTCTAGCAGTGGGTTAGCTATGGCCATAATTTAACTGTTATCCAATTGACTGCAAGAATTGATCAAATGGAAATTTTCCAGCAGGACCATTCATGAGAAGTCAATTGATAGATCAACTTCTCATGAACAGGAACGGTCAAAGATGGATTGAAAATTCAGCCTGTTCTGCAGGACCTGGACAGATTTCAATCCATGTATGGCCAGTTTAACACATAGGAAGAATACTATAAACTCTCATACGCTGTGTAAAGATGTATAGAAAAAGGTATCTACACAATAATGAGTTGTGTATAGGTGAAAAGTGTTCTTTAGTATGACAATCACGGGCTGATTTGCCATCAGATCACATCTGTAGATATACATACAGAATCCTACAAAAAAGCTGCACCTCGTGCATAATGTATAGAACAAGGAACTGTTGCTGGTTTTGTATTAATAAATGAAGAGTACAAGGTTCATTGTCTAATTAGTCACACACACATCATTTATATGTGGGAATTAATAGAATATTTAAGTACAATAACTCATAACAATACATAACAGTAGTGAATGGATCTATTCCCAGCAGAAAACTCATCACTGGGCTTAAAAGAACAAGAATAAAAAAAATACCCAAGAAAGGGGAAAACAAGTTATTTCTGAGTTGGGCCATGCTTAGCAATGTGTCTAAGATTTAACTCTCCTGTTGCCTTTTTTCCTGTTACACTTCCGCTACATGAACTATTGTTAGTCTGCTTAGCTGATATATCCATCAAGAACAGTTCTACCTAAAAGAAGAACTCCAATAAAACATTTTTTGGAGTACTTAGAAAAGGTTTACCATTTCCATCAGGTTTTTTTATTCCTGTCTGATAAGAGATTTCCCCCGATCTGCTGTCCTGGTAACCGAAAAGGTAGGAAGTGGAAACCATGCAATAGGAACATAGAAGTTGTAACTTGGCTACACTACTAAAAATGGTTTTATTGCTGCCTGTCTTACTCCACTGGGGACATTTTTCTAGTAATGTTTGTATGTTTCCATTTGGTAGATTTCTCACACTTCCGCTGTAGTCTGCAAATATTTGGTTCCCCCTGATTACTCATTACCTTACTTTACTTCCAGTGGTGTCATCACATGTTTTTGATTCTTTTTGATTTGGTGGGAGGGGCTGGAAGAGTGATGTATGTAGTTTCCTAAAAATATTACGGCACTCTATGTACTCGGCCTTGGCCCTTGATGCAAGCAGTAGGCTGGCTCATGTTAGGAATTATGAAAATTACAAAGTGCCTTAATGGGTGGATATCAGTCTGAAGGAGTATGAGTTTTTGAGGCAGACCATAATTGCATGCAGACTACTAGCACCCACATGTGATGCTGATTCTCCATGATTTACAGAACTGAAATTCTATAAAAGAAAGGGGTGGGTCAGGGGCAGTCAGGCTGAGAAGGAGAAGGCTAGGTCATATTAAACTTCTTGCAGCCAGGAAATGAGGCATACTCTATTTGACTTGCGGTAGCTTCTAATGCAGACTGTGAAAAGCTCACAGTGTAAAGTGAAATCACAGTAAGCATTTTCAGTACAGGAGAGTGGCCTGCACAACTGTGTAAGACTAAAGATGAGTCTGGAGCTCAATCACAGGAAACAAACTTGCCAGCACAGTGGAGTAAGTGGCATGATCTTTGTTAAAGTGATAATAACACCCATGTGGACATGCTTTAAACCGGTGGTTCTCAACCCTGTCCACAAGTATCCCCAACAGGCCATGTTTTGGGAATTTCTCTTAGATAAAATAGCTGTCCAAAATACCAAGCCATTGACTCTGATTTAAAGTGCCTGTACAAGATAAAGGAAACCCTGCAAAAATGGCCTGTTGGGGGTACTTGAGGAAAGGGTTGAGAACCACTGCTTTAAGCTATACGTTGTACATGTTATTATAAAGCCGATAATACATACAGTCAGGTCCATAAATATTGGGACATTGACACAATTCAAATCTTTTTGGCGCTATACACCACCACAATGGATTTGAAATGAAACAAACAAGATACGCTTTAACTGCAGACTTTCAGCTTTAATTTGAGGGTATTTACATCCAAATCAAATGAACGGAATTACAACAGTTTGCATATGTGCCTCCCAATTTTTAAGGGACCAAAAGTAATGGGACAGATTAACAATCATAAATCAAATTTTCACTTTTAAATACTTGGTTGCAAATCCTTTGCAGTCAATTACAGCTGGAACGCATAGACATCACCAGACGCTGGGTTTCATCCCTGGTGATGCTCTGCCAGGCCTCTACTGCAACTGTCTTCAGTTCCTGCTTGTTCTTGGGGCATTTTCCCTTCAGTTTTGTCTTTAGCAAGTGAAATGCATGCTCAATCGGATTCAGGTCAGGTGATTGACTTGGCCATTGCATAACATTCCACTTCTTTCCCTTAAAAGACTCTTTGGTTGCTTTCACAGTATGCTTCAGGTCATTGTCCATCTGCACTAGAAGGGCCGTCCAATGAGTTCTTAAGCATTTGGCTGAATATGAGCAGATAATATTGCCCAAAAAACTTCAGAATTCATCCTGCTGCTTTTGTCAGCAGTCACATCATCAATAAATACAAGAGAACCAGTTCCATTGGCAGCCATACATGCCCACACCATGACACTACCACCACCATGCTTCACTGATGAGGTGGTATGCTTTGGATCATGAACAGTTCCTTTCCTTCTCCATACTCTTCTCTTCCCATCACTCTGGTACAAGTTGATCTTGGTCTCATCTGTCCATAGGATGTTGTTCCAGAACTGTGAAGGCTTTTATAGATGTTGTTTGGCAAACTCTAATCTGCCCTTCCTGTTTTTGAGGCTCACCAATGGTTTACATCTTGTGGTGAACCCTCTGTATTCACTCTGGTGAAGTCTTCTCTTGATTGTTGACTTTGACACACATACACCTACCTCCTGGAGAGTGTTTTTGATCTGGCGAACTGTTGTGAAGGGTGTTTTCTTCACCAGGGAAATAATTATTCGGTCATCCACCACAATTGTTTTCCATGGTCTTCCGGGTCTTTTGGTGTTTGCTGAGCTCACCAGTGCGTTCATTCTTTTTAAGGATGTTCCAAACGGTTGATTTGGCCAGACCTAATGTTTTTGCTATCTCTCTGATGTTTGTTTTTTTTCAGCCTAATGGTGGCTTGCTTCACTGATAGTGACAGCTCTTTGTTGCTGTCAACTCTCAATATGAAATCCAGACTCCAAATGCAAATAGCACACTTGAAATGAACTATGGACCTTTTATCTGCTCCTTGTAAATGGGATAATGAGGGAATAACACACACATGGCCATGGAACAGCTGAGCAGCCAATTGTCCTATTACTTTTGGTCCCTTAAAAAGTGGGAGGCACATATACAAACTGTTGTAATTCCTACACCGTTCACCTGATTCGGATGTAAATACCCTCAAATTAAAACTGAAAGTCTGCAGTTAAAACACATCTTGTTCGTTTAATTTCAAATCCATTGTGGTGGTGTATAGAGCCAAAAAGATTAGAATTGTGTTGATGTCCCAATATTTATGGACCTGGCTGTATATCACTGATACAAATCATTGTAAATACCTTTTTCTTTTATACTATGGTTGTAGGTCCACCGTGTGAATTTTATGGCCTGTATCTGAACTGAGTAATCTGAGGGTGGAGCACATTTCCTTTAGCCTATGTCACTACAAACTGATTGAAATTCCAGAATGGCAAAAAAGTTTGTAATGCTCACAACTAGGGATGAGCTCGGTGTTCGAGTCGAACATACGTTCTACTCGAACATCGGCTGTTCGATCGTTCGACGAAGATCGAACTATTTGGGCCGTTCGCGCCAAATTCGAGTGACGCGAACGGCCCACAATACACTGCTCCATCGCAGTGCAATTTCGGCGCTGTGATTGGCCAAGCATGCACTGTGACCCCGCATGCTTGGCCAATCACAGCGCCGGCAGTTGGAGAGCCATAATTGGCCACAGGCAGGTTGCCTGTGGCCAATTATAGTTTAGGGGATTTAGCACACGCCCCACACTATAAAAGGCCGCCAGCGCGGCGGCCTTGTGAAGTGTGTTCCGGCACAGGGAAAGAGAAGGATAGGCAGGGACAGTGTCATTGTGCTATTCTTTGTGCTATTCTTGTGTGTAGGGAGAGAGAAAGATAGGCAGGGAGAGTGTCAGTGTCATATTCTTTGCTAAACCTTGTGTGTAGGGAGACAGAAGGATAGGCAGGGGACAGTGTCAGTGTCATATTCTTTGCTAAACCTTGTGTGCAGGGAGAGAGAAGGATAGGCAGGGAGAGTGTCAGTGTCATATTCTTTGCTAAACCTTGTGTGCAGGGAGAGAGAAGGATAGGCAGGGAGAGTGTCAGTGTCATATTCTTTGATAAACCTTGTGTGCAGGGAGAGAGAAGGATAGGCAGGGGACAGTGTCAGTGTCATTGTTGCTAAGCCTCCTGCACAGTATACACCTGAAGATAGCCCGTATTGCTGTGTTTTCCTGGTGTGTTACACTAACAGGCATTTGCAGCACTTACAGCGGGCGGAGTGTGCTTCCTGCTAAATGTACACCTGAAGCTAGCCTGTACTGCTGTGTTTTCCTGGTGTGTTACACTAACAGGTATTTGCAGAACTTACAGCGGGCGGAGTGTGCCTCCTGCACATTATACACCTGAAGCTAGGCCGTATTGCTGTGTTTTCCTGGTGTGTTACACTAACAGGCATTTGCAGCACTTACAGCGGGCGGAGTGTGCTTTCTGCTAAATATACACCTGAAGCTAGCCCGTATTGCTGTGTTTTCCTGGTGTGTTACACTAACAGGCATTTGCAGCACTTACAGAGGGCGGAGTGTGCCTCTTGCACATTATACACCTGAAGCTAGCCCGTATTGCTGTGTTTTCCTGGTGTGGCTCACTAACAGGCATTTGCAGCACTTACAGCGGGCGGAGTGTGCTTCCTGCTAAATATACACCTGAAGCTAGCCCGTATTGCTGTGTTTTCCTGGTGTGTTACACTAACAGGCATTTGCAGCACTTACAGCGGGCGGAGTGTGCTTCCTGCTAAATATACACCTGAAGCTAGCCCGTATTGCTGTGTTTTCCTGGTGTGTTACACTAACAGGAATTTGCAGCACTTACAGCGGGCGGAGTGTGCTTCCTGCTAAATATACACCTGAAGCTAGCCCGTATTGCTGTGTTTTCCTAGTGTGTTACACTAACAGGCATTTGCAGCACTTACAGCGGGCGGAGTGTGCCTCCTGCACATTATACACCTGAAGCTAGCCCTTATTGCTGGAGCTTTTTTTCTTTTGTGTTACACTAACAGGCATTTGCAGCACTTACAGCGGGCGGAGTGTGCTTCCTGCAAAATAAACACCTGAAGCTAGCCCTTATTGCTGTTTTTTCCTGTTGTGTAACACAGGCAGTCATCTGCAGCACTTACAGCGGGCGTTGTGTGCTTCCTGCAAAATATACACCTGAAGCTACCCCTTATTGCTGGTTTTCCCATCTCCCTGCAGGCCATTGCTATGTCTGGAAGGCCAACAAAGAGAGGCAGACAGTCACGAGCCAATAAAAGAGGGCAAGCAGGCTCTGTGTCTGGGGGCAACAGTGCTGGTCGTGGAAGCGGTGCATTGTCATCAGCACATGGCCATGGGACACGCTTGTCCTTCTTTTCGGCAGCTGAACGTGTTGAGCCGCATCATGCCGAAGACTTGGTAGAGTGGATGACCAAGCCCTCCTCATCCTCCTCATCCTCTCTCACCCAGGCTCAGGGTACTGGCAAAGCAGCTGCCAAAGCGTCCTCTTCCCTGGTATCAATGTCATCATCAGTCACTCCTTCCCTAGACCCACCATGTCCTCCTGAGGAGTCCCCCGAACTGTTTGAGCACAGTGTTGGGTACATGCTCCAGGAGGATGCCCAGCGTTTCAAAGGGTCTGATGATGATACCCAGCTAGAGGAAGGCAGAAGCGTGAGAGCAGAGAGAGGGGATTCTCAAGAAGGACACCAATCTGGCAGTCATGTTCCAGCAGCTGCAGCATACTGCCAGATTGGCTCCAGTGATGAGGAGGGAGGGAATGATGAGGTCACTGACTCCACGTGGGTGCCTAATAGGAGAGAGGAGGAGGAGGAGGAGGAGGAGGAGGAGGAGGAGGAGGAGGATGAGGAGGAGGCATCTCCAACGAGGCAGGATTCCCTCGGGGGCCAGCGTAAGGGCAGCTCACCGACTGAATCACACCGCAGAGCTCCGCCTGTGCAGGGCGCTGCCTCTGCCCGTTATTCAAAAAGTTCTTTGGTGTGGGCCTTTTTTGAGTCTAGTGCATCAGATCGCACAGCTGCTGTTTGCAACATATGTCTCAAGCGTATATAGCGTGGCCAAAACATCAGCCGATTGGGCACCACATGCTTGACCAGACATATGTTGACCTGCCATGCAGCTCGTTGGCAAGCCTACCTTAAAGACCCACACCAAAGAACAAAGCGGACCTCTCCTTGCACCGCATCAGCTGGGATCTCCAACCCCACTATACCTTCAGTCCTCTCTGAAACCTGCACTGAGAGGAATGAAGGTGTAGAATTAGGTGTGTCACAGCCAAGTACTTGCGGGCACTCTGCTAGCAGTACACCGACGTCCGATTCTAGCAGGCAAATTTCCCTGCCCCAGCTGCTGGACCGTCGAAAGAAGTTCACTCCAAGCCATCCACATGCCCAGCGGTTGAATGTTAGCTTGGCTGAATTGCTAGCGCTTCAACTTCTGCCTTTTCAGTTGGTAGACTCGGCCCCCTTCCGTGAGTTTGTGCAATGTGCAGTTCCTCAGTGGCAGGTTCCCAAACGCCACTTTTTCTCACGGAAGGCGATTCCGGCTCTCTACCGGCATGTGGACGGCAATGTCTTGGCCTTGCTGGACAGGGCGGTCAGCGGTAAGGTGCATATTACTGCTGACTCATGGTCCAGCAGGCATGGACAGGGACGTTACCTTTCTTTCACGGCCCATTGGGTCACTTTTTTGGCACCTGGGAAGGATGCAGGACAAGGTGCAGTAGTGTTGGAGGTTGTTCCGCCGCCACGCCTCCAAAATGCTACTACTGGTTGTGACACACCTCTCTCCTCCACCCCCTCCTCTTCTTCTTCCTCCATGGCCTCTTCCTGTGCTTTGTCCTCGGAACCAGCGGTGCTCCGTAGGCGTTCAAGGGGCTGGGCAAGTACGCAGGCAAAAAGATGCCATGCCGTGCTTGCGCTGGTGTGTTTGAGGGACAGGAGCCACACTGGGGCAGAGGTTCTGTCTGCTCTGCAGGGGCAGGCCGAGAGGTGGTTGACGCCACGCCAGCTTAAGCCAGGAATGGTGGTTTGCGACAATGCCACCAACCTCCTCTCCGCCCTCCAACAGGGACAACTGACCCATGTGCCCTGTGTGGCTCACGTCCTTAACCTGGTGGTGCAGCGGTTCTTGGGCAGGTACCCGGGCTTACAGGATGTCCTGAGGCAGGCCAGGAAAGTCTGTGTGCATTTCCGCAGATCTTATAATGCCAGTGCTCGCCTGGCTGAGCTGAAAAAGGAGTTGAACCTGCCCAAGAACCGCCTTATATGTGACATGCCCACCAGGTGGAACTCAACGTTGGCCATGCTGCAGCGGCTGCACACGCAGCAGGGGGCCATCAATGAGTACCTGTGCGACTACGGCACCAGGACAGGGTCAGGGGAGCTTGGGTTTTTTTCACCACGCCAGTGGGGCATGATCAGGGATGCATGCACTGTCCTGGCACCATTTGAGGAGAGAACGAAGATGGTGAGCAGTGACAGTGCATGCATCAGTGACACTGTACCTCTTGTCCACCTGTTTGAACATACGCTGCATGGAATAATGGACAGGGCACTTGAGGCAGAACAGAGGAAGGAAGAGGAGGACTTCCTTGCCTCTCAAGGCCCCCTTTACCCAGACAGTGTTCCTTCTGTCCCACCCATCGCACAGGAAGAGGAGGAGCAGGAGGAGGAGGATTGTGTCAGCATGGAGGTGGAGCCTGGCACTCAGCATGATCAGCAGCAGTCTTTTAGGGATGATTTACAGTCCCAAGAAACCCGTGGACTTGTACGTGGCTGGGAGGAGGTGGCTGCGGATCATGTCGTCCTTAGTGACCCAGAGGACTCCGAAACCGAATGCCTCAGCTAACCTACGCTGCATGGCCTCCCTGATCCTGCAAAGTCTGCGGAAGGATCCTCGTATTATTCGGATCAAGGAGAGGGACCATTACTGGCTGGCCACTCTCCTTGATCCACGGTACAAGGGTAAGGTTGCGGACCTTATCTTACCGTCGCAGAGGGAGCAGAGGATGAGACAACTCCGGGAGGCCTTGCAGAAAGGTCTGTGCAACGCATTCCCAGAGACTGGGAGGTTACAAACTCCTGGTCCTGCACAACGAGTTGCTGAGGCTTCAGGCAGTCAAAGAAGGAGCGGTGGGGAAGGTGGCCGTCTGACCGATGCGTTCAGACAATTCTTTAGTCCGCAGTCCCAAGGTATGATCGGTTCCAGCAACCATCGCCAGCGTCTGATATTTTTTTTTTTTATAATTCCACTTTTATTAGAGATTTTGTTTACATAACAATAAAAACAACATTTAACATTCCTTATCATACTTCATACATTCCCTTTCCCTTTGGTCACTCCCCTGCTGCCATTTTGCCTCACCACTCTTTCCCAACCCTATACTCCGGGGAGAGGGGGAAAAAAAAAAACACTGCTGTGGATTTAAAGTGCTTAACTTTCCCCTGTTTATATATATTACCCATTTTCCTTAAGTGTATTCCGTTCTATTTACTTTGTGTTTAGTGTGTAATGTGATTCTCTCTTTGGTTATTTTGTCCTGTTTATAACCCTCTCCGTGAGAAAAATATATATATATTTTTTTATATTAGTTCCCCCCTCCCCTCCTGTGAGTTTAATGTGATTAACGTTCCCCTATTTATATATATTACCCATTCTTCTTAATTGTGTTCCATTCTATTTATTTTGTATTTGGTGTATAGTGTGTTTCCCTCTTACCTATCCTGTTTATGACTCTCTCCGTGTGCTATGGGAGAGAGAAAAGAAAAAAAAAAGGGGGGGGAGAACCCCTCCCCCTTTCCCTTTCAAGGAGTTTTGCATACTAGGGAACTAGTGGTGAGGTGCCAGAAGAGGAGATTCCAACCCCTCCAATTCTACCATACTTATCAAAACATTTTGGTACTGTTGTAGTTAACTCTATATCTATATCCTATATCCTATCGTCACCCTTCGGAGTGTAAAGGGGGTTATTCCATCCTTTCCTCTTTAAGTATATTTATTTTCCCTATTTTCTTTCTTTTCCCTTTTCCTTCCTTTCTCTTCTCCTCTCCCTCTCCTCATTCCCCTCCTCCTCTCCTCTGCCTCTAGGCTCGTTCTATCTCTAGTTCAAAGGTTCTCCAGCCTTTCCATATTTCTCTATATTTCCTCTGCTGGTCTCGTATTTTATGTATCCATCTTTCTGCTTCCATTATTATCTCCACTTCCCTCCTCCATTCTTTAATGGTGGGAGTTTCTTCTTTTTTCCAGTATTTAGGGATTCATTTTTTTGCTGCATGCAGTAGGTGTGGTGTTATGCTATTTTTATATTCTTTTACTGGGCCGGTGGTTCCGTGGAACAAGATATGCATAGGTGTTGAATCTATAGGTATTTTAGCTATTTTCCTGATCCAGGGGATTATCTCATCCCAAAATGTCCTTATCTTTGGGCAGGACCACCAAATATGGAATAGGGTTCCTTGCTCCTTACACCCCCTCCAACATTGCGGATCTGCTGTTGGATAAATTTGCGCTATTCTCATCAGTGTTCGGTACCATCTGGTCATAAATTTATATGACATCTCTTTGGTGGCAGAGCATATTGAAGATGAATATGTCATTTCCATAAATCTTTTTTTTTGTGTTGTGGTAAATATTTGTCCCAAATCCTTTTCCCATTCCCTGATAAAATAAGGGATTGTATTTTTCTTTTCGCTCAGAACTAATTTATACATTCGTGATAGCATATTCTGAGGTTTCCCTCTCCTCACACACACTGCCTCATACGTTGTCAATGAGTCCCATGCCCTAATCTGGGGTTCTAGTTTACTAAAAAAATTGTTTATTTGGCCATATCTCCATCCTGCCATCGCGATATCTCCCTGTGATGTTATCAACTCTGATTGTGACATCAGATGGCCACTCG